>CM040983.1:8580186-8606158 GCA_022985145.1 Pangasius djambal
CACACGTAATATAATATGGGAACATAAAAGCCTAAAGATTTATAGATTAACACTTTAATATTACTATTTTACTTCCAATAAAATGTATTTTTTTTAAAATACATTTTTCCTGATTAGAAAAAAAGGTATTTAAAAATGTTCTGTTTTCTGTTGATTATGAAACTAAAGCTCTATGAGCTTAAAAGATGAATCTCCTTACTACCTGATTGTCTACTCTCTGACTCTCTAACCCTGGCTGAAAACCTTTTCACCCTCAATGATACGTTTCTCTTCAATTTTAAATTGTACTTTCAATTTACACATTTAACTTCACTTTCAGCACCTCTGTATCCAATCCTGTATCAGTGGTATTGCAAATAAATGTTGATTACACTGTCTTGTAAAATGTGATTGTAGATATTTTCACCATCACAACAAATGAAAAATCTGAACAAGCACTCCATTTGCATACTAAATGACTATAATAAGTGTGAAATACATTTTTTTCCTAATCTTCACCTGCCCAGTTTGGGTGAGTCTGTGCCCACTGTAGCCTCAGATTCCTGTTCTTGCCTGACAGGAGTGGAAGCTGATGTGATCTCCTGCTGTTGGAGCCCATCCACCTCATAGTTCGATTTTTTGGGCATGCTGAGATGCTTTTCTGCTCACCACAGATGTAAAGAGTGATTATTTGAGTTACTATATCCTTCCTGGCAGCTCGAACCAGTCTGGCCATTTTTCTCTGACCTGTCTTACCAACAAGGCGTTTCCACCCACAGAACTGTCGCTCACTCAGTGTTTTTAGTTTTCCGCACCATTCTGCATAAACTCTACAGAGTGTCGTGTGTGCGAATCCCAGGAGATCAGCAGATTCTGAAATACTCAAACCAGCCCATTTGGCACCAACAACCATGCCACGGTTAAATTCACAGAGATCACACTTTTCCCCCATTCTGATGTTTGATGTGAACATTAACTGTAGATCTTGACCTGTATCTGCATGATTTTATGCATTGTGCTGCTGCCACATGATTGAATGACTGGATAACTGCATAGCTGAGCAAGTGTATAGGTGTTCCTATTAAAGTGAACTATGAGTGTATATCATGCATAATTCTATATATGGTTAAATAACTAGATAATTAGATGTAAACCCTGGGATTTCTCATGTTTTATTACAGCCTTATCACTATTATTGACACAGATCAAACAAAATGATACAGAAAAGCAATTAAATAAAGAACCCCCAAAAATGTTGGTGGAATTTAATAACGGGTCGCACTTAGCTCCTAATGCGACTCTAAATGAGTGTTTTATTACAGGCAGGTGCACTTGGAGGGTAAAGACTATGGTTAAATAAGTCATAGACAGTGCTAGTATTACCTGTAACAAATAAATATGTGGGGTGGTGCAAGAGCTTAAATAGAATAAAAGATTTTGGCCTTTTCCAATTAGATTAAATCTAGATTGTTCTAATTTGGCACTGTATATACACTGCCAGTCAAAATCTTTTGAATGTGGTATGCAGTGGGTAGCATTGCTGCCTCACATCGCTGGGGTTCCTGTTTCAATCCTGAGCTCAGGAAACTGTCTGTATGGAGTTTTGCATGTTCTCCCCGTGTGCATATGGGCTTCCTCTGGGTTCACTGGGTTCCTCCCACTGTCCAAAAACATGCAGACAAGCGGACTGGCTATGCTAAATCCCATCCAGGGTGAATTCTCTTTTCTTTCTTCCAGTGTTCCCGGGTTACTGAAGATGAATAAATGAATAAATTGCCACATTTTAATAATGGTAAATAAGGAGCACACAGTACATCCATCCATTTTTTTGTATCACTTATCTTACACAGGGAGCTTAGAGTCTATCCCGGGGACTCAGGGCACAAGGCAGGTGACACCCCATTGCAGGGCACAACTGCACACACACTCACACAATTTAGAGATGCCAATCAGCCTACACAAGCATGCTAACCACTAAGCCACTCTGACTCCCCATGATACACACATGGAAAACTTGTGAAAAACTGCAAGCTTATGAAACTATTTTCATCCATCCAGTAGGGGGCATCATGCGATTCCAGCATGCCTATTTTGCTGAGTGAATAAGGGAGTAACTTTCTGATTAAGGAAATTAAGTGCAAACCTGGGGCAGTGGCAGCTCAGTGGTTAGGATGTTGGGCTACTGAGCAGAAGGTCATGAGTTTGATCCCCAAGCTGCCACTGCTGGGCCCTTGAGCAAGGCCCTTAACCCTCAGTTGTATAAATAAGATAACTGTAAGTTGCTCTGGATAAGGGCATCTGCCAAATGCTATAAATCTAAACAAATGTTTGTGTAGGCTAAAGAGAAATGGTTTTCAACACAAATTTAAAACTCAAATATTAGAATTGAATAGGCTTTCAATTGATAAGCAGTAGTTTTTAGTTTTTAAAATGATCTAAAATTGAGTGAAATTGAGTTTTTGCTCTCGTTCTCACCACATTCTCTCTTGTTGCCTAACCATCTGTCTTTTTCTGTCTCTGCGCTCTGGGTTTGCTTATATACTGTATCTATCAATCTCTCTCTCTCTCTCTCTCTCTCTCTCTCTCTCTCACACACACACACACACACACGCACACACACACACACCCTTTTCACCACATTTATCCACCATTTCCTGTTTCAGACATCAACATTACAGCATGTTCTCCATCCTGTCTCCACAGGCCGGCCTGTCCCTGCCAGCGGTTCCAGACCGCTACGAAAATAATGAATTTAACTGCAAAGAGTATAAAAGCTGGATTTTTCCATGCCATCGTCTGTTTTGGAAACCAAAACTCCTCACCTCGTGTGACCAGAGTTTCAATTATAGGAAAAAGTAGTTTCACCGTTTGTTAGTTCTGCGGGAAATGGATTTACCTGAGCTGCTTTATGAGCAGAGTTGCGGCTTCAGACGTACACGTGACAGCCGTACAGAGGTATAGTTTCATACTGCGTGTATTTTCAACATCTGCTCTTGCGATCCAAACCGCAGATGCTTTAAAAAGAACTCATGGAACAGAAGTTGTACCTCATAAAAAGGCACATTTCCCTCCTTCAGACAGTAAATGTGCATTTAGAGGTAGGGTCATTTCAGAAGAGCGTGCTAATGCCCGTCTAGATTGCATTACGTGTATCAGAGGGCTTGGACTGTGAGAGCATAAACCATGAACAAGGCTTTCGGTTACATTTCTAAAGAGGCGTTGGTAAACAAGGCTAATGCTTATACATTCAATAATAAGTTTCCTTATGAGCTGTTGTGGTTATGGGTGCAGTTCAAAAGCACTCAACAGAAACTTAACAACTGTCCAGAATCAGAAACTATTTATCTGGTAAATATGGAGGCAAGAACTGAATTCACACAATCAAATCTATACACGCATTCTTTCTCTTGCATGTGAATGGACACACACACACACACACACACACACACACACACACACACACACACACACACACACCCATGTAGTAAGCTCTCTGTGCATGTTTGTGCATGCACTCACTGTAGTAATATGTCGTTTGCCAATGAGTTGACTCTTTGAGTCAGCTGTTTTAGGTGAATGCTGAGAATCAACTTGTGTATTTTTTTTTTAGACAAATAGATCATGCGAAATGTGGATCGAAAAGATTTTCAGTATTGTGAATAAGAGTCCTGGTATGAGCCCAAGACAGTCTTTATGATTAGAGCATCTACAAATCTGTGGTATCAAGGTGAGATTATCCACTGAAGGAAGGGTCTGACCTAAGAGGAGGGTATAAACTGTTTTTGGAAACTGCAGATCTTAAGGGAATCCATGTGAGACCATCTACAACAGCAGAAAGTGAGTCACAAGTGCTAAAGCTCTATGCAGAAGTAGCGCATCAGGATTAATCACATGGGTCCGGAGCATGAGAGGAGCCACAGCAATAAAAGTGTGTCAGGATAAGAATCATTGTTGAGCTTAGTGAATTGCACTGACTCACTAAAATATCACACACTCACACACACACACACACCATTCTGCCAAGTACTCTGCAAAATTAGTGATCTTACAGCAGTTAGGACCCAGGATGATCATAAACTGCTGTACAAAAAAAAAAAAAGAAAAAAGAAGGACCAAAGACAGAGTGGGATGGGTGGAGGTTTTATTTTTTTAAAACTTTTTATTAGGTTCATAGTAAACATTTTAAAGAGTTTCTATTCCACTTCCATAATGGATAAAGGGAACAGTAAAAACACAAATAATAATGTTGCACTTTTTTTGGACTTGATCTAGCTAGAATATTCACCATTTTGTTCGGTGTTTAGTCATACGCTCTGCTCCATCCTCCTAGTTCTATCTTTAAAAGCAAAGTGACTCTTGACTTGAGTGTAAGTTTAAAACAGAAATATATATATATATATATATATATATATATATATATATATATATATATATATATATATATATATATATATATATATATATATAACACTGTTTAAGCAAAAAGCAAAACAAAACCCCTGATCATTTTAGCATTTATAGGAGTTACATAAATATACAGATAATTTAGCTGTCAAAAAGAGTAGGTTTGGTCATCCTATTAATGCATAATGACTAAGATTTTCTAGAGTAACATTTTTCTAGAATTTTCAGTATAGATAATCTGACTTTTTCTAGAATAGTGCAGATCAATATTTAAGATCAGTATGTATACTACATGATAACAAGCAGATAAACATTCAGTACTTGCAGAATGTACTTTCCACCTGATAAGTCAGCTGCTGCCAGGGGTGGAAAAAGTACTGAGAAATTATACTTAAATAAATGTATAGATAATGTGTCTCACTGTACCTAAGAGGAAGATCTGTCAGAGATTTGCTACTTTTAAACGTACCCATTTTTGTTTTAAAGTGACAATGCCGTTTTGCCATCATTCAATCTCTGTAAGCTCAGCATGCTTTTTCAAATGAGATGGAGTTCATAGTCCGTATCAGGTAGGCGAAAATGATGCCTCCTTTATTTATTTATTTTTTTAATGAGTTTTGACTTTGCCTACTCCAGCATATTGAAATAGAAAAAGAAACAGTTATATGTCACATATACAGTACTGTGCAAAAGTCATAGGCAACATGCAAGGAAATGCTGTAGAGCAAAGATGCCATCAAAAATAATGAAATTAAATGTTTCTACATCAAAAAATACTATAAAGAGCAGTAAACAGTAATGAAACGAAGTCAGTATTTGGTGTGACGACCCTTTGCTTTAAAAAAAAAATTAGTAGTCTCAGGTACAGTTTGTGCAGTTTTATAAGGAAATTAGCTGCAGCCTTCATTATGTCTTTTTGTCTGAAAAGTGGTCTCATGTAATCTGCTGCTTTCTTTACTGACATACAAACATCTTTCGGTAACATTTAATTTTGTGCTGGAAAACTAACATTTGGAAATCTAAAAAGTTTTTGTACTGACTCAGTAATGTAGAAGTCATAAAATAAAATGTATAACATAGTTTAATGCTTTGGTATATTAATGTAGTACAGTTGGCAGTTGCTAATATCTAAAACCTTTTGGGTTTTTCCCACTTCCCGAGCCAAGCCTGATAGCCCCTGATCTGGGATCAGGTATGACAAGCCCGAATAAACATGAGCAAGATTTTTCAAGAGATGATCCAGAGAAGCTGTAGAGATGTGCTGGAGAGGTCGCTGAGGTCAGGCTATTTCCTGTGTCTCTCTGCCTCCTGTCTCACAATCTTCTGTTTTATTTTCTCTCTTGTCAGATGATTGTTGATAAGTTCTATCTGTTCCAAACAAATTTCCAACCAGCTTCCTTATGGGTTATGAAGAAGGAGTGTGTTTGTGTGCGTATGCCATGTGCCGTGTGGTTTGCCCTCTTGGGCTTATGATTGAAAATCCAACGTACTATATCTTCCATCTGCATTCTTCCCTTGTTGAGTCATGCATATCTGCACAGTTACATTCACATCATTTAGAATCACACACACACACACACACACACACACGTTTCACCACATTTATCCACCATATCTTTTGTTTCTGAAAGAGAGAGCAGTGCATGACTCACTAATCACTGATGTTTTTGTTAACATTCTTAATTCTGAATACCACAGAGTCAGATTCTGGGATTGTCTCCTCTTACCTGCGTCATGGTAAAGTCATGGTGTTGGCATTAATAATGTGATAGTATCTCTGACAGAAAGTCACACACATGCCAAATTTACAGGTGCGGCTTTTAAACACTTCATGTTTTTTCACACGTTTCACATGTGGTGCAGTTTTTTTTTTTAAATTTTTCACATGATTTTTATACTCGTTAGCTACCTAGTGAGTTAACAACTTTCTGATCTGTGGTTTCTAGTTTAATGCCATTTATAGAAAATGTGCAACATCCTCCATTTTTGCTAATCTAGATTGTCACTAGCAATGAATGAATGATGCATGTTATGTTGGAAATGTAAGCTCTGCCAATTGGCTGTTTGAACCAAATGAATTTCCTCAAGCATCCCAGGTAGAGTTGTCTTCAGAACAATTTTGATTAGCTGCAAAAGATTGGTACCAACAGGAACTAGTAGTACCTGAAGATGGGTCTAGCAGTACTCTTGTTGCTGATTGATTATGCAAAGGAAGTATTTGGACAATGACAAAGTTTTTGTGATTTTGCATTTATACACCACCACAGTGAATGGACTTTCAGCTTTATTTTAAGAGGTTCCACAAAAATATGGCATTTACCATTTAGGAATTACAGCCATTTTCAACAAAGTACCTTCATTTCCAGGGGCTCAAAGATATTTGGACAAAGTGACATAATTATAAATATAACCATAATTTTAATACTTGGATGAAAATCCTTTGCAGTCAATGACTGCCTGAAGTCTGGAGCCCATGTTCTCAAAACTCAAATTCTGAGTTTCCTCCCTGGAGATGCTTTACCAGGCTTCACTGCAGCCACCTTCAGTTGCTGCTTGTTTGTGGGTCTTTCTGCCTTCAGTCTTGTCTTCAAGCACTTCAAGCACCTGCACTGTGAAGCGGCGTCCTATCAGTTTTGTAGCATTTGGCTGAATGTGAGCAGAGAGTATAGCCCTATACACCTCAGAATTCATCTTGTACAAGTTAATATTGGTTTCATCAGTCTGAAGAATCTTATTCCAGAAGATGGGAGACTTTTTTAGATGTTTTCTGGCAAAGTCTAATCTGGCTTTCCTGTTCTCGAATGTTACCAGTGGTTTGCACCTTGTTGGAAACCCTCTGTATTTACATTCATGAAGGCATCTCTTGATTGTAGATTTTAACAGTGATACGCCTACCTTCTCCAGAGTATTCTTGACTTCTCTTTATGTTGTGAAGGGGTTTTTTGATGCTGGTTTTTTGATTCTGTGATCATCCACTTTAGTTGTCTTCTGTGGTCTTCCTGGCCTTTCTCTTTTAGATTTATCTAACTTTCTATCTTTCTTGATAACTACCAAATTTGTTCATTTTTAGTAGTAGTGTTAAACTCGAATATTGCCCGTAAAAAGCTAGCTAGCTTCATAAAGTATATAAATCATAGTATTTTTCAATTCAATCGTTTTATTTGCATAATGTTTTTAACAGTAGACATTATTTTGGAAGCAGTTTTTCTGCAGCCGATATAAACAGGAAGTATGTTAATTCAAGCTCCTATACATATGTTTAATTTAAGATGTGTTGTAGTTGCGCCACCACTGTCTCTCAGGATGATGAAGGAAAAGCTAGAACCCCAAGTACTGTTAATTTAGTTCTTGTTTTAGCTTGTATTTGGGCTGGGTCTTGTTTTAATTGTGCTGTGGAAAAAGAAACATTTTTACACTGAAAAATTCAATGCAATTCAATTCAATTTTATTTGTATATCACTTTTAACAATGGTCATTGTCACAAAACAGCTTTACAGAAATATATAAATTGCAGATAGAAATTTTAAATTTATAAATTTGCCACTAATGAGCAAGCTAGAGGGGACATGGCAAGGAAAAACTCCCTGAGAGGACACAAGGAAGAAACCTTGAGAAGAACCAGACTCAAAAGGGAACCCATCCTCATCTGGGTGACACTGGATAGTGCGATTATAAATCAGTTCCCTTCTATAACTGTATACTATATAGTCAAAAGGTGCTACTTCTGTTAACAGGAACGTTAGAGTGAGCGTTAGAGTAATTTCTGAATTCATTATAGTTTTAACTTAAAATCTGTTGTATCAAGATGCAGTCATTAGCTGTTCAGTGATGGGGACTTGGGTGAAAACTGTTCTTAGCAAAAGAAAAAGGATGGTAGAGGATGCTAAAGGAGTCTTTTATTGAATTATTGAATCCTAAATGGGCTTTATTTGGAACAATTTGTTGTAGGGTTCGATGGGATATTTAGCCTTTTTTGTGAGAGTGTGTAAACCTTGTTGTGTCTGTATGTCATGTCTCTGAGTGGTCAGGACACCAGACTGTTTGGGACTGCAGACTTAACCCCAAGCACCGCACTGCATGTAAACTAAGAGTCAGCCTTTACTCCGTCCTGCAGCGGCTTTTTACTCAGAGCTGTTTATTTTTAATCAGCCATCAGGCGCAGTGCAAAAGCACAAATCACCGAGCTGTTCTGCACTGTGCTTGCATGTTTGGATTGCAGTAAACAAAAGAGCTGCATTAAATGAACAGATGATGAAAGGGTTAAAATGAAAGGGTTAAAACGGTTCAGAGATCCAAAGAGTGCTAATAAGATGTGACTGCCCTGTTCTTCTCTAATTACTGCCTGTTCTTTCATGACTGCCCTCGCTTTTTTTTTTTACTCACACAATTAGAGGAGTGAGCATGCCATCTCTCTCTCTCTCTCTCTCTCTCTCTCTCTCTCTCTCTCTCGCTATGTCTGGCCCTGTTTTTGGCCACTCCAATAAAGAGAAAAGTCCTTACTCAGCTGCTGGATGCTGCTATGAATTTTCAAGCTGCTGACTTCCTAGGACAAAGAAAAAGAGAGAAGGAAACAGAGAGTGCACAGGCAGGACAAGATCCAGGAGTGAAAAAGAAAGTGTGTGTGTGTGTGTATGTGCACATATGTTTGTCTGTGTGTGTGTTTGGAGCAGTGAATGCTAGCCCTAGTCACTGTAAGTCACAACTGACAAACTCCTCATCAAAGCATCTCCTTTTCTCCCATCTTTTGCACATTTCTACCAGAGCAAGATTTATGCAGGCTGTTTTTCATTTCAGATGTTCCCTCTTTCTTTTTATTCTTTCGTTTTAAGACTTGCCAGTATCCAAGGAGTACTCTACTTCCCTGCCACTCGTGCTTTCAGGGAAAGAAACAAAAATGGACCGCTGTTGCTGAGGAGACCGGTCTGTGTGTGTGTGTGTGTGTGTGTGTGTGTGTGTGCGGACATGTGTGGACATTATATCATTCAGGTTAAGAACTTTGACCTTGTGGGGAAATTTAGCTGGTCAAGGAATTTTTTTATTTATTTATTTATTTACAAAACTGCAGATTTAATTAAAAACAAAATAACTTCCCATTTGGTTACTAAGGTCAGGATTGGATAAAAATGTATCACTGCATAAATTAGCCGCATTAATATTTATATGTGTATGTCTACAGATCAAACAAACACTCAGTGTAAAGAAGACTTCTTCGCTGCTTCAGTGCACAACTGAATTTTCTTTTGCATTTTCATTTACTTTTGTCTCATTCTCTTCTGTCAATCCGGTTCCAATTTGTCCCTCTGTGAAATTCATTGCAGTGAGAAAACAGTGTTATATCCCAGTATCAGTTTCAGAGCTTCAGATTATAGTAGCTTAAGTGGTCGTCTTACTAAATAAACAGATGTCTGGTCCTCCCCTCTTCTCAGGGCTCAGGAGTGTAAACGATAAACACACTCGCTCCGTCAGCACAGAGCCGAGACTTTGACCCAGCCTCCACGATACAAAGCTCCACATCATTGGAGACCGTTACTCACATGTAGGAAGAGCGACTGGGAGGCAGGGCACTTTAGAGAATCAGAGACAGCACGAGAGAGAGAGAGAGAGAGCAGTAGTGGAAAGACAGAGAGACAGGCAGAGACAGAGGCATGTCCAGAATCTGACGCGCTAACAGGACTCGGAGTACAGAGAAGCTTAAGGTAAGCATCTTGAACTCTCCTACGTGCATTTTTTTTTTTTACTGGAACAATCTGCTCCTGTTTCTTCTTCGAGGCTCTGGGTAATTTAAATCACTGCACATGTTGAGAACTGCTTTAAAAGTGCCTTTTTATGCAGGCAGCATGTAAATAGTTAGAGAGAGAGAAAAAGAGAGCAGGGGTACATTTTAACTGTAAGAGACATTCAGATGTTAATACTGTGAGGAATTAACATGGACTTCCTGATTGTTCACTCTGAGCACACTCTTAAATGTGTCCTGAATATTGAAAGGATCTGGACAGCTCACACTAATCTACCTAACTTCACTTTAGTTTCAGACTCTGACTCATAGCATCCCTCTGAGAGAGTGTATGTCATTGTTTGATGCATCAGTGCCTTCTTTTATGACAGTGAAATTATACACACATAAAAATTACTTTAAACACAGTAATAATCTTTGTTGCGTTTTGGATGCCTTTGTATATGGTCAGTGTTGTTGTGGCAACTTGTTTCTTCTGGCAGATGGGAAAACCCACAGTTTTCCAGGACACTGGGCAGCTGGGATCATTTGTGATGCAGGTATTTGTTTGTGTGTGTTAAATATGTGGCATCTCTTTGCCACTCAGAGAGAGTAAATGCAGTAGGGTGCATTTACACATGTTCCCTTTTCACAGGAGTGCCTGAGAAATTTAAGATGTTTACTCTCTCGCTAAACAAGTGTGTTTGGCAAGCAGTTACATCCTCAGACCAGTTTGTATGGGACACCATTTTGGTGCTAATGAATTGTTTGAACAGGTCCTCTCCTTAACTGGTTCCTTGTCCTGAGCATGGGTTAATAGCTACTACGCTACTACATACTAACAGATGTAAGATGATCCTTATGGAAGAATGCCAGTTTGTGTTGCTGCTTGCCTTTTTTTTTTTTTTTTTTTTTTTTTTTTTTTTTTTTTTTTTTTTTTTTTTTTTTTTTTTTTTTTTTTTTTTTTTTTTTTTTTTTTTTTTTTTTTTTTTTTTTTTTTTTTTTTTTTTTTTTTTTTTTTTTTTTTTTTTTTTTTTTTTTTTTTGTGTGTGTGTGTGTGTGTGTGTGTAGAGCTTCTTATTCAATATTTTGTTCTCAAAACGTCTGGTGCTTATACAGTCCATCCCAGCAGGAACTCATTTTGCACTTTACTGTTTGGAGAAAACTTTTTCCATGTTTGTGCATCTTCCTGTTTACTTATTTATCCATCTACATGGCTAGCGTGAGTTGTGTATGCTGCAGTACAGATGTTTGGCACAGATGTTCTGCACCTGATCTCTGGCTTGCCAGGATTTGAGATTGGCAGTGCCATGCTTTCTCATGCGTATCCCCCTTTGCCTGGATCATGCTGTTCTTTCTGACTCCCTCTTGTAGAACTAGAAATGAAGGTAGGGCTTCATTATTTTGGTGCATTCCAAAGGGACTTGTGTATTTGAGATAGGAAGGTGAACACGTGCTCATTGTTATAGTCATTAGAACACTGTTATTAAGCAACATAGAATAGGTTTGGGTTTTGAGTATTTTCACATACAACAGTTTCTAGAGTTTACGCAGAATTGTGCGAGAAAAAAAGAAAACATCCACTGAGTGAAAGCTCTGCTGGGGGAAACACCTTGTAGATGAAAGAGGTCAGAGGAGAAATGGCCAGACTGGTTTACGTTGACAGGAAGGCTACGGTAACTCAGAGAACTACTCTTTACAACCGCGGTGAGCAGAAAAGCATCTCAGAACACACAACATGCCGAACCTTGAGGTGGATGGGCTACAGCAGCAGAAGACCACATTAGGTTTGTATATAATAGTTATCAGAGCCATAGAGCTTTCTATTCCTGAATTTTCAAACAAAAGAACAAAAGAACACAACTTGTTTTCGAGTTTGAGGTTTGGGATTAAACGCACGCAATTCACATTACGAGTCTAACAGGCTAACTAAAAGAACTCGATAATAAATTTTGGCTTGTGATTTCCACCATTGTAACTAAATTAAAAAAAATCACAGACTCCATGGCTAGGCTTCATGGCCCCCTGGAAGACCCCACTTTGAGAACCACTGATATAAAGGCATCGTGACAGTTAAAATAAGAAAAAAACTATTGAGAATATCAACATTTTCCACAGATGTGTCACAAAATCACTAAGAAAAACTTGTACAATTGTAAAATTACACTATAATTACACTTCAACCTCAAACTGAACTTCGATGAGTTTTGCCATGTTGAGAAATGTCAACATTGTGCGGAAGCTTGTGAATGTAAAGAATACCACATAAATGGACCACTTTTGAGAATCTTCTCTTGGGTCATGCTGCTGCACAGACATTAGGTCTAAAATAGAAAACATGTCTGAAGTTATTTTCTTCCATTTTGCTCTAATCGTTTCTGCTTTCTTTGTTAGTTTATTAGAAATGAGGTAGTGTGCTGTGAGGAATTCTCTTATACTTACATAAGGCTATAGGAATGCCAATTCTGAGAGAACGTCTCGTGCTGAAGCGGTGTCAGTTTGTCTCTGAAGGGAGTTATGCTCACTCTGCGTCATCAGCTGTTTCCGCTCTCCCCCTCCCCCAGCTGTGCCGCATGCCAGGTAGATGAAAACATGTGTTACACATTAAGAGCAGTCCAGAGTGCCCGCTGCACAGTGCCATGTGCTTTCCATCAACTCTGCAGACCTGCTCTGCTAGCACTCTGCTGTGTCATAAGCAGTCCACATTTGACTCAGATCAGCTTTGCTGGGATCTACTGATTTATTTGTCTAGGTGGTGAATAAGTGCCATTCATGCCTAGTCATTGTTCATTGGTCATTTTCAGGAAAGGTCTTCTTGAGGGATTTCCCAGGGTGCAGTCACAGTGTCATTATGTAGTCCTATAATAGTCCTATAATAGGTAGGTATAATAGGTGCTGCCTCACAGCTCTGTCAGTATGGAGTTTTGCATGTACTAGCTGCGTGTATGGGTTTCCTCCGGGTTCCCTGCTTTCCTTCCAGCTCTCAAAAACACGCTGCTTGGTGGATTAGCTAGTCTAATTTTTCACAGATCTATCACAAACCCTGACCAGGATACAGTAGACGAAAGAATATTAATAATATAATACGTTTATAATTCACATGTGAGGCATGACCACGGAAGGTAAGATAAACAAGGACTAAAACTGTAAAACTAGGCTTACACAGTTTGAAGACTAAGTGAAGCAAATCATAAGACAATTTTCTTTCATAACATGTTATTTCAAAACCACTGACGCGAATTCGTACAAGCAAGGGTGATGTAGTTGGATTTTGTAAGACAAAGTACAAATGCTAACCTCAACCATATCTTTGTAACTTTTTATGTCTTGAGTCATGCCAACTTTTATTCATCTGCAAGTGGGAGACCATGACGGTCAAAATCAGTCAAAAGTCAGAAAAATCAGTCATAAGTTAAAAGGAATTTGAACGAGTCAAAATCAGTCAGTTTTAATTATCTGTCTTTCAAGAAGATTTTGCGATGCTGAAGGTAGTGGAATCCAATGCTAACAGTTTACACATTTAGAAAGATTAGATGCATCCACATCTAACTGTATCTACCACCACAGAATAGCTTAAGTGAAGCTGAATTCTTCATCTCTTGTTTTTCCCTCTATTTTTCTGTACTATGTTTGTGGATTTTGAGATGCTGAAGATGGGAGATTCCAATGCTAACATCATAAAAATCGATAAAAATTACGTTTGAATACTGTAACCATAAAAGGATATCAGCGTTGCATCATTCTAATGCACAGTATATTTAAGTTTCGAAACAGGAAACACACAAGCTGGCTGGGCACTTATGAGTAACATCACACCAATAGTTTTACAAAGGTTTCAGTGGAAACAGTGGAATATAACATGATACACAATAACTGGCCACTTTATTAGAAACAGCCATACACTTGGACATTCATGCAATTATCCAGTCAGCCACTAATGGCAGCAGCATAATGCATAAACTCATGCGCCAAAACTGGACAGTCGAAGATTAGAAAAAAAAAAAAACATCACCTGCTCTTTTCCCAATCTTGTCCAGTTTCAGTGAGCCCGTACCCACTGTAGCCTCAGATTCCTGTTCTTGGCTGACAGAAGCTGAACCTGATGTGGTCTACTGCTCTTGTAGCCCATGTGTTCTGAGATGTTTTTCTACTCACCTCGGTTGTAAAGATTGATTATTTGAGTTACCATAGCCTTCCTGTCAGCTTGCATCTGTCTGTTTTTTCATTATTCACAATTTATTCTGTGTAGATTCTAAAGGCTGTTGTGTGTGAAATTCCCAGGAGTTTCTGAAATACTCAAACCAGCCTGTTTGGAACCAAAAATTATGCTTCGCCCCTCTGGAACCAAAAAATATGCTTTGTAAAAGTGATTGTGTCTCTTTCTCATCGGTCTAAAGCTGTGCTGTTTTTCTGCACCGCATCCAAATCAAATAGGGACATAAAAAAGGGGGAAAAAAAGTGCCTGTCAGAAAGCAAAGTGGGCGGACCAAAAGAAAATATTATCAGACTTTCATTTGGAGATAAGTAACTATGTGTCGAAAGGACGGTTTGTGTATTTTTATGTGTGTGTGGCTGCATATGTCTGTGTAACTCAAAACTTTGAGGAGACAATAACAGTGCATAACTTTTGCATGTGTCACTTTATTAACCAAAGAAGAGCTCCATGTGTGCACAATGGAAAATTCTGAGCCCATAATATAATATGTCTTTTATCACACCTACTTCAATAACTTGTTTTGCACAGCCTATGAAATTAATATAGGATTATAATAAACGATCATCTTGGAAAATGGGAGTTACTATGCAGTGCTTCTCCAATTCCACTCCAGTTTTAGGGTTTTAATTACCACCTGGCACATCTAACTATCTCTAGCGCCACAGAATAACTTAAGCATAACCCGACTTCCTCATCTTTCATTTTTTTCCCCCCTCCATTTTCCTTGCTATGCTTGTGGAAGTGGAAAAGGGGATTAAATGCCAGAGCAGTAATTGTGTTCAGCTGCTATTTTTTTTCAGCCCCTTCCCCTCCCTCACTCCCTAGGTCCCTGGCTCACTCTTTTTTGATGCATGGGGGCGTGCTGAGGTTCTCACAGGATTATTGGGGTGCTGGCAAGAAGTAGAGTTTTAGGGCAGCCTGTGAGGGGTTGTTGTTAGAGCTCAATGTGTGTTTGTTTGTGAAGAAAAAGAGCTGAAATTAGCTTAAACCACCTGAAATGGTTCTACTAATGAATAGACAAAAAAGGTTAAATCCAGAACTCTAAAGCATGATTCAGCTTGTTCATTTGGAGGATCCCTCTATATAGACGATTACAGCAGACGGTTTCCCTGTCAGACAGGGTTTGTCTTTAGAAAGCTAAGAACCCTAAACACCTTAATGTCCTGGCTTTAAATTTAGTGTAATTCAGGTATATTATTTAGTAAGAATTAGGAGTTATTGAGTAGCTTTGCTTATTCAGTCATCTTGCTTCTTTCTATAAAGAAGCCAAATTATCTGCCAATAAAATATGACTTTCTTGGAAAGGAAATACATGTAATCATCTTATATACATTTTATAATACTTTCATAATGAGACATATTATATACATGGATTTGCCTACATTCAGTATATTTCCACTTGATTATATAGTGTTGTTATAAGAATGAGGAATGTACAACTGTGTAAAAGTTTAACTATCTACAGGACCATTTTATGACAGTTATCATAAATAAATAACAATTGGCCCACAAATAAGCAAAATTATGACAGCAATATTACATATAAATGATCACTAAATTTGTTATATAGTGAGTCTAAATGAAGTGATTTTATAAACAAAGACAAGCACTGAAGGCTGTATTTAAGCACATCACTAATGCAAGGCTCATGGGTGTTTTCTGGGAACTGGTGTCATATGGACCAGATGTGGCCGGTGGTTTAAGGGTGCAGCTCGTTCCCTGGGCCCCTGCATCCGGTGCCTTCTTCACAGACAGAACTTTCTGTAATTCTCAGATGACATGTCTCTGGCGCTGCTGTCCTCCTCAACAGCTGAGCACAGTCAGAGAGAGCAGAGAGCGAGAAACTGTGACCTGTGGCTGTAAATATGAAAATATATGGCACTTTATTAAATAAAGAGGGACGATCCATTGCAATTAAACTGTTCTGGGCTTTTAATTTAAACGGTTCCCAAACGCATTTCATGCCAACAATTTATCCTTAACAAGCCTTGGAGGGGAACAGATATGAGGCCACATCTGAAAACACCCAAACCTCTGATTTACCGCACACTCATTTCTTTACTGGTTTAAAAAACACCATGACTTGGTTTGATGAAAGGAGCAATAGTTTTTTATCAACTCCAAAACAGAACCTGAGGTTTTGCATGTGTAGAGAGAGCAAAAAGAAAAGAAAAAAAAAAACACTGGTGTGTATTCCAGATAAACAGTGATTTTATCATTCTGTGATTTTCCAGAAAACATCAGTGTTATGTATGAGTAGGTCACCAGTCACTGTGTTTTTTTTTTTAACATGTTTTGCTATACATACACAGTACTGTGCAGAAGTCTTAGGCACATGCAAAGAAATGGTGTAGTGCAAAAATGCCATCAAAAATAATGAAATTAAATGCTTATACATTCAAAAATACTGTAAAGAGAGCAGTGAACAGCAATAAATGAAACAAAGTCAATATTTGGTGTGACGATCCTTCGCTTTAAAAAAAATACTAGTCTCAGGTACAGTTTGTGCAGTTTTATAAGGAAATGAGCTGTAAGTGTTACTGATCGTCTTGCAGAAGCAGCCACAGCTCTTCTGGAGACTTCGACTGTCGCACTCGCTTCTTATTTTTGTAGCAAATTCCAGCAGCCTTCATTATGTTTTTTTGTCTGAAAAGTGGTCTCTTATGTAATCTGCTGCTTTCTTTCCTGACATACAAACATTTTTCTGTAACATTTAATTTTGCACTGGAAAACTAGTGTTTGGAAATCTAAAATGTTTTTGTACTGAATCAATAATGTAGAAGTCATAAAATAAAAATCTACAACAAAGTTTATACTATAAAAGAAAATAGTGTGCCTAAGACTTTTGCACAGTACTGTGTAAGTCATACATGGGAAGCTGTAATTATTTCCTGTGTATCTCTGGGATGTTACTCCTATCCAAATCTGTCAGTCATTTTTACAGATTCTGAAAATATTATGGCACACTGCAGAAAAGTGAAGATATCTCGAATGCAGTCAAATTTGCCTAGTATTTCCTGTTATAAGATTGCAGTAAACCAAATTTCAACCTATTTCTAAAGAGTTTCATTAATTTCAAGCTTGAAATAGTCCCGAAAAAAAACAACCAAACTATATAAAAGCATCTAAAAACAGGCTGAATAATATTATAATAATTTCATAAATGGAAATATTACATAATATAATATTAGATAATATACCTTGTGGGAAAAGAGGTTTTTAAAAGCACTCCAGGAAGTGTTTTCTTTCTAATCTCTCCTGTCGAATTCAGTATTGACACAGTTATTTATTGGCAGAACAATAAAATATATATTTAAATGGACATGTAAAAGAAAGGACACTTCTGGGGTATTTATGTATACATGTTATGGTCATGTGACCTATTAAAGGTCAAGAATAACTTGCATAATCACAATCTCTACAACAAGCTATTATAATAGAGTATATAGATTGTATATGAACATATACAGTGGATAGAACATATGTATAGATGTTGTGTGCATGGCACTAGTATAAGGACCATGCATGCATTATGAAGACACTCCCATCTCTAGGATGTATTCAGAGATCACTTATCCTGTGCAAAATCGACAACAGACATATGTCCAGAAATGAACAGTACTTTATTTAAATCACTTGGAGACACTAAACAGTTATCACCAGGCAGGTCTGTAGCCAAAGGCTTTCTATAGCTGTGGTCTACCACAAACTAATTTCTGCTGGTCGTAGGAGCATGTCCGTGTCAGAGGTCTTAACCATCACCTTGAGTTCAGCCATTGTCAGTTCTGCAGAGTGGCAGCATCTGGAAGCAAACTTTTTGTAGCCTGTGATCAGGTCAGTTATTGTTAGGAATATAAAAAAGCACATTTATGGGAATTGCCAGTCAGCACCATTCCTCTGGTATGCTACGCATGCAACTTATCCATGATTTAATTTCTTGTGCAAGGGCATTGTAAGTCATGCATTATAGAAAAGATGTGCAGGAATTCCATGTGGCAGACAGAAAAGCAAGTCCCATGCCATGAAAAGCCCTTCGTTCTCCTGCCTGGGGTGAACAAACTTCTTTTTTTTTAATCTTTAATTACTTCATGTGCTGGTTAAAATCCGCAGTGCTGATGTCATGCTGTGTTCTTGTTGTTGTTTCTGTTGCTATTGGGGAGAGACGGCTGGTTTTTGGTGTGCTTTGTCAGGTCTTAAGTGGTCCTTCTAACAGGAAGTGACCTTCTTCAAGCACTTTTTTTTTTTTTTTTTTGAGATTTTGCTGTGTTTTCCAGCATGAGCTGAAAATACTTATGGGCTATTTATGTACTTGTAACTGCTTGCCCATATCTTTGATATGTTTTGCAGATGTTGTAGATGTTTCTGTAGAATCATGCATTAGAGTTGAGGCTCTTATTCTTTTGCACAAAAAGAAAAAGAAAATGTATCATAGCTACAAATCTCCTTCTTTTCCTGCAAATGGGAAACTATGTTTGGAATGTACTCAATGCACGTCCCCTGCTCTTTGCTTCGCAGTGGTTTACATTTCTGATTATCTGAATAGAAGTTAGAGATGCTCCTCAGGCCACTCGAAATCTCTGTCTCTGTGGCTTGATATGTAAATAGTGTATATGTGGAAGCAAATCTAAAACATAGTATGAAATATATTATTCCTAAGTCTTTAATCATACAATAACTTGCTGGTAGTTGTGAACAATGAAGCAGCATAGCTCTAAAACAATGAAACAAATGGAAAAAAAAAAAAAAACTCAGTGTTTTCATGCTGACTGTTATTTGGAGAAATTGTGTTAAGAGCTGCTAATAGCGTGATTGTCATGTTGGAAGTGTTTTGGGTCAGTGATGGAGTTGACAGGGTTTACGGTTCTCGGGGGGGGGGATGGGGGATGGGGGGGTCCAGAGAGCTTTCTAGATAGCAGACGTCTTGTCTCAGGGGAATGGAGGGGTGAAAAAAAGGTTTGTTTTGACAGGAACATAGTAGATCAGTTTTCCCACAACCGATGCCAAAATTTTGTATTGTAGGGGGCAACAGACACTTGTATTAGCCCTGTCATGTATAAATGGCTAATGATTGCAGGAAGGGGGGATAGAAAAGCCAGTGTGTGTGTGTGTGTGTGTGTGTGTGTGTGTGTTTTGCAGGTTTTTTGGCAGGTTGCCTCTCTGTTTGGATTTGGCCACCAGCAGTTTCTTCTTACATTGCAGCCTCTTCAGGATTATTGCCTGCAGATTTAGATCTTTCTGGATGATTTATTCCATATGCTGATTTTATTTACAACACAAGAAATCACTGGGTATCATTGTTTTTGATGGATTAAGTGTTTTAAGGAGATGTAGTTCTCATAGGATTACAATGTTCGTTTCATTGAATACTGCTTTTGTCAGCATGAATGAGTCCTAGGTTCATTAGTTCAAGAAAAGAGTGCCTCTGAGTCAAGCGTGAGTCAGTGTGGCAATGCTTCCTGATTATTTATTTTAATTTGCTTTAAAATGTATGCATTACAGAAAGATTCTTTTAGTTCACTGAGTTAAATGCACCAGTGAAAACATCTATCAAAGGGCATTGTGGTTTGAATGATGTTCCAGGACGTCACGAAACTGAAACTGTCCTTTTTACATTGCTACCAGTGCAGTACTACAGGCCAATGGTTTCAGCTGTGTGGTTTGAAGTCAGAAAAGACTGGCACCAACAGGAACTAATGGCACTTGGAGGTGAGACTAACGCCCCTGTTGGTTATGCCAAACTGCATCACAATACGCAACACCAGTAGATTCTATACTCACAATGTTGTTTTAATTTCATCTTTTTTTTTTTTAATTCAGCAATTAATTGATATTTAAGTAAGTAATAAAAACGATGGGGTGTGGTGTTAGAGGAAAACAACCAATGATGAGGATCCTATAAAAGCATGTTCTAAGTGTTTTATTCCTCTCATACCACAGCCATTTGCCAACACTAACATTTTATTTATTTATTAAAGAACATTACAATTAAGTTTCATGTTGTCTTATTTTTCGAAATTTAATAAGATAATATTAAATACTACTACTACTACTACTAATAATAATAACAATAACAATAATGAAATTTTAAAAACAAACAAACAAACAAAATGCAGCGTGTCATGTTACCAAGAAACGTAAAAGTCCTAAGACCTGAAGACTTTCATGTCTTACAGCTTTCGAGGAACTGCTTTACTTCTGAATGTTACAAAGTGCTGACACTGGAGACTCCTTCCCTAAACAAAGAAAAAAAGAAAACTTCACCATATCAACAATTAGACATGTGTTTGTTCCATTTATGTGAAGCATCTGCAACACAAGTCTGTGTAAGTTGTTACTATAGAAACGATAGTATATCAGGATGAGTGCCCTTGAGCAAGGCCCTTAATCCTGAACTGCTCAGCTGTATAACTGAGATAAACGAGTCTCTCTGAATAAGGGTCTCCGCCAAATGCCATAAATGTAAATGTAAATGTATAATTTGAGAGCTGGAACTACAGTCAGAGCTGCTGTCATAGAAAATTAATCAACACCTTTCGACCAATCATATTCGAAAATTCAGCAGTGCTTTGGTATATATGTAAATTTCATGATGGTGCAGAATTTTCACCTTCATAAATGTCATGCTAATGTTTAGCATAACCATGGTGTAATTGCACTTGCTGTTCTTGTTGTGATTATGACAATTGTAATTGCTTCTGAAGGAGGAAAATAAACTGGATCCACAAGATTTGTTGGCTCATGTGTGGGCCAGTTCTTGTGGATATGAACATGCAGTGGAAAAAAATAGCCAAACACTTCCTTCCAAAGACAACTTAACCACTCCTGCATCATCACCTTTTCTAAACGTGTATAAACCTTTTAGGAGCTACAAAGTGGCCAGTCATTGAAATAAACGACCGCAGTTTTGGTAAATTCAAACATCAGTGAGTTCCCAAAGGTGATTAAGTGACCACAAGTTGACTTTTATTGGAACAACTGAATTGTTCCCAAAAGACCTAAGCATGAGAAGTTGTTGTGTACCTAAGAATTGCAGTGTGTCAGACGGGGATTTTCAGGCTCCATTTTTACACAGCATGGCTATGAGTGTTTGTGTGTGTTTAGCATGTGTGTGGGTGTGATTGTTACAGCGATGGTTGTGATGGTTCTCTGCGTCCGTCTCTCACACACGTTTCTCACAGGAAGTTAAAGCCCTCCAGCTGTGTGTGAAGGAAAATCTGATACTGCTTTTTTTCCCCCCTCTCTCTCTTTTTGTCTGTTTCTCTTCTCTTGTCTCAAACATGTCGTGTTTTTTCTCTGGGAGACCTTTAACGCTAAGACGACTCCCCCCTACACACACTCTTTTCTTTCCCAAAGCAGAGTGAACACATCAGGACAGAACATCACTGCCAGATGTTTAAATAAAACAAACTGACGTATATAAAGATAATCCCACAGGAGACGACAACAGCACCAGAGTGGTTACGCAGAGCGTAAAAGGTTGCACATAGACACATATATGTACACACAGCATATCCTCAGGCGGTGTGTTGTTGTGTGGGAATGATGGAATGCAGTTGCTATGTCACGTTTGAGTGTGTTAGTCAGGGACCATGATGGTGGGAAGGGTCAGGCAGGCAAGAGATTCCCATCAGCACATACAATACATATAAATATATATATATATATATATATACACACACACACACACACACACACACACACACACACACACACACACACTCTAACACTCGAGTACGTTTAATTGTCATGAACATGCAGTGATGTAAAGATTACTGCAGCAGATTATTATCTTTCACTGGGAAAACAAACACTTAGCATCTTTGTATATTAGACACTGATCATGTTTCGGCTTTACCTCCTGTAGTAGCTGGCATGGGATTTTAAGTATGAGTAGCTCTGCAAACCTCAAGAAATACTATGATCTCTTTTTAAAATATCCCTGAACTCAAAAATATGATTTTTAAAATGGTTCATTTCTCAAGGATGGCTGATTGCGATTATTTAGATGTCAAATTTGCTACCATAGTGCAGAAGTGTTTTTTTCCCCCTTAAAATAAAAAAAAAAAATCAAACGATTTTCAGAGAGTTCTGTGTGGTCTTAGTTTGTAATATGAAAAAATAGGCTCAGATGTACCGAACTTATACCTGCAGGAGCTGTGTACTAAGCCAGCTAGCGATTAACAAAATCGTGGTTGTTATGATTTATTTTGACAGGATTGACTACTGTTAAATATGCGAATATGACATTATAAATCGAGACTCAGATCCTGAAATCCCACTTTAAGCATTTTGCATCTATCTGCGACAAATGCAAGCTAGTTTACTAGCATCTTACCAGCAGGCCAGCTAACTAATGTTGCTAAAGGAAAGAAATTTTGATTGTTACAATATAGTATCATGACAGGTTTTGAAAAAAATACCAAAAATATGACAAATCAAGAGTCAGATACTGAAATCCTAGAATAACCTGTGACAAATGTGAGCTAGTTTACTCTCACCTAACTAGCTGGCTAGCTAAGTAATGTTGAGGAGAAAATATTAATTGGTATGGTATTTTTTGACAATTTGGGCTTCTTACTGGGCTTTTGGGCTCAATAAAGAACTGAAAATATTTACTACAATCCCAGAATTACCTGACAAACACAAGGTACTTTAGTAGCATGTAACTAGCTGGCTAATTTTGCATTTCCAAGTTGCATACTCATGTACACTATAGACCCTGGCATTTTTAATGATGCTAATGATGTAGAGATATTTTTCAGAGATTTAGTAGTGTCCATCCATCCATCCATTTTCTGTACCACCTATCCTACACAGGGGAGCCTGGAGCCTATCCCGGGGGACTTGGGGCACAAGGTGGGGGACACCCTGGACAGGGTGCTAATTCATCACAGGGCACAATCGACCACACACTCACACACACACACACACACACCATTTCACACACTAATTTGGAAATGCCAATCAGCCTACAACACAGGTCTATGGACTGGGGGAGGAAACCGAAGTACCTGGAGGGAACCCCCGAAGCACG
Organism: Pangasius djambal; assembly: GCA_022985145.1. NCBI lineage: Eukaryota > Metazoa > Chordata > Actinopteri > Siluriformes > Pangasiidae > Pangasius > Pangasius djambal. Next base: position 8,603,533 of record CM040983.1, read on the forward strand.
GGGAGAACATGCAAACTCCATGCACACAGGGCAGAGGAGAGATTTGAACCCACAACCCCGGAAATGTGAGGCAACAGTGCTAACCAAGATTTAGTAGTGTCTTGGACACCAAAACAAATTAATCATTGTATTATTCTCCATAGACTTTGAAAAGGTTTAAAATGACACGTTCAGGGGTCCGTTAAGAGCTTGCTCTGTGTTTTGAATGCGTGTCTTTTGGTTTATGCCAGCTCTTGTCAGCTGCTTTGTGAAAGCCTGGAATCACTCATACAGGTTAGCCGGTTAGCTGTGGTTACACTTTTCATTTCAGCCAGACCTACAAACGTGAGCAGAGTGAGATCTGTGCACATGCAAAAGACCCCTTCCTGACATTGACGTCAATTTCGGCCAACAGTCTGCACCATGCATGCATCATACCCCCCAGTTTCTCCTACTTTTTTTCTCTCTCTCTTTCTGTTTCTCTCTACTGCACTCTCTTTTTGTGTCTTTCTTTCATTGCTGCTCTTTTTCTCTTTCTTTTCCTCTGAAAGGAATCCATTCAAAGTGCTTTTCATTTCCCTTGCCTTTACCGCTTGGCAGTGAACCTACCACCTTATTCATCTTTTTTATCCAAACAGTATTTCTCCCTCCTTCTCCAAACCCACTTCACCGGGAGACTGTGGCTGGGTTTGCTGCGCCACAGCAAATATAGATGCTGAAGTTCAGAATTCCACATGGACTGCTTTCATACTTAATGTTTTTGATTAGACTTTTTTGTACTCTTGTCACTTCCTGATAAAAGTCCTAATGGAAAATCTTAAAGATTCTACATCTTCATTTTTTTCCTTTTTGGTTCAGATGTACATTAGAAGGACATTTTTATTATAATTAACAATGAAGTATCAGTGGCAATGTTAATGATTATACTGATGATGATTTACAGTTTCCCGCCAGGATAAGTGTTCCCGGGTGCTGTCATTACTGTTAGCATGACCCCGAAGGCCTGCATGCTCTCTGCCTTGTCCCATGTGTATCAGAGACCATGGGAAAGGAACTCAGTCTTATTCTGGGAACATGGCCTGCAACCCCCTCTCTTAAACATAATTACAACACAAGTCTTTCTTCCTTCTACGTGTTTTTTAATCCCAATGACGTGAACATCCTGGAGTAGCATTTTCACACTGGCATATTCGGCAGTATATTTACAAGGTGTGTAACAATAGACAAAAATTTAATGATACGATATGTGTTGTCAGTTTTGCAACAAGATATGATGAAAAAAAAAATGGCAGCATAATGTTAGTAATGTTGTAATTAACATCCTGCTATGCTCTGTGGCGTGTATAAAAATGGTGAGCAGGACCAATTGACCTGGATTTCGGATCAAGATGGAAAAAAGAAGGGCTGCCAAGTGGCAAAACAGGAAAGAGCTCGCCCTGTTGGGAGATTGGAAGTTCAAATCCTGATGATGCCATAGCCAGTAGTCTAGAAAGCAAAATTGGCCATGCCCTCTGGGTGGGCAGGATGGAATTACTCACTCTCATTGGTGTGAAACTAGCCGATCGTCTGCATCTATGAGCTCATGTATCTGGAAGAGGGTGGATAGTGCTTTTCTCTGAGTGTGTTACGCTGCCCTGTGACACAGCATGAGCAGCAGTTTGAAAAAGATACTGTTGCTGGCTTTATGTGTCTTGGAGGAAGCACATGTTTGCCCACCGTCCCTGGTTGGTAGCTGTTATGTGATAGGTGGCAATTGGCAAATGACCAAAGATCTAAGTGACTTTGAAAGAGGGTTATTTATTAGGGCACAGATAGCTTCATTCACAAGGTTTGCTCAGTTGCCTGTGTTTCAATTTGAAAAGTGACTAAAGTGACATCTGCTGTGAGGTCTATGGGAAAGACAGTAAATTAAACCATGCAATGGCCACAACGATATACAGTCAAGCCCATAAATATTGGGACATCGACACAATTCTAACATTTTTGGCTCTATACACCACCACAATGGATTTCAAATGAAACGAACAAGATGTGCTTTAACTGCAGACTGTCAGCTTTAATTTGAGGGTATTTACATCCAAATCAGGTGAACGGTGTAGGAATTACACATGCCATACATGCCCACGCCATGACATTACCACCAAAAACAGGAAGGCCAGATTAGAGTTTGCCAAACGACATCTAAAAAGGCCTTCACAGTTCTGGAACAACATCCTATGGACAGATGAGACCAAGATCAACTTGTACCAGAGTGACGGGAAGAGAAGAGTATGCAGAAGGAAAGGAACTGCTCATGATCCTAAGCATACCACCTCATCAGTGAAGCATGGTGGTAGTGGGCATGTATGGCTGCCAATGGAACTGGTTCTCTTGTATTTATTGATGATGTGACTGCTGACAAAAGCAGCAGGATGAATTCTGAAGTGTTTCTGGCAATATTATCTGCTTATATTCAGCCAAATGCTTCAGAACTCATTGGACGGCGCTTCACAGTGCAGATGGACAATGACCCAAAGCATACTGCAAAAGCAACCAAAGAGTTTTTGAAGGGAAAGAAGTGGACTGTTATGCAATGGCCAAGTCATTCACCTGACCTGAATCCGATTGAGCATGCATTTCACTTGCTGAAGACAAAACTGAAGGGAAA
>CM040983.1:8606258-8620233 GCA_022985145.1 Pangasius djambal
GATTTATGATTATTATTCTGTCCCATTACTTTTGGTCCCTTAACAAGTGGGAGGCACATATGCAAACTGTTGTAATTCCTACACCGTTCACCTGATTTGGATGTAAATACCCTCAAATTAAAGCTGACAGTCTGCAGTTAAAGCACATCTTGAAATCCATTGTGGTGGTGTATAGAGCCAAAAATGTTAGAATTGTGTCGATGTCCCAATATTTATGGACCTGACTGTATGTCATAATTAGTGCCATATGTAATAAAAAACAGAAAAGAGTCTGTCCTTCAGTTAACTATGAATTGCAGTACAGGATGATCAGACTGTTTACTTTAATCAGAATATTTAAATTAAAAAAAGTATCAGGGACATTTCTCTGGTCAGTGAATGGGAGCTAAAACAATGTACGTTACCGCCAAATCAGCAGTCCACTGAGTCACTTGTTCACGAGTCAATGAGAAACAACCGGATACATACTCTTCTTATCCCAGATGCCTCCCTACTTATTAGTTCATCCACCAAAACATATTTAAAGAGTAAATCATCTCTATTTTTAGTATTAGATTACTATGAAGCTACGTTATCACATTATAACCAGTTACCATCTGAGCTGTTACTTGTAGATGATACATAGCCATTGAGACACATGCATGCAATAATAATGTGCTTTACTCTTTACCGCAGCACTTCTTTAGTCACCACTGAGAGACACTGAGCTCTTAGCCCAAGAGCTTTATTGTGCTCATATCTATTTTATGCATTATAACAACCAGACTAAGGTCAGCTGTGGGTCAGTTTTTTTAGTCTTTATAGCCAACTTTATTGTAAAAATAGCACTTTAAGAATTGCTGTATCTGCTACAAGTTAAGAACATTTCCGTGAGGTAATACTTGGCTCTTCTTCTCCCCCTTTTCGTATGATTCCTCCTCCACTTTTTTTGTCCTTCACCTCCTCCAGTTCTTCCGCCTTCGCTGGTTTTCCCACCCTCGTCCAGGCTTGTGATTCGGCTCTAACTATTTCCAGACCTCATCAATCCCCCACCCTTTATTGCTTCATCTCTTTCCACCCACGACAATCATACCTCTCTCTTACTGATTACTCCCTCGCTACTCTCACACTTGTAAACTCATAATAACATGCACAACTCAAGTCTATAAGGCCTGAAGGCAAACTTTACCCTGAAACACATTAAATATGTTTTTATTGAAATATTTGTGATGTGTTTAGCAATTTTGGTGTTAAGCTGTTGGTTGGTGTTGTACTGTATTTTCAATCCTGTGAGACGTTAATGGCTGTGTGCCGTGCGGATGTCACATGGGGATATTGGTAGCACAGTTACAATTGAGTTTAAGCAGTTGTGCTGAGTTGCAGCAGAGACCCGGCTCAGCTAGTTAGCGATCTATGACATGATCAGCATGATGGCACCGATGGCAGTGTCAGAATGACACTTTTGGAAGCTTTGGAAGCTGATCTATTTGAGCAGAGTGTACAGATGAGGAGGTGAGAGTGCTGGACAGACCGAAAGGACTAAAGTGCTTCTGCTCTCATTAGGTAGAGCTGACACAAAAGGGTTAAATCTCACTGCACCAAATGCTGATGTAAAATGATAATGAGAGAAGTTTATACAAAAAAAAAAAAATCTCAGGATTAGGGTTGGGTTATAGTTCCCACAGCTGCTTTCTTTTCGAGACAGCTTGAACAATTGAACCACATCATCCACTTTTGTTCAAACTTGTAGAAATATCTCAGAAGATCCCGGTTGTTCCTTCACTACTTCTCTAACTCTGCAGCTCTCTCTTACTTGTTCTCTATCTTTTTTCTCTTTAATGCCAGGTTTACTTACTGACACACATCCTGACCTTTGTCACCTCTGACCCCTCCTTATCAGTGACCTTTAAATAAATCTAAACAAGGGCAGGATCATTGTTGTCATTCTAATCGCCCGTATCCACAAAACATGAGTGTTTATTTCTCTAAAGAGGTGATGAGGGACGTACCCAAGCTTTTTCAGGATGGCCAGTTCCATCCACGAGGTGGCTCATTCAGTCGGTGTCCTGTGTTGATGTAAACCTGTTCATCTTTCATCTTTCCTTTACTTCATGCATTTAATGCCTGCTAAAGAGAACTTCCAGAAGATTTTTTGAAGGTGACATTGTTGATCAGCGCACAGTGTCATTTGTTTATGCCAGAGAGATGAAACATAATGCGACAGTAACTAACCGACTGAAGCACAGTCCCATGTGTGTAGTCAAGCGAGAATTGGACTTCTTGTTCCCCAACTGGACTTGTTGTTCTCTGTGTGCTCATATCTCTGCTTGGATCAGCACAGAACAATTTGGGGAGTTAATGAAAAAGAAAAAAAGATGAGAACCATTAGCAAGTTCACTTTTTTGCTGATGCTGTTTAATACACTGCTTTTAGAACATTTGTGTGCTATTAAGAATAAATGCCTCACTTTAGGTAGGATGACACAGTCTGAACTGCTCAGGAAGTGCTGTTCTTTATGGTTTTTCTGTGGTTCTTTTTGCTTGCAACGGCTGAATAGTTTTTTTTTTCTCTGTCTACAGAAAAAGGCAACACCAGTCAGCCACTATGCCGGGAGTCTGTGTCAGCCTTTTCCCACTGACACCCTTAATAACAGGTAAGAGATTAAACATAGACTCAAATAGCAAGACTAAGAAAATAAGCTTTGTGAAGCCACTGAACTCTTAGCACCCTAAATGTTTTTTTTTTTTGTTCTGGAATCCTACAACAGAGTGTTGAATTCAGAAAATCTTCCACGTTTATCCATTTTTGAATGCTAGATCCATTCCCCCTCCAAAGTACTCTTGATGAACCCTTCCTTTTCTAAGCCCATACATAGCTCAGACACAAGATTTGGTTTATACTACCACTTTTGGTAGCAATTTTATGAAGGCCATATCAATAATGATCTATGAACACATTTATACACATAATTATGTATGACAGTGCACTATATATCAATATTTATTATGCCTTATGAATTGTTATGTTATTATCATAGATGGTTTAACTAAATGGCAGGCAAATTCAAATGATTTTGAGATTTTACCTAACCAAATTAAACAACCGACGTTTTAGGTATATATATATATATATATATATATATATATATATATATATATATATATATAATTTCAAATTTATAATAAAAATTATGTTTATATTTATTAAAAAATACATTCATTGCTCAGTTTAGCCAAGTTTTATTCAAAATGCTACTAATGGTATTTACAGTCTGACATCTTCTATTACTTGATTAGATCTTTTTGTGTGGAAAGTTAAGACATTAATGGCCGAGATAAGCTGCATTTGGCACCATCAGCCATGCTGGATTGGAAAGAGCAACACTTAATTGAGTAGAATAGAAATCAGGATAGTGGTGAGTACAAGACTGCAGTGGTCTGAAAGTGATTTATATCAAATATATTTGTAAAAAGCGCTTAACTTAACAGTCTGAATGTGTACTCTGTCTGGGGGCAGTCGCAGCTTAATGGTTAGAGAGTCAGACTTGTAATCTGAAGGTGAAATCGAAGGTCGTGGGTTTGAGTCTCAGGTCCGGCAGGGATTGTAGGTGGGGGGAGTGAATGACCAGCGCTCTCCTCCACCCTCAATACCACGCCTGAGGTGAGGCCCTTGAGCAAGGCACCGAACCCCCAACTGCTCCCTGGGTGCCGCAGCTAAAAAGGCTGCCCACTACTGTGTGTGTGCACATGGATGGGTTAAATGCAGAGCACAAATTCCAAGTATGGGTCACCATACTTGGCCACAAGTCACTTCACTTTAATCCATGAATTATATAACATTATGTTATATGTCTGTCAATAATTTACACACAGAAATAAATTCAGATGGTAAGAATGTGGAAAGAAAATCTGTAAGCAAACTGGGCCTGGGTTTTTTACAATATAATACTGTATGTTATAAATACTACTTATAATGCATTCAGTTAACAATTCATAATGCATTATAAATGTCTATCTATCTATCTAGATCTATTATAGGACATTAGAAAGTGTTAACTTCTTTTTTTTAAAGATTATGTTTCTATCATTTGTTTAAAATCATTTCAATCATTTTTATCATTTGTCATTTTTGCTGATTGTTGATTTGGCTCAAAATTGTTGATTTTGACTCGTCCACAAAAAAGTTTCTGTAGTTAAATCTAACATACTAAAGGTTTCTGTAGTTAAATCTAACATACTAAAAGCTTCTGTAGTTAAATCTAACATACTAAAAGCTTCTGTAGTTAAATCTAACATACTAAAAGTTTCTGTAGTTAAATCTAACGTACAAAAATAGTTTCGGTCCCTCCATCCCAATGGAGGAACACTTCATGTACAACAGCAATAATTTTAAGTAGAGCCCCTTTAGAAACCTAGAAACTAACCACCAAAAGAACCCTCAGGGAATATTTTAAAGAATTACAGCTTGAAATTAAGCGCAAATCCCACATGTGGCCAGATAATTAGAAAATAAATGTTATAATCCTATTTTATGTCTTGACTACATGTTTACTCCAAAGAGCCTATGATGCATTATGGCTGTAAAATGTTGTTTGTTAAACTCTATGTCAATATTGAACAAATAATCCTCTTAACAAATCCCAGAGGTTTTATTGTGTCCTGTGAGTATTGCTATCAATCTCAGATGCTCAGATGAGTGTTTCTGTGGGCGTTTTAATGAATTCCGGCATTTGCAAATGGAAACAAATGGAAATTTTGGTTAAACGCTTTTGATCCCCTAACAGTCTTTTTCATGTCACATCAAAGGTTTAGCAATGAATAATTTAATGCAAATGTCATCTGTCGCATGGAAAATCAACACTGTGAGCACAGGAAATAAAGTGCCTTTTAAATTTGCTTATTTAATTCTATGTTCAATGTCATTTATTCTTAGTTTATAGTTAATTCCTATTTTACTTGTTATGTTCCTCAACAACTAACACACACCCATCTGATAGTTAGAGGACTACTTCAGGCGCTCAGAAAAGTCACATCTATTATATTCTCAGATTATCTTCAGATTATTAGATTACTGTGTTTCCATAGGAATGTATAATCTGAAAAAAAAAAAATCTTTAAAGCTTCACCTTGCGTTAATTCAAGACTCTTCAGTATTACATTTGGACCTTTCCTGCAAAGGGTTTGTTGAAACTTTGTAGTCCTCTTAAACACTATTCCATTATAGGTTACAAAAAAATGTACATTTTATTCTTTCACTACATTCACTCAACTCTGTTACCCTAAACACATTCATGCCTGTGAAATATTTGGAGTAAAGTTCCATGTCCAACAGGAAGTTGCATCATCTAAATTTCCTAAAAATCATGGGAGGAAGCAAATTCTCTCATGCTTTTTTTCTGTATTTTCAGTGATATTGTGAATGACAAGGTCGCTGTGAAAGTACAAGCCTGTTACCCAAATTATAGACTGAAAATACACTTAGATATATTTTAAGTAAATCATTAGTCATTAGTAATGTCCATGCTATAAGAATGGATGCTAGTTAAATACATTTTTGTGTAATTGTTAATTCTATGCTAAAAAACTTACTAATTTGTAAGTTACTAAGTTGCTTGTTACTAATTTAAGAGAAAAAGGAGCCATTGTCAAAAAGAAACCTCGTAGCACCTTGAAAGATTGGTGCCTGAAATGAGTTATCACATTTCTGGATGGTTAAATGCATGATTTTAGACTAAACTTTGGAAAATTATTTAAAAAGAAATAATGTTCCATGAATTATGCAGGAATACAGTTACAGTACCAGATCTTGTCCCTTAAATGCTCTTAAATCTGAAAATATAGTAGATCAGGGTTTGCAGGATTTGAGATGAGGAAGCATATACAGTATTTGACCAAATGTTGTCTGCATGGACTAATAATATTCTTGTTTGTTGTTTGCTATCTGAAGCCCTCCTGATCCTCCTGCTGTGTTCAGCTGGTTCTGGTCTGGAGCTGAGCCCCAGCACGAAAGAGATCATCCTGACCACTAATGCCTCCATCTCCATCATCTGTTCCGGCTGGGCGCCTGTCTCCTGGCGCTACAAACGAGATGAGAAACAGCCTGTGTTCAGAACAGAGAACCGATCCCTCACCTCTAGCGTTCTCCACCTGGAGAACGTGACATGGAGACACACAGGAGTGTACGTGTGCACTGAGAATGGTTCTGAGGAGAGCAGGGAGGTGGCTGTCTATGTGCCTGGTGAGAAGCAAAGCATTTGCACATACACTGATGATACACAAACAATATTACATAAAAAAAACATTAAATTAAAAATAAAGCTTTCTCTAAAAAAGAAACAGTAATAATATATACATGGTTACATATGATGTACTAGGCATGTTCTGAAGACTTTCCAGTAGTGACAAACTTTACAAAGTGCCAACACCAAAGACTCCTTCCTGTTGTTTATCCTTAAAACTAAATAGAAGTATTTTGCAACTTCCGTACTCTAGAATAAATTTCTGCCCCACCCACTGACCCATACAACCAATGTCTAGCCCTCTATCCATGATTTTATGCAGCCTTTAATACGTTATATTTATCAGATAGAGATTTTAAAGGTAGCAATTTATGCTTATATCAATTTGATGGATAATTTGAAGAAGCTAAGATGGATACACCTTTTCTAACAAGACTTTAACATAAGAGACAAGGTAAATAGATCTTACATAGGAGGACAAGATAGAATAGTCAGAGTCAAGAAGGTTGAGTAAAAGGTTTAAGGAGCCGATTTCTTATAGAGCATGATGTACTGTATATAGGATTTTAACCTGTGACATTTAATGTGATGTAGGTGTCTAGATCTTATCTCTCCAGAGGCTTGCTTGTTTCCTGCAGCATATCTGAGCATTTGGAGGATTTTCCACATCTTTCTCACCAAATTGGTCCCTCATTTCCACCCAACTATCCAGCTCTTTCTATCATGTGACAGCTTCTAATCAGGGAGGGTGAAGGTTAACACATGCTTCCTATGAGACGTGTGAAGCCAGCCAACTGCATCTTTTTAAACTGCTGCTCATGCTGTCGTCTGCCCTCTTCCGCAAACATGAGCTCACAGACATCTGTGATTGGCTAGTGTGATTGGCTAGTGATTGATAGGAGGAGAAAGAGAGCATGCCATCCCTCCCACCCAGAGAGCAAGGCCAATTTTACTCCCTTGGCTCCAGGTCACGGATGGCAGTGGTATTGTCGGGAATTGAACTTGTGATCTCCTGATGATAAGGCGAACACTTTTCTGTTGTGCAACACTTCTATTTTCGTCATATAATCTCTGTCACATACACACAGTTCTTTGACCCTACTGCTCAATTCTTCGAACTCCATGTGTGGTTTCTTGTCTTCCGCAGAATTGATGGTTACAAGTCTTTAATGACACCTCTTTGACCTTTTCATTTTCTTTCTTTACATGACCTTTTCATGACCCTGCGTTCTTGCCTCTTCTTCTGTTTCACTTCCTGTCATTTTGCAACTTCATACTGATCAAAGATTTGAACTGTCCCCACTAATCTCATCTGAGAATCAAGAATTTTACAACACTGTGTTACTAATGCTATTAATACATTGGCTGTCAATCAAAAGTGTCATTAACCTGTTTAGCAAATTTGACATTTTTCAGTTTGCTGGAAACCTTTACAGCAGTTGATACTATTGATGAGTATTAGCACTGCATTTCTTTTTGTACAGCATACAGCATTATTCTGATACAAAAATGTCCCGCCCTTCTGATCCCTCTTTTCAGACCCAGACGAGTGGTTTTTGGAGAATGACTATCTTGCAGTCACTAAGACAAGCGATGAAGGGACAGTCCCTTGTCTGGTGACAGACCCAAAAATAAACGTGACGCTCCATGAAAAAGACACTGAAAGCCCAGTGACCGGCAAGTACATACCCACCAGTGGCTTTACAGGAGTACTGGAAGACAAGATTTACAAATGCAGAGGAGAACGCAACGGAGAGGAAAAGTGGTCCCATTCATTCTACGTCTTCAGCATCTTTGGTAGGTGCCTATGGCAGGAAAGAATATATGATAACTGTTTACTTGTTCAGTGTTCATAGGGCTACCTGACACCTTCATAAGTCCTTCACAACATCTTACATAAATCAACACAAAGAGTTATAAACGCTTTGTCCAACATTCCTTATATACTGTCCTTATATATTTTATATAATATATAATAGAGTATTGTATATAGTAGTATATATAATAATATGCAATATAGCATATATAATTTACACATAACTCTGTTATTAAGGGGTTATGATGATGCCGTAAGTGTTTGAAAGATCTTTTGAACAGTTAAATTAAACTTACTTGTCTCATATGCATAACTCATCAATGACTTGGCAGATTTGTCTTATCTGTCATTTATATTAATTAAAGTCTTAGAAATAGCAAAATTAAACTTATTTTACTTAAGGGCCAGAATAAAAATAAACATAATTGTCATTACAGTGTCATGACTTTGCCGTAAGTATGCATAAAATTCAAATTCATACACTTTATGAGAACATATGGAGCACTTGAAGCAGAGCATGTTAATGAATTTACCTTTCAGGTCACTGAATTGTATCCCTGATTGACATATTGTCCTCTATGTAGAGTGTAAATGATCTAAATGACTTACAATGATCAGGTATTAGTCATAAATATATGTAAGAGACATGCACATTGTATATACAACAGGACCCAGATTATCCACAGAAATTACACAAAGTATATACAGATAATATACAGATATATAAAGATAAATGGTCATAGATTAGAGGTAAAGTCAGACTCTTATTCCAGACCTCCTCAGAAAATGAGCACAATGATGAGATTTAGCAAAAAAAAGTGCACATTACACTATTTTAGCAAATCTGCTTATTAGTTCTTCCAAATGTAGCAGGTCACGAATACCTTCTATCCCTGGTGGAGAAAAAACGCTTGACATGCAGACATCTCCACATGTGTACAACATCTGTCCACTTTGTTTCCCGTCATTTCTTTTGTATCAGTGTTCCCCTTCCATTCATAAACACACAAGTTGTAGCACACAGTCTCCAAACAATGCTTGTATTATGTGACCCTGTATCTCTTGTTCACATGGCCACAGTTCCTGAGGCGCTGGACGCCCACATCAATGCCTCGAAGACGGTGCTGAAACAAGGCGAGCCACTCAGCGTCAACTGCACGGCCCACGGAGTTGAGCTTGTCTACTTCTCCTGGGAGTTACCAAACAAAGACGTGAGTGGGCCGAAAAATAAACTGCCCCATCTAGTTTTCTTCCAACTCCACGACCCCTCGAGAGAAAATTCAACAGCCCAAATTACCTCAAGATGTGCTGCCACACCTAATCCCTGAGAATCTTTTATAGATAACACATTTTTTATTAAAGATTTAAATCTGCCGAAGGAGGACACGAAGACAGAGGAGTGGAGGAGGATGCTGAGAAGGAAATAACTAAATGCTGGAGGCTATGCTAGGATTTGCACTGGTCAACATTATTAACATTGGTCTTGCAAACAGGAAGCTGTCAAGTCATTAACATAGCATGTATGATGGCATTGTGGGTCTTTGATGGTTATCAGAAAACATCAGCCACATTTCATATATGATCAAAGCGTTGTGCTTTTTAGTATGCTGTGTCTATTAGAAGAATGCATGTATTATGTGGCTCTAAAGTGGTGCATAAAGTGCATTGCGAATTGTGTTCAATTAGATTCCTGTTGTTCTATAAATCCAGTTTATGGTTAAAGTGTTTTCAGACTTCAGTAATACCCATTAATGTCCATTTGCTACTTCAATCATTCACCAGACATCTGTTTTAGACCTCTTTTTTACTTTTGACTCAGTAGACTAGATCTCTAGATCTTGAATACCAAATTAATGACGCTACCATTTAATTAAAGGGGATGCCACACCCTTAATTAAAATTTGCAAACCTCACCCCCTTCAAACAGTGATTTACACACCAAGTCGCATTGGATGCCATCTAGAGTAACACTTTCTATGAAGGCCAGATGCATAATAACCTATGAATACATTTATCACATGTTGCTTACTGCATTCATAAGATACTATATACATTGTTATAATTATTTAGGAAAATGCATTACAGATTATAGCCATGTTTATAATGCATTTATACATTGTTAACAGAATGCACAAGTCATGTTTATAACATAAAATCACCAATATCACCAATGAGTGTAGATTATTAACATATATATATATATATATATGTGTGTGTGTATATATATATATATATATATATATTTTTTTTTTTTTTTATCATTAATATAGCTTATACGTTCTTGTCAAGTCAAGTCAAATAGGTGTGAGCTCTAAGTGACATACATTTTAAACAGAAACATGTAGTGAATCAATCGCATTTGCAATTTCAACAGGCCCAGATCTATACTGAATTTATATATAGATTTAGAGCACTACAAAAATGGTTATAAAGTTGTGTAGTATGATTTCACTGATACTTACTGTGGTATAATTCATCAAGGCAGGTTTCATACTGCAATATGCCAAGGTATTGGTGATATAATGTGTTATGAAAGCTACTTAAAATGCAACATGTTAACAATCTACAGTATATAATGTGTATATTGCCTTATGAATGCATTATAACATGATATGAATGTGTTCTTTGTTTATTATAAATAAGACCTTAATAGAAAGTGTCATCTAGGCTAGTAGCAACATTATGTGTTGAAATTCTTTATAAAAAAAAAAGAGAGAATTAACCAGTGTATGTTGTTATAATATGGGATATTAATATGTACTATATAATATGTACATGGTATTACATTTGTAGACTGGATAGCTAGTAAGCGTGGCTTTTTTTTTTTTTTTTTAATTTGACTGTGCATGAAGGTATTGGTGGTGTTTTGCCTTTCATATTCACAGACAAAGCACTGATAGAACGACATTATTCATTACAACAAACAGTACAATAAAACACCTTTTTACATTGACTCATAAAGAAGTAGTTTATATGAGCTCCTAACACAAGTAGAGTAGTTTTCATTCGTCAGTGCATAAATGCCATAAAACCAATGTAAACCCAAATTCTTTCAATTCTCTGGCCTCTAGGCACAATGCAGCAATGCTCAATAGCTTGCCAATTTCCCAAAATGCTTAGCTATGAGTAATTTTGAACTAATTTTTAGCCGGTGAATACTCTTGACATCTTGGTTACCTGTTTAACCTCAGGTTGGAGATGTGGAAATCCTGACAGATATAATCGCAGCGACCATGAGCATGCGCTCCTTCCTGAACATTTCCCAAACCACTCTGGCACACTCTGGACAGTACGTCTGCCACGCACAAGAGAGCGTGGGCAATCAACGTACTTCTCTTAGTATCAACATCACTGTGCTGGGTAAGTGCCAACAACGACTTTTATACACAAATACAGGTTTTGTTGTGCTGTGTTGTGTTAGTTTCATGTCCAACACCTAAACTATTAATATATAAAGATCAAAGATAAGCATAACCAAAGATAAAGAGACATGGGTTATATGAGGAATCTTACAGAGCAAATAACATTATAGGTTATACTGAAATAGAGTGTACCTAATTATCAAAATCACGTAAGTATTAAAAGCAATGAAAATGCACTATAAATAGTTAAATAGCTGTTTGTAAAAAAAAAGAACCCAGTCTGTCACCTTCTTTATGCACCACAATGAAGAACTATTAATAGAGACAACCACAATATACTGTACCTTTCAATATACCTGTGAAAGAAAAGACATTTTTAGACCTTTTTACATTAGCTTTATATTAACACCAATTAATTTAAATAGATTTTAAAGGACAGATGAAATACCTAGAAACTTCCCACATATAAAGAGCTGAAATTAAATGGTAATACAGCACAAGCTAGTCATAAGCATGGTAATGTTAGCTAACTCTAGCCATCTAATAGAGATGGTGCTAGTAGCACCATGGAGCAGTTACTTACTTTAGCTAAATAATCCACCGAATATAGAGAAATATAAGTATTTGTGTGATTTCATTTATTTATTTTTATTTTTTGCATGGTCTATGATGTTATAAGTGTTATAACTTGCAAAATATTAAATTGCTTTAGTGGCAGCTAACACAAATTAGTTAGCTCACATGAGCTAACGTGTCAGCATTTCTCTCAGGATATTTAAACCATAAACCATAAACATTTTTTTTTTACAATTTGAATATATAAAAATCATTCAGTCACTTCAAGCCAGTACATCTGATGCTGCTGCGCAATTTCCAACAGGACGTGACTTGTTTGTGCAGAAGTTAGCAAGTTAGCCGTGGCACGAATGTACTTTGTCGACATTTAGATGATTATGTTGTAAAGGATATTTCGAGATCATTTTTATAAGATCTAGACATAGATATCATGTTAAAATTTAAAAACGTTTTCCCAAAAGACTAAACTGCCAAAGTCAACATCGTGTCAGCTCTGCCAAATTGTCACTGCTGAAACTGCATTTAATTTCTGATGAAATAACATATTTTCTAAGAAACATGGAAAATGAGAAAAACAACTCATTTGACAACTTTGTTACCTCAGTTTATCCCCTCTTTTTTTTGGAAGAAGTCGAAAAACAAATATTTTCACATCTGTCCCCTCGCTTGAGCAAGGATCATGAAAAGATTTTTTTTTTTACTCTGTGTTTTTCTTATTGAAAACCTTCCCACCACAAACCCATTCACCACCAATGTTTAAAGGTGAAGTTGGTGATTAGACAGCTGAAATGTATTTATTTATTTGTTTGTTTGTTTATAGAAATTATAATGGTTAATATTAATATTACTGTAATTAATAAAAGTGTGTGGGGAAATTGAATTCTAACAAAGTAAGATCTTTTCCAAGAAATGTGAATTAATCAGAGAATAACTAACTAACTCCACTCCCCCACCCAAAAAAAAAAAAAAAAAATCACACATTCCTTCCACACAGCCTTTAACCAATTAAATATATTTTGTCAAATTGGTTTTTAGAGGTGAGATCAGTCATTAGACAGCTGGTTTCTTTGTTTCTTTCTATTTTCTCCCTCTTTTGAGACATTATAATGGTTAATATTAATATTGCTGAAAGTAATACATGTGTCTGGGGAAATTCGTCAGAATAAAGGTTGCTATTTACTTTAACGAAAAAAGTAAAAAAGAAGTAGAAGTTAAGGTTGACTTTATATCCAAGCTGCTAAAGTAGATTTCAGTACAGTAACATAGTATTTCTGTATTTACAAACTGGGTGTAAATGTTTGTAACCGATTTGTGATGTCAATCATAACTCATTAAATTAAACCTACATCAACAGCTTCATTTAAACGACAAGTTGAATAAGTCCTTCAGTTTTTAAACGAATGCTGGCTTTCACAGCTTACCCTTTACTCAAAGATTCAGCTGTAGAGCAAATCCCAGACGTGAATGTTGACATTCTTTTGAAATGAGGTGTGTTATTTTTAAGCAGCCACCATTTCAACCACACAAGCTGGACTGCTACACATACTGCGGTGCATTTAGGTCCTTCCCTGTATCCTTGTATCCCCCTCCTCCAAACACACTACGTGTCGAACGCAGCTGAATAGGAGGCTTTGTGAGAGCACCAGTGCTTCTGCAGCACACATGCAGCTTTACGTAGACGTAATGTGCCTCACAAAGTGCATTACAGACTCCTGCTGAAAGTGATAATGAACTCGGCTGCTTTTAGGTGTGAATTATGCATGGAACACACACACAAAGAGCATGGATGATCCAAGTATATGTTAGGTGCATGAATAATAAAGCAGAGTCATGTGATGTTACTAATCCACTATTAGTACTAACAATGTTTACTGTGTGTTAATATCTATATATCTATATCTATATCTATCTATCTATCTATCTATCTATCTATATATATATATATATATATATATATATATATATATATATATATATATATATATATATATATATATATATATA
>CM040983.1:8620333-8646234 GCA_022985145.1 Pangasius djambal
GGGTGTGCACATTTGTGCAATCAGGTTATTGTAAATTATTTATTTTTCTTTTACCCCTAAAACATTTCTATTTGTTTTACACTTGAACTTTGTTGCTTGCTATATCACAATAAAGGTAGAAAAAAACTGACATGATATTTATATATATATATATATATATATATATATATATATATATATATATATATATATATATATAAAAAACTGTATATATACAGTTAAAGTGGTTTGAGTCATTATATGATTCATGATATTATTGTAATCTTAATTTCATGGGAAAATCTCTTTAAACCAAGTACATATTCTATAATTGAATTGGTGTCTTGGTGTTTCCAAATATTTGCAAATAGTTTCCTTACAAACACTTGAACACATGTCAGAGCTTCACAAAGAGCTCATTTCCACCTCCGGTACTGGTGTAAGATTTGTTCTGCATTCTGGAGGATTTGTTACTTCTGGCTTTTTTTTTTTTACCACTCAAAGCCAAATCATTCATCATATATACATATAAAGTCAAATTGATATCTCTTTATTTAGAAATTTAAAAAAAAAGGAATTTATCACAGAAATAAAGCATTGATGAGTTACAAAAAGATTTCGATTTTGCAGCCTATGCCATTAAACAGTGACATTTTTACTTGCAGTCTTTTTCTTTTCTTTCTTTTTTTTTGTAATAATTCCTGTTTATCTCCTAATCTAAACACTACAGTTTCAGGCTGATGATTTGGCACAAACACAACATGACCTATTCCTCTCTTCCCACCATCACATTAAAAAGAGTACAAAACTGAAATGCTAATACAAAAAAGACCTGTGTTGTAACAAAACGGTGTTGTACAATGAGAAATATGACATGGCATTGATGTTGATGTGTCAGTTTAATGAAGCAGGGTTCAGCCAAGGCATTAGTGACTAACGGCGTAAAACAGAAGCTGACATAAGTCTAAAATCTATATTTCTGTCTTTGTATAAACCCCTCAAGTCTCAAATTATTACTCAGTCATAAAGTCTCAGTCTTAAAGCATATTATTCAGTAATGATAGCCTGATGAGTAGCTAGAGTTAAAATAATAGGAAAGAGGATGAAGTCATGAGAGAGAGGACTGTAAGTCCAAAGCCGTCTAAAGATGAAGTTTAAGATGTAAATGCTGCACACAGCGTGAGTGGAATACTGACGAACTGTGTCTTGTTTTCCAGAGAGAGGTTTTATCGAGCTGAGCTCATTTCTAAGCCCTAACGTCTCAGCAATGCTGCATGAGAACGTGGAGCTGAGGGTGGAGGTGGAGGCCTACCCCAAGCCTCACATCCGCTGGAGCAAAGATGGAGCCATGATCAATGGAGACAACGTCATCAACATGAGACAGGAACAAGAGACCAGGTAATGAAATGAGTCGAAGGAATGACAGAAGGAGCAATGGCAGTTTATTTGAATGCATGCTTACTATGTGTACGTCTCGCCGCTGTAGGTACAGCAGCACATTAACTCTAGTGAGAATCCGCCTAGAGCAGAAAGGATATTACACTGTTCATGTTGCCAATGAGGATGATTCCAAAGAGATGACCTTTGACCTAGTGGTTAAAGGTGAGAAAGTTGGCTAACTACCTCCTGTCTATAAATGACTACACAAATCTGAGACTATTTATTCTCATTTTATTTTCGCGTAAATAAATCTTTCTGAAGATGTTCCTTGTGTGTTCAGTTCCCCCTCAGATAACTGAACTTTCAGATCATCACCTGCCGGAGAAGAAGCACGCCGTCACCTGTGTAGCAGAGGGAGTCCCATCTCCCAGTATCCAGTGGTTCAGCTGTGACAGCATTCACAAGTGAGTACACACTCATTACCATCACAATCATCCTCATCAACACTGTCAGTCCTATTGTTTTGATCATTATTAGCATCAGGTCAAAAGCATTTCAATCATCCAGGCCAGAATACTCCGACTTTATCATGTATACTACATGTGTAGCGTACGTTCAATTACCATGGACAATAATTTCAACACATTTCCCTGCTCTGAAAAAAGAAGGTAAAAAACATTTACTTAAAATTCAGTTATAATGTAAATCTAAGGGCAGTCGCTGAATTCTGTCAGAAAAAATAAAATGTGACTATATAACTCTAACTATAAAGATCATTTATATTTTTTTATCAAACTTTTCAGCACTACAGTATAGTAAAAACTAATTGTTATGATAATGATAATTGACATTTCCTGAAGATTTATGGTATCAATGTTCCCTCAGACCCACAATTATTGCCGCAAAATCTTCTTTCTGGAAAGGTAGTACCATGTGTGAAAAATTATCCAGATTTACATTTCATTTACAAACACCTTACAAGATTTAAAGAAAGCTTTCTACAAAAATGTTTAATGTAAGCGCTTAACAACTGCCCTTAGACTTCCATTATAAGTGAGTTTTAAGCAAACAGGCTCTCTGTTCTTTTCGGAATACATTTAAATGTGTGTAAATTATTTCATGAACCATTCACACACACACTACAGATGTGGTGGAAAGACGAAAAGATTCTGAATCCTGAAAGATGCTGAAGTATTCCTTTAATTTTGGAATTATTAGATAATTATTTCTCTTTTCTGCCACGGCGCTGTTGCATTCTCAAATCTGATTGGTCAGAAGGTGTTGATTCATTTAACAGCAATTCTGACAGTAGTTCCGGCTGCCAGGCAAATTTATTAATTAATGCTTTCGTTTTAATTCTAATACCTTGTAGTTTCTCTAGTAACAACTTACACAGACACTTGTATGCCACATAAACAGATAAAAAAGTGTAATTGTTGATATGGTGAAGTTTTTTACTGATGAGGAGATGCTTACTTTACCTTTTTGGAAGGAGTCTCCACTGTCAGCGGTAAAGCTGTAACTTTAAGTTTTCCGCTTGGGAAAGTCTTCAGGACAGAGCAGTTTGTGGTTTCCAGGACGATGACAATTTTTTTTGGTCTCATTAACTTCAAGAGAGACAAAAAAAGAGATGCTGATGAAGGGATGACTGTTTATAGCTGCTATATAACATAATTATAACAGGAACTAACTTGTTTCATGTACATTCCACCAAAATTAAACTTAAGTATATTTGGATAAAAGTATGATGTGTCATTCTTTAGTAACTACATTTGTAATCATTGGTAATTTACTGTGGTATGAGAGGAATAAAGAACTTTGGGGCATGCTGTTGTAGGAAAATAATCAACTTCAGGGTGGTAACATTAACTTTGCTTCACGTCAGGCCACAGCACACCACCCCATTGCTGATCATTTTCCTCTAACATCACACCCGTAGTATTTCATTCCTTACTTATAACTCCAGCGAGTATCCAGCAGGACCCTGTTATGCTGTATAAATCTTTGACGCGTATCACTTTGAAGAAGTGGTCAACTGCCAGCTTCTTACTCCAAAATATATTGCAGTACATCGTTTCACCTTTGGGTGGCCCCCATTCATTAATAATCACTTCAGCTCTAAAGGCCAGGCTCGGCTGTTACACAATGCCTTATATATTTTGTAAACCTACATCCTTTATGGCCCACTAATGTGTTTTAATCTGGATAAGAATAGACACAGCATAAGCGGTTCCATTATAGTTGGCCTTGAACATGTCTTATATCATGCTGAAGAGCTTCTGCTCCTTCTAAGCATTAAGTGATCATGAGTACACTTCTAAAAAAAAAAACACTTCTATGATTTATTCATAAGCTGTAATCTTAATGCACAGTCAAAACTTCAGTGTGGTGATGATGATACTCTCTTCCGGCTCATTTATTGCTGTCTTAATGTGTTTTTTCCCTTCAGATGCAGCAACAAAAGCGCTGTGTGGAGCCCCCTAGTGGCAGATACAGAGAGCATCAACATTGTCACTAACACCACCTATAACGAGAGCCGCAAGATCCACCAGGTGTACAGCCAGGTGGTATTTCTCCGTCCTCAGCAGATCACTGTCCGCTGCCAGGCCAGGAACGAGAGAGGAGCTCGGGCACGGGACATCAGACTCGTCACTAGCAGTGAGTGTCCTGGTTTGTTGTGTTACAAATGTCCATGTGCTATAAAACAACATCCATTATGAGTTTTTAAAGGAAGTTATTCTGTCTGGGCTGTTTTTTTTTTCTTTTCAGTGTAGATAACTGAATGGTCTCTGATCTCAGTGAGATAACAGTGAGAAAGTGTGCTGCTTTGAAACCCAGACACGAAATTATTTATACTCTCATATACTAACACTGCTTATTATAGGTAGATGAATTCAAGACTCACTTGAAATATTCATGTGTGTGCAGTATATCCCAGAATAATATTTTTTAATGTTTTAATTTGCCCTGAGGTTATTTGATATTCACATAATAATAAGTATATGAGTCTGAAGCAGTATATTGTCTGGCCTGCTTTCTGAGACATTTTGATTTACAGGTAGAAACAGAGATGATAGATTTGTGGATGCTGGTACAAGTGCACTTAAACAAATGTAATTGCGAAAAGACTACATGATTGTATCCCCAGACAATAAACAGAGTGAACAGTGAAAAGATACGCTTCTGTTAAGCTATTTATTATTTACAGTACACGGTTCAGAAATGAGACTTACACAATGAGAGCTTCACAATTAAAATATCCAGTGTTTCAGCAATGAAATTTAGACCCGTGGACTTTCAGAAGGGTCCACACCTAAATTCCACATTCTTGTTTGTATTCAGTCATTCAGATTTATCTCAAGTCAAATCTAATTACAACCCCATACTGACCCCTCAGCTAATTCAGCTCCAAGAGACAGGATAAAAAGTACCATAGTGCCAAGTCTCACAAAGACTATAAGAGAAGAGGGCTAAAATAGTCAAAACCTTATTTCAAATAAACAAATAAAAAAAAAAAATCCAATGCTGAAAAACAGACCATGAATAAAAGGTCTGGTTTGTTTTAGCTTTCCTCAAAAAACTAAAAAACCGTGTGTACAAGCGGTGGCTCTTGTTCACAAATGCATGGTACTCAGCAGAAAGACTAAATTAGCTAATAACGATTTATGCTTGGGTATTTTGACGCACATTTACCAATTACATCATGCCACTAAACCCCATTACCTATATTTTAATATAATTATGATTTATTCAATGTTATTTGCTATTTTTAGCTTGTTAAAATACAGTGCTCAAATTCCTACACACTTTGACCAGATTTGAGTTCAGTTATACAGATATGCCAAAGATGAATTTGCTGAATAGGGAAATCCAGGTTGGAATTTGTGTATGCTTGATTTATGGCCTGATTTGACCATGCACAACTTTGCTAAATAATAATATGCGTGTCTTTGTCTTTTCAGCTCTGTTCTCACAGGTGGCTGTTCTGGCTGCAGTTCTTGCACTAGTTGTCATAGCCATCATTTTTATTATCATCCTAATCGCTGTGTGGAGGAAGGTCAGTGACATCTCAGTTTTATACTTACACATGGATTATTTTAATTGCCATTTAAACTTGCAAACAAGGCTTGCTAAATGGCCTTTCTGCACGTACTTTGCTTAAGTGTTCTTGGCATAAGCATACACTAATATGTATTACACGGCTTCTGGGTTCATTTGCACTCCCTAAACTTTCAGAATGTAATGTCATCAGTGTTTCTAATATTCTGATTATTATGTTTTTAACTGCTATATAAAAACATTAATAATTCACCAAGTTTCCAACACCGGAACAAGCTCTCCTTTGTAAACTTAAAAAAAAAAAACTAAAATTGGATCTACACTAAACAATTAATATAATAATAATAATAATAATAATAATAATAATAATAATTAATGCATATAAAAATGAATATAAATTAGTGCTTGGAGTTTGAAGGTGGCGCTATGTCCCACTGTGGCTGTGACGAGAAATTAAACTTACAGATAACAGCCTGTACTTTCATAATCTGCACTATAACTATGAAACTAAAGCAAAACTTAAATGAAAATATCCAAGTTAAAACCTACAAATGAGAACCAGATGAATTTTCAGGAAAACACAACGATATTGAAATAAACACTACATTATTAACGCAAAATATGCGTCTGGGTTTGTGTGTGATCTCTGCAGAAGCCGCGTTATGAGATCAGATGGAAGGTGATTGAGTCTGTGAGTCAGGATGGACATGAGTACATCTACGTGGACCCTGTTCACCTCCCCTATGACCTGGCCTGGGAGATGCCTCGAGACAGCCTGGTCCTCGGTACACGCCAGGGCTTGATTACAAATTCAAAACTTAAATAACTTGCAGTTTTGTTGTTCATTGGTAGCAACATATTGCAGACCAGAAACATAAAAAAGTGTTAAAAGTGCAGGTTTATGTGATGTAAAAAAAGAAAAGAAAAAAAAAAGAAACCAAAATAAATCATGTCAGATTTATGTCAGACCTTTAATGAACAAAATTCAAGTGAAAAACAAATAAAAACATGTTAAGGGGTGTGTATAAATGTGCACATTGGGGCATGTGTCTGTGCTCAGAATTAACCAATCACATTCAAACACCTGCCATCAATGAAGTGATTGTAAATGAAGTGAAATAAAGATCAGCAGTTTCTGTGGGATTTTCTTGACATTTTGGTTTCATCCGACTGCTGAAGCCATGGTTTGCAAAAAGCTTACGGCCATGTTTGGATGTAAAATGAAAGCGACTGTCATGTCTGACTCTCTTTAGGTCGCGTTCTGGGATCAGGAGCGTTTGGCAGAGTGGTAGAGGCAACTGCGTATGGACTCACCAATTCCCAGTCTTCTACTAAAGTGGCTGTGAAAATGCTCAAATGTAAAGCATTAAACCCTGTTGATGTATCTAAAACCTCTTCCCAACTACATACTCAATGAACTAATGCTATGGTGTGTGTGTAATTGTTAATTGGCTCCTGTGGTGTCCTCCAGCGACGGCGCGCAGGAGCGAGACTCAGGCTCTGATGTCCGAGCTGAAGATCATGAGTCACTTGGGTCCACACCTTAACATCGTCAACCTGCTGGGAGCCTGCACCAAACAAGGTAATGTACTGTAAAGTCACACGCATGTTCCAAACAAAGTCACTCACATTGATAACACAACTGGTGCTTTGCGGAGAGTGAACGCATGCTCATCTCATCACGTGTGAAGGTCCTCTGTACCTGGTGACGGAGTTCTGTCGATACGGAGACCTGGTGGACTACCTGCACAGGAACAAGCAGAGCTTCCTGCAGAACTACGCTAACAAGAGCCACCTCGCTAACGGCAGCGACAGCCACATCTGCATCGACTCAGTTGTGCCTTCTGGGAAAGGGTAAGACACTGAAACAACTTGTGATGCTGCTTAAAGGTTTTGGCATCCTTATATATAGAGAAATACAGGATATAAAGTCAGAACCAATCACACCTACTTATTGTCTTTTTTTTTTTTTTAAACAGAACAAAATTATCTTATATTTTAGATTCTTGAACACGGCATGAACAACAGAAGTGCATTTTCTCGACATTCTCCCGACCAGGTTAACGATAGTCATGATGAATTTCCCACATATTTAAAGCATCCATTGGCTTGCAAGTAATAAATCTAATGGAAAGAAATGTATACATTGTCAACAACATCTAGTAATTTTAAATTGCCGCTAGATGTGAATGAATGTGCGACTGTGTGCGCACACTTCACTACTGCAAGGTCTGCAATAAAAAAACTCAATTTCAAAACATTTCATTGGCTACTTATTATTAATTAATTATTTTTTTTATTTTTTTATCGTGTAAAGAGTGTTTAGCCATAAGCCATAGGAGCTGTTATGCAATGTTATGTAATATTATGTTCTCTGTCCTGTAGCTACGTGTCATTTGGCTCTGAGAGTGACGGTGGTTATATGGACATGAGGAAAGAGGATATGACTGAATATGTGGCCATGCAAGAGCTGACAGACACCATCAAATATGCCGATATCCAGCCATCTCCGTATGAGTCACCATATCAGCAGGACATCTACCAGGAACAAGGTAGACACACATAAAGGCCAAAGCCGTAGTCTAAAGGAATTATACAGTCATTGCTAAAAATCCAGTGTTTACTAAAGAATGGTACACTAAGCTATCTCTAAAAGTTAATATTCAGTCATAATATACACATCAAGGTTTAGAAAATAGTGCGTATTTTAAGCTGGTTACATCTGAAGTTAGCTCAAGATAACTGATTTTTTTTTTTTGGACAGTTTTATTGTATCATTAATAGTTTGCATGCATGATAACACAAGTGTGCATGGATAGTTTTTCTATCTTTCCAACCAAAAGTAATGAAAAAAGCATATGGAATTTAGAAGATATTCACTGAATTGAACTATACACAGTATTTAAAAAAATGTCCTTTTTATTCAAACAAAGGCTGAGAATATTATTAAAATAAAGTCATGGTTTAGTACGTATGTTTTTTGGCAGCTAGATATTGTTAAAAGTCTGGACATGCCAGCCAGCTGTTGAACAGATGTTCCTTTTTAGAGACTACGTCAGAAAAATATAATCCTCTGGTGCTACTGGGAGTGAATTCATGTTATGTTTATT
The DNA here is from genome assembly GCA_022985145.1 of Pangasius djambal. Lineage (NCBI taxonomy): Eukaryota > Metazoa > Chordata > Actinopteri > Siluriformes > Pangasiidae > Pangasius > Pangasius djambal. Next base: position 8,628,862 of record CM040983.1, read on the forward strand.
TTATAATGACAAAATGTACTGTATATCAATACATTTGTGTGTGTGTGTGTGTGTGTGTGTGTTTCAGGTCACAGAGTGGACCTCTCACTGGTCATCAGTGATTCTCCCATTCTGAGCTACACTGATCTGGTGGGCTTCAGCTTCCAGGTGGCCAAAGGCATGGAGTTTCTGGCCTCCAAAAATGTACAGTATCAGATGTCTATACAAACTTTGCACAATTCGCTGGCACATAGACGGCTGTAATAATTGTGCAGAAAAGCTTATAGATATTGTGCAAACTGCATGCTTATATATCACACACTTGCCTCAGAGACATCTATGCATAAATATCATAGTCTGTTTTTTTTTTTTAAAAATGAATATACACTACAAATCTCCTCTCTGGACCTTCCAGTGTGTTCATCGGGACCTGGCGGCTAGGAATGTCTTAATATGTGAGGGAAAACTGGTGAAAATCTGTGACTTTGGGTTGGCCAGAGACATCATGCATGACAACAATTACATCTCCAAAGGCAGCGTGAGTACAACCCTGAAAACAGATTTCTCAAACTGATCTTCAGTCTTTCGTCAGAGGATTTGTATTTTGCATGAACTGCAATAACTATGTTGCATATTAATATTAAGGCTTCTTGAACTTCACCATTCAGTACTAATTTACATTATACCACAGTGCTGTTAAATTCTTGATTCTGTTTGATCAAAAAGTTCTGAATAATTCTTTATAACAGCAGCTCTGACAGTAGTAATTCAAATCACAGGTTTATATTAATGCGCTTTTTCAAATACGTTATCATGTATATAGTAGCAGCTTACACAGAGACGTGTATGGCTATCGTGCCACATAACCTGTCTCATTAATAGATTAAAAATGTGCTGTTATTTAATTAAGGACATTTTTAATTTACAAAGTGTTCGCACGTTATAACAGTCAGAGGTAAAGTATTCCTCCACAGGAACGTCTTAAAGAAAGATGCCTTTTGCGCTTTTTGTGTTGCATGTACACTAATCTGGATGCACAGTATCATTCACACTGAGTATCGTTGTATCTGTGTGTCGTTCCTGCAGACGTTCCTGCCGCTGAAGTGGATGGCCCCAGAGAGCATCTTCCATAACCTCTACACCACACTCAGTGATGTCTGGTCTTATGGTATTTTGCTTTGGGAGATATTCACTCTGGGTGAGTTATTAATCACGTGAAGCAAAATTCAATCTGGATATGAATAAAATATTTCATTAATATGAGATTTTTCCTAAAAATTATTCTTACAGGAGGAACCCCATACCCAGATCTCCCTATGAATGAGCTCTTCTATAACGCTCTTAAGAGAGGCTATCGGATGGCCAAACCCATGCATGCTTCAGAGGAAATGTATGTTTCATCTGATTTGTTTGTTCTGTTTCAATAAATATTATTTATTTCATGTACAGTACTTGAATTTAATTCTGAAAAAAAAAAAAAAAATTGCACTTGCCCAAAGAAAAAGGTACAACCTTAAGTTAAATCCAGCACTCTAAAGGGTTCTTTGGTTTGTCACACAGAAGAAAATCTAAAAGGGCAGAACTTTTTAGCTGAAAACCCTTAACTATCTAAACAAACCTTTGGTTATAGGAAAATAACTGTAACTAAATATTTTGTAATGTACAATACACAGTGGATCTTACTTTGTGGAAGAAAAATGTACCTGTACGAGTAGATTTATTCTGACATGCGTTAAATGTTCCATGTGAAAACCGAACACATTTCTATTCCAGTTATGAGGTGATGAGGAAGTGCTGGGAAGAGAAGTTTGAGAAGAGGCCAGAGTTCTCCTATCTGGTGCAGGAGATGGGGAACATGCTTACCGAAGGCTATAAAAAGGTTTTTACTGCTTCCTTGGATTTTACAATGATTCACAAAACTTCCATGCTCACGTTACTCATCGTACATTCAATGTAGACTAATCTTCCTCTAAATCCGGTCTGTCAGACTGCTGGAAGGCAACGATGACTCTTTCTCTCTCTCTCTCTCTCTCTCTCTCTCTCTCTCTCTCTCTCCAGCGATATTCCCAGGTCAATGAGAGCTTTCAGAAGAGTGATCATCCAGCCGTGGTACGCAGCAAGCCCAGGGTGCCCTCTCCATTCCCGTGCACACTCCCTCCCTCTTACAGTTCCACCATTTTCCCTCCATCCTCCACTCCTAACCGTTGCCTGGATGCTGATCAAGAGATGGCACCAGCACCTTATAATGGTTACATCATCCCCATCCCTGACCCCAAGCCTGAGGAAGAGTGCCAGGAAGTCAGTATGCCAACAGAAAGCCCCTCCAGGTAGGACCAGCTTCATGTCCAGCACAAATATGCAGACAAGATTAAACCACTTAAGTCACAGGAAAGATGATGCACCAGTTCCTCATGTGGAGAGATTACTCACATGGGCATGGTTCTCACGTGGTGGTTACAGAATTGGGTCAATGTCTGTTTTTTTTACTAATTAGACATATAAGCAAATTTCATGACTTCATTCTTCTCCAGCCTGGGAGTTTCTGAAACCCTACTCGTTAAAAATCACCACATCGGATGAAAAGTGCTTTTCCTGCAAAATCTTGTACAGTTGTCTTATTTTGAAAACAGAATCATCCTTTTGTCAGGAGTTTAAATGAAATGCTCTGTATAGCGTTTCTGGAACCTTAAGGGTTCTTTTTTGTCTCTGCAGCTCTGTAGGGTCTGAGGCAGAGACAGCATCATTGGAGGCTCCCAGTGCAGAACAAGGGTGCGATGATCAACTGAAGGAACACTCCAATACTCCTGATGCAGAGGAGAGCTTCCTGTAACACCATGTAGCTTCCTCTTACGCTGGAGAGAATCTGCGACTGACATTCAAACAAAAAGCAGACACAGCATCTGGTTAATACAGAGCCTATGGGGTGACACAGTGGCTATTTGAGACCACGAATTAATATATCGAGGCCATACGTTAATATTTCAAGAGGACAAACTATTGTTACAATCCATTGTACTCGGAAATCAGAGTTCCCATCTAAAAGCGTTCCAGTGCTTCGGCTCGGAAAGACATGGATGCCCACAGCAAGTTCATATTTGTATGTCCAGTCTCTGAATTTGATAAACATATTAATATGATGTACATGAATTATTTCTGTGTGATTAACACAAAGAAATGACGTATAATGTATAATGTCAACTGTCTTGATCATCTTTGCTCACAAAAATGATCTGTCACTGGTCTTACTGTGTTAGTAAAATTGGGCTGAAATCAGCAGAATTACATTACAAGCTTAGAAAGCTAAACTAAACCCAAAGCTGTTAAAACACCTTTTTACAAAAGAAAAGCTATCGAGTACAATCAAGTTTTATCAAATAGAAACTAACACAAAGGGAAGGGGTAGCTCAGTGGTTAAGATGTCTGACTTCAGCTCGGAAGGTAGAGAGTTTAAATCCCAGCACCACCAAGCTGTCACTGCTAGCCCCCTGAGCAAGGCCCTTAACCCTCAAATGCTTAGTTGTATAAAATAAGATAATTGTAAGTCACTCTGGATAAGGGCGTCTGCTAAATGCCATAAATGTGTTTACTGTCAGCTGTTGTTGTGATGTCAGGTGTTTTTATGTCACAGAGCTCAGGCAAGGTAGATATTGCCTGAGCTCCTGACTTGAAATTCCGAGTTGAATGACAGTTCCATTGCACTTTTTTCCATGTCAGCGGTTGGATTTTTCCAAGTTCCAAGTACAATGGATTACATCATAAATATTTTGTGGCCACAAATTAGCCGTGACTTAATACATTTCAGGAACGTCGTACTTAATAGGTGGCCTCCAGTTAATTATTTGGTGGTAACAGATGAAAAAGTCTATTCGCTTTAATATGATGTGGACTAATGCTATATCCATGTAACAGCACCAGTGACTCCATCATGTGTCATTCCAAGATTGAAGAAAAGTGGAATATTATCAGTCAGCTCCATGCATAGGTTCATTTGGCCACAATGATCTAATTCAAGTGATTTCACTGTCTCGCTCTTTTTAAAATACAATAGCCGCCACAAATTATATAATAGATCTTGAGAAATTTAACTGATGGCCTCAATATATTAATTCTTGGCCAAACCTTCTTAATTTTTTTTTTTTATTCTTATAAACAGTTATTCTGTATGAGTAAGAAGAGTTAGGATTACTACAGGCAACTTATATCAGATTTCTTTCAATATCTTACAGGGGAGGAATTGAAAGTTTTATTTGAATTTTGAGGAGTAGATATCAAAGTAGAAACATCAGTGTTTCTAATGCTGCATTCGACTCATAACTCAGAACTTTTCATCTCTGACTAAAAAACAAAGAAGAAGGGCGTGCGGTAGGGGGGGCCCCAGAGTAAGACAAAAAAAAACAAAAAACAACAGCTGTCATGCAGTTAGACTGTGAACATTAGCAAGAAGAAAATGATGTTTTGATCACAGTTAAAGGTAAGAATATTTAGTGTACTATAGACCTTTTCTCCCGTAATTTTGTATTGTAGTGGTGTTCAAGTGGGCTCACCTTATAATTACGCTATTTCCGATATTGCCTGATCTGTACCATGCATACTTTAACAGTTTACAGCTTGATCATTGACTGTATGGGTGGATGAAGAAACAATTTAAAAGTGAAGCCAAAATATTTCGAAGACCTTTAGTGGCTGGCAGCAGTACAGTATTTAACCCCAGCCATTCCAATGTTAGGGAATGGAAAACAAAATTTCCAATTTCCAAATCTCCACACATTACTGTATCTTCAAGAATAGTGTTCTGCCATTTTTACAAGTTTATATCCTGATATCTCCCCCAAAATTTTTCCTTATGACAACTGGATTTTATAGGAGTTGTTTGATGATAAATAAAAGGGCGTAGTTGATGAGGTGATTGGCATGAGGTTGAGGTTTTGGACATGACAGCCGAGCCTCATGAACATGCACGCACTTTCCGACATGCAGCCGAAGCGCTTTGTACTGATATTATAACTAGCAAACCAACATGACTGAATGAAGTGATGGCAAAAACCAAGGCAGCTAAGCCTAGCTAAATTCCTGTTGACTCTATGACCTTAGCGAATACTCAAAGTAGCTTGGTAAGGTTAGCCAGTCACTACTTTCTAAATGAACTCCACTGACAGAATGAGTGGAGCATAAAAGAGTGCACCCCTCCATGCAGATAGGTAACAGAGCTGGATGAAAATGATGAGGATCAGCCATTTTTTCCCTCAAAAACAGGTTGTGTTAGGAGCGTAAATGTTGACTGCTGTTTACCAATATATTTACAGTTGGTACATTACCTTATCTACTTATATTTCCATTACTTTGATAAAAATGATGAATTAGTCCTGACTTAAAACTCTAAAAACTCTTCCTGACAATGGTAAAATCAATATACGTGCACAAATTATATGACTACAATTTAGCATTTTAAATATTACTTAATAATACTGTACTTACCACACTGAACTAGCACTCAGTGCGCAATCTTAAGTTTAGGTAATATCCCTTGACATGCACGCTCCTGGCATGGAGACCACTATGGGAGGACAAGAGGCAGACCTGCTGTCCGACCGGCAGCGGGTACTGCACACGCTCTGGGTCCAAGATCTCTACTGCACAGACTCTGGCTCCAATTCTGACCTACTGCACAAACTCAGTCAACCAATTTCAAACATTTCTTCTTCAAAACTGCATAATGGGAGTCATATATACAGTCATTGGGCTCAACTCAATCCACCAGGCATGTTCAAAAACTAGTGAATTCCTACTGGCAGTTGAGGGGGAGTTTTCTTCCCCTAGGATATGGTCTGAAATTCTGAGTTAGTCGAACGCAGCACAAAAATATATATTTTCAAAAATATCTGTATACACGTGGATGGGGCCTTAATCCGAAGGTGACATTCACAAGGAGTTTTCAGAATATATCAATTCATGTTGCTGGTTGGTCATCGCTTTTAGGTGAATATATACATATTTTGCGCTACAATACGTATAGACCTGTACACACATTGACAGTGGTCCAAGTTGAGGCTTGCCATGAGCTTCCGTTATATGTCTTTAGCGCTGAATTGTAAAACTCTTGAAGGTGAGCTAAAAAGTATGATTATTTTTCTCAACATAAGCTGATCCCTGCCCCAGACTGTCTCCTATTGCTGATACATGGCCATGTCACAGGACGTTGTGACAAAAGCAGCTCTGGTAAATGCCATTTCTGTGCTCTTTACCAGTCTTCATTAAAATAAATGGCAAAATGTGCATTTTTGACGGATAGCAAAAAATGCCCTTCTGAACGAATCTAACCATAACTTTTTATGCCAATGGAGTCAAGGGGATTTTACAAGCATGAGACCATACTGAAAGCTTGCAAGTGATACACCCATGAGTAGTTAGGAGTCAGACAGGAACAGAAAATTAGGTTGTGTTATTTCCAAGAATATGAAATGGAGAATGGTGCACTCCAATGTGTTTAAAAGCCTATAGTGAACCTTCAAACAATACATCATCAGTATCGAAAGGACATGGAAATTGCTTTTTTTTTATTATTTTTTTTTTTAGAACTGAAGACTGTTATTTTGTAAATTGTTCATTCTATTTCATCTATGAAACAGGAACTGACATTTTTTTGGAGGACATCTCTATGAAAGTATTTTCTATTTCACAATGGTCGAACAGAGCATTATGCAAAAGAACTACATATGTTTGTTTTGGTTTTTTTAAAATATGATTTTCCTATATTTTACATTTTAGGGGAAGGAATTCTTACAGCCTTGTAGCAAATTTGCACTTTAAAATTTAATGGGAAATTATGACCTAGATGATATATTTTTTGGTATTGTTTCTTTCTTTTTTTTAACTTTAATGAGTGAAATGAAGGTACATTAAATGAATAGAGGGATTATATACTGTTGATGCAGTATTATAAAAAGAATGATTTCCTTCCTTCAGCATTGTAACCTTCTGACTGAAACACTAGTGAAACAGCACAGGTTAAGGTACTAGATACAGGGCAACTCTATGTGTGAAACTTTATCTTTTGTGTTACTTATTTTTGCTAAAAGAGACAATGTATCATTACTGTCTTTGTGTTATCATAGAATTACATTGTTGAGCCTGCAGTGAAAGTCTCTTTTTACACCAATAAAGGGCCAATCTCACTTTTAAAAAATCTGAAAGTTCATCATTTGACTAGAAACAGTAAAAACTAACCTCAGAACAGTAGCAATGGCCCACAACATATACCCACTAAAACAGCCATCTATTTTGTAAAACACACAGAAAGTATAGTGCTTTGCTTTCTTTTGACTTTTTTAGATTTTATTGTAGCCTTTTTTTTGTATATGAGCCAAACCTTATTTAGTGCCACATCCTAAATCACACTTTATGAGGAAATATTATACACGCTATGGTACCAAAGCTTCTACATTATGTATGTTTACAAGTGTATTTTTGTATAAATATTTTGTATATTGTACGTTATTGTACTGAATGTACTATATGTAAAGGAAACCTATAATAAAGCTAAAGGAGAGAAAAAAATCCCGTTTATGCCTCTTTAAGTATTATGCTTCTTTTTTACAGTTTGGCAATCAAGAACACATTGGAATGGGGTGAGCTGAGTTACAGAGTGTCAGAGAGTTTTCCAGGGGATATGGAAAATGAGTTGCAGCTTAGCAGTATCGATTAATTACAGATGGATCTGCTCCATGTGTTGATCTATGCATAAAGTAACTAGGGCTGTTCGGTGAGTTACTAGACCAAAACCAAGGGACCAGCCATCTATGATATGGGACACTCGTATGAAGGGTATGAAGTGGACGTTTTAGTGCTACTGCTAAGTCAATCAATAAAATTTCCTGCAGCTCCTAAATCCACAAATGCCTCCTGTTGACTGCAGGAGATCATTGCCTGCAGGAAAACCCCTGAAACACCTGACATGGGAGGAATGAATGGGCTCATCAAAGGTCCCTCCTCCTGGGGGAAGGCCTTGGCTTTTTCTGACAGTTCAGTGCAGGTGGTGCAAAAATACCCTGCACACCCACTGTACAGACACCTCTTTCCCTTCATGCAGGCCTGCCAGACAAGAGAGTTGGTTCTGTTGGAGTAACCATTTGAGGAAGCTGTCTGGTTTCACTGAACTTACGCCCTCTGTGATGCTCATGGAGATGATTGATCATTCTTAGGATCAGCTTGTAAAAGTTCACCGTTAACTTCATCTGCTAGACCCTGTTGGTAGCCACTCTCGGCTGCCATGGTACTGAACTTAGGTTCTGCCTTACCAGCACATGTAACCTCTAAGCTTTGCAGTTGTGAGACAGTTTTCTGCAAGACCTTCTCATGTCTGTTCTGTCTGGTGCACTGATTGATTAGGACTGTTTTTATATGCTCAAGCTCTGCTGGATCCATGTTTCTGGCTCAATCTCACTGTAATGGGGCAGAGTTTGAATACAGGAGACCGAGCCAAGAACCCAGTGAGAGACAGGGATAGACCCAAGTGCAGAGCAAGACAAAGTCCTGAGGATAAACCAAGCAAACTAGTGAAATATATATAATATATATGTATAGTGACTGCACAGGCCAGTCCATTACTGCTTCTTCACTAAATAGTTCTTACATAGTTTGGAGCTGTGCTTGGCTCCAATTAAGGGCCATCCTCAGGGTATGGCATGGCAAGATCCCTTCTATAATGTATAAATGTCCCACTTTAGCACCACTAAAGCACCTCAGACCATCACCTTTCCTCCACCATCCTTGACAGATAGCGTCAAGCTCTCCTCCAGCATCTTTTCATTTCTTACAATTATTCTTCTTTGTGTTCCAAACACCTCAAACTTAGATTTGTCCATCCATAACACTTTTTTTTTAATCTTCCTCTGTCCAGTGCCTGTGTTCTTTGGCCCATCTTAATCTCTTCCTTTTATTGGGCAGTCTCAGATATCGCTTTTTCTTTGGAACGCTGCCTAGAAGGCCAGCATCCTGGAAAAGCCTCTTGACTGTTGAGGTTGAGATTGGTGTTTTGTGCGTAACATTCAATGAAGCTGCCAGTTGAGGACCTGCGAGACATCTGTTTCATAAACTAGAGACTCTGATGTACTTGTCCTCTTGCTCAGTTGTGCACCGAGGCCTCCCACTTCTCCTTCTATTCTGGTTAGAACCAGTTTGTGCTGTTCTTTGAAGAGATCAATACACAGCGTAGTATGAAATCTTCAGTTTCTTGGCAGTCTGTTGCATGAAATAGCCTTCTGTTCTTAGAAAAAGAATAGACTGATGAGTTTCAGAAGAAAAGTTTTTTTTTTTTCCTGGCCATTTTGAGTTTATAATCAAACCCACAAATGCTGATGCCCCAGATACTCTACTGGCCTAAAGAAGGACACATTTATTGCTTTTATAATCAGCACAGTGGTTTTCAGCTGTACTAACATAATTGCAAAAGGGTTTTCTAATGGTCAATTAGCCTTTCAACATGATAAACCTGGATTGGCTATCACGATGTGCTGTTGGAACACAGGAGTGATGGTAAATAACACTCTTTACACCTACATAGATATTCCATTAAAAATCATCAGTTTCCAACTATAAATGTCATTTACAACATTACCAATGTCTAGACGGTATTTCTGATCAATTTAATGTTATTTTAATTATTTCAAAACCAAGTGACCACTTAATCATCGGTAGTCAAAGAGAGAAATGACCAAGTTGTACCCAAGAAGATTATCAGAGCTTGCCAGCTGAGAACCGGGTGAGGGGAAGGCTCGCCTTAACTAGACTTAGGCACAGGTGGGGCTGATTGCCACAGATTGTAATTAAGACCGTGCTCTCCGGTAGCAGGTCTGACAATGTATCTGATCATTCTCTGCCTCCCTCTAGTGATGGCACAAGGCCAAGTCAACTGTCCCCTTACAGTTTTTACTACATTTACGGCATTTGCCAGACGCCCTTATCCAGGACAACTTACATTTATCTCATTTTTTATACAACCAAGCAGTTGAGGGTTAAGGGCCTTGCTCAAGGGCCCAGCAGTGGCAGTGCTGAGGTTTGAACTCATGACTTTCTGATCAGTAGGCCAACAGCTTAACCACTGAGCTAGTAATTCGAATATTATTCTAGCATTCAAATTACTATGTTATTGAATACTTAATCATTAATTAAGGAGCCATGACAACAATTTTACTGTAGTGATTAATATGTTTCTAATCACATGCTCTTATTAGTCCTTGAATGAATTTTCCTTCCTTGAATATGAGGAATAAAAGGATTGAATTTTATATGGCAAGTGTATAAGTGTAAAGTGATGCAAATGTATAGTCCTATTTATGAACCAAAATACAATATGATGGTGTGTGGCAACTGGGATGTGTGGTTGGGGTAGCAGGAGCCTCTTCCTGAATCTTTCCCACCATGGCTGCAGATGCTCAGGACCTTGGGACTTGTTCTCTTCTCAGGATATGTTTTAATTTCATATTTACCATGGACCATTTTTACTATTTACTGTACCTGTTTTCAAATACTCAAATATTCAATTATTATTATTATTATTATTATTATTATTATTATTATTATAATTATTTTGTAATGGGTCACTTTCAAACAAATCAAATTATTCTGAGGCCAAGTGCTGCATCAGTGATTAGACTATGTCTTTCTAGACAAAGGAATTATGTCTTGTTGAAAAGAAAAGACGACACAAACAATATTTTTTTTTTTACAAATTCACAATCGAGAACAACACCATATTTAGTGGGACCAATGCCAAATGCTATAAACGTAAATGTAAATGTAAATGTTTTTTATCCATGTGTACATAAATCTATCTAAAGAGGTTTTTTCATATTCAGTTCCTTCTCAGATAGCAGAGCTTTCAGATCATCACCTGCCGGAGAAGAAGCACGCCATCACCTGTGTAGCAGAGTCCCATCTCCCAGAATCCAGTGGTTCAGCTGTGACAGCATGCACGAGTACACACTCATTACCATCACAATCATCCTTATCAACACTGTCAGTCCTATTATTTTGATCCTTATTAGCATCATGTCAGTCATTTTCAGTCATAAAAAAGTAGTAGTAAAGTAAAGCAAGATGAATGGATTTGTGGTATGTGTTATTAAAGGAATATTCCAGCTTTTGTCAACGTAATCGCTATCTAGTCCGTGTGTAGCATATGGAATATAATTCTGACACACTGAGAAACATTTATTTTAAAAACAAAAATTGTAATGGAAGCCTAAGGGCAGTTGTTGAATTCCATCAAAAAATGTAAAATATGCGACTAGATAATGTGTATATATAGATTGCATGGAGTTCTGAGAAAACCTTTCACACAGTGAAATTTTGACATTTTCTACTAAACCTATAAACAATAAAAACAAATAAATAAAAAAAAGTATGACACTTTTCTGTTTAAATAAATTCCAACACTATGGAAAACAACCACATCACACCATCTCATCATTGATTCCCATAATCATGCTCCATAGTGTTTCTTTCCTTAGTTGTACTACTGTATATAACAGGACCCTGTTGCTGTATAGATCAAAAAATATATATTGCGGTATATCATTTCACCTTTGGGTGGCCCCCATTCAGTAATAATAACTTTAACTGTAAAGGCCAGGCTCGGCTGTTACACAATGTTTTGTAAATCTACAACCTTTATGGCCCTCTAATGTGTTTTAAACTGGATAGGAATAGACACATTGTAAGTGGTTCCATTACAGTTGGCCTTGAATATGCCGTATATCATGCTGAAGAGCTTCTGCTCCTGCTGAGCATTAAGTGAGCATGAGTACACCTCTGAAGAAAAACATTTTTATAATTTATTCATAAGCTGTCATCTGAATGTCTTAATGGACAAGAACTTTAGTGTTGTTTTATATAATTGTGCTCATTCCAATATATTATTGTTTGTAGAATAACAACAAGTGACAAGGACTGGTATGACAGACATGCCACATAATCTAAATCTAATAATAAACAGATTGAAAATTGTACTCTTATTAAGAAAAATATATCTTCAAAAAATATATCATCATTGATATGGTAAAATTTTCTGTAAAAGATATGTTTATTTAACATTTATGGAAGGGGACTCCAGTGTCAGCACTTTGTAACAAAGGTAAAGTCAAAGCTATAAAACTCTAGTTTTATAGTTTTCCCACTGGAAAGTCTTCAGAACGTTTCTTTATTTATTTATTTAATTTGATTTTATCTTAAGAGAGGCCAAAAACCTGATGGCCAAACCCGTGCATGCCGCAGAGGAAATGTATATCTGATCTGATTTGTTCATTCTGGTTAAATAAACATTATTTACCAAACTCAGGTTAAATCTAACACTCTTTGGTTTATCACTCTGTTGGAAAGCTTAAAGTGTTTCCAAGACTCCTTTAGGAAAATGAGAATCCTTAACTATCCAAACCATTTTTGTACCTGAGTGTACATATTTTGTACTTTTACTTATAGGAACTGTATAGAAATATCATGTAAGGAACATCATGTACGTCTGAGGAAACATTTACAGTGTACCTTTATTGTGACAGTGTTTTATTCTGATAAGTATTAAAGGTTTCACATGAAAGCCAAACACATTTCTGTTCCTTGCAGTTATGAGGTGATGAGGAAGTGCTGGGAAGAGAGGTTTGATCTGGTCCTATCTGGTGCAGGAGATGGGGAACATGCTCACAGACGGCTATAAAAAGGTTTCCGCCACTCTTTTTTTTCTGTTTCCTTATATTTCACAATACACAAAACTTCCTTGCTCATGTTACTCATCGGATGTCGAATGTAGACTAATTTTCCTCTAAATCAGGACTCTTACACTCCTGAATGGCAACAGTCTTACAGAGATGAGCTTTTTTCCTTTCTAACGCAACAAATTCATGCCATGAAGGTGGTGAGTGGAATGAGCTGGATAGCTGGATTTAGAGGAACAACCATAGCCAATATGAAACACAAAAACCCAATCAAAACTATTTTAACACTGACACAACTAGTGGCTCCCATGAGAATTTCTCTCTCTTCAGCATTACTCCCAGCTCAATGAGAGCTTCCTGAAAAGTGATCATCTGTCCATGGTACATGGTAAGCCCAGGTTGCCCTCTCCATTCCAGCACATACCATTCCACCATTTTTCCGCTACTATCCACCCCTAACAGTTGCCGGAAGGCTGATCGAAAGATGACTCCAGCAACTTATAACAGTTACATCAACCCTATCCCTGACACCAAGCCTGAGGAAGTCAGTATGATAACAGAAAGCCCCTTAAAGTAGTACCAGCATCCTGTCCAACACAAATACACAGAGAAATATCTCTAAAATACTAGAGAAATTGGTCAACAAGCAGCTTTTGCACCATTTGGAGACTTATAATGTCCTTAATCAGGTTCAGTCTGGCTTCAGATCCGGGCATAGCTGTATCACTGCTACACTTAAGGTTCTCAATGGCATCATATATGCCATTGACAAGAAGGAGTATTGTGTAGCTGCATTTATTGATCTGGCAAAGGCTTTCGACTCTGTGGACCATGAAATATTGCTGGATAGGCTAAGAGGTATAGGACTCTCTGAGAGCTGTCTGGCCTGGTTCAAGAGTTACTGTTCTGGTCGTTTACAATCAGTGAGGGTGGAGGGGCTTCTGTCAGATCTCTTGCCTCTATTCAAAGGGGTCCCACAAGGAAGCATATTGGGGCCTATACTTTTTAATATTTCTATTAATGACATTATTCTTGATGCAGGTGATGCTCATGTACATTTATACACTGACGACACTATTATTTATACATTTAGTTCTTCTCTGACTACTGCACTATTCTTATTGCAGGCCAGTTTTACTCGCATCCAACATGCTTTCTCCAGTCTTCATTTAGTTTTAAATACGAATAAAACAAAATGTATGGTCTTTAACAGAAATCTTCCACATGTTGAGTATCCGCCTAAAATTTTCACACTGGATGGCTCTGAGATCGATTATGTTGAATGCTACAAATATCTTGCTATCTGGCTCGATAGCAAACTGTCATTTGAAACTCACATAAATGTACTGCTCACAAAGGTTAAAACTCATATTGGTTTTCTTTATCGTAACAAATCTTCTTTTACGCATTCTTCAAAACAGCTTTCGGTTAAAATGGCAATGCTCCCAATTCTGGATTATGTTGATGCAGTTTTTAGGTCTGCTTCTAAAACTCTCCTTCATAAACTGGATGTTATTTACCACGCTGCAATCGGCTTTGTGACTGGAGCTTCATTTAACACTCACCATTGTCACTTGTATTCTTTACTGAACTGGCCTTCTCTTCATACTCGTAGACAAATCCACAGGTTTCTGTTTATTTACAAAACTCTTATTGGGAAAACTCCACTATATTTACAGTCACTTCTTAATATCCATAATACAAGTCATAATTTGCGCTCCAGTAGTTTTATTAATTTCTTCATACCTAAAGCCCGTACCTCCTTTGGTCGTTACTCTTTTCAGTTTTCTGCTGCCGATGACTGGAATCATCTGCAGCAGACCTTAAAGCTGAGTTCAGTAATTTCGCTTACTTCTTTTAAAAATTTAATTCAGTCACTAGTACAGGATCATTGTACTTGTTTTTAGTTATTTGTTTGTTTTTATGTCACTGTTTATAATTGTGTTATTTGTAATTGTATAATGTCTTTATTGTTTTGTACCTGCTTTTTATGCTGCCTCTTTGCCAGGGCGTCATTGTAAATGAGAACTGGTTCTCAATTGACTTACCTGGTTAAATAAAGGTTATTATTAGAAGATTAAACCGCAGTAGGCACAGGAACGATGATGCACCAGTTCCAATTGTGGACAGATTACTCACATGAGCTCACATCTGTTTTCTGATGAGAACCCATAAACTGAAAGAAAAAAAGAATACAGATTATATCCATATTCACAATGAAAGGTAGATAAGGACTAGGTTTTTAAGAAGGTTTTTAAGAAGAAGAAAGGTTTTCTTTAGTATTTTCAAAAGTTACTAAGCACACACAAATCCAAAATTGGCCCTGTCAGATGTAATTAATTTAATTCTCTAATTTAAATTAAATTAAAATTAAATTGAATTCTCCTCTAATCCAAGGGTTTCTGAAGGATTGTTCTTTGTAATAATGCAACATATTGTATAGTTGTCTTCTTTTGTTTCAGACTTAAAATGATTTAGTTTGAAACATGATGATATCCAAACTTGAAGAATGACATAAAGATAATTTTACAGCTATTTGTACAAAGCTGTAAAATTCCCTGCCATCTGCTGCATTTAAGAAATTTGGAAAAGAGAAATGTCCTTGTGTCAGAAGTTTAAATGTAATGTAATGTTCTGTATAAATGTATTTTGGAATCTTAAGGTTTTTTTTTTTCTCTGCAGTTCTGTAGGGTCTGAGGTAGAGACAACATTGTTGGAGGCTCCCAGTGCAGAACAGGAGTTCAGTGATCAACCGAAAGAGCACTTCAACAATCCTGATGCAGAGGAGAGCTTCCTGTAACACCATGTTGCTTCCTCTTACACTGGAGAAAACCTGCAACTGACATACAAATAAAAAGCAGACACAGCATCTGGTTCATGAGGTTATGAAGTGACACAGTGGCGAGTTGTGACAACAAATTAATATGTTGAGACCACGAGTTGATATATTGTGGTCACAACTAAGGCCAAAAGTTTGCGAACACCTGACCATCACACCCACATGTGCTTTCTGAACATCCCATTCCAGATTATCTATTGGAAAGCCGCCATTCTTCTGGGACGGCTTTCCAATAGATTATGGAGCATGGCTGTGGGGATTTGCCCACAAGAGCATTAATGAAGTTGGACACTGATATGAGACAAGGAGGCCTGTGGTGCAGTTCAATTCAATTCAGTTCAATTCAATTTTATTTGTATAGCACTTTTAACAATGGACATTGTCACAAAGCAGCTTTACAGAAATAAATCGATTCACAAAAAATATATTGTAAATATTTGAATTTATCCCTGTGAATTTATCCCTAATGAGCAAGCCAGTGGCGACGGTGGCAAGGAAAAACTCCCTGAGATGATATGAGGAAGAAAGGGAACCCATCCTCATCTGGGTGCAACGGATAGTGTGATTATAAATAAATCCCTTCTATTATTGTGCGCTATAAGGACAAATAGTGCAATTGTGCAACCAATAAATTCATCACAGTTTCCGCAAGAAGTCCGGTTGGTTAAAATCTATCCACTGTCCACTGATGGAGTCCTGAGTACGAAGCTGCTCATGGCAACCGCAGCCCCAAAGCCACTACAGCAATCGCAGTCCCAAGCCATTACAGTACGGCTCCCCATATGTGATCCCCAAGCCATCTCCCCAGCCCCCAGGTGGCACCATCTCCAGCAAACCAAACAGTTCTTCAGGCCGTTCATATGGGACCACCCCCAGCAGCAGCGAGCGAACTCAACCGATGAGAACTCCAACCAGAAGTAGGGCATCAGGATGGGTCAAGCAGCGAGGAGGAGCAGAAGGGGTCAGGATCACTGGCATCTTAGAAGTAGCATGTGTAGCTCGACAGAGAGTGAGGGAGAGAGAGGAAGAGAATGTTAGGTAAGCTTTGTCCTCTAATGGTTAAGCACAATATACTTTGCATGCAGAGTGCAAGCAGGGACTCCGGCAAGACTAGCTATGACAGCATAACTAAAAGGGAAAGCCAGAAGCTAACACAGACATGACAGCATCCTGGGACATAATGCAGCCAGCCATTCCACCGTCGACAAGCCTGAGTGAACGTGTGAGTGTGGGGGGGTGACAGCATCCAAACATCCCAGTTCACCACAACACTCTATGCCTGTGAACCCTCCAGACCTGCACCTGTACCTAAGAAAAAACTATTCACAAAAGGCTTGACTAAACAAATATGTCTTCAGCCTAGACTTAAACACTGAGACTGTGTCTGAGCCCCGAACACTAAGTGGAAGGCTGTTCCATAACTGTGGGGCTTTGCAAGAGAAAGCTCTACCCCCAGCTGTAGCCCGCACTATTCGAGGTACCAACAAATAGCCTGCACCTTTTGATCTAAGTAGGCGTGGCGGATCATAAAAGACAAAAAGAACAAAAGTTCTCTCAGGTACTGTGGTGCAAGACCATTTAGTGCTTTATAGGTCAATAGTAGTATTTTATAATCAATACGAAATTTGATTGGGAGACAACGCTGTGTGGACAAGATAGGGGTGATGTGGTCATATCTTCTGGTTCTAGTAAGGATTCTTGCTGCTGCATTCTGGACTAACTGGAGCTTGTTTATGCATCTACTGGAACATCCAGACAGTAAGGCATTACAATAATCCAACCTAGAGGTAACAAAAGCATGAACTAATTTTTCTGCATCGTGTAGTGACAATATATTTCTTATTTTAGCAA
>CM040983.1:8646334-8692560 GCA_022985145.1 Pangasius djambal
TAAAGCAATCCTAGTTATATTATCTACATGAGCTTCAAAAGAAAGACTAGAGTCGATAATCACACCAAGGTCTTTTACGGCTGCAGATGATGAAACAGAAAGGCCATCCAGAGTTATTATGTAATCAGAAAGCTTACCTCTAACTGCATGTGGGCCTAGTACAAGTACTTCTGTCTTGTCAGAATTAAGTAAGAGAAAGTTAATAAGCATCCAGTTTCTAATGTCTTTTACACATCCCTCAACTTTATTAAGCTGGTGTCTATCATCTGGCTTTGCTGAAACATACAACTGTGTGTCATCAGTTCCAATTCATCCAGTGGGGTTCAAGTCAAGGTTCTGTGCAGGATACTCGAGTTCTTCTACTCCAACCTTGGAAAATTGACCTTGGACCTTGCTTTGTTCACAGGGACTCTGTCATGCTGGGGAAGATTTGAGCCTCTTGGTTCCAGTGAAGGGAAATTGGGAAATACAATTGTGTACTTCCAACTTTGTGGCAACAGTTAAGGAAAGAACCACATATGGATGTGATGGTCAGGTGTCCACCTACTTTTGGCCATATAGTGTATCTCATGACCATGATTTATTATTTTGTGGCCAGGACTTGTGTAACCTGAGCCCATGACTTAATATGTTATGGAACTTCATACTTAATACATTGCCTCCAGTTAATTATTTGGCAGGACCAGGGTGAAAAAGTCTATTCACTGTGAGAATTTGCTTATTGTGACTTAGGCTAATCACAAATATCTGTGACTCCATCATGCCTTTATACAGTTCCAAGACTGAAGTAAAGGTTAGGTTCCTGTGGCCACAGTGGTCTAATTCAATTGATTTCTCTGTCTCAGTCATTTTAAAATACAACAGTTGCCACAAGTTAAGTAATTTGTGGCCACGAGACAGATATCGAGAAGCTCAACTCATGACCTGAATACTTTAATACTGTACATGGTCACACCTTATTAAAAATATTTGTTTTTTACATGAATTCTTATTTAACAGTGATTCTCTATGAATCAGAACAGCTAGGAATACTACAGGAAACTTACATCAGGTTGCTTACTATAGCTTACAGGGAAGGAATTAGGATTTTTATTTATTTATTTATTTATTTTATTATTGAGGATTAGAAATAAAAAATGGAAAGACTAGTGTTTCTAATGTTTCTACAGCTTTTCTAAAGAAATGGATCAGTATGAAGTTTCATATGAGATGAAACACATGAAACGCATCTCATTCACATATGTTTGTTTTGCTTTTAAATCATTTTACTATATTTAATATTTTAGTACGCACTCCCATACACATGAAAACTTCAAGTGTCCACATCATCGAAGACCTCACCTGGTCCCTCCACATTGAGACAATCATAATGTCTGCCCAACAGAGATTCTACTTCCTGAAGCTGAAAATGTTTGGACTGAACCCTAAAACCCTCACCAACTTCTACCACCATACCATAGAGAGCATCCTGACTGGGTGCATCACTATACACAAATGTAAAGCTCTCAGAGTGGTGAAAGCAGCAGATCTCATCACAGATGACAAACTCCCAGCCATAAAGGACATCTACCAGTCACAGTCCCTGAGAAAAACGTACAAAATCACCTCAGACATCAGTCACCCAGTGCACTGTTTAGTCTCCGAATTGCCATCCGGCAAAAGTTTTTAAAGCATCCAGTCACAGACAAGCCAACAAAAGAACAGTTTTTACCTGCAGGCTTTGTGCTCCTAAACACCCTGCAGACAGGTCATCTGCGACCCATGTATCACCAAGTCATTTGGCATACTTTTCACGTTTTTCCCTCTGCCACTTATACTTGGGCACTTTGCGCTTGGTCACATTACACAACCTTAGTGCAATTATCGGTGCTGTGTCTAGCTTTCCTCGCTTTCTCACTATGTTGTAGCATATATTGTACTTTGCCATTGTACTTACTTGTCTATGCTCTTGCCATGTGTGTGTGTTTGTATGTGTGTGTGTGTGTGTGTGTCATGTTCTGAATGTGCTGAAAAACAGCCATTCATTTCAAGAAAATATTAATTCAGTTCAGTTCAATTTTATTTGTATAGTGCTTTTAACAATGGACATTATCACAAAGCAGCTTTACAGAAATAAATACAATCAAATTAAATTAAATCAAAATAAATTGTAAATGTGTGAATTTATCCCCATTGAGCAAGCCAGAGGCGACGGTGGCAAGGAAAACTCCCTAAGACGATATGAGGAAGAAACCTCGAGAGGAACCAGACTCAAAGGGGAACCCGTCCTCATCTGGGTGACACCAGATAGTGCGATTATAAATAGATCCCCCCTATAACTGTGTACTACATGAACAAATAGTGCAATTGTGCACCCAGTAAATTCATTACAGATTTCACATGAAGTCTGGTTTGTTGAACCTATCCACTGTCCACTGAGTGGAGACCTGAGTGCAAAACTGCAGCCCCAAAGCTACCACAGCAATCACAGTCCCAAACCATCACAGTACAACTCCCCATATGAGATCCCCAAGCCATCTCCACAGCCCCCAAGTGGCACCATCCCCAGCAATCCCAGTGATCTTCAGGCAGTATATGTGGGGCCATCCCCAGCAGCAGCGAGCGATCTCCAAGAAAATATAATGCTTTACTTTTTCTGACTTTTCTATAGCTTATTCTCTCTTTTTTTTTGTATAGGACCCAAATTTAGACCTATTTACTGTCACATCATAAATCATAAATGGTTTGTTTGTGTGTCCATAAGTGTATTTTTTTTGTAAATATTTTACATATTGTACTTTTACTGTACTTTATTTTCAACAAGAGGCTAGTCAATATTTTATTTGGGTGAAAGTCAAAAAGATCAATGAATGTAAGCAAGTATATAGAAGTATAGTCAGTAAATAAAGTTAAAGTGCATAGAAACATGATTGAATAAACTGTTAAAAATAATTTAAAAAAAATGAATGTACTAATTATGAGTCCACTAAAATGACTCAGTACAGTTACTTCAGTAGTTTTTACTGCTGTTTATAAATCCTCCACTATTCCTAAAGTAGGTTCTGGATAATATTTGCACAAAATCCCTACTTTCTTTGGATATTTTTGATTAAGTGAGCATTTATAAATCATGATATATCATATTATCATATTATTATAATATGATATATAATCTGATATATTATATATTTATAATATTATAATACTGTAAATCATTTACAGGTGCAGCAGTGTAATTATTTATTAATTCTGTTACTATTATTATTATTATTATTATTATTATTATTATTATGTGATAGTAATATAAGATAGTTGCTTCACATTAAGGCTAAAAGGTATTTGTGCATCTTCAAGCACATCATGCTATTCCTAGGGTCAGACTAGCTGTCTGATTGTACACTCATGTCCTGGGCTGTCACTGTAAAATGAAGAAGTGGAAGCTCTAAGTATCTTGGAGTGCCTTGAAGGAATGGTCACTTCATATTTCCAGAGCAGACACACAACAGAAGAGACATATAGAGTACTCAGGCCTCTGGCCGTCAGCGGTCTGAGATGATCCTCTTCACCTTTATTGTGGGACTGCTGTCCTGTCAGGTACAAGGTATGAATTAATGATGTTTTCATTTACACAGATTTCCTAAAGAATTTCTGTTAATCCCAGCTAACTGGGATCTCTTTCTGTGCTTGGTCAATATATGTTAATTAGATTCATTAAATGCTTGTGGTTTCCTTGGATTGGAAATTATTCTCTCTAAAATCTGTCCCAGAAGATTACATCAGGTATTCTCAATTTTATACGAATATGGAGCCAGTGAGTTTCCATTGGACTATTTTATTCAATTTACTCAATTTTGACTGTGTGAAGTAGGTGTATTTAAGTAGCTACCTGTTTGCTGTTGCTGTTTTGCTCAGGTAATGGCCTTTTCAGGACATTTCATTATTGTTTTTAAGAACTTGTGTGGTGTGAGGCTACAGTGATCACATTATGAACATATGATCATGGTAGCCAATGGTAGCCACTAGATTCAAACTGGTCACAAGTTATAAATATTTTGATCCATATACACAATTCCTCTTCTGGTTCTTGTAAATCCTTTTTTTTTAAAATCTGTTTTCACACTACTGTCCAGCATAATAACAGGAAGATCTCAGCATAATTTGCTGAGTCCAAATTACTTGGATGATTTGAGGTTGATTCCTGGTCAGAATCAAACTGCACAGTTTGTGCAACTCCAAATCTCACTTCTGGTTTCTGTGGCGAAGAGGGTGTTTTTGTGTTTGCAAATCACATTGTGCAGTGCAAATTTTAAAGAATACACACCAGCAATTTCAAGTTTTCTGCCTTCCCTATTATATAATTAAATACTATTCAAGATATATTTTGATTTTAGTATGAATATCTGTGGCATGCTGGTGAAGGAAAAACTTGAAATATGACAGATAATGTCCACACATACACTGTTTTTTGACAGATATAAAAGTACAGTGCGGAGATTAGTAGCTGGAAATAGATCATTTCCATACTGAAAGGGGTTATATTGCAATATATCATCAATATATCCCCACATATAAATATGCTGTACTATATATGTTTTTCTGTTATACTGCCGACATGACCTTTGGCCTGTCTTATTTATTGGTTGATCTTACAGAATTGACCTGTGTGTCATCCAAATGCATTTATTTCAGTCGCATCTCCTACTTGTATTTCTATGTCATACATGTCTTCTTCTCTTTATGGGTTCCTGGAGGACTAGTGGTTAGGCCACAGTGCTCTCACCGCTGTGGCCTGGGTGCGTTTCCCGGCCAGGGAACCAACCCCAGTCACTGGGTTTGCATGCAACAGTGCGCTCTCAGTGCCGGTCCCAAGCCCGAATAAAATTGGGGAGGGTTGTGTCAGGAAGGGCATCTGGTGTAAAGACTATGCCAAATCAAATACGGGCACCAATGATCCATTGTTGCGACCCCTAATGGGAGCAACCAAAAGAGGAACAACAACAACAACATGTCTTCTTCTCTTTCTCATGTCCTTTCAGGTAATTTGTCTTTGCTCATTGGGGATCTGTACCTGAAATCTCGAAAGCTGCTTTGTGAAACTCCCAATTGTGAAACACAAAACTGAACTGGAATGAAAGAAAGAAAAAAAGAAATACAATTTAAGATTGTACAGCTAGAGAGCTTGGATTAATGCCTATGTAGAGTTTCACATGTTCTTCCTGTGTTTCTGTGGAATTCCTCCCACTGTCTAAAAGCATCCATGTAGACAAATTGCCTCTAGGCTCTAGTGTGCATCCCATAGAATGCTCCCGCCTTGCGCCCAGTGTTACCAGACTCCGGCTCCTCTGCAAACCTGATCAGGATAAAGCAGTCAGTACAAATGAATGAATGAATAAAAACATGTTTAGACCAATAAAGTCAAGTCAAGTCGAGCTTTATTGTCATTCTGCTACATGTGTGGACATATAGAGGAACGAAATGTCGTGTTGTGTCGTGTCTGTAATCTATACAGAGATCATTGTGTGTGACTCATCGTTTACAGGAAAGCTTGTGCCCAGTTTTAGCTAATTCCTTCACAGCAAGAGATAGATAGATATGACTCAAAGTAAGGAAGAGAGTGAGAGAGAGAGAGAGAGAGAAGTGAGACAAGGGAGTGGGATGTTGGGTTTTTGCCTGATTCTGCAATGTGTGGTGTAAAATCATTCTGTCCTCTCCAGCACTTCTGCAGATAGATTAACACGTCGCTTTCATTTCCCCTTAGTCACCGCAGCCATGTCATAACCACATCACAGAACCAAAGACAGGGATGGGAAAATGATTTGCATTTATTAACTAGCCCACTGACCATGTAAAAGCACCAATGTCCCAAGTTTTGGTTACCTGGAAACCTAAGAGACTAGGGTAAAATGTAGTAGGTAACATTATGTGGCAAAGTATGATAAACTAGTTAGCTAATGAAGTGTATTAATACATGAGTATATTATAGTAAGCATGTGATAATATAACACATTATGTTTGTGTCCATATCACACATAAGATATATTTTTTGTGTCTGATTTAACCACTTAACCACACGGTGACTGTGTGTAGTAAGCAGGAGAGTTACCTGAAGGCTTTGCAGTGGACTTTATTTTGCTCAGTCTTGTCAGTGTTTCCACATACCTGCATGTCCCTGATTCTGAAAGGTTTGTCTGGGATTCGTGCACGCTAATTAACTCCCCAAGTAAAAATTGTGCTGCAGTCAGCTAGATCATGCCTCAGCAGATGTGTGTAGTGCAGCAGGTGGTGGTATTCAGAAGCATGAGCTTTAGTTACAGCATCGAGGTGATGTGTCACACCGCCATGAAGAGCAATACATTTAAAACATACATACCAGATGAAAACATTTGCTTTGCGAAAGTCAGTTTAGTTGGTTGTTTCCTGAATGTACTTTTTCATTGAGCTAATAGAAAACAAATAGCCTAATCTTGTCCACTATGAACTTCTAGCTAACTATTGTTTTTACAAAATAGCTTTCCTGATAGCTCGGGACAATCTTTATTAAGTCTGTGCTAATAAAAGCTGTCCTCTCTGGGTAATAAATGTACAGCCAAATACACTGTTGGTGCACTTACTGAATGTGCTGAAGAATATTTTATCTTCACTTACCTGGCAAGGGTTATATCATGAAAATGGAGGTTATATCATGAAAATAGGGGGGTTCTGAGTCCTCTAATTCTCGACTGCATGATATCAGATAGTAGGCAACTGTAATCATACTCTACCCTTGACAAGAACACCCAGCAGTTAAGCTTTTGGACTAGTGATTGAATAGTTGTCAGTTCAAATCCCAGCATCTCCACTCTGCTCCTCATGGGCCATGGAGTAAGACCATTAACTTCTCCAGGAAAGAAAAAAATGTACTGTACTATATAGATATATATGTATCCCTGGTTCAGGGATCCGTAGCTCGGATTGCAGTCTGTGTAGAGTTTCTCATGTGTCTTTTTTTCCAGGTTCTCTATTTTCCTCCTACCTCTGAAAAACATGGATTGTCCATGCTAAATTGCCCCTAGGTGTGAATGAGTGTGTGAAAGTGTGTGTACATGGTGCCCTGTGTGACTGACTGGCATCTCATCCAGGATGTAGTCCTGATTTAAGCCCAGTGTTCCTGGATTCATCATGACCCTGATCAGGATAAACTGATTGCTGAAAATGGGTGACTGAGAGAATGTATACATATAATTTCTTTTGTTCTTTCGTTTCGCAGCTTGGTCTCAACCTCGGATAAGGGTAAACGGAGAAGATCCAGTTGACTCCAATGTGGTTATTGATGCCGGTTCAAGTCTTGTTCTGACTTGCATGGGTGATGCTCCGGTGACCATTGTACCTCGGCTAGCTAGACACAAATCATACAGCAAGGCTAACGGGAACAGCAGCACCTTTACTGCGCAAAAAGCTACCTACAGGTTCACAGGCACTTATAAGTGTGTGTACACTGGCATAGATTCCTCCAACTTTTCATCTGTGTACATATTCGTAAGAAGTGAGTATAGAATTTATGTGGGGACTTGAGAAGTGGATTAGGTAACACTGTTTTTTATTTATAATGGGCTGTTTCCTGTATAATCTCCAGATTCAAGGATTCTCTTTGAAACCCCACTGAATACTCTCATTATCAAGAAGGAAGGAGAGGACGCCCTTATTCCCTGCCTTCTTACTGACCCCGCTGCCACTAATGTCCGGCTCTGGAGGGAGAATGGGTCTCCACCACCCCCTGACATGGACACAACCTATGACCCCAAGAAAGGGATGCTGATTCGGAGCCTTCAGCTTAGGTTCAGTTCAAAGTATGTCTGCAGTGGCAGGATAGGAGGAGCGGAGAAAAGGTCCCCAGCCTTCACTTTACAAGTCACCATTAGTAAGTGTTTGTGTAGCATTTTTTGTGTTCGTTTGTTTTCAAACTGTATGGTACTTTTGTACATCCCTTATGCAATGACAAGTAGGGGTCACCACAAAAAAAGTGACTGTAGACCTCTATGTCTTTCTGAATGGACATTCTCTCACAATATGGATAGAGTTGCAACAAGATCTTAACTCTTTTTTTCTATTTGTTCTTTTCCCAGGAGCTCGCTTTCCACCCTACATGCTCCTGCAAAGTAATGAGTATATTCGCCTAGTTGGAGAGAGACTAGAGATTACCTGTTCCGCCAGCAACCCCAACTTCAACTTCAACGTCACATGGAAGCACTCATCACGTTTGGTAACTTCTTTATACCTTTATTCACATTATTACTGAAGTGTGTGAAACACTAAGATAGTATTTCCTGTTCCTGTCTTTTGCTCACCGCTTGAAGTATACAAAGGAGGATTTGAGGTATTTTAAGGCTTACAAATTTTGTATCAGGTGTCAAAGTCTATCTGCCTGGACTATTTTAGCATTTCTGTGAGCCCCCGAGGTGCCAAAAAAAAAAGCTATTAATGATGATGAAGTTGTAATTATACTTTGTAATCATACAGGTTTACTGTATGTCCTCTTTCTCCCACCACTATTAGTGTCCTTGCTCTCAATTGACTTCTGTTTAGAATATTTTTTGTAGCTTGCTATACTGGGTGATGCATTTCTGTAGCATTTTTAGAGAAGCACGACATACAGCAGATACTTTTTTTTGTCAGTGTTTCAATCCACAAGAGTTATGTGAAATGTGCGAGAGAAAAAAACCCAAAAAAACTACAAGTCCACATGCCCTGTTTTTTGTTTTACTCTCTATCCCTCTATCTAAGTCTACACTTCCACTTTCTACTGTATATATATCATGTGAACTACACTAAAAAATCATAGTCGAGCCACATTTATTTATATAGCACATTAAAAGACAACCAGTGTCAGCCAAAGTGCTGTACAATTAAATCAAATAACTTCAAACCGCAATGACATAAAATACAAATAAAAGCACGAAAACATTCAAAGAAAAATCCACAGATGAAAGGTTTTCTGACAGGGCAAAACAGAAGACTCGATACTACAGAGTAAAAATGTAAATCATTTACTCGGTACTGTAGTGTAAAAATGTAAATCTTTTTTTTTTCTCAGCAGTTACCAAAGCCAGAGAGCAAGCCCACATTTCTAAATGAGAGCGTGAAAATCCAGAGTACGCTGATCCTGCCTGCAGTTACCATGTCTGACTCGGGTAATATCACCTGTATTGGAACTAACGAGGCTGGAGTCAACAGCTCCACCACAAGCCTGCTGGTTGTGGGTAAGAGACATCCCCAAGTTAATTAATCAAGATAGATTATACATATTATAAATTACATGGATATTGTGTTCATGGTTTCTTGCTCGTTATTTGCATTTGTACTAGATGTACTATATTATACAGAGGTAATCTTCTGTCTTTCCCATTTTAGTTTTATATACATGTTGAGAATGTTGAGAATCTCTTGCATTATTTTTTTATACATTAATATAGCCCTTAAGTTAAGCATTCATAAAACTGCTCTTTATTTTTAAAAATATCTTCACTGTACTTCTCTGTAACATATAAAAGTAATGATTGTTCAAATGTATATATATATATATATACTGTATATATATATATATTTTTTTTTTACCTTTTTGAAGAATTCAAAACAAAAGTCCTAATCAATACTTACAATGCTTTAGTCATTATGTTCTTAGCTTTTTATAAACAGCAGTGCTTTCACTGTCCTGTGATAAGTCATATTTAATCATTAATTATGGGCCATTCAAGAAAATGCCAACTAAGTCCTAATATTGAAGATACAATAATATTCCAGAGAAAGTAATACAATGGGAATTTGTCTTTTGTCCCAGATGAACCCTATTTTAGGCTGTTCCCCAAGCTGTCCCCCCGTCTGATGTATCAGGGTTTGTCCATTCATGTCCATGAGGGGCAGGATGTAGAGCTAGGGGTGACCATAGAGGCTTACCCAAAAATCACATTCAACCTCTGGGAGGGACCAACGCTTCTCAACAACTCACAACACGAAACCAGGTTCCTCAGCTATAATAACAGGTCAGTTTGTAAAGCTGTGTCCTGCAATGCTGTATACATTTCCTAAGGGTCATACTGAGTAAAATATTAAAATACTTTTTTAAAATAATTTGTGGGAAAGGACTTAAATATAAGTTCAAACAACTTATGAGTAAACTGCTCAAGTGTCTGATGTTATATGTACTTTAAGTATTACATCATGTTTTTTTGTTATCAAAAGTATCAAGTATCAAGTTTTATGTTTAAAATGATCAAACCTTTGCTTTGGCATTAATGTAATCTGTCAGCACTTTAATGACAATTAACCAACTACTGTGTTTGGTTGTAAAATTAGCTAGATGTTATTTGTTAAAAAATGTCAAAAGAGTTTTCTCATTTAGATACAAATAGTAATAAAATAGAAATAGAAATAATAGTAATAAAAATTTGAACAAATTTCTTACCGCAGTCATGTTTTCTTTTTGTTTAGCTTACAGTAAAAAGGAGCAATCTGTCTTTCACAAATGAATCAGATCCTTGATTTGGCTCTTTGAGTTGTTTTTTTTTTGATTCAGTAAAAGTTGAGAGCCGATTCACAGACCCGAAAAGTATTAAGAATGTTTTCCATATGCAAACAGGAGGTATAAATGAATACTGCATTAATCATAATACTGAAATAAGTAATGGTATGTGGGGAAGCTTATCAAAGCAGAAATAGTCATAGGTTTCAGATAATGTAGTGTAGTAAAAGTTAAGCTGACAAAAACATTTACACGAGTAAAGTATCAATATTTCCTGAACAATATGCAAAAGTACATTAATGCATTATTTCCACTTCATTACTATAGACCAATGGCATTCTAAATCACTAAATTAGAGAAGAAATGTGTGCTTCATCCAGGAATCTGTCATTTTATGCCTGAATTAGTAGATGATATCATTAAAAACTCACAGTTTACAATCAAGGAGGTTTTTTTAAAAGCATAATCAGTTTGTATATTCATTTAACAGAAAAGTATTCTATACCACAATGTATTATTTACAATGAGATTGTATTTGGATTTCCTCCTGTAGGTACGAGGCAATGCTGCTTCTGAAGAGATTGAACTCCAAGGAACAGGGCAGATACACCTTCTATGCCAACAGCAGCCAGGCTCATGCCTCCATAACATTTAGCATTCATGTTTATGGTAAGTAATCATAAATGTGTTTCAGATTCATTAGCTGACAAAACAAAGTCGATATCGTAAGACAGCTCTCCATATAAAAAGCTTTGTTTTAGGTGTTTTAGCCACAGTCATGATTCTTTTCCACAAATTAAAGGTTAAAACTACACAAGCTTGCATAAGTATTCTCTCTCTCTCTCTCTCTCTCTCTCTCTTACTCACACACACACACACACACACACACACACGCACACGCACACACACACGGACTTAACTGGGATTATATGTCATTAATCTACAATAGTCATTTTGAATGGGGTTTAAAATCAACCCCCATAAGTATTGCATAAGTATTCACCCCCCCAGTGCTGTGAAATCTAGAACATTGCAAAATGTTGAAAGGACCAAAGGGAGGTGAATACTTATGCAAGCCACTGTAATGTTAATTATACAGTTATTGTGCTTCATTTTAATTGCTTTCGTTGTTGAACAGAGAAGCCACTTATTGTGGATAAAAGAAGGAATGAGAGCTCCCTAATATGCATAGCGTCTGGATACCCAGCTCCCAGAATCCTCTGGTTCCAGTGTCAAGGAACCAGGCCAACGTATGTGACTAATCAGTTATCTATCTATCTATCTATCTATCTATCTATCTATCTATCTATCTATCTATCTATCTATCATAACATTTCTTATTACTTAGTAATAAACGTGACTGATTACACCTGCAATTCCTGAATCGTTCCAGGTGTACAGAGAATTCCACAGACACGGAGGTTCACCAGCTGATCACAGCTGAGGCAGTGAAGGTGAAGTATGATGAATTTGGACCAGTGGAAGTGGAAAGTCTTATAACCATCACACCATCCCATCAGAAAATGACTGTAGAGTGTGTGGCACAAAATCTGCTGGGGCAAGACAGCAATGCATTCCCTATAGACCAGCCTGGTAAGAGAGAGTACAATAGCACTGCACTACACGGCCTGGGTCTGTGTACTTAACAGTAAAGAGACTACTGCATTATTAATCATTAAAAATGGAAGCAACAAAAGAAATCAAATAAAATACTACTGAAATATTGTAATAATGATCACGAAGGTTGTGTCATTGCACTGCATTTTTAGAATCTTATAACAGCATACTTTTAATCCGCTCCAAAAGCAAAAGCTACAAAAATATAATATCTAGTTAATTAAAGAAACAAGTAACATTAAGGAAACATAATTTGTCTTGTTTCGTCAGATATTTCTTTTTATTTCTCCTTTCTTTTTAATGGACAAGATCAATGTAACTGTATTTTTTGGCTGACCCACATTCATTTTCACACTGTTTTATATTACTACAGAGAAACTGTTTACTGCAACGTTGATTGGAGCAATAAGTGTGATGGTTTTGCTCCTTCTGCTCCTCCTCATCCTCATGTACAAGTATAAACAGGTAGGGAAGGTAATTTAGCAGTAGTACATCAGTGTCAGACTCCAGACAGTACGCTGATCTCTGATATTTCTGTCATATTGAGAATGTAAAAAGTGGAATCACTGCATTCCTAGCGTTTACATGAGTTGTAATGACAGCTGTGTAATAATATGTAGAACGCATTTCAGTTTGGTCACTATGTTTTCCAACAGAAACCCAAATACGAGATACGGTGGAAGATTATTGAAGCCACAGATGGGAACAGCTACACATTTATTGACCCCACTCAACTTCCTTATAATGTAAAATGGGAATTTCCAAGAGACAAGCTTAAATTAGGTTTGTACTTCAAATAGTCTGCAATTACTAGATAACATTATTTCATTGAGTGGCAAATTTAGACTAATAGTAATAGAATAGGAACACAATGTCTAGTGTCCCTAGTAATAGATATTTTGAATCACAAATATAAATTGATGTTGCACTAGAAAATAACAATTTGTGCTGGAATTGCAGGGAAGATTCTGGGTTCAGGGGCGTTCGGGAAAGTGGTGGAGGCTACAGCGTATGGGCTGGGGAAGGAGGACAATGTGACCCGCGTGGCCGTGAAAATGCTGAAAGGTCAGTATTTCTGTATAGGTCAAAGGACCTATTTCAAATTTAATGAACCCCATTAAGGATTGTCTAGTTAAACCCTTGAGTAATTAAATTTGGTGTCTTGTAGCAGGAAAAACTAGTAAATGAAACCTAACCCATGATTTTAGTGAATGAGGTACCATAAGCATCATTAGTAGTAGTTACATTTTTTTAAATTAAAATTCAAAAAGACTTTGACACTTATTCATTTACACACTTATGGCACTTATTCACGTATGCATTGCGCAAACAAGCAGAGATTTTACCCCCTGGAATGACGTACAAGACGTTTGTCTGATTCATAAAACCATCAGGGGATGTTGAAACAACTGCTGATCTAAGCACGATTATATTATCGACTTTAGCTGCGTGGAAACATAAGCCCCTCCCACCAGTTGCCTATTTACATATCATATGCATATTGTACACCACTGTTTATGCGAAATAAATAAATAAATAAATAAATAAATAAATAAATAATGTATGACAATATTTTAGGGAAACAGTTTTTAAAAATACAAAAAAAAATATCTCATATGTAGTATGTAAGAATTTTAATTAAAAAGCATATATGTTCAATCAATATATACATTCAGCAACATATCTTAATTTTGGTTATTGCATAACACAATAAGAAAAATGGAAATGGATATACAAGATTTTCTTAAAGTTATAACTTCCAAACAAAGGAATGCAAAATAAAATACAAGCCATGTGAGATTTAGATGTTTCTCTCCTCTTATCACAATAGAGTATCCCAATATGATGACTTTATTCTCAAATATTATTTTACATTTGCACAACTTAGATCAATAAAGGCTCTTTATTTGGCCGGTAAAGAGATTTGTGATTTCTGATTATAAACTACTCTGGAACTGGAAGAATGTCCTGTATCACAGCTAGCGCCCATTCAGATGAGAAGGAGGCTCTGATGTCCGAACTGAAGATTTTGAGTCATCTCGGACAACACAAGAATATTGTCAACCTGCTGGGAGCCTGCACACATGGAGGTAAGTCACATGGGGGGGGGGGGGGGGGGGGGGGTAACTAAATAAGTAGGTAAGCAAGCTAGAAATTGAGTAAGAAAATAAATAAGAAATTACGTAAGAACGTAAGTAAGAAAGTTAGTAAGAAAGTATGTAAGAAATTAGGAAAGTAAGTAAGTAAGCAGCCAAAGGAGTAAGTAAGATGTTAGTTAAATAATTAAGTAAGTAAGCATGACAGTAAGGATGTAAGTACATAAGAAAGTAAGCTAGTAAGTAGGTGTAAAAAAGTAAGTAAATAAGTAAGCTTAATTATGAAGTATGAAAGTAAGTCGGTGTAAGAAGGTAAATAATAAGCAAGCAAATGAGAAATTAAGTAGGTAAATCTGTCAGTAAGGAAGTAAGTATGAAAATAATTAAGTATAAAAGTAAGCAAGTAGGTAAGAAAGTAAGTAACGATAAAGAAAGTAAGTAAGTAGGTGTAAGAAAGTAAGTAGGTAAGTAAATAAGAAAGTAACAACCAAATAAACAAACAAACAAGCAAATATAAATAAATAGCTGGGCCCTTGATTGGAGGGTAGTGAGGATGAACAGATGGAAACTGTAGTTAACTGTGTGGAAGACAGCTGAGAGGTTAAGAAGGTTCAGGACTGCTGACAGTTTAGCTGATCTAAACAGCGGATATGAACTTTAAGACCTTGAGCTTTCACGTATGGCGTAACTGTGTAGTTCTATGTATTCTGAAATTCATTAGTATTTGTCTCCCACTCAGGTCCTGTGCTGGTCATCACTGAGTACTGCTGCCATGGCGATCTTCTGAACTTCCTGCGCAATAAAGCGCAGACCTTCTTGAACTGTGTGGTTTCAATCCCAGAGGAGAGAAGCAACTATAAGAATGTCACTGCAGACAAGATGTTTTTCAGAAGGTATCATTACTAATGAAATATAAATGTAATTTTTTTTTTACAAAATCATAACGTGTCAATCATAACATATGTTTCAATCGTTTCACAGTGACAGTGGGATTTCCAGCATTTGTTCAGACAGTTACCTGGACATGAAGCCTCTAGTGCCCAGATCTCAGACTGCACGCCGTATGCAATCCATAAATCCTTAATTCTTCCATCTGAACACATGAGAACTCATACCTGATCTTTTAAGAAAGATTTTATAAGTGTATTAGAGTAATTCTAGTTCCTGTTCTGGTGCAGTTCCTTCCTGCAACCAAGAAGGAGCCCCATTGGATATGGATGACCTGCTCAGATTCTCCTACCAGGTGGCTCAGGGACTCGAGTTCCTCGCCGCTAAAAACGTGAGTTCACTTGAGCATTTTTAAAGTGATCATTTTATTTTTTTATGTGTCAATTATCAAAAGGAGCTTAAAAAGTATGAAAAATCGCAGCAACAAACTAAATCAGATGATTACTACTGAACTGTTTTATTGATGATCAGAAAGCTTGCACTGGATGTTGACATGTGTGTGATTTTGGATCCTTTTGTTGTCTTTCTGAAGTGTATTCACAGAGACGTCGCAGCCAGGAATGTTCTTCTGACAGATGGGGGCGAGGCTAAAATCTGCGACTTCGGACTGGCCCGTGATATCATGAAAGATTCTAACTATGTGGTCAAAGGAAACGTGAGTGAAAAAAAAAGACACATTTTAAATCTCCATGTAACTTGCTATATCTGACTCCAAGCAAAAGTACACTCCTAAAAATATTTTCTTAAGAGGGCTTCAAATTTTTAAGGTGTCTTAGCTCTCTTAAGAGGAATACGATCTGCTGTGTGGTGCTAGATTTCACCTTTTTTTCTGAGAGTGTACTATATAGGAACGTCATAAAAAGTTGATTTTATTCTTAAGAACAAGGAAGAAATGATTTTTCTATGCAGTGTTGAAAATAAATGAATTACACATTTTTTCAAAACAGTGATATAGGTTAAAGTGTTAATACATGTGTATGTGTGTGTGTGTGTTTAGGCTCGTTTGCCAGTGAAGTGGATGGCTCCAGAGAGTATCTTCGAGTGTGTGTATACAGTACAGAGTGATGTTTGGTCATATGGTATTCTGCTGTGGGAGATCTTCTCTCTGGGTAAGACAGCACACCAAAGTAAAAAAAAAAAAAAAAAAACAAGTAGAGTTGATTATTATCTCCATTCATTTACTTATGCAAGACTACAAATCTGAAATGTAAGATAAGCTGTTCATGCTGGTGTGTCAACAAAAATTACACCAGAAATTGCATTCCAAGTTGACAATTGAACTTGAACAGGTCTTGGACATGTCGATCACTGACTTGTAATCAGTCCTTACTTGCTTGCTCTTGAATGAATAGTATCCACAACAGGCTTTTATTAGCTAAAGAAAGGTTTAAGGTTAAAAAGGGTAGGAGAGCTGATCATTCTGTTAACACTGTGTTGGTCGAGTCAGTGACGCTCAGTAAACCACACTAGTTCCTTTTTCAGAGAAATATGCCTACTTTGGAGCAGGAATTCAAAATGTTGCAGGATGTTCTGTCAGCTGTGGCTCGGCTGAACTGTCCCTGTCAGGCTTATTGAAGAGAAAGTTGAAGAAAGTTTGATTTTTGTTAATATAAATTTTCAGCTGTGGCTTTATTTGAAGTACTACTCTATCTTAAGAATCCACAATTTTAAATACGTACTGGTGACTATACACTGGTGACCAGTGTATCTGCTATTGTCCACTATGAATTGCTGGTTGGCTCATTTTCAGGATGTGACGAAGTTCAAAACGATGTTAAATTCAACTACTTGACTTACAAACACTAACATAGTGGTATACGGTGCTTCTCATAAGTATTAAAGAGACATATCCCAGCTGTACTTGCATACAAAAGTGGTTCTATCAGGTATTGACCCAGGGGGGTGAATACTAATGAAACTAACAAATGTTTGCTTTTGTGTTTAAATAACCTTTGTGTCTATAAACAATTATTTTGCATAAATCAAATGGATAAAATCCAATTAATTAATTGCATTTCAATTCCAGGTTGTAACATTACAAAATGTGGAAAAGTTCATGGGGGGGTGAATACTTTTACAAGGCATTGTAGCTGAATGAACTGTTCACTCACAACACTTTTCCTAACAACTAACCAACCCGTTGACTCTACTCATGTGAATCCAGGCTCTCGTCACTTGTTTTTTTCCAGCCACAGGACATTCAGTAAAATTTCCTCTGCTTATTATTTTGCAGGTAAAAGCCCATATCCAAACATCCTGGTGGACTCCAAGTTCTATAAGATGATAAAGTGTGGCTATCAGATGTCCCGTCCTGACTTTGCCCCTCCTGAGATGTAAGTGGCTTTTAAAAAAACTCATCCAAGGCAAAGTGGTTAAGACAAGAACTCAAAAATGATAAAACACACACACATACACATCTTGTGATGGTAAATGCCACTAGTCTGCATTTAGTAGGTATTTTGTGAGACATACAGGAAAACCTGTAGATTAATAGGAGCAATAGAGTGAGTAATAATGAAGTTAGAGAAGTAAGAGCGTGTCTAAGTTATCTATGGACTGGTGAATACAGTCCGTTTGCTTCCTAAAACCAATTGTATGAGTGATGTATAAGCACAGGTGACTCATCAGAGTGCGGCGTCTTGGTGTCTCTTCATCTGTTCCTCCCCTGCGTTAGTTCTTCATGTCATTTACCTTGTTTCAGGCAGCTTCAGTTAAAATCATACAATGTGTAGATTTTAAATACACCACCCACATGTGTCTTGCAGCACAAACAAAACAAATCTGGATTCAGATGAACTGGATTTGACTTTCCTGGTCCTTCACACCCACCTGCAGTGCTGCAATCTTTATGTAGATCACAGGTTTCACTCCTTAAACTCCCAGCTTAATCATCAGTTATTCATATTTAAGCATTATTCAGTAACTACACTGAAACCAATAGGAAACATACTGTATGGAGCAGTTAGAAGAGTAAGAAA
The DNA here is from genome assembly GCA_022985145.1 of Pangasius djambal. NCBI lineage: Eukaryota > Metazoa > Chordata > Actinopteri > Siluriformes > Pangasiidae > Pangasius > Pangasius djambal. The sequence continues at coordinate 8,664,448 of CM040983.1, forward strand.
GTCTGGATTCCCAAAGGATCCTGGGACTTTAAGAGATTTGGTTGACATATATTGAAAATACTGGGCTAGTAGTTCAGTCTTGAATGAATCTAAACTCTTTAGTCCTATCTGAACTGGAATTTTTTTACATTTTACATTATGCCTACTATAAAAGTACAGATAGAACCAGCCCCAAGATAAGAAGCGCTTTCTCATAATTCATAATTGATTTAAGTTTGGCCAAACTTATCAAGCGTGGAATGCCACAGAGAAATAAGAGTCTTGTGTTCCCAACAATTCTTCCTGTCATGAATTCCTTAATAAAGCCTTGATTCAATAAAAAATCCTACTTATTTTTTATTTCAGTTTTCACCTGCGGATATGAGACTTATTTAAACATTTCTGTGTTCAGGTACACCATCATGAAAATGTGCTGGAACCTTGAACCTACAGAGCGGCCGACTTTCAGCAAGATCGTTCAGCTCATCGAGAGGCTGCTGGGAGAAATACCAGATCAGGTAAAAAGCAGAAATGTCTAAAAGGTTCAATGGCTCAGATCTGATCTGATCAGATCTGATCTCACCAAAACGCTAGAGGAACATGGTACACAATTTCATTTGATTATTATGAACAGTCATAAAAAAGTCTTTCTTTAACTTTAACCTTGACAATACCCAGTTTTTTGAATAAAGAATGTGTGCTACCTTGCTGTCAGAAAAATCACACCCTGATACTTAATCATAGACAAGGCTTTCTAATTGTCTCATTGCTTCACTAAAATGGTATCGGATTGGTCTTGAGTGCATGGTAGGGCTATATAGCTGTCGAAGACAATGATTTACATGTAGAAATGCATGCAGGCTTGATAACACTAGCCAAAAAAACGTATCAGTTGATTTACTGACAGAGTCTACGGAGGACTGCATTTTCCCCATGAGCAAAATGTTAATTTTTTTATGTTTGCAGTTTGGATAATTACTCCCTAAACATGCAAACTACTCATTTGGGAACATTTGTACAACTGATGGGCAGGTATTATATATATGGAAACTTGTTTCTGCGAGTTGGAGATGCCAAATAGAGACTGTGCGTAGTTTTTAATTCACACATAACTTATAAACAGAACACAGAAATCAACATTCTTATTTTGCATTAATACTGTGTTCTGTACTCTATACTACAGTCATGGGAAAAAAGGAAGTATGCCCTCCTTCAATTCTATGTTTTTATTTATCAGGGCCTAAATAACAATCGTGTGGTCGTCACCAACTTCTATGACCAAACAAATAACCTCAGGCGACAACAACAACAACAACAAAAAAAACACAACAGATTTCAATATGTATACGTATTTTTTTCCAAAAAAAAAAAAAAAAAGTAAACCAACACTCAGAAACCAGCTGGGAAAAAAAATAAGTAAACCCTTCCGACTTCCACAATCATTAAGAGAGTAGTTAGCAGCCAGGTGTTACTAATGAAATGTACAAGATTAGTTAATCATCAAGAAGTGTGACTACCTCTTTAAAAGCAGAACAATGTGTCAGTTTGGTGTTCTGGAGCATGTGTGTCTACGTCATACCAAGAAGAAAGGACATCAGCCATGACCTCAGAGAAGCAACTTTTGCTGCTCATTAATCTGGGAATGGTTATAAGGCCATCTCCAACCAATTTGAAATTCACCATTCCACAGTGAGAAGAATTGTTTACATATAGAGCGCCTTCAAGACAGTTGCCAATCTTCCCAGGAGTGGACGTCCCAGCAAATTCATTCCAGGGTCAGACCATTTAATGCTCAGAGATATAAAGAAAACCCCAACAGCTACATCATGTGACTTACAGGCCACTGTAAGCACATTAAATATTTATGTTCTTGACAGCACAATCAGAAAAAGACTGTACAAGTATGGCTTTCATGGAAGGGTGGCTAGAAAAACGAACCTTCTCTCCAAAAAGAATATGACAGCATGACTTAGGTTTGCAAAATTGCATCTGAACAAACCACAAAAGTTCTGGAACAATAGCCTTTGGACTGCTTCATACCAACTGTGAAGCATGATGGTGGAGGGGTGATGATTTGGGCTTGTTTTGCAGACACAGGTCCTGGGAAACTTGCAGTCATTGAGACAACAATGAACTCCTCTTTATACCAGAATATTCTTAAGACAAATGTGAGGCCATCTGGCCAGCAGCTTACGCTAGGCCTAAATTGGGTCATGCAACAGGACAATGATCCCAAGCACACCAGCAAATAAAGAAAAAAAAATGAAGGTGTGGGAATGGCCAAGGCTGAAGTCCAGACCTCAACCCCATTGAGATGCTGTGGTGGGATCTTAAGACAGCTGTGCATAAATGAATGCCCTCAAACATTAATGAACTGAAGCAATGTTGTAAAGAAGAGTGGGTCAAAGTTTCTCCAAAACCATGTGAAAGACTGATAAACTCCTACAGAATACATTCAAGTTATTGTTGCTAAATGTGGTTCTACATGTTACTGAATTATAGGGTGTACTTATTTTTTCCCACCTGGTTTCTGACTGTTGAGTACATGTTAAATCTCCTGTGTTTTTGCTGTCACCTGAGGCTATTTGTTTGTATATAGAAATTGATGAGGACCACACAATTGTTACTTAGGCCCTGATAAATAAAAACAAAGAACTCAAGGGGGGTGTGCTTTCTTTTTTCCCATGGCTCTATATTGCACTGTTTCCTCTGCTTCCTTAACATGATTTAATTCACTCAACGATTCTCTGTTAGACACCCACAACAACGAATGTAATTCATCCCATTGCGTGGACAAATTAGTGCTTGTTATTTAGGATCGTAGTAAACCAGAGCCTTTAGTCTGAAGTTTCTGTCTCTGTCCTCAGACTCAGTATCAGAACGTGCAGACAGAAGAACTGGACGAAGAGCAGCTGGAGGCCTGTGATACCACCAAAAGTGATGAGGAATCATGTGAGCAGGAGGAGGATGAGCAGCCCCTGATGAAGGCCAACAACTATCAGTTCTGCTAAGGCCCGAATGAACTATGCTCTAAGGATACTTTAAATAAAAAGCCCTACATTCACAGGAAATAAATCCATCCCCTAATTGTAACCTTCATTCCAAACTGCTGTCTTTCAGTGTGAGGGTCAAAGTTCCTCAGTGATTGTTGCTTCTTTTTCTACAAGGGCAAAATCAGACACAGCTTCAGAGTAAGGCATATATCTATAATTTCCTGAGGTCTGTTTCATGCCAGGTTTTTATAAGTCATACTCTTTGTCTGGCTTGTTTCTTGTGTTAAATAGCAGTTCCCTCTTTGGACGTATGGAACAAAAAGCCAATTCAGCATTTCCAACTTCCAGTTTAGAAGCAAGCTTGCAAAGTTCACTTCCACATTTTTCTCAGTCTGTTCTTGAAAAGTGGAAAACAGCAAAACAGTGGTACTTTATGTTCTTGTGCATATCTGTCCGTTTTAAGTATTTTTTTTTACAAGCTTCATTGATCCCTTTTTCCTTTTTAAACGCAAGTCATTATCATGGAAATCCATGTAATAACCATGAACTGCTTTTTATATTTGGATGATTGAATCAATAACATTAGTTAATGTCTAGGCCTGTAATTCATCATGGCATATGATTTTTAAAGAAAAAATGTTTAAAAAAAGAAAAAAAACAAACAAACAAACAAAAAAAAAACTTTGACATCATTTTGAAATCCATTTGTTTGCGACATGTATCACCGTTTTCTCTTCTTTTATCAGATATTTCTTTTTGTCTGTACGCCCTGTTCATTAAACTGTATACTGTGTATATGTGCATTTGATGTAGCACCATGCAAACACTGCCGTGTGTAAATAATGTCAAAGAATGTGATCGTCCTCATGAGCGCTCTGGGTTTAGTCAGTGGTGGTCTATTACACAATCATTTCAATGTCAAAGAAATTAGTGCTATGGCATTTGATATGATTTATACTAATCACTCCTGGCCACCTGTACTGATAAATCTTTAGAAAGTACTACCACCAAAGTTCTCATAGTGAAAAAAGTATCTAACTGTAGAACAGTTCTTGTTATATTTCTGTAACGGTTTTCCTTCAGGCTACGTTGAATGTCTCGTTATACGAAATTCCCTGGCATTTAGGTTTCAGTGTTCATGAAACTTTTCTTGTCTGTATTTTTTTTTTTTTTTCCTGCAAATTTGTCATAAGCTATTCAGAAAAGTCAAGAAAATATTGCAAAGCTTTTAGAGGTTTTTTTTTTATTATTATTATTATTATTTACTAGAGCTGTTACCTTGTGCTTTAATACAGTGTAGCATGTTGACTTTCTGTTCATTGAAATTGTTATTGACATGGCTCATTGCTGTGATTTGTCCTTACGGCATCGGTTTAAAAGAAGATGGAAATGGAACAAATGGAGCGAACAAAAAGTGAATATAATGCTTAACCAGTGTATTGTAATCATTAATGTTTGTTAAATTAGTATTGGCTCTTAAATCAATCAGTAAATTAATTAATTGTACAATCTGAGGCAGCATGTATTAAAAACAACAACAACAACAACAACAACAAAAAAACACTGGGTCATAATTAAACCTGAAACATAATCTAAAATGTTATAAATATGTAGAAATATGGACGATCACAGTTACAATAAAAGTTGTTCATTCTTACTCGGAGTGGTTATCTTTATTATGAAAATGACCACAGTTTCTTCAGGAACACACATAATTAGCAATAAATACTATCATTTTATATTATAACCTATTATATGCACCCTGCACAGTGTCCTCTTGTAGATTCTGTTGTTGAAAATCTCACAGTGTTTGCGTACATTCTTCTCTACCTCCGTCATTCTAGCACTACATCGTCCACAGCAACTGTGTCTGCGTCTCCCTCTGCCTCCTCGTCCTCTCCCATGCGCTCCCTCTCCTCGTCCTCTCTGTTGAGCTGCGCCACTCCGAGCCTGTAAAGGGCGTCGCGGATCATCACCACTTCGCCCTGCTGGCACACCTTCAGCACCTCGGCCATCTGCTGGCTCACAACCTCCCGGCTGCTCAGGAAGTCCACTAGCCGGTTGTAGAGGTAGTAGTGCGCTGCGTTGTTGAACGCGAGCATTCTTTGCTTTCCTTTTCCCCCAAACTTGCTCTCGTTCTCTTCTAAACCACTGCTTATGGACGAGATGAGACTGGAGTAAGACTGCAGCTCCTTACAAAGAGTCAGGGCACGGTGGGGTTCTGAGGAAGAAGAGGAGGAGGAAGAAGAGGAGGAGCAGGAGAGGGAAGGATCGCCAGGGCGCACTATATAGCGTGAAGAGGACTTGGTGTGTGGGTGAACACGGGGGTTGGAGTCCACAGATGAGAGGTCCATGCTGTACTGCTGGTCCTGGAGCTCAGGACAGGAGACGTACTGAGAAAGGAAGAGAGGAAGAGGATGAACGTGTGTGTGTGTGTGTGTGTGTGCGTGTGTGTGTGTGGGTGTGCACTTTGGCCTTATTCTAGTTAACTTTTCCTACATATCTGTAACCTATTCTCTTTTTTTTTCAATTTCCAACTAATGTTTAGCCAAAGCTGTGAAGAAACTGTGTACTGCTAGACACCGTAACTTTCAAAAGCAGAACTTCGTCCCTTTGTCACGAACTTTCAGCCCTTTGTCACAAACTCTAAGCGTGAAATGCAGTAGAGGAAGTGAGACATAGGTTATGTTTTCCAGAAAATAAGTATGTCTTTCTGTATTCAGTAGGCAGTTTTTACAATACCCTACAAGGCCATTGATGATCTTGTGCCGATGCACACTGCTGACCTTCTTCATCCCAGTACTCCAGCCCACACAATTAGATCCTCTGGTATCGGTCACGGCTTAGCCTTTAAACCCCCACAAACTTTGGAATTCACTTCCTCAAAGACCTGACCTCTCCTCGGGTTCAGATTTTAAAGCTGAAGATTTTTAAAAACACATCTCACTCAGTGCTATTCCAATTCATTTGCATCTGACTTCCCATGCTGTCTGTATGGTGTTCTTCTCACTGTGTGGTTACTGCTGATTATGTTTCCTTAGACCTTTAGTTTTGTTCTGGCATGTTCTCCCTTCTCTGTCATTTTGTTTATGATCATTTGTCCTTTATTTTGTGCCTTTATTTGTCTTAATTCTATCATGTGTTAATTCTTAATTGTGCATGCTTTATATCTGATTCATATTTGTCCATTTGTCTATTTTGCCCTTATTTTGTTGCAAACTTGTAAAACCTTGTTGAGGATTTATAATCTTTCCAATAAGGATTTGTTCACACACACACACACACACACACACACACACACACACACACACACACACACACATATATATATATATATACACAAATTTCCTTCTTACCTCAAATGTAGTTGGTCGAGACTTATTTAATTTTTCACCTAAGCGCCAATGCTTATGTTACTAACACATAATAGAGATCTTCCTCACCCAGACCTCTTATCTTATATTTTGAATATTCAATTTTGCAAAAAAAAGCAATGACTGTCTGCGTTTACAAATTGGAATTCAAGGAACTATATAATCCTATGCATCAATTCCAGACAAACTTTGGGAGGTGTGTTTGAAGCAGTGGAATAATGCCAGATTAAACAAAGCGATGCACCCATTACAGTGTTAAGTTACACTGCGACATTTAATGAATGTTTATAAGTTACAGAAGGTTAAACCACAACCCTGCGCGACAGCAAGGCAGAACTAAATGAGGCACATATAGAATGAGAAAGATAACTATTACTTGTTTGTAACATTAGCTTTGTAGCTCCAGTGCAAAATTAAAAAAACATGCACACATTTGTTGCAAGCAACAGTTATTACCAAGATAAAAAGGTTATGCAGAAATTGTGCTGACCTCTGCAGGAGTCATGGGATCGGAGAAGCAGCCCTGGTTCCTCCCCCACATCTGTGACGCCAGCTCGGGGTACAGTGCCTCTGCGCACAGCGCCACCTTCTGCGCGCAGTCTGCTACGTACACGGGCGGCCAGAAACGAGAGGATACCAGCAGGTCCACATGATCGCGGGCACTCTCTCTGCGCACCAGGTACTTAGAGCCACACACCACCTGATACACATTTAGAGACCTCAAGGTTACACCTTACGCTGTGATCTTATACACGTGGTTCAGCAGGGTAATGAAAAACAGACCAACCTGAGGCAATCTGGCAGAATTTTTAAACCTAACCTACCACATCTGTAGTGTATGTGTGAGTAGCATGGACAAGAATTTCAAGATGTCTCTATGTACGGTGAAAGGAAGAGAAAGCCGCTGGGACAGTCAGTAAACGTTCCTTTATTGTTAGGTAGTAAAGGTTTGTAGACTGTTTGTGGTATACTGTACAGTCACTTTTTAAATGTTTCTCAAATCTGATTGGCTGAGCCAAGGACTGAGCCAATGAATTCTGTATTAATGCGTCAGGTTTCAAACTAACCAAAGTCACTGTTCTGTCCACAGAATGCCCTAATCTTCGTTCGTTATTCTGCTTATCAACCAAAGCTTACTGTTAAAAGATGTGGCAGAAGTTTTGTTGATAGCGAATACTATTAATAATAAATTAAATGATTCATTAAACACTGTATTTTATCATATTGTTTTTCTTGCTGTTTTATAAAAACAATATGCCACTTGAGGGCATGCATTACAGTGATTTTATCGAGGTTAAGGGCATTCTTAGGCATGAGGTGGAGCAGAAATCGCTCCCCAAGAATGCCGTTATTCCTGAAAGATTAAGCTGTTTTATGGCTTACTGCTTTATTGACACATTAACAACTGCCATTAGAAGTCCATTATAAGTGAGTTTCATGTAAATTAGTTTTATGTTTTTTTTTTCTTAGTGCAAGGGAAAGGTGTTGAAATTCTTGCCGGGCTTTTCAATCGCTTCACTGAGCGTGAAAAGAGCAGAGAGGGTGTTTACCTGGTGAGGGCACACCTTGCTCAGTTTTCCTGCAGTGAGGTGTTCGGCAGGCTGGGGGGCTGTCGAAAGGCCATTTTGTACTTGTGTGTAAAGCAAACACACAGACACCATCAACTCATCCTGGCAGCAAAAAAACAAAAATCGTCTAACGCTGTTTTTCTGTTGCCAAGGAACTAAACACTTCAACATAAATCAACAGACAGCCAGAGCAATATGAACCAAAATAAGCAGGAATGGTTGTGATCTTACATATGCAGAGAGTGTGTGTGTGTGTGTGTGTGTGTACCTTGGTGGTGTTTGGTGCTGAAGGTACACCACACTGCTCCAGTATGGACAGTAGCTCCTCCTCAGTGTGCTGCTCCATCTGCTCTGGTCTTAGACGACCATCATGGATTAAACGCATTAACATGCACAAGTCTCCTGTGCAGCCAACACACACACACACACACACACACACACACACACACCCACAGTCACCATAATGTTATAATTAGCTATAATATTGATATAATATAATTAACCATAATATACTTATATTATTCATCATGTTAATAAATCACTACATTCCAATTCATCTTCATTTTCCAGGCAATCTCAGTTTCATAACTGTCAGATTTTAAAGTTTCTTTAACAAAATCTTTTTTTTTTTTTTAAACACACAGCGACACAACTGGAACAGGTAGTAATGCATGTACCAGTCAGAAGAAGTATACAATATGGATGATATTGATGTTAGTGTAATGAAGTCACAATGTTTCACTGTAGGTAAGCTGATCTGAAAACAACTCCACCTGTGTGTGCCGTGTTGATGGTGATCTTGTCCTTCTCTGTATTAATGACCATAGAGCTCCTCATCAGTGCAGGAAGGAAGGGAGCGATGATGGAGGCGTCAAAGCGAGTGATGGAGACATTGGAAGGGAAAACTGCCTGCTCCAGGGCCTCGCTCTCCATCGCCAGCCAGAACTCCTCCACCTGCACCTCATCTGAGGCCTGGAACTCCGGCCATGTGAACTTCAGAGAGAGGAGAGAAATCGTGTTCAAACCTCCGCACAGCTTGGTCAAGTGTTTCTTACGACCATCATTTTCCATGTCTATGATGGAGTGAGATAGAATGTGCTTTCACCTCCACGTTTTTGAGCTGCAGGACGCTGTTTGCGTCGCGTCGTGCGATTTCCAGTTTAGGAGCGATGCCACAAATTCCGCAGATCATGTCGTTGAAATCACGCACTGTCAGACACTCAAATGCCCAGTAACCACTGCACAACAACTCCTGCACACGAGTCTGTTCATCTGGACTCAACACACACCCTGACGAGAGGAATTAGGGGGAAAAAAATCAGGTGAGGAATCAAGAGAGGAATCGAGGGAGGATTCAGCAGAGGAAAGGAGAAGAAGAAAACAGGAGAGGAATCAGGAGACAAATGAGGAGTGAAATCAGGAGAGACATCAGGAAAGAAGTCAGGAGAGGAATCAAGCGAGGAGAGGTTTGAGTTTTATTATAAATACTTATAATAATTGGTTTTTTTTGTATTTAATTCCTGTTTGTGATGCTTAAACTGGCAATAATACAAATACTTTATTTTTGACCATATAAATTATTTTAGCTAATTAAAAATCAATATTGGTGACAAAATGTTAATATTGTATATGCATGTACATAGCAGAAAGCATACACACCTGTTGGACTGTGTGTGTTGTTGATTATGTCGAGGGCTGCGAGTGAAGGGTCCTGACCCTGTTTGATCTGACTCCGGGTTTTAAAGAACAAGTCCAAACTCACCAGCAGCTGGTTCCCCACATTAAACAAACCTGAGACACACACAAACACTTCAACTGTGCCACTGACATGCTATATGTTTGTGGCTAAGAAAATAAAATGTGTGTGTTACTCTTTACATTTACATGCCAGTTGAAAGGAATTCTCCTAAAATCAAAAGTGCACTTGATTTAGACATACAGAGTAGAGCTGTTTGTGCTAGTATGTGTTTCTTGCCGTTCAGGAGTATGAGACAGTGTGTTTTACCTATGACAAGGTCTGTGTGTGTGTGTGTGTGTGTGTGTACCTGGGTAGAGGCTGGTAAAGCTGTGTACAGCCAGGCACTGTGAGTTCAGGCACACCTTCAGCTGCAAAGACACTGGCTGAAGTAGAGACTCCGTCACTAACCAGCACTGCTGTTGCCCTGCTATAGAACAACTACACATGCACACACACACACGCCCGCGCACACACACACACACACACACACACACACACACACACACAGAGTCAGAACTACTTTTCGTAATACTCTATTCCTCTACTAGATAAGCTCAAGGTTACTTTATGCTTTGTCAAAAGTGCTTTTACCAAACAGCACGAAACTAGTGAAAGCCTGGAATGATCATTCATTCATTCATTCATTTTCGGTGAATCCAGAGCCTATCCTGGGAACACTGTGCACACACCCTGGATGGGAGGCCAGTCTATCACAAGGCACCATGCACAAACACGTTCACGTACTCATTCACAGCTACGGGCAATGTAGAGTAGTCAGTGTACCTACTGTCATGTTTTCAGGACAATCCAGAGGAAACGCACCGGGACACGAGGAGAACACACGAATCTTTCCACGCAGACAGTAACCCTGGAGCTGTGAGGCAACAACAACAACGCTACCTGCTGCACCACCAAGCCACACATCTTCTGCTTTTCACAGATAAAATCCTAAAAACCTTCCTGACACCATTTGTTGAAATTAATAACCAGGTAGCACAGTGGCACTCCCACTTCCTAAAAACATGTCGGGAGGTGTATTGGTAATGAGTGTGTGCATGGTGCCTTGCAATGGACTGGTGTCTCACCCATGGTGTATTCCTGCCTCAGAATAAAGCAAGTACTGAAGATATCATTAACTAAAACTAACAAACACTCACTATAATGAACAGCTCGGTAGTAATGATACGGTGTGAAAGTGAACTGTCTCACCCAAGCAACAGGAAATGCATCAGTTGATGGAAAAGAAATATGTGTACAGAAATTAAACTTATTAGTGCTACTCTGCTACTTGGTCAAATTTCATTTAAATTAGGAGCTATTTGATTTAAAAAAAGAAAACGTGACCATTTCACTACCGAAAAAAATGTAGGTAGAGTAATAGCTTTGTTCCCAACAATGCGTCTCAGATGTTCCCTTAAACGTGTTCACTTTACTGACTGTTTATAAGCAGTCACTGGCTCAGTGCTGGGCTCACTCACGCTCACCTCTCTCCTCCTCTGTAAAGCGGACAGTGACACAGACTGCAGTGAGTGGCTGTCGGCTCATAGAAGCTCGGCCATCCATCCTGTGGGGAAACACAGTGCTCCTCCCTCCCTCCATCCTTGTCTTCATCCTTCTCACTGTCCTCTTCATCTCTCTTCCTGTGCGCTTGGTTGAGGTTGTGGATGTGTGTGAGGATGTCCTGGAGCTCAGCTTCGTTCTCAGGGAATTGTAAGCTGTGTTTGAGCAGCGTCACAGTGGACTGACGCTGGAGCTCTCTCTGGCCTGGGGTCAAAGGTTGCGACGGGTCCAACAGGACTGGGGACATATGTCCCGGCTCAGGAGACGACTGCACGAAAGGAAACACACTTAAGTTATCAATTTCATTAAGCAGATTTAAATATTAATTCCCTAAACTAACAGTGGCACAATTCTAATTATTATTGCTCTTGTTGTTGCTGCAATAATAATAATAACAATAATAATCATAATAATAATTTGATAAACAAACTAAATGTATTTATGAACAAAAGCTCATAACTTCATTATAAAAAAAGACTGCTTTATATAACTTTTTTATATATAACTTCCATATGAAATACAATGTAACTTAAATTGTTATAATGTTAAAATAAGCTTTTTTCATTATATTTTACATTTAAAAATTCAATTTGCAGAGATGTCTAATTTATTAACGATTGTAGAATTTTTCAATACTGTACTTTGCTTAATCTTTTGTATGTAGAGCACTTTGAGGCGTAAAATAAAACGTGTTACATAAAAAAAAGACACATTTGTAATTATTATTAATATTTAGCATTTTTTTTTTTACATATTGATTGAGTGACTGAGCTGCTGCTGCTGTTCAGTTAATGCTGTGATCTGTGTGATAATGTAGAGATAAACTGCTACCTCTAATCTCAATATTTATCGATTTATAGTATTTTAGGACATGAATTAACCATTACAGCTACAGATAAGAACACCATGCCTTTCTAAATGCCTCATAATTATTAAAACAATAAACAGAATATCTTTGCCTTGATAAGTTGGCTACTTTATTTGGCAGGAACTCACTGGGACTTTGGTTTTCTTGGCTGCTTTGGTGGCGAGTTCGGAGCCGCAGCTGGGGCAGTACTGCGGCTTGTGTCTGTTCTTATAGACGTAATCACAGGAGGGGTTTTTACATCTGCCCCTGCCCCGTGCCGTGGACAAGCCTAGAGCCTGCCGAAGCAAACACGTCAACAAATAAACATGCAGACCTCATGATACGGTTTCATTTTATTTTATGCCTTGTCTGAATTCTAAAGCACAAACCAGTGAAGAGCCGGAGTTTTTCTTCAAAGGCACCATAGAGAGGATCTTCACTCCGCTGTCAGCCACTACGTACTGGCTGCTGTCGATTGCAGGCAGTTTCTAGGATGCGAGAGAAACAAGGAATTAGTTCAGAAAGGAATATTATAAGAGGAAATGAGGAGAATCGGTTTGTGCCATCAGTATAAGCCAGAGGAAGAAAATCAAGTCATAGAGCACTGCAGTTTCGATGCAGTTTCTCCAGTTTAAGTACATCATTAGTGACCCATGAGCCCATTTTCCCCCTCATCTGTTTTTTGTTCATTAGACCCCCAGCTCTTTACTGTTCTTCAACCTTTTTCTTTTCTACAATTTACTAATAACAAAATGCCAAAACAGTGATTAATTTTGCTATTAATTGCAAAGACTATTCCCTAATGTGCATTCTCAATCCGTGTTTAATAAAGTCCAGGGCCTGACACGGTATCAGTATAAGTAGTTAAGAACACGTGCTATGATTTAAGTAATAACAAAACTGATGTTTAAACCATAATTAAAGTTTATTTATTCGTTCATTTTCAGTAAGGTCAGAATTGCGGTGGACCCGGACTCTATCCCAGGAAAACTAGGCATGAGGCAGGAATACACCCTGGATGAGATACCTGTCCTTCACAGGGCACCATGCACGCACACACTCATACAATCACTCACACCTAGGGGTCATTTGACATGGCCAATTGACCTTATGGTATGTTTGTTGGGAGGTGGGAGGAAATCGGAGAACCAGGAGGAAACCAACATGCACACATGGAGAACATGATAAACTCTGCACAGAGAGTAACCTGAGCTCAGGATCAGCGTGGAGACCTACCATGCCTGACGTTATGTAGGAACGGTTATAAAACACTCCTACATTTTAAGGGTTAAACGCACAATACTGGTAAAGACTTGAGCTACAAGGAGCTACATTATTAGTGCTAAGTTCCTCTTACCTGCTCTAAGGCACTGGGAGGCACAGAGTGACCCAGCTGCTTCAGTGTGCTGGGTTTCAGGCTCAAAATCCTCTCACTTTGGGGCTTAACTGAGGAAACCCAAGAATAACAACAAAGATTGTAATTATAAATCTAAACTGTTCGCAGAAGATTACCAATTTACAAGTAAAAAAGGAACTGTGCAACGCATAAAGGAAGTGAGTTTAAGATCACACATGATTTAACATGAAATCACACTCTTGCCTTGTGCTGTTCAGTAAACTCAAATAGAGTAGTGTGGTTATGTGGGTTTTGCCCCAAGCAACGACACTGCTATCTATAAACTTGATATTGTGGCATTAAAAACAGCTCAGTATGAAAGATGAATCATTTTTTCCCCTCAGCAGAGTTTGGTATCACTCTGTCTATGCATCAGATTAAGGCTGAAGCTGTGTAAATTATTAGCTTGGAGGTGTACATTAGCAGTGACTAAGACGATAGTATAGTCCCAGTTTTATCTGTATATAAATGTTCTCAATACAGTCATAGTCTGCTACTGTTTATGGACAAACAGTATTAATGAGCCAGTTGACAGTTTTAGGTGAGTGTGTGATGGTTTAGACGGTTTGCGTGATGCTAAACTGGAGGCTGGAGGATTACATTAACCTCAAAGCTCCAGTGGAAAACCACCAAACCACCAGAAACACCAAACGCCATGGCAGAGCAGCAACACTCAATGTAAAGGAGGAATTTATGTACATTTTGGCTCATAATTAATATTACTGAAATCCAGTGGAATAACAATTAGTAATTAATACCTGTTCTAGTTGCGATTTTTGTGTCACCTTTAATCTTACTTGGAGGCACTGCTATCCACTGAACAACAGCTGGTTGAGACGGAATGCCTGTTAAAAATTCAGCAGAAACATGCAATACAATCCCACTGAGTACCAAACCACCAGTAACTCCACCTATGTTTGGGGTAAAAAGATAATCATGTTTGATACAATGCTTACTTGGGGTGGCAGGGGCGGGGAGAATGGCCCGGATGCGCCGTTTCTGACCTGTGTCTTTGCTAATGACCCGAACACGGCCACCACTTAACCCACTGCACATTAACATTGAGTCAAAGATGAACTTGTTGAAATGAAATTCAAAGGCAAGCTACATTAGTTGCAGTTACAGTACAGTTATACTGATTAGGGGTTTGTAGTACACGTTAGCTAAAATCAATTCTTTGAACAATATTCATATGCACTTCAGTGCCAAACCAAATTTCATTCCAATTGTAACAAATCTGCTCACATGACAGCTGTTGATCCTGACAGCTGAAAGGCTTCTGAATTTTTGTCAAAGGCGCCACCGGCTGGTTGATAAACTGTAACTACACCCATCTTTTCTCGCCTCCAGGGTCCAGGAGCATTTGCAGGTGCTGCAGAGACGTCGGTCTGAACTTTAGGATGAAGCACCGTTCTGTCGCTTTTGCTCTTGGGTGCCTGTGTTTGTCCCGTGACCTTGTCAGATGGCTTAACAGTGCTCTCAACAGCCATTTTAGACGCCGCTGCAGTGGAACTGGAACCATCAGCCTGACCTTTCAATTTTTGGGGAGATGAGCTGGAACCAGGTCCTGCTTTTTTGGCTGCCTGAAATGAAGACACATGAAATCCCTCAGCAGAAATCTCACATTCACAGGGGAAATCAAGCTAGGCAGTCACAGTCTGGTTAAGATCTCATATAGCCACAATTAAAGCATTTCATAGCGAAGCACTATTGGATTCTCAATTTTGATTGGTCAGCAGGTGTTGATTTATTTTCTATAACAGCAACTCTGACAATAGTGCCGACTGCAGGGAAAATAACAGGTCTCTGTTATATTAATGTGCTTGTTCTATTTGTTATTGTTTCCATAATAACTTTGTAATTCACAGGGATTTGGTTGGCAGATGCTCAGATAATAATTAAGACTAACAATAAAAAAAAAAAAACATTTTGTCTATATGACTCATGGGCCAAAACGTAAAACACTGAGCTAGTAGGCAGCGGGACTAATAACTACTAACGTTTCAAGTCTGTAAGCTCTATAAACTCTATCAATGTTTAGAGAAGGAGGAGGAGGAGAAGAAGATGATGAAGAAGAAGTTAGTGCTTGGCCCCCTAATAAACAGATAAAAATATGTCATCATGTTGTTGCTTAATAAATCAAAATCCTTGGCAATTCTGCTTCAGCTCATGGCTGCATCATGTTTTATTCCTTATATATTAAATAGAGAGTCTGATTAACCTCATTCATTCATTCTAAAGACAAATAAGCAACGTTGAGGAGATGGATTGACTCACGGATGGAACCCACTTTCCACCTAGGTGCTGTCCACAGTCAGGGCAACGAGGCGGTTTATGGCGAGTCACGTAGGTGAAAGAGCATCCAGGAGTACTACAATAGCCTCGACCCCTCCTAGTGTACTTTATGGACTGAAACCAGAGTTCATAGTCAAATGTGTCACTACTGACAGCAAATCAGAGCTTACCATTGATGCTAGTGTCCAGGGAATTAAACAGTATACAATGATTGTATCATAATCATCAGTACATACATACTTCAAATAACCAAACTAATATATACAGCAAGACACATTTAGAAATACTACTGACTAGTTTAAAGGAGGGTTTAGGCTGTGGCTTGGCATTGTTCACCAAGGGGAGCATCATTACTGGACTGACCGCAGGGAGGACTTTGTTTTCTACCAGCTCCTAAAAAAATACAATACGAAATCAACAAATAAACACTTAATTATAATATAACTCACTTAATTATAATATACATAGAACACAAATCTAATTATTGTTTGGGACTGACAGAAACTAGTGCTTATTTTTTTTAACTATTTACTGCACAACAACAAAGGTTCGTTAAAACCCCAGAAACATACGGCAATACACGGCAAAATAACAATGTATATGGTAATACAGTCTACGTATGTTTTCCCAATGCAGTTTACCCACTGTTTATATGTTTTTATATACACATGTTGCGATGTGCCTAATAATGTAGGCGCTTTTGCAATTTTTACGCTCCTTCTGTCAGCACAAAGCTTGAGTTTTTTGTCCAATGTCATAAGAAATGTTGCACCCTGTATCCACACTGCTGTAAACCAACATATATTTGATTCAGTTACAGCTATGCATGATGCATCTCTATTATAGGAAACGCAACAATACAAATGTATGCCAAATGTATTTACTACATATGATCAATGGAGAATTCATTGTGTTTTAATGTAAATTAAATGTCTGAATTTTATATCTTATCTGTGTACATTGCGGTTTCTGTGACCACATGGTACAGTACCACAGAATGGAAAGCAAAACTGACGGAAATTACTGTATAATACTGTCATTTATTTTGCACAAGTGACTAAAAGATTCTCATAATAGGTGTAGAGAAAAATATATATTAGTTGCGACTATTGTTTTATCACACCTGGAGTGCTAAACATGAATTGAAGGTCTATATATATATATATATATATATATATATATATATATATATATATATATATTTATTTATTTATTTATTTATTTATTTACATACATAATTTCTATACCCATGATTTACCTAGTAGTTCATGCTAAAATATGTAAATATTGGATTAGAAAGAAAGCCAGGATGACAGTCTTACATGACCGGGTATGATGGCTACCAGATGTGTAGCCTCCGCTTTGACCTGTGAAATCGTGGCCACACCCTCAAACCCCTCTTCCACTTCCATGTCATAAGTTCTGCCAAAATCCCTGCCTGATGCCCCGCCTCCATCGTCCTTCACCACCAGGCTGGTGGACTGGTGACTATGCTGTGGGAACGACAGAAGTCGTCCAGTTGAGGTGGAACACTGTGGCAGGATTCCTTGGAGAGCTGCAGATCTACTCAAAGGCACAACTGTGTCTTCAGCGAGAGGCTCTACGGTGACACACTGCTCCACCAGTTCCACCTCACTACCCAGAGTCAGGGGGGAGTCACCTTCCATACAGAAGTCCATGGAAGCCCCAGGCCTGTCCTCCCCCACAGAGGTCTTCGGGAGGAGAACGTAGTCGGTTCTCGGCAGAATTCTACGGAAGCCTGGGACGTCTTGAGAAGCTGATGACTGTGTGGTCTGTTGAAAGTCAGAAAATGTGAGTTCAGGTGCCATTTCAGGCAACTTCATTAATCTTTGGTTAATCAGTCTTCACGACTTACTGGATCCACGCCATCTTTCTCCATCTTGGCCCTCTCCAGGTAATATCCTTTATCAGCTACATTGAGCCTCTTCCAGCTGTCGCTGATCCGCTTGTTGATCTCAGACTGGGGCATGTCGGGATGCTCTTGCTGCAACCTCTGATGCACGTCAAAGTAATACAGCAGGTAGGCAGACCTACAGGAGACAGACAATGTCTAGTAGTAGAGAGTCAAAGTGACTCCTCAGCTGAGCAGCAACAGGTCTTCCAGTCACATTAAAGGGATACTCCAGATATGCGGAATTACCATGAACAACAATCTTAGCACAAACTGAAAAAAGTTCAGCAATCTAGTTCACTCTCAACTCACTTATAATGCAAGTCTAAGGGCAGTTGTTGAAACGCATTTTTGGAGAACATATTCATGAATTCTTTAGTCCAAGATATTTGAAAATTAAGCTTTAAATATGTATAATTCTTCCGTTCATGGATAGAACTACTTTTTTCAGATGGAAAGATTCATGATTATGTGTCTACCAATGTACACTTGTAAACATTAAAGTGTGTGATGGAGTGTGGGCACCACAGCATCTTCTGGAAAGCATCGGTAACTCGAACTGCTTTTTAAAAAAAGTGTTGCTCCAGTGTTTGAAAGTTTGATAAACTGTTTTGGTACGATATTCTCTCATGATTAATCAGAAGATTTTAATTATTAGTGCTATAGTTAAACATTCTAAATATGCAAGCATCTGCCCTTAGACTCTCCTAATAGAGAGATTCAAGTAAACCACTTTTTCTTTCTTTGATCGGTACAGAGAAACATGTCAAAATTGTCTGTAACAGTCACACATACATTACAGATATAGTAGATAAAGCTTAAGTTGTAAAAAGCTGGAGTATTCCTTTAACATACTACTAGTAGATGTTTCAAAATATCTAGCTCAAATGAAAATACTGACGGAAAGGGTTTCAAGACGCTGGAGTAAACTGGTGCGGTTTACCTGGGTTTTTTGGGTTTCTCTGCATGTTCCGTGGTGCCTCTGGTCCTTCTCTTCTTCTTAGATGATGTGAGGTCCACTAGCGTACAACAGCTCTCCACCTCCTCAGTCACCTTCACATCCGTTTCCTCATATATGGCCTCCATCACTGGAAAAGTTCTGTACAAATACCACAGAGGCTACTCAGATGAAAAGACAAATGAAATATGGGTAACAGAGTTCTTCTGTAGAAAACATTCAAGAATGTTTCAACTCCAATCTGGGTAATGTGATATGCCAGTTAAATGTAACTTAATTTCACAATTTTAAGATTACATGCCATTTTTTTTGCGACCATGACAAGAACTAAAATGCCAAATCTTAGACCATTCAGAATGATCTACACCCTCACCATTTGGTAAATCACAATTTGGAAAGAATGAGTCTGTTCCTGTAATGTCCAACAAGGTTGGAGACCCATGTATAGGATCTTTAACCTTCATCCAAACAGAAGAGTTGAAGTTCATTCACATTATTTGTGTGTGTGTGGACGTTTTCAGTTTGATTTGGCTCCTGCAGCCATTTCTGTCTTGCCTTAAATAGTGTTATTAATATTCCATCCATCCATTCTCTGTACTGCTTATCCTACACAGGGTCGTAGGAGAGCCTGGAGTCTATCCCAGGGGACTCAGGGCACAAGGCGAGGGACATCCTGGCTGGGGTGAATCGAACCTCCAAACCCAGAAGCGTGAGGCAACCATGCTAACCACTAAGCCACCATGCCCCCATTATTAATATTCAAAAAGTTGAATTTGAAATATGTTGTAAACAAAAACAAGACGAAGAAGAAGCTGGTAAAACACTCCTCACAAAAGTGCCTGCACAACTTGAACATTCACCTCTTGAATTGAATGAATTAACTCCAACCATTTTTTCCTCAACCAAGGGATGGCTGGAAAAGGGAATAGTGTGCAGAAAGACACAGTGAGCTGTTAATGTAGAGTAAGACCCACCCCCAGGGAGCGGGACATAGACCCATAACCCTAGGGAGCATTTAATTGGATGAACACAAGACTAGTACAGGATGAGTCATCCAAAAAAAAAAAAAAAAAGTGTATTGTTTTCCTGAACCTGAAATACTATATATTTTAATTGAGCATCTTCAAAACTTTTTTTTTTCCCCTAGACAAACTACAGTATCAGTAATCAGTAACACTAAGGGACAGCTACAAAACCAGTACAATTTTGATTTCAGGGGCATTTTAGAAAGGTGAACAGCAGAGGTTTTTATCTCCAGTCCTGAAACCTACTTCACAGTTTCTCAGCTCACAGTGGAGTTAAGAACCTCTGGGATCATGAGGCAGATCAGGCCATTGAAGGCTTAATGATTTTATAAAACTAACAGCCAAACAGTGTCTGCTTTTGGGCAAAGTACTAGAGATAAGCTGCTATGGTTTAAAAAGAAGAAAGGATTTAAATTAGCATTACAACAGTTTTTTCCTAACTATTTCTACAAACACCCCTCAAAGTGACTCCTTATCTGTACACTGTATCATCATGGTATGCAGGCAGGGCGCCTGTGCACTGATATAACCCCACCCGAGTGAGTACTGCTCAAACCCAAATAACACCCTTACTTCCTACACCACTATACTACACACCGAGTGAATCACCGCCTTCTATGCGCTACGTAGTGCACTACAAATCCAGTAGGAAGCTATTCGGAATCCAGCCCTGGTGAGCCGCCATACTGACTCTGTGCAACACGAGTTGTCCAATGAGCAACAGCCTTGTTGCAACCTTACCTCTATCGCGCCGAGAATTCTTTCCAAATCTTTCATATCACATATAAATCTTCCTGTTAGTGTTTATTCATCTCCAGAAACATGCTACAAATCAAAATGAGCGGTCTACTGCGAAAATCACTGGGTTTTCAAATACGAAGAAAGACGCATTTTCAGATCTTTCCGTCACCCCGGTTTCATTAAAAATGGCGCAGTGTTGCTAAGGTGTGCAACCAATCCGGTGACGCGATGAATAAATAACAGCCAATCAGAAGCGAGCTTTTAAACACGTGGATGTTTTGTTAGTTATGTTACAGAAACGAACAACTAAATGGAAATTTATCTAAAACAATTTATATATATATTTTTTTTTTAAAAAAAGCTTTAAAATATTTACATCATTGTTTTGCAGTGATTAAAATTTACAAACAAATTAGACTTCTTCAACAATGCACGTTTCTTATGAAAGTAACGGCATTTATTTATTTATTTATTTATTTATTTATTTATTTATTTATTTATTTATCTTTTCAAAATACATGCAGCTGTTTAATGTAAGGATTATAAGAAAAATAAAAATGAGTAAAAAAAAAATACTAAAAAGAAAATCGTAGTGCTGGTCAGGCAGAAGCAGTTGAGTGATCATGGATGTTTGTCCCAGTCCAGATGAGTCGAGCACAGATGCCATCGTACGTAATTCACACGAGGAGGAACTATGGCGAATGACAAGGTGAGTGAAGTACGACTTTCCAGTTTAGCTACAAATAAAAATGCGTCTGTTTTGCAGGTGAAAATGGTCTGATCATTGCTAATGACGGTAAGATTATTAGCAATAGTAATCCTTCAAATTAATTCAGCTACTAAACCAAAACACTTGCTCTGCTACAGTATGTTATGCTAGCTTGTGTAACTGTGAACTGATTTGGGATTTTGTTTAGTCTGGATTGGAGTTGTAAATTCTAGTTTCTACAAAACTACTTATTCATTGATGCATTTGGATATTAACGAGAGTGAAGTTTGTTTTCATGAGAAAAACTACTAGTCACTGGTTGACTTGAGTGTGTGGCACAGTAACACTGTAACTCTGTATCAATATCTTTCATAAACATATGTGTAAAATGCTCAAATGTACACATATTTTCTAATCATCACATCATGTTTGTGCAGAGGCCTGGAAAAACCCTACCCATGGTGAAATTTTGACATTTACCATTATCTGTACTCTTCTATATATAGTTTTGTAAACTTTCCTGGGCTGAAATATTTTCCCTTTTGCATGTCTGCATGTCAACCACATGTACAGTTCTAACATTTTAAATTCTGATTACCTGTCAAAGTGAAAAGGGAGTAAAATTGTGTGTAAAGATTTAATTCCAATTCCACCGAAAGACACCCGGCTTCCCGATATACTTATAACCTAATCTACGACAACATTATTGCCAAATTTATGTATAATTTGAGTTATAAACTGAGTTATAATTTTACAATGGGAAATGAGTTCTCATTGATTATCAGCATCATCCACATCAGTCTCTGTCTCATCAGTTGAGATAAAAGCCACTCACCGCATTTAAACACAAG
The DNA here is from genome assembly GCA_022985145.1 of Pangasius djambal. Lineage (NCBI taxonomy): Eukaryota > Metazoa > Chordata > Actinopteri > Siluriformes > Pangasiidae > Pangasius > Pangasius djambal. Next base: position 8,686,394 of record CM040983.1, read on the forward strand.
CCTCATCATCTCTTTACTCCACTCATCTCTGTTCACACTAACATCACTGGTTCAACATTCAAGGTTCTTTATTTGTCACATACATATTACATACATGTGATGTAATGTACTGAAAGGTTTTTCCGTAGTTTCTCATCCCACACTGCAACAATGAACTACGGATACACACACACACACACACAATAAAAATAGAATATAATAAAATATCATAGACATTGGTGAAATAATCACTGATCCAGTCAGCCAGTTCTGTCTTGTTGTTGTGCTAAACTTCTTGTCATGAAGTCATTTAAACATTTGAAGACTTTCTTTGCTGTCGTCTGTACAGAGCGTGTAAGTGCTCTTCTCTGTTTTGATGATGATGATGATGATGATGATGATAAGATGGCGCCGGTGCATCACAGACATTTTGATATCTGATTACAAACTGAACTGATTAGGCTTGTATCTGCTTTACTATGGTATCTAACAGCGCAATCAAAACACGATAAGTCACATTTAGATAGCGAGGGTTTAGACATCTTTAAACAGACTGACTGTTTCTACTGCTGCCTTTGTTAAATACAACATGATCTTTACAGACGGAAAGCAAAGGTAAGCAACATTTCGGATAATTCTGGTAAAATGTATGTTTTCTTAAGGTAGAGATGTATATTATTGGCAGAAAAGCTTGATTTTTTTTTTTATCATTTTGGGCTGGTTTCCAGAATTCAGCAACAGCCAGCACAACTTTTAATAATTACATCATGTTGTTGCTGTTCATTTTTTTTATTTTTTTTTGCTCCCGTTAGGGGATGCCAGAGCGGATCTTTGGTCCGCATATTTGATTTGGCACAGTTTTTACATCGGATGCCCTTCCTGATGCAACCCTCCCCTATTTTTATTGGAGCGTGGGACCGGCATTGGGTGCGCACTGTCGTGTAAAACCCCAGTAGCTGGGGTCAGTTCCCTGGCTGGGAATCGAACCCAGACCGCGGCGGTGAGAGCACCGAGGCCTAACCAGTAGTCCTCCAGAGACCTAATAATCACATCATGTGCCGCAGATAAATACATCTAATATCTGCAGCATAACATTTCAAATTGGGTAGAATAAAACACAAAGAGTGAATGGCATTACCTCATTTAATGCACAATTACATGCCAGACCAGTTCTATCTGTGCTATATAGTCTGAATAGAATTATAGCAAATTTGTAGCAAATTGTAACTACAAAACATGTCATTTTTGTGTTTTAGTCTGTGTGTTTGTGGATGCTTTTCAGACTGTTGTTCTGCCGTGGATGATTCACAGATATGATCATACTGCATCTACTGTTGTATTGGTGAAAAGTTTCGATATCTTCATGCACAGTTGCCTTCACACCTGTTTTAAGTCTTTCTCGTGGGATTATGAAGTTCCTGTTATTGTATTTCATGCACGCAGTCATTTATAGTCTGAAGTATTTATTGAGGCGTGTCAGCTACACTGGGTCAATAGAAATTTAAACAAGAGCAAACCGTCTACAAAGCTGCAGCTAGATACACTGTTGATTACACAAATTGATTGGACCTGTTGAATTATAGGCATTCAATTCAAATTTATTTGTATAGCGCTTTTAACAATGGATATTGTCACGAAGCAGCTTTACACAAATATATAAATTCAGGATATAAACTTTAAATGTATAAATTTATCCCTAACGAGCAAGCCAGACATGAATGTGGCAAGCAAAAACTTTATCGATTATAAATAATTCCCTTCTATAACTGTATACTACGTGGTCAAAAAATCGCATTTGTGTAACCAGGAAATTCATTATAGTTTTAGCATGAAGTCAATTGTGTTCAAGTTATCAACTGTTCATGGCAATTGCAGTCCTAAAGCTATCATAGCAATTGTAGTACTAAGCCCTCGTAGCTAAAGATTCAAAGATTCAAAGCGTTTATTGTCATGTGCACAGTGAGGAAAACCAAGTTTCCCTGTGCAATGAAATTCTTTCTTTGCTGTCCACATTGAATGCCAAGACAAATGCAAACTATGTAAAAAATAAAAACAGACATACACATACATACAAACAAACATAATAAAGTGTAGCTATGTTGCAGAAATAGAAATATAGATTATGTATATAGAAATATAGACTATGTACACCTGTATGTATGAGTGTGCAAAACAATATTACAGTGCATGTAGTAACAGTGATGTGTTCACATGTAGCAGTAATATGTAGTATTGTATTGACTTTTGTACAAAACAATAGTACAGTAGCCTGTAGCAAATTGAGTGCAACTACACAATAGTAATAGCAGCTGTCACATTTAACGATGTGCAAATCGAGATGAAGCTACTTGATAAGAAACAGCAGCAGTAACGTTTACAAATGTGCAAATTGAGCTGTAGCAGTAAACTGTTCACATCCATTGCACTCCAAATCCATCTTCATGGTTTCTAAGTGGTACCATACACAGAATAAAGCTTGTAAAATGTTGTAAAATGTTATTCACTGTGTTTTGGGTTGTTGCTTGTGTGTGCAGGATCCCCTGAGTCAGCTGAAGGATCTGGCACAGCTCAAAGATCAACTCACAGATATTCAGAAAAGAGTGGAGAGCGAAGTGCAGGCTGGGATACCACAGGTACAGCTACAATCCTGTTAGCCAATATCCAACAGTATATGGGGCAGTCGTGGTCCGAGAGTCGGACTTGTAACCCGAAAGTGAACCCAAAGGTCGTGGGTTTGAGTCTCGGGTCCGGCAGGGATTGTAGGTGGTGGGAGTGAATGATCAGCGCTCTCTGCCACCCTCAATACCACGACTGAGGTGAGACCCTTGAGCAAGGCACCGATCCCCCAACTGCTCCCTGGGCGCCGCAGCTAAAATGGCTGCCCACTGCTCCGGGTGTGTGTGTTCACTACTGTGTGTGTGTGCACTTGGATGGGTTAAATGCAGAGCACAAATTCCGAGTATGGGTCACCATACTTGGTCACAAGTCACTTCACTAACAGGCCTTTTTTTTTTTTTTTTTTAAACTGCCTCACAAAACATGACCATCAAATCCGTCAAAGTCATGCTGTCTTTACGCAACTGGTTTACATATAAACACCTGAGACGGCACACCGGTTTACACTGGCACTGGTTTCTCTTTCTGTAGGACCTCACAATGATTATGAATCAGCTCAATCGTCATTTACAGATGGGTAACAAATAGGAGTGTAACGATTCATTGACATGATGCATCACAAAGCAATAATGTGACGATTGGGGGAATTTTGTGGGAATCAGCATGTTAATTATGCATGTCATGCAGTTACACTGTTTGAACACCAGAGGTCTCAATCTGCACAACCCACAGAGTTACAACCACCAAAGGCTGCAGAAAATCTGACATTTTAGCCAACTTTGGAGCTCTACTTCTCCTACGGAGCTCATTATGTTTCACTCAATCAAGTCCGCAGATCAGACATTTATTCAATCTAAATTTTTGGCAGAATTTATAAATGTATTTATTTATTTTTAAGATATGGTGACCCTGTAGTGCATTTTGTTTATGATATTAAACGTCTGTTTGTTTGCAATTATTTATTTAGTTTTATAAAGACAAAAATGCTCATCGTTTTGCATTGTTTTTGAATCAGACTTTTTCTTCATTCAGATTTTGTTCATAGTATTCTGAGAATCGAATTGAAATCACGAAGCCAGTATCGTGAATCGAATCAAATTGTGACTGGAGTGTATCATTACACCCCTAGTAACAAATTAAAGGATTTGTGAATTTGTGGCTCTGTTATACTGTGATGGCTTTTACTTTTCTGGTAGGGTTTGTGTCCGACTTGTCCCCTTAGAGTGAAGCATCACTGCAAATCAGTTCTGCTCACTGATCACCTTTCTCTTACAATGAAGCAGTTCTATCCTGATGGAAGTAGTCTCTTCCAGGATGACCCCGCCCCCATCCTCAGGGCCCTTAGACATTATGAAAAAAAACCCACCAAATGAGGGAATATCTTTTGGAAGAATAGTGTTCATCCCTCCTGAAACTTCTAATCCTAATAATCAAAACCTTTCCAGCCTTATAAGCTTCATAACCACAAAATAAAAAAAAAATGAAATGTTACGTTCATCAACACATAAGTGTTCTTTGACAAGAAAATCCGAGTTTCATGGTTAAGGAGACATGAGGTGGTGGTAGCATCACCTACTGTGCTTAACATTTCTCACCTATTTGACTCGTGCATTTCTCATGCATGTCTTGTATTTGACTAATGCAGAAAGGTTTCTGACTGTCCTCTCTCCTACAGGGTGGCTCACTGTTAGCCTCTCCGTTCCTGAAGGGCTTCCTGGCTGGCTATGTGGTGTCCAAACTACGCGCCTCGGCCGTCTTGGGGGTCGCTTTGGGAACTCTTACAGGCATCTACGCTGCACAGACCTATCAGGTGCCAAACATCGAGAGGACCATAAAGGACTATCTGAACTCTTTGAAGAAAGGTCCTAATAATTAACACAGTGAAAGAGAGAAGGAATCGTGAAGCAGCCTGAAACACAATCAAAGAAAAGTTCACTTATGGTCTCATTTAATATTTGAGTTAGCTGTCTGGACAAATCATGGCTAAGAGTCTGAACAGGAAATGAAAACTGAGAACTAGTTGAAGTGGCTGCTGTTTTGTTTTTATATTGCACTACGGAAGAGTTAGTTTTTAGTTAATTATACATTTTGTCCTGAGAGCCGTCTGCTTGTTGTCTGCTTGCCATAAAGGGTTAATCCTGTCCAGCTTTTATTATTCATTATAATCAGTTCAAATTTAAAACACAAGGCACCAGTTTAGATTTTATATAGAAAATGATCATCATTAAGAATGTTGGTTCTACTGAAACAGACCCTCCACGCACTAAGCGATGGCTCCGTGGTACTCGTTGGGTCTTTCTCTTGATCATCTCAGTCTTCATCTACGGCTCTCACGCTCCTCTCATCTCTCTCACTAAATCAAACGGCCGCGTTCCCTTCAGCCCGTCATCGTGCGTTGTTCTGATCGAATTCAGCAAGCTGCTGATCTCTCTCAGTGCTCTCTTTGCTTCAGGGGACATCCACACCATCAAGGTCTCTGTATCCTGGGCCTCAGTGGTGCCGTACGCTCTCCCTGCTCTGCTTTACGCGTTCAACAACAACCTGGTGGTCTTCATGCAGGCCTACATGGACCCCAGTTCATTCCAGGTCCTCAGCAACCTGAAGATCGCCTCCACTGCCCTTCTCTACACCTCCTGCCTGAGGAAGAGGCTGCGCCGTGCTCAGTGGACGGCGCTGGCGTTTCTCATGGTGGCCGGGGCACTTCACAGCTACTCTAGCCTGGATTGGGAGATTCCAGATCAGGGAGAGGAGAACGCAAGAGCTGGGCTTCACATCACAGCCTGGGGACTGCTGCTCGTACTCCTTTACTGCTTCGTGTCCGGACTTGCTGCAGTCTACACTGAAAAAGTTTTGAAAAGCCAGCGTCTGCCTCTGAGCCTGCAGAATCTGTTCCTGTATGTATTTGGCGTGGGGATCAATCTGACGTCACATTTCTACAGCAGTGGAACAGAGCAGGCCTTTCTAGACGGATATTCTGCACTGGTGTGGATCATCGTAGCAGGACAGGCAGCTAACGGCCTGCTGATGTCTGTAGTAATGAAACATGGAACTGGAATCACGCGACTCTTCATCATCTCCTCAGCCATGCTGGTGAACAGCGTGCTTTCCTGGTGGCTGCTGGGATTGCAGCTCACGCCTTTCTTTCTCCTGCCTGTGCTGATGATCGCAGTGGCTGTGTACCTCTATTACAGGTAAATGATCTGGAAGTAGGGCCTCACACTTAACCGGATTTTAATCAAGAGTTCAATTCCTGGCTTTGTAAATAAATTAAACATAATGGAATCCAGTGTTCATCTGATTGTGTGTGCGTTGAATCATGAGCTCCCCATTTAATTAAATGTGTTGATTTTAGTTCATTTAGTGTCTAATGTTTTCATATATATATATACACTGCCCTCCAAAAGTTTGGAAACGCCTGAACAAAATAGGGTTTTTGGGCAATATCAGCATAAATCCTCTTTAGTTAGTGACCATTTTGCATTGATAATAAGGGACAACACAAACTATGAAAACATATTTTATTAAATAAAAAGTTTATGAACATAAACATGAACATAACATAGAAAAATACT
>CM040983.1:8692660-8703746 GCA_022985145.1 Pangasius djambal
CTTTTTTTTTTTGGCAGATAGTTACATTTAATGTTACGGAACAGTTATTCACTCATCAGCATCTCGTGCCAGTAATGTCATTTTATTATAAATAGAAATAATTTAGCTGGAAGGAGTTTTTCCTGCTGGCTGATAATTGTCTCAGAACTAGTTTTAAACACTATAATTTTATTTATTTATTTATTTTTACGATTGGCCATAATGGTTAAAATGCCAATCCCTAACGCAGACACAGCCATCTCAAGCAAATAGTGTCAGGGTTTGTGCATAAAACCCCAGAAGCAGTTTTGGTAATTACTGGTTTAGAAGAACAGCAAATCCTCACCTCATCGTAACACATTTTACCCTCGTCACACTACATCATCACGCTAAAGCAATGCTTTCCCTGCTCATAATAAGACAAAACCTAATAGGTTCATGTAGGTTTTACACCTGCTTCTCTGTGCCAGCGTTTGGTCTAAAAGATCTCGGAGATGATCTGAGTCACCTTTGAGGAGCTGCATGTTGTCAGCCTGAAGCTGCTGGTTTTGGGAAGACAGATACACGGCGTCCTGAATGGCTTCCAGCAGCAGAGTCCTGTACCTGCCTTCTGCTAGCCGCTTCTGCTCCTCCAGCACCTGGCGAAATGTCCGAAACACCTAAATAAAAACAAGTGCGCAAGTTATTTCAACATTCTGACACGTTTAATTATAATATCAGGGCCTATATTTCTGTCGTCTCAGCCAAAGAATATTCACTATGTTAATGAAAACATTTGAAAATATTTAATATAATTGTAAAATTACATACAAAATACAGTACTTTATTACTATTATTATTATTATTATAAATATATACTGTATAATGTTTAGGGAAAAACCCATAAAAGCCACTGGCATACTTAGAAATCCTCCCGATGCTCAGAATGAGTACACATTGAACTGTTTTTGTTTCTTATTTCTTTTTATACCACAGTGCTGCTAAATTCTCGAATCTGATTGGATGATCCACAACAGTAAACTAAATGAGTAAAAAATATGACGTGTGCTTCTTTATTTAATAAAAATAATAAAATGGTAAATTGCTGTGGTATAAGATGGGAAAAAAAATCGTTATTTTCATCAGTGATTATTTTCCTATGACAGCACACCCCTGTCGTGTTTTATTCCTATACATATTTTCCATATTTATAATAAGAACTATTTTATTGTGCCTTACTGAATTGTGCTCATCGGTCAGATTTGCCTGAACATAATCTTTGTATTAGAAATGTGATTTTTTTTTTTTTTTTTTAAAATGATCCTCCATGTTCATTAGAGAATTTGCCCTATCACATAAGGTTTCATGTAAAAATCTTTTTAGATGTATTTCGCTTTTACGCTGTCAACGAAAAGATATTGTGCAGTTGTATTTTTGTCATGTGGAGGTACAGCCATGGTTCTATTTAAAGTCTAATTATGTGGCTTAAATGAGTTTAAAAGCTCACTACATCCATGGTCCCCTACCTAAAGGTACAAAAAGACGTACCCTTGAGGGTGTCACCCCAGTAATAAGTGTTTGCATCCTGAAAGATGATCTTTATTATGTAGGAGAAATGTAATGGGTTAGTTGGATCTCAGTAGTATATTAGAGTTAAAGAATGCGCTTAATCAGTTTGGCATGCAGGCTTTTCTCGCACCTGTAGGCTCTCCTCTCTGAGAGAGTGCACTTCCTGCTGGTGGAGTTTATACTGAGCCTCCAGGTCTGCCTCAGCCTGCTGGTTCTCTCTGCGCAGGGCCTCAATCTGCAGCACCAGGATCTGCCTCTCTCTTCTCAGGTACATCGCTTCGTCCTGCAGATCCTCTGCCTACCCATGGAAGAGGTGAAATTAATTCAGTTTTAATGCCATGACACATGCATGCATATACAGTTTAACAATGCAGCAAAACAGACATGATATGAGACCATTTCATCATAAAGCTTGTTTTATGATTTCTTATTTCTGAAAGGTGTAAGTTAAAACCCGACGAAAACAAATTAGAGAAGGCCGTGTCAACTGTAAATGGTTCATCCATATCCTGCAAGTGAGTTTGTCCAGCACATGAAGCCCTGAGACAAGAGGCGCTTCATGATAGTGAATGAGTTACGTACTAAAATTTAAGAACGAGTACATTTACTCCTCCGGTATTAAAGTCTAGCTAAGCTCTGTAGTGTAAATATACACAAGCTTTACTCATATGGCGATAAACAATCTAACAGCTGATTGTATTATTTATTTTGCACTAGCTGTTGATAAAAACTTTGAGCGAAGCGAAGGTTCTGATTAGGAGGGTTTTAAGAACAATGTTAATGTGGACATGAGATTTTTTGAGTTTTGGATGTTTGAGTGGGGCTTTTTTGAGTAGCTTGGAAGGAATGCCAGAGATAATATTCCCACCTGCTCTTCCTGCAGCTCACTTTCCATCTTCAACAGTTCCTCCTGTATCACTCTCTCGTGATCTTCCTTCATCTTCCTCATCTGCTCCTGTAGTTTGGAGTATTCCTCCTGTGACCATGTGTCAAGCTGGTGCGATGTCAGTGAGTAAATTAGTGTATCATTCGCATCTTTAAGAATCTGTTATCATTAATATATTTATTCGTTTTCTCACACTTGGTCATACGTCAATGCAAATATGTTGTTATTATTGAAGAAAGTCATTAGTATTTACACATTTTTGTACAACAGAGCCATTGATTTCTCAAATGTGATTGGTCAGTAGGTGTTAATGAATGTTCTGTACTGTAATAGCAGATCTGACAGTAGTTTCGGCTGCAAGGATAATCACAGGATTATATTAATGAGCTCATTTGAATATGTTATTGTTTCTGTAATATCAATTTATAGTGAATGCTCCACATAATATGAGTCTAATGCTAAAAACACCCAACAATAAAATGTGCTGTTATTTAACAAAGACAAATGTCTAATCATAGATATGGTCATGTTTTCAGTGAAGAGATGTTTTTTTAACATTTATGGAAGGAGTCTCCAGTGTCAGAAGTAAAGCTGTAACTAAAGTCTTCAGGATGAAGGATTTGCGCTTTGTGGTTGCATAGTAACATGACAAGCTGAATTTTTTAGGTTCATGAACTTCAAGAAAGAGAAAAAAAAAGATGGTGGTGAGGAAATGACTGTTTATAGCTGCTATAACGTAAGTGGTAACAGGAACTCGCTTGTTTATGGAGGTTCCTCAACATTAAATGTTACTAAAATGGTTAAAAAGTATAATGTCCTTTAATAAATACAAGCTAATTAGCCAAATTAGTGTGGTATAAGAGGGATAAAACACTTTGCAATGTGCTGCTGTAAAAGTAACTCCACTTGGCATTGGGCCACATCACTCTGTCGTTGATAATTTTCCTATAACAGCGCACCCCTAAGTGCTTTTTCCCTGACTTGCTCACTCATCAGTGAAAATAAATCCTTGATTAACAGTGTTTTTTTTTTTTTTTTTTTTTTTTTTTTTTTTTTTAAATAACATTTCTAAATCCAGTCACTTACTGGACTACAGTCTTGTCCTGATTGTTGTGATTCTTCAGGAGAATCCTTTTGTGTTTTCTCCTCTTTGTGCAGTTCCTCTTTGAGCTGCTTTATGTGCTTGACCCTCTCCTGGTTCCTCTCCACACTGGTTCTGCCCTCTGCCATCACCAGCATCATCAGTCACCATTATTATCAACATTAATTATCCATCATCATCATGATACATCCTCAATCATCATCATCATCATAAGCAGCAGCATTAACCTTATTTGTGTGGTAATGGTAAGTAGTGTAATTTTGTTTTAAACTGGAAAAGGAATGAGAGTACAGGGGTGCAAACTGAAATATCCTTATAGGAAAGTTCAAGTAATCCATTTATATCATATTCATTGTTTATCCTTTAGTATTAGACAGTTCCTTACATATTTTTTAAGATTCAACTTTATGGTCATTGTGCAGAATACGAATACAGAGCCAATGAAATGCAGTTTTTCCACATATCTCAGCTTGCTAGGAACCTGGGGTCAGAGTGCAGGGTCAGCCATGATATGGCATCCCTGGAGCAGATGTGGTTAAGGGCCTTGCTCAAGTGCCCAACAGCAGCAACTTGACAGTGCTGGGGCTTGAACGCCTGACCTTCCCATCAGTAACCCAGAGCCCTAACCTTTCAGCCACCACTGCCCATGTTTTCTCATGTGTATTATAACATTTTGCAATGTTATCTGAGTTTGCCAAGCTTCACCTACACAAACACATACTGTATGTACACACGCACACCTTTGAGGTGCATTTCCATCTCTTCTCTCAGCAGATGTTGTAAGTTGTTCTTCCTCTCTGCTGAAGCAGACAGAGGTCTCTCAATCATAGATTTTCTGTCGATTTCCTCCTGAACCTAACAACAGACAGACCTTGTAACATTGTAGTTGTCTTCCAGCATGTTCTAATTTTGCTTTATTTGAATCATGAGACTTTACTGGATATACTGTATCTTCTTCTTCTGTACTGCACTGTCCTTATATATATATATATATATATATATATATATATATATATATATATATATATATATATGTATGTATATATGTATGTATACATACACAGTACTGTGCATAAGCCTTAGGCACCCTATTCTTTTAGTACAAACTTTGTTATAGATCTTTATTTTATGACTTCTGCATTAAGTACAAGCGAAGGATCGTCACACCAAATATTGAGTTTGTTTCATTTATTACTGTTTACTGCTCTTTATAGTTTTTTTTTTTTTTTATGTAGAAACATTTAATTTAATTATTTTTGAAGGCATCTTTGCTCAACTACTCTGTAAGGCAGTTGACTTTTATAACTGTTGAAATTGTAGATATGAAATTGCCTTAATTTATGTATTTTACTTAGTGTTGCAAAATACTGTTGAAAGTTCGTTTCCATAAATCGCAGTAAATATGCTACAGCTACTGCTACTGCTGCTACCACTGCTACTACTACTGCTGCTACTACTACCATCACTACTACTACTACTACTACCATCACTACTACTACTACTAATACTAATACTAACACTACTACTACTACCACTGCTGCTACTACTACTAATACTAATACTAACACTACTGCTACTACTACCATCACTACTGCTGCTACTGCTACTACTGCTGCTACTACCATCACTACTACTACTACTACCACTGCTGCTACTACTACTAATACTAATACTAACACTACTACTACTACTACCACTGCTGCTAATACTAACACTACTGCTACTACTACCATCACTACTACTACTACTACTACCACTGCTGCTACTACTACTAATACTAATACTAACACTACTACTGCTACCACTGCTGCTAATACTAACACTACTGCTACTACTACCACTGCTGCTAATACTAACACTACTGCTACTACTACCATCACTACTACTACTACTACCACTGCTGCTACTACTACTAATACTAATACTAACACTACTACTACTACCACTGCTGCTAATACTAACACTACTGCTACTACTACCATCACTACTACTACTACTACAACTGCTGCTACTACTACTAATACTAATACTAACACTACTACTACTACTACTACTACTACCACTGCTGCTACTACTACTAATACTAATACTAACACTACTACTGCTACTACCACTGCTGCTACTACTACCACTGCTGCTACTACTACTAATACTAATACTAACACTACTACTACTACTACCATCACTACTGCTGCTACTGCTACTACTACTATCATTGCTGCTGCTGCTGCTGCTATTATTATTATTATTATTATTATTATTGTTGTTGTTGTTGTTGTTACTAGTAATAGTAGTAGTAGTACTACCACTACTGCTACTACTATTACTACTACTACTACTACTACTAATAATAATGGTTAAGCATAGGTGCCAGTACTTACAGATGGATCCATGCTGTGCGTGGAGTAGAAAACTGCTGCGTTGTCCCTCCTGCTCTACAGTACAGCAGGTCACTGTGCTACATTGCAGTAAAATATTTATTAGTGAGTATCCACTTTCTCCACTCTGAGGTGCTCTAAATCATCTAGTTAACCACGCTGACTGTGAATTACTATTACAGAGTTATCATGGCGTCTCAGAGCAGCTCAGGAGCATCATGTTATAGAGTATTCAGAGTTTCATGGTTTTATAATCATCTTTCATCATTTTATAATCAGTATTCATCAGTTTCATGTTTATACTTTTTTAAATATAAAGTATATTTACTGTATCTCTAACCACTTAATGTTGGATAGTAGCTGTTACTCAGAGGTATAATGTCTGTATTAACCTGCTTTTTACCTCTTCATGGTACTCTAGGATTTTCTATTTTACTTTTGTTGTCATTTTTTCTGGCTTCCCACAGATTTTGTTTCATTTTTAACAAAATTAGTGCGATGGAATAGTTATTGGAATAAACACTTACAACTTTTTAAACTTGCAAACTTTTTATATTTGGTGTCTGGCCTTACTTCTACTTTTACCCTACTTTTATGTGGGAAGTGGTAGCTCAGTGGTTAAGATGTTGGATTCCTGATCGGAAGGTTGAGAGTTCAAATCCCTGCTCTGCCAAGCTGCTACTGCTGGGCCCTCAACTGCTCAGTTGTATAAATGAGATAATTCTAAGTTGCCCTGGATAAGGGCATCTGCCCAATCCTATAAATGTAAATGTACCGTAACAATAACTTGTGCTTATGTAAATTATCTTTTGAAGAATTCCTCCCTTTAAAACAGGAACCTTTTTTCTTAACACTTTCTTAACACTTTTTTCTTAACACTCATAGCTGCCATTCATAAAAATCCAGTTAGTTAGACAAACAATGAGAGAGATTCCCAGATTGTGTACATTTACATACAAGTAGAAATGTACATTTAACATGAACCATAGGCTTCAAATCATATATTTGGTGTGAGTTACTGAAAATTTATATATCGATTACATCCATTTGTCAATTTAAGATAGCATGTTTTTCTCTTACACTCATGAACATAATGAAAATTTGGGCATTTTTTTTTTATTTTGTGAGATATTAATGACTTAAAAGAATGGAATCCAAAACAAATACATAAATTAAGGCAATTTCAAGAGCTTTGCCTTTTATAGAATTTTGTGGGCATCATTAAGTGTAAATCAGCTGTGAATTAGTTTGTTAATTTGCAGGAAATTGCCATTTTTCAACACTTAAGTACAATTCAGCGATGCTGAAACTTTTGTCAATCTCTCAGGAATTTTTGGCTCAGTTTGGTCCTCAGAAACACTTACACACAACTTTACTGAAAGATTCAGAAATGATACCTAATGTGTCTTCCCCTTGAGGTAAGTGGACTGTTTTGATGCAGAAGTAATCAGACCTCTTTAGAATAGGGAGGCATGGTTTATTCGAAGGCCACTTGTGTACAATACATTCCTTTTTATTCATAGACCCATATCCTACAGTCTTTTGCCATCTCCAAACATGCCTTAAGTTAAAAAAAATTAAAATAGGCAAATTAATAATAAACATAGAACAGGAAATGATACAGCCACATGAGCATTATGTGTGTCAGTATGTAGCAACTATAATGAATGTAACATTAATCACTAATAAACATCTCCTCTAAATAGAACAAAAACAAAATGAGATGCTAAATGAATTTATTTGTAGAAATCAAGAATTAATCACTTTACTCAAATCTGTTCGAAATAAAGAGTCAGATAAGAGGCAGATACTAGACAGGAGAGCTAATAGTATCTGATTTTTAATGATAGAGTGTGTTTGATTTGGATGCAAGATTTCAGCCTCCATTGTGCATTCTGCTGGCTTTGGCCTGGAATTAGAGAGAGAAAAGAAAGTGGGTTAGAAGCACTAACACTGAAATCCTTGCTTACACCATGTAGAGTTTAACAATGAAACTAAACATTAATAACATTCTGTGTGTTTTGACGTTATATGGAAATAGGCTCTCACCATGCTTTTAGTTGACTGTGGTGGTTCCAACATCAGATACATGGATCAGAAGAGGTGCAGAAATAGAGCATGTTAGTAATCAACCAAACATATGCATTTGACTGAATTTATAGAAACTGAAAATTTACTGAAAAATTTATAGAAACTTGGGATTTTACTGTAATATAGTACTGACAATGTTATATGACTTGTTCTTATAGATATCATAACCAAAATCTCACGCTTTCTGGGGAAACAATGTGTGTTAAACTTGAAGGTTTAGTTAAGGGGTTTAGTTCTTGTGAATGGAAGGAAAATAGTGGAAAGGTGTGTCCCAGTTGTAGTGAATAATGGGAGAATGGTGGAAAGTAGGCTCTAGTTATAGTGAATGATGGGAGAATGGTGGAAAGTAGGCTCTAGTTATAGTGAATGATGGGAGAATGGTGGAAAGTAGGCTCTAGTTATAGTGAATGATGGGAGAATGGTGGAAGGTGGGCTCTAGTTGTAGTGAATGATGGGAGAATGGTGGAAAGTGGGCTCTAGTTATAGTGAATGATGGGAGAATGGTGGAAAGTGGGCTCTAGTTATAGTGAATGATGGGAGAATGGTGGAAAGTGGGCTCTAGTTGTAGTGAATGATGGGAGAATGGTGGAAAGTGGGCTCTAGTTATAGTGAATGATGGGAAAATGGTGGAAGGTGGGCTCTAGTTGTAGTGAATGGTGGCAGAAGAGTGTAAAGGTGGCTAACAATTTTAGTGAATGTTTGGAGAAGGCTGGAATAGTGGGCTTCAGTTATGGTGAATGGTGGGAGAATAGCGGAAAGGTGGCAACCAGTTCTAGTGAATGGTGGTGTTTATAATCTCTGTGTAATATACAACTTTGACATTGTGTAACTGTTTCACATCAGTTATTAGGGCTGATAATGTCTCTTAGATGACATGTTATAACACAATCCCTCTACCAAGAAAAAGGCCTAGACTATTACACATGACCTGCATAACCCGAAAGTCCTTCACAGACAGTGTGTTGGTCCATCATTAAAACTCCTAATCATGTACTAGTTCCACTCATGAAATCACCTAACAGTGACTTTATACTGCAATGACTTAGCTGACGCTAATTACAGTTATGTGCTTCTGAGATTTGGAAACCCACCATTGCCGCAATCCAGGGGGCCACGTGTCAGGGTGTTAGGGATCTCCTTGCCGTTCTTATCCACACACCAGCAATAGCCAGTGCTGTGCCAGCACTGCTTGGGCTTGTAGTTGCCCTCCTCATCGCACTGTGGCTGATAGAAGCCTGGTTTGATCTGCCCAGCCTCGATCTTACACTTAGACTCCACCACGGCAGCTACAGAGGGAAGGAGGAAGGCAAAGATATATAAGATGTTTTATATAAACTCTTTATCTCCATATGCTATTATTTCATGCTGCTATGAAATATCTAACTTCTAAACTTCCAGCACCGGTATTTTGCACTGGTATTTTGGTTTAGTATGATAAACCTAAAGTCCTGCTAAATGTACATTATGATCCAAAGGTCTGATGTCACAACCCAAAGCTGTTTCTATTTAGTAATTTTAATAAAGGTACAAACAATACAAATGTTCAACAATGTTTCAGAAAAGAAGAACAAACCTTTTTGCTTTATAGTAATAAAAACTGATGATTTCTAAACTATTAAATAACTGTTAAACTGCTATAATAAAAACAGATCCTGATAGGGAACTCAGATTTCTGGACCCTATAGTGTGTGTGAAGAAGAATCTGTTTCCTACCAGGAAGCTCAGTGGTCTTGGCCTCCTCCTCAAGCTTGTCTGCACTGATGTCAGTGAGCAGAGGCATGTGGTTCAGGGGCACAACCATCCTCCTAGGAACTGCTCTGGGGCCTTCTAACAACAAAAATTTGCTTAGTTCATTTGTTCATAATTTACTTCCCGCGCATACAAGCTTACACCTTTTTCTCTTGTTAAAAAAAAACCCTCTTAATATTAGTCATATGGATTCCTTATGCCATAACTGTTTTATTAATAAGCTTGTAGTATACAGTGTTTCACTTCTACTTCATTATTTTCCTATAGTGACATCACTCTCGTCTCACTCTGGTTCTTTCCACCCTCTCCCTATGTGTCCACTGATCATATATGAGCCTGTTCAGATAATCAGTGACTTACTGCTGTGGAAATTTCATCAAATAAATATAAAGAATATTACAGCTATCTTTATAGAACATTGTGGAAAGTGTGCGAGACATTTTAAACACATGGGAATTTCTAAGGTAAAGGTGGATTTTACATTTGATTGTGTTATCATCTGATGCATCATTGTTCGTTTTATATTAATAAGTGTTTTGTACTGTACCATCCACAAGGCCGCTTCCCTCCTTCTGGCTTAGGAAGCTGGATGGCTGCAGTCTCTGAAAAAAAGGAACGCAGTCTATTAATTACAATCAAACGGACGGTGTAATACAAGAATACAGTCATGGGTCATTACAAACACAAATCTGTTAAAAAAACAAAAAAAAAGGCCAGGATTGTGCCTGACTTCCTGGACTAATAGTCCAGGAAAATCCCTAGTGCTGTGTTTCTCGTTCTGTAGCTCAGATCTCACCGTGAGTGGTACGCGCTGTTTTGGGCTGTCCTCATCAAGGCCCACCATCAGTGGCATTTTGCTCATGGGGGTGTGCATCATTTTAGGAGCAACTATGGAGACAAGGAGAAACAGCAAATCATTAAGAACTGCACTTGAATAATAAGTAGATTCAAATAAAAAATTTCCCCTTATTTCCTTTAATATATATATTAATTTATTCATGTCCCCGTCTACCTCACTACAGCATATCTTGTCTTTGTGTTACTTCACATCTTGTTTCCATCTTTATTCTAATTCCTAATTGCATTTTCGACCTGCGTAGTTTGGTTCTGCTCTTTCACTTCCCCATTCTCTAAATTTTTTTTTTGTCGCTTTCTGTCTGTCGTACCTGTTAGCATGCGAGTGAGCTCCTTCTTCAGGGTGTCCTGACCCTGCTCCAGAGCGTGGAGATGATCCTTCTGTCCCACGACATAGTAGGCCGTGAAAGCCTGACCAGCCAGCAGAAGGCATGCCAGCACGGTCAGACCGGCCACCTTCAGTGCTTTACCATTGGGGCTCCTGCTCAGAGAAGAAAA
>CM040983.1:8712581-8743735 GCA_022985145.1 Pangasius djambal
AAATATTGGAGAAATAAAAATTAATTTATTCAATCATGTATATATATATATATATATATAATTGAATACATGAATTTTTATTTCTCCAGTGTTTGTACTATTGGACCTTGTGGTTAAATTAATAGCTGTACCGGGGCCGTTGCTTGTGGGGTGAAAGGTGATGACAGTTATAGGGGCCCACAGGCCCGCGGTCCATGGGGGGGCTACAACATTTGGGTATCCCACACACCCTTGACTAAATCATTGTAGGCGTAATAAGCTAAATCACACTAAATGAAACAGGGTTTAAGCAAAAGTATGAAAACATCCATAACCTTCTCCAAATAAATAGATATAAATACATTTAATAATAAATTCACAATAAATTTAGTCCACTGTTCATGGAAAGAGTTGGTTTATTTGAAGCACAGACTGAATAATTAACACTTTTAGAGTTTTAACAAGAAAAGCTTAAAGGGTGTTCAAATGCAAGACTATTATTATTAATTATGACCATTGTTATTATGAATTATGATATTATGAAGTCCCTTGTAGTTCTGTGTTGTTCTGTGTTTGTCTTACGTAGCACCTTGGCTGTTTCGTTTCACTATGTACTTGTGTATGGGTGAAATGACAATAAACTCCACTTGAAACTTGAAACTTGAACGTCGCATATCTTTTTCTTATGTATATGCATATTTTATGCATATTTTAATTTGCTTGTATATTGTATTTCTGTCATCACTATCCCCCCCCCTTTTAGTAAATTGATTCGTTCCATTAAAAAAAAAAATCCTGCCTTCTTCAGATCGGCCACCAGATGGCGCCAGTACGCTGATTTATTTTCCTCGGGTTTTGCGCCCTCTAGTGGTCATCGTAAGTAATGGCGGCTTAAATAATAAGCGTGTCTTCTCGTGTTTGTGACTTTGGGGGCAGAACGGAGGAGGCGCGACTCTGTGAGTCTCAGCCAGGGCACTGCTGCTGAATTAGCTGCTGTTATGGAGTCCGACAGTGGCTCCAGGCTTTAAACGGGACATTTTGACGACCAGGTCAGTGGAGGACATTTAATGCGTTATTTAATTCCCAGCTGCTTTGTTATGGTTAGCGCGTGCACCAGTGTTTAGCTAGCAGAGTGCGAGCGCGCGCGTCTGCCAGCGTGAGTATGTGTGTGTGTGTGTGAGAGTGAGTGTGTGAGTGAGTGAGTGAGTGTGTGTGAGAGTGAGTGAGAGCTAGGCTGGAATCTATGCAAGTAGACACGTTGAACTGGCTTGGAAGCTGACATTCATTTACCAAGTGAACCAGATTGCACACTAAAGAGAGCTATTTTAGGAGACAGAAATGCATATGCATAAATGCATAATTGATGGCCAGTCAGAGACACTGGTGCAGCAGCGTTATTAAGTGTTATAACAGCCACAGCTACATCATTAATCACTTAACAGGGTGTCTAACTAGCTCTCATTTAGGTATTTAAAACAAATATGACTTTACAAACTTTACAAGTTCTGATTCCGTGCAGAATCCAGAGCAACATAAAAAAAAAAAAAAATCCTTTCATCTGTTCAGATTCACTTTTTGAACAGAGATTCACTTGAGTTTATTCCCATACTGGGATTCATTTTCAAAATGAAAGCAAAAATCTCTGTATCTCTCTCTCTCTCTCTCTCTCTCTCTCTCTCTCTCTCTCTGTGTGTGTGTGTTCTCCTGTTGAAATTCCTTTTTAAGTGAAGACATGACCTGACACTGACAATCATCTCAGTAACACACAGGTTTTATCATTCTCTTTTAGTTGATGGGTAAAAAAATAACAGACAGAATAGTGTGTGAAACTGAGGCTCCCTGATTCGATCCTGAGTCCAGGTTACTGTCTGTTGGGCGTTTCTGTATATGTTCTTATGCATTCTTTTGTCCAGTATCTCCGGTTTCCTGCAACTTCCCAAAAACATGCCAGTAGGTGGACTGACGACTCTAAAGTGCCCGTAAGTGTGAACGAGTGACTGTGTGAGTGTGTGTTCGGTGCCCTGAGATGGACTGGTGTGTTCCCGCCTCATTCCCAGTATTCCCGTGGGATTCACCGTGACCGTGACAATGATATCTTGGTTCTTAAAGCTAAATGAACGAACGAATGGAGACCCTGACATGACATGACATGACACTGATGGTCATCGCAGTAACACGCAGCTTTTGTTGACAAAAATGACAGAACAGTGAGTGTCAATTTGAGAAAAAAAAAATTGTTGATTTAATTTAACCACCTTCAAGGAAAGGTTCAGGTTAACCAAAAGTGCCAGGCAGGTCTGATATGTAGTCTGCATTTCGAGGGATTTATGGCTTTTTGATGTCTAGAATAATTTCAGTCGTGGCTGATCTCCCTTCTTTAAAGAAACATTAAAGGACAAAAATGAAATGTAGGCAGTCTCTGCCTTTACCTAAATGCAGGATAGCTAACAGTGTGTCATACTCTGTCAGAAGCCACATAAGTTAGTCTCTTTGTGATTACTTGGTTTGAAGCAAGTGTGTGATGATTTATGCTTTCAGTTTGCACAAGGATGAACTGATAGACTTAAGCTTTTTTTAAAAAAATTTCTTAACATAGTCTTGTAGCTTTGTATAGAATCCAACCTTGGACCAAATATGTTTTGGCTGGTTGACTATATTTGGGAAAAGGATAAAGAAAAAAAAATGCCTCTCTGCTCCTTTTTCTGGTTATGGAAGTATTACAAAAGTGCTATTGCCTTGTTTGTTTTTTTTCCCCTTCATTTTCAATATGATCCCGGTATCAGAGCTCGGCGTATCAGCTGATCTGTGACACTGATGTCCACGTAGTAACTGATCTGACACACTGCAGGCTTTTGTTGCCAAGTTATGTGTAATGTCAGAGGTGTGATTGCATCATGCTGTAAGACGACTTGTGTCCTGTGTTCACATGTGAGATCCCTGAATGTTCACTGCATAATGTAAAATAATGGTAAATTATGATGTTAAATATAATGTTAAATTACTTTTAATATACTTCTAATTCTCTGTGCTGCTGCAATAGTGGAATTTCCTTCTGGGGTGAATAAAGTGGTTTATCATCTATTAAATATTACAGTGAGTGAGAATTTTGAATGCGGAGCATCAGATTTCAGATTTTATTCAGCATCAGATTGATGCAGCATTAGTTATCATTAACAGGTGTTTTCATGGAGAAAAGGAAAGTGCTGTACTTTGTATATACATGTCCAAATATGATAGCCACCCTATATTTTATGTACATTTATGTCTTAAATTCTAACATACCTATTGTACGCATATTGCATGGGTGTGTCAGTCTCAACCTACTAGCTGATTACCTTAGAAAACTGCATGGCAATGTACTTAAGAGAAATTGTGCAGTATTAAATGCAAAGGCAAATTATGATGTTCAAGTATAGTACTTATTGTAATAATCAGAAACTTTTCATTACTTTAATTTTTTGAAGGTGTCTTCACTTTACCTAATTTCTGTAGACATGTCCCAGGCTTTTGCACAACACAGCATGTGCTGCTTATATCTAGTTTCCTTTACTGAATATTGGTTATGTTCCTGCATCCTTATGACAAATATGTGTGTGTTTTTAACTCACGATTGCAAATTCATAGCATGTCTGTATAACAGGATCATGTCCTTTAACAGCGTGGGATGAATTCTGTGTCACGCCAGATCGATAAATGGAAATCTAGGTAGTCAATTTCTGTGGAAAGTCACAAGTGGTTAGGTTCAGGGTGTAGTGTTATCAGTTTCTCTCAGTTAGAGTGTCTGTGTGTAGTCAGGACATTTTGGATACAATCTCAGAATGTTCTCTAACTGAAAAGAGTTCTACACAGTATGGCCAAAAGTATGGGGACACCTGACTATCACACCCGTATGTGGGTCTTTCCTAAACTGTTGGCATATTTTCCCTGCACTTTGGGACTAAATCTGGAATGGAATGTTCAACAAGCACACTAATCTGAGACTGATCAGGTGTCCACAAACTTTTGGCCATATAGGTTCTGAAATGTAACAGTCTCTCTAGGTATGTTCTTTTATTTAGGAGAGTTCTGTCTCAGAATGTTCTGTTACTGAGCAGAATTCGATCTTAGAACGTTCTGTTACTGAGGAGAGTTGTATATTAAAGGTTCTGTTACTGAGGAGAGTTGTATATTAAAGGTTCTGTTACTGAGGAGAGTTGTATATTAAAGGTTCTGTTACTGAGGAGAGTTGTATATTAAAGGTTCTGTTACTGAGGAGAGTTCGATATCATTATGCTTTGTAACTGAGGAGAGTTCTATAAGAGAATGTTCTGTAACTGAGGAGAGCTAAATCTTAGAATGCTTTGTTTCCAAGGACAGTTATATCGGGGAGTGTTCTGTTACTGAGGAGAGATTCTACCTTGGAATGTAATGTTACAGAGAAGAGTTCAGTCTTGGACTGCTCTGTTACTGAGGATAGTTAATTTTCAGAATGTTGTGTTACTGAAGAGAGTTCAGTCTCGGAATGTTCTGTAACTGAGTAGAGTTCAGTCTTGGAATGTTGTGTTATTGAGGAGAGTTCAGTCTCGGAATGTTGTGTTACTGAGAAGAGTTCAGTCTCGGAATGGTGTGTTACTGTGGAGAGTTCAGTCTTGGAATGTTGTGTTACTGAGGAGAGTTCAGTCTCGGAATGTTTTGTTACTGAGGAGAGTTCAGTCTCGGAATGATGTGTTACTGAGAAGAGTTCAGTCTCGGAATGTTCTGTAACTGAGACGAGTTCAGTCTCGGAATGTTGTGCTACTGAGGAGAGCTCAGTCTCGAAATGTTCTGTAACTGAGACGAGTTCAGTCTCGGAATGTTGTGCTCCTGAAGAGAGTTCAGTCTCGGAATGTTGTGTTACTGAGTAGAGTTCAGTCTTGGAATGTTGTGTTACTGAGGAGAGTTCAGTCTCGGAATGATGTGTTACTGAGGAGAGTTCAGTCTCGAAATGTTCTGTAACTGAGACGAGTTCAGTCTCGGAATGTTGTGCTCCTGAAGAGAGTTCAGTCTCGGAATGTTGTGTTACTGAGTAGACTTCAGTCTCGGAATGTTGTGTTACTGATCACTGTTCTATGTTAGAGTTCTGTCTGGAGAGCTTAACAATAATCACTAGCTGTTTCTCCTCCTGTCTGTAAAATGCTGAAGCTGGAATTTTCTATGCTTCAGTGCCTCTGTAAGAGTGGTGTGTGTTAGTGTGTGCTGGTGTTTTCTCATGATCTCATGTTAAGATAAGTTTCTCAGCAGACAGAGATCAGACCCAATCTGATCTCAGCACAGCGGTCCTAATTTAACATCAACATGTCTGCTGCCCTGAAAAACACATTTGTCACAATTTTCCAACTGATTTACTGGTCACGCTCTACATTTGAAGTCAAATGTTTTCTTTGCTCCTGACATTGCTGTCTCTCAGAAATGTTCTACCACGATACACAAAATACACAGGGCTGGACAAATGCTAACATAATTAGCTAGTCCACTGGGCAAGTTGAAGCTCTGATATGCTTGCTCAATCCAATGTTTTGGTTGCCTGGAAACTGACTAGGCTAAAAGTGCTAGCTAACGTAATATAGTAATGTATGGTGAGCTAGTTTACTAACCGAGTGTGCTAATACAGATTAAGGGATATGAAAGAGTTTATGATCCTATATTATCCTTTATCCTTGATCATTTGCTACTATTCTACTATGTATTGGTCACTTTTATCCACTATACTCTTGACAATAGTTTATCTTGCCATAGCGTATCATGATAACAATATATAGTCATATTGACCAACCCTACTTTTTGGGGAAAAAACAATGAACAAAAATCACATATTTCACTGAAATATCGACTTATTATAAAGCTTTTTGCGACTTGACCGGTGAGCATGTTGTTCGTTGGCTTTCCAATGTCGAAAGCACAAATTCACAAGTTCCAGCTGAATACACAATTACACAATCCCTAACATCATTAACTGTGCTGACGCATAGTGCTATCGAGAGTTTAATTAGCATTGAACTAAGCCAGAGTTTAAATAGCTTAATTAGTGTTGTCCACTGAATTGTACTTCTCAGCCATTTTTTGAGGTGATTCTGCCACAGCTTGTCCTGTATCATTTATACAGTAGTCATTGCACGGAAAAACACAAATATATATGATCTTCCTGTATCGTTGCCAGGAGGAACCAAAGGGGAAAAAACAACGCTGCTGTCTTTGCTAGAGACACATACAGAAAGACACGAGACACGACAGATACGAGGGCCACTCAGTCCACAGCTGTCGTGCAGTATAAAAGTTATTTATAGGTAAACTGATGCTGTTTGTATCTCTTCATTGACTTGGAAAAACAGGCTGCTGGGTGATATGGGGTCGTTTGTCCACCGTGATTACAACAAGATTCGACGTGAATTCGGCTCACTCTTGTTTATTTTCAGTTACTGACTGAGTTCATGAGGTGTGACAGAATGTTGATGTCTCTGCGTGAGGCAGAACTCATGGAAGTTAGCAGTTGATGCTAAGTGTAATTACAGTGCCTTTTTAGTCTTAGGAATTTGGCAACGTATTTGAGGGAAATGTTGAGGTTTCTGTCAGTTTTGTCTGGTTTTCACAATGTCTTTACAAAGCCTTAATGCCTAAAGCCTGTGTGATTTTTAGCTAGACTGTGAGCCTGAGTTATTAGCTTGCTCAGTCCCAGTTACATAGCAACACTGTTCTCAGTGCTTTAGCCACTTAAGCGTATCATGGCAAGTAGATTGTGTTTGCCTTTATATACTGAAACATTTAATTATTAACTTCCTTTAATCACGCCATTGCCCATTTAACACTTTAAACTGCGTCATCACCTAGTCTAGCCAGAGACCGGCTTAATTACCGAAAGCTACATTCATAACAAATCCTTGTAAATCCTTGGATGATTGTTTTTTTCCTTCTTCTTCTTTTAAAGCGTGTATAGGCTTATGTAATGGCTTATCTAATTTCATTACTGGGAAAAACTCTCAATCTCTTTCCAATTGATGGAACACAAGAGGAACACCTACCTTGTAGCAGTGATGTACATTTCAGTATTTGGCTGCATGTCCAGTCCAGCATGTTCAGTAGCTGAGGGTGTCCAATACTGACCATTGGCTCTCTGACTTCTGGGATTTGAACTTTCAACCTTCTGGTTACAAGGATCTTAACTGACCAGCTGCTAGATTTTCTTTACCATATAAGGCAAAATTCAGACCTGTCTTTTATGATGCACGAATTTATAAACTTAGAATTTACATTTATTCACATGATATTTGATGCCTGTAAATTATTAAAATGTATATCAGCTGCCTTGTAGATCAATTCATCTGTATCAATTCATCTCCTTCCTTTCTTCTTCTCATTCTCCTTCTCCGTTCCTCCTCAAATCGACAGAAAAGGTCTTCATGTACATTTGCTTCCAAAAGCTCAAATCTTCTATTAAATTCTTATATACATGTGTATATATAAAATTCAATTTAAAATTAATCTTGTTAAATTCCTCTGGTGAAGGCAGAGAAACACACACACATAGAGAGAGTCGTGTGTTATTATTTTATGAGGAAAAGTCTACTTTATTATGCAGTTTGTTGAATGTATACATGTATGTAACCATACAATATGATATGCCACATCATTGGACTTCTAAACTATATATGTGATTGTCAATAAGTTCAGCTGTTATACGAGTGAAAGATGTTATGTGCATTTACATAAAAACTATTCATTTTCGAGCTCGAGGAGATGCACAGCTTATGTCGTAATTACCGTAATTCTGACATGATGTGAAAACACTGTTACCTTCAGCTAAGGGAAAAATGCTCAGCCACCTTGTAATATTATATATGGAAGATAGAAAAACACTCAGCAGTGGGGTGGTGTGATGCAGCCCAACATGAAGCCGAATTAACAGCACATGCCATTGTGCTTTATTGCTCTTACACCACAGCAGTTTGTCAGTGATTACAATTGTGAACTGATTAATAAACAAAACCTTGTACTTTTTATCAGTTTATAGTTGCATTTAATGTTGTGGAACATCAGCGAGCTTATGGCAGCTACAAGCATCTGTTCCCTAATCAGCCTGTTTTTTTTTTTCTTCAATTTTTTTGAAATCTCTTTCCTGAAGTCATGTTCCAGAGAATCCGGAAATTCTTCTGTCCTGAGGACTCTCATGTGGCAGAGATCATACTGATCATTAAAAAGCGCTGACACTCGAGAGACCTTCCATAAATGCCAAATAAACATCTCTCAGAAAATATCACCATGTCAACAGTTATACAATTTTTTAGAAACATCATCATGTTTTTTTTTTATCTGTTTATTATTAGCCTTAGATTATCAGGGATGTCTGCATTACAAGTCCCTGTATATGAGCTGTTATGATAGAAACGATAACGTATTAAAACAAACGCATATTAATATTAACCTGTGATATGAGTTACAGCTACTGCTGTTATAGAAAATGAATCAACACCTTCTGACCAATCAGGTTTGAGAATTCACCGGCACTGTGTTATTAAAAAGAGTGTTTTTTTTTTTTATCATGTACAGATACAACTTTGTTGTTTTATTTTAAAACCACAAAGGAGCAGGAGCAGCAGCTTAGTTTCTGTAAGTGTGTATCTCATGCCGTTTGGGCTGGGACTTGATTAAATGACTGTCACATTCCTCGGCCATTCCAAGGCTGAAGCTTGAGGAACGCTGGCTGAGTGGAGGGAGTGTGAAACCAAGCTGCAGGCATCATGAGTCTCTTCACCTGTTTCACTCCGTTTTCCAGCATAGCAGCTGCATGTAGCTATCAGGAAGTGTCTAAACTGTTTTTAGAGGAGAATGTTTTTACAATGGCGGAAGTGTGGGGTTTCAGTGCATCTTTATAGACTCTCTCTCTTTCTCTCTCTCTCTCTCTCTCTCTCTCTCTCTCTCTCTCTCCCTGTCTCTCTCTCTGTCCAGAAGAACACTAACAAGAGCTAAATAGTAGGTTATAATGTAGGATTTGTGGTAACTTTTTTTAGGTCATGCAGTTATGTGTAGTGTGGCTTGGTTTAAGTTTGTCTTACAAAATGTGCTCTCTGTGTGGAGAAGATGTGTGTTGATTCGAAACTCAGAACTGGTGTGTGAAAAAGATTGCATAAGTGTACTTAAAGTTCCGATAAATCACCCAGGTATTTATTTATTTGTTTATTTATTTCCTGACCTTTCTTTTTTGAGTTCATAAAAATGCATTGAACATGTGCTCATTAGTGAGTTTTATTGACTAACCAAATTACTTTTTCACCTTGAATTAACTGGCGAAGGGCAAAGAAACAGTCACCCCCAGGCGATCCACACAGATGCTGGATTAGTTGGATCACCTTCCCAATGACACTGCACTCACAGTTCCTGAGCACCTGATGTGCTTCGGATGATTTCGGAGAAATTGCGTGTGTCGGTGCTCCTGCTGACCTCCATTTCGGAGATGTTCCTGAAGACCTTGATTAGTTGGAACAGCTGGGCTGGATTAGGAGCTGAAGTCGGCAGGGGTACGTCTGTCTGACTCTGATCTGCTGAAAAGTGTCCATATCAGTCAGTCCTGTTTTCAGCCAGTGATGCTGAGGAAAGAGATTAAAAGAAAGCAATGCTCTCAGATTCTCTTTGCATCCTGTTTTCTGTCTGTCTGTGGGAAAAGGTTGGCTATTCTTAGATCTGATGCAGAATGTGGTCGGAGGTGGTGTAGAAGAGGCCCGGGTGTGGGATGTTGTGAGGCTGTTGGCAGTCGTAGCTGTGTTTTTCTTGTGTTTGTTTAGAAGGGAACGTTAGCATGCTAATTAATTTCGATCTTTAATTAATTATATTCAAATTAAGTTAATTAATTTCAACTTAAGTCAAGTTGCGCCGATATAAACTGACTGTAACGGTCGTAATGAGAAGGCTATCTTGGAACACACACATGAACAATTACTTAATAATTAACTAATTTCCATGAACAGTTGTGTTGTGTGGAAATAAAAACAACCAGCCTTATGACGTGATGATAGGAAAAGAAACCAGTCCTCCCCTGTTTGTTCAGTTGTACACATGCGTTTATTGTGAACAGGTGGAACAATTCTTGTCTTGTTACTCTAGATTTTTAAAGTAGTTAATGGCTGGCAGGTGATCAGTGTAGATTCATTGTTTAGGTATGACTTCTCCTTCGTCTTTTCATTCCATTGCTATAACTCATAAATAGGCAATTGCTTGCTATATAAATAATAAAACACAATATGGCATGTGGTTATAGGGAAATAATCAATGACGTTCAATGGAGTTAATGTTACCACCCCTGTTTCCTATACCAGTACGTCCCGAAGTGTTTTATTTCTCTTATACCACAGCAATTTGCCAGCGATTACAATTTTTTTTATTTATTAAAGAATGACGTCAGACATTTTATATTTTCATGTAATGTTATGGAACATCCGCAAGACAAGTTTCTGTTATCATTTAAAGCAGCAGCTTTACCTCTGACTGTTACAAAGCACTGACACTGGAGACTCCTTCCTTAAATGTTAGCCTAAATAAACATCTACGTATATAAAACTTAACCATATCATCAATTTTTCTTTGTTAAATAACGACACCTTTTAATCCATTTATTACTAGCCTTAGATTGCATGGAATGTTTGACATATCTGTGTATTAGACATCGGGATAGAAACAATAGTGTATTAGAATGAGCACATTTATATGAATTTATATCAATTGTGATGTGATTGCAGACGGTACTGCTGTTATAAAAAATTAATCTACACCTGAGCAATTAGATTTGAGAGCTGAAGAGGGTGTTCAGTTGGTTTATTGGGTAGCCATTTTCAAAACAATCGCACACGTTTTTCTGCATTTGTACATATATATATATATTTTTTTAAAAGCTAGGTTTTTGGTAGATAACAAGCATAGTTTTATACATTATATGGCCAAAAGTATGTGGACACCTGACCCTCACACTCATATGTGGCTTTTCTCCAAACCGTTGCAACAAAGTTGGAAACACACAATTGTATAGGATGTGTTTGTATGCTGTAGCATTACAGTTTCCCTTCACTGGAACTAAGAGGCCCAAACCTGTTCCAGCATGACTTTGTCCCTGTGCATAAAGCGAGTTCTATGGAACATGGTTTGCCAAGTTTGGAGTGGAACACCTTTGGATGAACAGGAACACCGACTGCACCCCAGGCCTCCTCGCCCGACATCAGTGCCTGAGCTCACTAATGCTCTTGTGGCTGAATGATCACAAATCCCCACAGCCACGCTCCAACATCTAGTGGAAAGCCTTTGCAGAAGAGTAAAGGTTATTATAGCAGCAAATGGTGGACCAACTTCATATTAAAGCCCATTGTTTTGTAATGGGATCCACAAGCACATGAGGATGTGATGTCAGATATCCACATACCTTTGGCCATATAGTGTAATTTTGCGACTATTTAAGGTGTCTGTGTTTTTTGTTTATGTGCTTTTGGATAAGTGTGTTTTCCAAATGACTAAATGTGAATGTAAAAGTGTGTGTTGTGTCCCCACTGAGCCCGCAGCGCCTAATAAGTTTCCTTAATGTTGTTAAATGCTAGCAGTTAGTGTTGAGTGTAATAGATAATTGGCAGGTGTCAGGTTCCTTTAAATCATTACCAGGTTGCTAACATTACATTATCATTACTAGGCCTACCAGTACAGCTTAAGGGCTGAACACACTTTTCAAAAGCACATTTCAGGTTCTGCGAGGAAGAAATCGACATCTTGACATTTCGAATTTGCTCCAAACGGCATACACAACTACACTTTTTAGAGTTGCAATAAAATGAAGTAAAGGAAATGTAACATTAGGTAAATAGCTAGTTAAGTGTTTCAGCATGTTCCACACCTAACGTGTTCAGGACCTAACCTAACCTGACTCTTTAATTTTTCTTCAAATCACACTATAGTTTTGTAAAATGTATTCAGATGAAATGTTATTAAAGGTTGAACGTCCACCTTGAATGCGCTTGAAAAAAATGCTCAGATTTTAGAAAAGTGATATAAACCCTGGCTTTTAGAAGCTGAATTTGGTTTTCAATCTAACCTAGCTAGCAAGTGATTACGCTGAGGCTGGTTCTCGAACGAGATGCTGCCAAGGTAAAATTTTGATTAATTTTGCAGAGCGGTACAGACACAATTCCTGAGTGTGATAATATCGTTGTGTGATAAAGTTTGGCACTCATCATGAGATGAACATTTCATGCCGGAGCGTGCCTACTTATAACTCTCGAGGCGGTAAAATCACAGAGCAAAACAACAGTCAAAGTCAACTAGGGGCGTTATTGTAACATTATCCCTGACATTAATAGGCAGTGGATCTGTAATTTGCCTAGGATATAAAGTATTTTAATGTCCCGTGGTGCTGCCGTGCTCTTTTAACCCTTTCTCTGTGTATGAAAACGCCCTTCTAAACAGTGCTGACCTCCCTACACACACACCTTTTGAAATGTCATGCTGTTTGTTTTTAGTCCTTTAATGAGGTCTGTGATGATAGATGAACCTCAGACAACATGCACTGGAGCTACCTGCGCCTCTGGCTCTGAATGTATTTGACCTCATTCGTTAGCAGATGGTCGGCTTACCCTCCACTGCCTTCCTCTATTCCTTGCTCTTTTTGTCTTCTGGCTGTTTTCTTTTCTAATGAGCCATGTAGAAAAGCATCTGTTAAACAGGTCTGAGATTGCACAGTGGTTACAGTACTGAGTAAAGATGAAATCCTGTTTCCAGATAATGTACAGATAGTGTTATTATTAAAGGATAGACACTGACACTACATTACATTATCAGTTCGTATCAGTGATGCAGGTATCAGTAATTCAGACACCAATATTGTTGGCTGATTATCATCTGTGCCTCTTTTAACTATCTGATTCTGTCATATTAGATTATCAAACGTAGACATGCACACGTGTTTCTATTTCAATAAATACAGTAAAATGCCGTCATGCAACAACGCGCTCATTCCTGTACCGTTTTTTTTGGCAGAACTTTCACATAAACCGTTTTAAAAATGTGTGTAATTATTGACGTAGTATGTTTGGAAAGGAGTCTCCAGTGTCAGCGCTTTGTAACAGTCAGAGGTAAAGCTCTTCCTTTAAGTTTTCTAATATGGGAAGGTCTTCAGGACGAAGGGTTAATGTGACAAGCTGCATTTTTTTTTGTCTTATTAACTTCAAGAGAGAGAAAAAAACAGGCTATTGAAAGAACGGCTATAATGATAACAGGAACTAACTTGTTTTGTAGACGTTCCATGACATTAAACGCAATTATACATGGATAAAAAGTATGATGTGTCATTCTGTAATAAATTTAAAAAATGATACTATTGGGAAATTGTTTCAGTATAAGAGGAATAAAACACTTCAGAGTGTGCTGTTTTTGGAAAATAATTGACACCATGCAAACAAATTTTTTTTTTAATTACAACATTCTCTGTTTATTTTATTTCTTACATTCCAGAGTATTGTTTGATTCCCATTACCGATATAATACTGACTTTTTTTTTCACTTAAAATTTCACTTTTTTTCACTTACAATTCAAATAAAATTTTTATTACAATGGGGAAAAAATCAGACTGATCAGAATAATTATTGCCTTAACAGTAGATCTGCTGGTCTACATGTTTTTTACCTGAAATCAGCATAAGGTATTAAATATGTAACAGGTCCTCGCTGACACCTATGTCACAACTTCTAGGCAACAGAGCCAATAAATGAAATCACATTTATGATGACACAAAAGTGTAACCATAGTAATGAATACTAAAGTTAATACTTGAACGAGAAGGAAGCTTTGTGAAACAATACGGCTAATGCTGCACACAGGAGGCTTTTGTTTGTCATTCCTGTTTATCCACTTCTAGTTGTGACTGACTTGCTACACACTTTCCACTTCATGTTAGTTAGTCTGACATTGTGTCTCTCAAATCTGACCCATCTGACAATCAGTACTGCATCCGGTGTAATGAAGACACAAAACGTTTGTTTTAAATCTGAAACTCATGACTCTCCTCATGCCAGTGATATGGTGTGTCCATTATATCTTCCTTCTCTCTTTGACCTGTATGAAGATAACTATATGAGATGAAACGAGAAAAAATGGAAAAATGGGACTTTTTCAACAATATACGTTTTAACAATAAAATATCCTGAAATATACTTTTTAACAATAGAATTTAGTGAAATATACTTTAACAATAGAATTTAGTGAAATATACTTTTTAACAATAGAATTTAGTGAAATATACTTTTTAACAATAGAATTTAGTGAAATATACTTTAACAGTAGAATTTAGTGAAATATACTTTTTAACAATACAATTTAGTGAAATATACTTTTTAGCATTACAATTTAGTGAAATATACTTTTTAACAATAACATTTAGTGAAATACTTTTTAACAATAACATTTAGTGAAATATACTTTTTAACAATAGAATTTAGTGAAATATACTTTAACAGTAGAATTTAGTGAAATATACTTTTTAACAATAGAATTTAGTGAAATATACTTTAACAATAGAATTTAGTGAAATATACTTTAACAATAGAATTTAGTGAAATATACTTTTTAGCAATACAATTTAGTGAAATATAGTTTTTAACAATAAAATTTAGTGAAATATATTTTTTTACTTTTACTTTGTAAAAATAAAATGTAGTGAAATATATTTTTAACAATACAAATATAGTGAAATATACCTTAGCAATAAAAATATTATGAAATATAGTGAAGTATTGTGTTAAATATGTATACAGAAACTATGAATATAACATGTAGCTAATAATTCTGATGCTTAGTTGCCACTTGATAAGTTTTTTTAAAAAAAAGTTTTTAGAAAGCATAACGTAAAGAATATAAAAATTTAGTTTGGATTTAGTTTAGCTTTTTTAGTTTTTAAGGTTACAGTTATGTTAAAGCAATGTTGCATAAACATTCTACTGCTTAAATAAGATGTCATTAAATAGCAATTCTTAAACTCTTATGTATTTTTTATTAGAAATGGCACTGATCTGATACCCACGATAGGTATTGGGCTGATATCAGCAAAAAATGGTGGATGGGAAATCAGAGAAAAAAAAGTACAAATCGGATCTGATCCTATAACAAAGGGAAATGATTGGACTTGGATTTGCACAAGACTTTTTTTTTTTTTTTTTTAAACTAGAAATGTTTACATACTATATTGATTTTTTGTTGTTAAGATTGATTTCATTATATTTATACTTATTATATTTGTAACATAAGTTATTTTTGTGTGTTTGAGTTTAAGAAAAGTATAAACAGTATAAAAAATATTGTGGTTTTGTGTATGTGATGTATATTTTAATTGTAGGTAATTGTAAGTGTAAGTCAAGGTTTTGATATTGGGGGAAAATGGTATTGTGGCATTTTTAAAAAATGTATTTTATTTTTATAATTACAACCAGAAATGATTCTGATATCATGAATGCATTAAGAGAATGCATTGATATAAATACATGTCTGTTTTTGTAGGTAGGAGTTTATTTATAACCCAATATTCCAGTAGTGAAATATGATGAGTGTTTTTGACATTTCAGGGTTATTGTGTGTTTCTGAGTGCTGTCTCAGTGTTCTTATAATTCCACTTCACCAGTGTGTGGTGTTAATGGTCTTAGGGCATACAGGTGTATTAGTGAGAGTAATTGCTCATAGTGCAGAAATAGGGCCTATGTATTTTCATATCCTAAGTGAAGGCCACAGTATTGGCGTTTGTTTAAATCTCTGGCAAATGAACAAATCCTCGTGCACATATTGCTCTCCTGGGCGGGCCGATTTGATGGATTTTCAAGGACATAAGAGATGATTAATCATCCTGCTGCATACTTACATATGTATGGGATGACAAAAGTTGACAATAAACGAGTGTTGTGTAAATGGGTCAAAAGGAGATTACAAAAGGACTGCTCACAAGGCCTCTATTCTTCTTTCTTTTTGGCTTATTCATTTTTCCCGCACCTCAGTAGTTGTTGTTTTGTTCTGCTCTGTAGTGGTTTCCTCTGTTGCAGTGAGCGTGTGTGTCCTGCTTACAAGCCCATGCCCCTCTTTCTGTTTAAATTCTTTCATACTTCTCCTGTTTTCTGTTTACTCTTTTCTGTCATTCTGTCTGTCCCTCTGTTCTTTTAACTTTTAGCTTTGTCTCAGTCTTCTGTTTGTCTTTCTCTTTTGTACAGATTTCTTTATTTCTTTGTAAATGTAGTTTAAAGCTGGGTTTTGTTCTGGGTTTGTCAGGTCCAGTGATGCCAAACTAATGAATATTTTGTTGTTTTGGGCTCCAGGTGCAGGTGAACAGCAGTGTCCAGAGCCTGAGCGTTGTTTTCTCTTACTGTTACTGAACAAACACCAGCACCGAAGCTAGGGGTGGATGATATGACAATTTTAGAGAGATCGCATATACTGTGATACTAGAGTAGGCAGTTCCTTAGCTTACGCTTCCAATTTGTTTGATTTAGCAACACAGTAGCATGGCTAACAAAGGTACCTCAAAGGTACTATACAAAGGAAACATGACGAATTTGCTTAACCACCAAGAAAATGTCAACCACCGTGACATTTTACTGGCCAAAGATATAATACTCGTAAAAGCTGCTGAAAACGAGAGTTATAAGTGACTTTTAACAATAGTGCTCGTTACGACTTACAAAGTCAGAAATGTTTTTTTGACACCATCCTTCCTCAGCTGTACACAAAACGCTGAAGTGCAATAAAAATCAAAACAATGAAACAAAAATCACTTATTTTAAAAGTATTAAACAAAATGTAAACCAACTCAGCAAATGTCTTCAGTATTTAAACATATTTAAATACGCACTTGCCTCTTAGCCCCCTTTCCATTAATACCACTTTACTTAAGAAGACGTTAGTAGAGGTGATGCACATTTTATTTAACATTTTTCAAATCTTTTCATTCTAGAAATAATTGGTTACTTATTTTGGTAAGTGTACTTCATTAAAATGTGTTTGAAATGGTACTTTGGCCTCAGTTTTGTCTGTTATTTTACTTTTTGTGTTGAGGTTTTGTTTCCTTGTAGAGCTACAGTACATTTTCAACAATAGGGAACTTAGTTTAGTTGCTGTGTTTGGTAACTTGCAAAACAGTCTTAAAAACCAACATCATAAAAAAAAATCGTTATAATGTTGTGGATCATGATCCAACCAGTAAAAGATTCGTGAAAGATGATATTTTTGCCAGATCGCTCAGCCCTAGCTGAAGCTCTTCCTCACTGTTAATGGATCAACACCAGCAGTCAGGCTTTTCTTACTGTTACTGTACCAACTCTACATTAACACATTTAACACATTTAGCAGAAACTGTACCAGCACTAGGACTTAAGAGTTTGTCTTTGTCTTGGCGACTGGACTTGTTATTTAGTTATTTCTAGTTATCATTTTACCTCTCTGAGGGGCTTCATCAGCTGTACTGAATGGTGGGAAAATCCCTGCTATTTAAACACTGCATGATTCACACTTGCGACATTATGAGGTTGACTTGACTGTTTTCTGGAGCTGTGAATTGGTGTGAAACCGCTAGGTGTCAGGTAGCATGGGACAGGTATGTCCATCTGTTCAGAGATGGCTGTTAATTCAAACCAGTTGGGTTCTCTATCCAGAATGTATATGTTCTTGTCCTCAAAAGATTATAAAGCTGATGCTTAGTTTCACTGAAATACAAAATCTGGGCATTTCTCACTAACGGACTGTGTAGGTTATGCAGTTTCATGTTTTGGTGTCTAGTCTTTCGGATGTATTAGCCTTTGAGTGTTTTTATGGTTTTTTTTTTGTGTTTTCTGGAATACAATGTTTACTGAAGAGCCCTCTGAGCTTTTCTAATACCCTTCTTCTCCTCGTTCTGATCTTCCTCTTCTGGTGCTGGTCTGTTGTTCGAACTCCATTTGGAACTTGTTTCTGTTTTCACAAAGACCCATTTTGGAGAAAAACAAGCTTTTATAACATTCCTTAGATGCTTGCACTACTCGTCCTTGGGTTCAGTGTCGGTCAGCCCATTTTCATCCTAGTGATTGTTGCCTACTGAAGTTTTCTTGTAGTTAAGGCGAGATCTTTACAACAGCCACAAGAAAAAGGTCATAGCCTGTTTAGAAAAAAGGAGTCACCTATCATCTACTTCCTGTGCAGTTGTGAACTTGGAGGTTTCGCGTGAATTCATACTTTTTGACCTTGGTTATCATGTCCGTTCATGATGTCCGAGACTTCATGGATGTGAAACATTTCTTCCATGTTTTCCCACCATTTATAATCAAAACACAAGTCTATATATGAGTACTATTTATGAAACTTTCCTCATGACCTAGATAACAAAATATTTTCATACTAAGGATCATCTTCCTGTTAATGTTAACATTAGGCCTTTCACATTACTGTTGCTGGGCTTCTTGGATTCATTAGACAGATGTTAGTTAAGCTAAATAACAAAGTTTCAAGTTTGTGTCAATTTAATGTGAGACTGTATTGCATTCCACTGTGCAGTGATTTACACATGGCAGAACTAAACGATAAATATATTGCCTCTCTTCAGATTGTGAGCATAGTTATCATTGCGTTTTAGCCAAAAACAGTGCGTGTTAAAAGTTAATTGTTTCTATAGTAACAACTTAACCAGAGACTTTGGATTAATTGGAAACCAGATTCCGGTTTAGGTTAAGAATGGATTAAGAAACCGGTGTAATTATTGATATGGTGAAGTTTTATGTGAGGAGAGATTTATTTAGTATTTTTGGAAGGAGTCTCCAGTGTCAGCACTTTGAACAGTCAGAAGTAAAGCTGTAACTTTTACTTCAATTCGGTTCAGTTCAATCTTATTGTGTATCGCTTTTAATAATGGATGTTGTCACAAAGTAACATTACAGAAATCTAGATGTGGAGCTTTGAAAACTTTTCAGACACTGAAATTGTAGTCATTGTAGTCATTGAATTTCAAAGTGCCATAAGGTCATCCTCATACATCAGGAGTGGATTTATAGTCATACCTCGAATTTCTAATTCCTTAAATCCTAATCCTATGTATCTTCTCTTCTCATTTCTCCCATGAAGTCGTTTCGAATTCTTTGCTCAGATGGATTATGGGTAATTCAACACCTTTTGTCATTGGTCCTCTCTTGTCTGAAGCAAGGGGTCTCCTTTTGGCATGATGTCATCACTCATAGTCCAGTCTTGGCACATGTACACATACACACACGCGCGCACACACACACTGAAACACACATACATGAGAGTATTATGTTAAACCTGCTGTGACCTCCGTGTGTGTTGATGCGCCCTCAAACTAATGCACGTTGTAATGTAATATGTTGAGTAATGTTACAGGCTGATACTTCAGTGCAGGAGAAAATGCTAAGGGAGCGTGGATGATGCACTACATAGCACATTTCTGAGAACAATGTGACGTGGTTATCCTTAAGGGAGCCTGTGTGTCTGTGTGTATCTTCTGTTACGACTATTTTAGACATCGCCTCATTTAAAGATATTCTACACTCCCTTTACTTCAGCACCACTTTCATTTCAGCCTAATGTGGCTCTGAGTGCTGAATCACATCTATTTCTTCTCACATCTCACATAATGTCTTGATATCCTGTCTTTTTTTTTGTTTAAAGATATCATCCTTTTTCTCTGAATGTAATTTCCTTTTACCTTGGGCCATTTTTCACCCCGTACTCCTTTCAGACCTGAACTTCAGGTCTCATTAATGAAAGATGGGGATTTTGTCAGGGATAATGAATGTGTATGAGAGGGAGAGAGAGAGAGAGTCAGAGAGGAACAGAGACGGGCAGTGACAGAGACAGAGAGAACGAGAAAGAAGGAGAGACAGGGGAAATAAAGAGAGAGAGACAGAGACCAAGAGAGAGAGACAGAGAGATTGAGAGTGAGAGCCTGAGCAAGCGACAGATAGATAGACTGAGACAGAGAGAATGAGGAAGAAGGAGAGACCAGGAGAGATAGAGAGACCAAGAAAGAGGGAGACAGAGCAAAACAGATCGAGAGAGTGAGGCAGAGAAAGAAGAGGTAAAAAAAGGAGACAAAGTGAGAGACAGAAAAGTACAGAGAGGGAGAGAGAAAGGGCGAGACAATAAGACAGACAGTCAGACAGACTGTGAGAGAGAGAGAGAGAGAGAGAGAGAGAGGACAATAAGACAGACGGGCAGACAGACTGAGAGAGAGAGGACAATAAGACAGACAGACAGACTGAGAGAGAGAGGACAATAAGACAGACAGACAGTCAGACAGACTGAGAGAGAGAGGACAATAAGACAGTCAGTCACACAGACTGAGAGAGAGAGGACAATAAGACAGACGGGCAGACAGACTGAGAGAGAGGACAATAAGACAGACAGTCAGATAGACTGAGAGAGAAAGAGAGGACAATAAGACAGACAGACAGACTGAGAGAGAGAGGACAATAAGACAGACAGTCAGACAGACTGAGAGAGAGAAGACAATAAGACAGACGGGCAGACAGACTGAGAGAGAGGACAATAAGACAGACAGACAGACTGAGAGAGAGAGGACAATAAGACAGATGGGCAGACAGACTGAGAGAGAGGACAATAAAACAGACAGACAGACTGAGAGAGAGAGGACAATAAGAC
Source organism: Pangasius djambal (assembly GCA_022985145.1). Taxonomy (NCBI): domain Eukaryota; kingdom Metazoa; phylum Chordata; class Actinopteri; order Siluriformes; family Pangasiidae; genus Pangasius; species Pangasius djambal. The sequence continues at coordinate 8,733,217 of CM040983.1, forward strand.
AGACAGTCAGACAGACCGAGAGAGAGAGGACAATAAGACAGACAGTCAGACAGATAGAGAAAGAGAAGACAATAAGACAGTCAGACTGAGAGAGAGGACAATAAGACAGACGGGCAGACAGAGAGAGAGAGAGAGAGAGAGAGAGGACAATAAGACAGACAGTCAGACAGACTGAGATAGAGAGAGGACAATAAGATGGACAGTCAGACAGACTGAGAGAGAGAGAGGACAATAAGACAGACAGGCAGACAGACAAAGAGAGAGAGAGAGAGAGAGGACAATAAAACAGATGGGCAGACAGACTGAGAGAGAGGACAATAAGACGGACAGTCAGACAGACTGAGAGAGAGAGAGGACAATAAGACAGATGGGCAGACAGACAGAGAGAGAGAGAGGACAATAAGACAGATGGGCAGATATATACACTCGGTTATGTAAATGCTAAAACATCTTTCCTGCCTTTATAGCCTCCAGAGCATGCTGAGTACATCTTTAGTTTTCTCCAAGACAGCAACTAATCATGATTTTAGTAACTGATTAGTCCATAATCACCTCATCATAAGAACCTCTTTTAACACATTAGTATAACTACTATATGCAGCCATTTTGGAACAGTTAATCAGTAACTGAAATTTAAATTGAAAGTAATGGAGCAACAGGATTAAGATTAAAATTAATTTAAATTTATTGTTAATATATGTATTAACATCAGAATTAAATAATAGTCTAAATGTCATCCCGATTATTTGTGAACAAGGTTTAAAGTTTGGTACTCAGAAAAAGAAAAATATTTACCTGCCTTGTAAGGAAAAGGGGCGGGGTTGAGTTCAGTTCTGGGTGAGAATTGTAGTCAGAAACCCGAAATGAAGAAACTGTTAACATCCCCTTGCATGGCAATCTAGTGAACCACAGATTTTCTGTGTTTTCTTTGAACTGATATGAGTATGGGTTAAAAAATATTATTTTAAACATTACAATCTACACCTTTAAGGAAATATTGAATTCAGGTCCATTTTATTTGTGTAGCGATTTTGACATCGTCACAAAGCAGCTTTACAGCAAAATATAAATTCAGGATATAAATTTTAAGTGTATATGTTTATAAATGTATCCCTAATGAGCAAGCCAGAGGCGACAGTGGCAAGGAAAAACCCCCTGAGACGACATGATGAAGAAACCTTGAGAGGAACCAGACTCAGAAGGGAACCCATTCTCATCTGGCTGACAACGGATAGCGCGATTGTAAATCATTCCCTTCTCTGACTGTGTACTACATGGTCAAAAGTGCAATCGTAGTTTTCACGTGAAGTCTATTTTGCTGAAGTTTGCTGAAGAACTGTTCACTGATGGAGACTTGAGTGCAAAACTGTTTGTGGCAATTGCAGCCCTAAAGCTATCATAGCAATTGCAGTTCAAAGCCATCTTCATGGTTTCTAAGTGGTGCCATCCACAGTAATCTGGCGTATCTTTAGGCTGTATGTATGGGGCTAAGCTCAGCAGCAGCGAGTGGTTTCCACGAAATGACAACTCCAACCAGACGCATGGCATCAGGCTGGATCAGGAGAGCAGACGGGGTCAGGATCACTGGTGACAGCGAGAGCTTGGATTTCTTCTGTGAGAGCTTTTCTGCCCTGGAAGTTGTACCTCGTCATTTCACCCTCTCTGGACCTGAAGCTATTAACAGTTATAAAAGTGGATGAAATGACTCCATATTGGATTAGCTGGAACCATTTTAATAGCAAATGCATATTATTGGAGAAAATTCATAACTTTGATTAAACTGGTATTTTATGGCAATTTTAATCAGCACAGAATTCCAAATGAAGCCTCGGATTTTTCCAGAAGCCTGCAAATCGAGTAGCCTGCAAATCGAGAGCTGGGATCTCCTGCAGGTCTTCTTGCTAACGGCTTTGAGTGGCTTATGAAGCAGAAAGCTTAGATAACTACACTGTTCGTTATATAATCTACTTTCTCTTCAGGCGATCACGTAAAGTTCTCTTCCGCCTCGGTTTCCACATGTCCAACCAAAACCATTTTTCATATTGTTCCTCTGCAAACGAATCAATAAAAGACATTCCTTGCCAACAATTTTTCACGTCTATCCTATTGATTTTGCAGCCCGAGTTTCCTGTACATATGCTTTTGTATAATAGTAATTGCTTTACTGGAAAAGTAGGACATGGTAGTCAAATCTCAGGTTTCTGTCTGATTTTATTTCGATGAAGTCGTAGCATCAGATGTAGCCATTTTAACAAAACCTGTTAAAGGAAAGCTCCAGCATGAAACACATTACAGATGTTTATATTGAAGTATTTGTGACGTGCTTACTTATTCCGGTAATTCATTGCTTTCGTTATTAATATGAGAAGTTAGCGGTTGTCTGATGTGCTGACATCACAGGATTAACCTCAAGCGTAAGGGATACCAATCAACTTTCGCTGTTAGCGCCTAAAAAAAAAAAAAAAAAAGGGCTTCTTTTGTCAGTCGCTATTTCCCAGCGACGTTCAACATCATATTAATAAGAAATCCAACGAGACTCAGCTACTTAGCGATCTGCGAGGCGACGAGCGCGCCGGGGTTGATGGTGGCATTAGTATAAAAGTTGAAGCTTTGGAAGCTGATCTGTTTAAGCAGCGTGTACAGAAGATGAGGTGAGAGAACTGGGCAGACTAACGGACTAAAGCGCTGCTGCATCGCTCTCTTTAGGTAGAGATGAAAGTTAGACGAGCAGCATTGTGGCTAATGTAGGAAACTGCGCAGCGAAAGTTTCAAATAAAAACACCATCAGAATTTAATTTCAAAATGAATCTTGGACTTCATTGAAGATCGCATGTTAATTCTAAAAATGAATATGCAGTGGTGGATCTTACCATATAACGTGTACCGTGCTTGCATCTATGGCAAGCAATGTTTGGGGTTACGTTACCAGTTTTACAGGGAGCGCTGACATTCTGGTGTGTGAAGTGGAATTGATGTTCCCGTGTCCCCTTTAGGCGTGTAAACCTTTCAGAAGAAAAACATTATTCTGGAAATGCAGTATTACTCAAGAAATCAGCAAAAAAAAGAAAAAATCTCATCAGAGCTGTGATTTAAAGCCATGATGGACTTGGGAAGAGTAATGTGTTATCGTGACAGAACGCAGTATGGAGTCCAAAGTGTAGTGGAACACACATTAATCTCTCCGGCTGTAAGGGCAAGGAGGAACAGAAAAGAAGGCGAAAGTGACAAAGGGAGAGAGCCGGAGCGCTTGAGGCAGGGCTGAGGGGGAGAGAGACATGCAGCCCTGGGAAGAAGTGAGATGAGGTGCCGGCGGGGGCCGTAGGTTCTGGAAGGCCCATTCATCATGCAGTGCCTTGTGGGATACGGGAGGGTCACGCTCACACAATAGCTGTCTGTTCCAGCTTGCACGATGGGGAAGAGAGCGTTACATGCTCATTTAGATACAAACAGCTGATCCACACACACACACCCCCTCCTCACTTTCTCACTCTCTTGTTCTCTTTTTCCTTCACGCACTTTGCCCTTTTTCTAAGAGAAACAAATGGAAAAATTCCTTTGATGCCGAGCAGGCGATATGTACAGGCTACAGTATGTCGTTAGAATAGCATTAGCATAGGTCTAGAGCTCAGGGTGTGAATGGTGGAGGGGAGGAATGCACTGTATATAAATCATGATCATGATTTTATCTCTCTTAATAAAGGTTTGGCAGCCTTGGGAAAACCCTTCACATGGAGGAAAAAAATCTTCTATATGTAGTTCTGAAAACTGCATGGTTTCCTGAACTGAAGTGTGTTTCTGTCTTGCATGTACCTCATTTACAAGTACAGTTCTAACATTTCAAATTCTGCTCAACCCCCAAAAACGAAAAGGGAGAAAATTGCGTTTAAAGTTTCTATTCCAGCTACAGCACAGGAGCATCACGGACATTTTTTACAGCCTGTATCCGATTAAAAACTTGAAATGATAGAGCCTTTGCGTTTGTCTGTTAGTGTTTGTTAGGTTTAGGGCATGTAGCTATCCAACAGCTTGACCAAAGCCTGACATTCACTGTGTAAGGAAATCTTTAAATGCTTTCAGACTGACTGTTTTTATCACTATGTGTATATTTATATTGTGTGCATATCAGTGTGTATACTTTATATTTATAGTTAACATTGCGGCATCAAAGTATGTTATGGGGAAAAATCCTACAAAACTGTCTGGTTTAAAGTTTTCCTAATTTTTTTTGTTTTCAGGTTGTCCATCCTTTGCGTCTGTTAGCGCAGCGTCCAAAGAATTGAATGTTTGTAGGATTTGTGCGGAATGATCACTGTAACCAGCAAATGAGCTGATTAGATTTTGAACAAGGCCAAGGTCACAGCAAGGTCAAATATCTGAAATACTTTTCCTTCGATAGATTCCTTTCTGTTTGTCATACGGAGATGGTACTTACTCGTTCATACTCAGGAACCCAGGGCCCATTTTCTGGCCATGTACAATTTCTGACCTTGGTCCGTCTGTGCATTCCAAGATCCTTGTTAGCATGATATCTCGAGAACAAGTGGTTGGATGTTTGTATGATTTATATGCGGTTATCACAGTAACCAGCAGACGAACTGAATAGATTTTTGGAATTGATTCAAGGTCACAGCAAGGTCAAATGGCTGAGATAGTTTTTCTTCAAGCGATTCCTTCGTGTCTCTTCATGAAGTGTATTTTAAGGGTATTTCTCGCGTACAGCGAAAAGGACTAGACTGGGTGGTGGTAGAGGCATGCCCCCGAGTTCAACTTTCAGCCACAGCAGCATCTCGCAGGTTTCCCCACACCACCGCACAACTTAAACATAAACCACCGCAATAATGACGAACTCTGAAAAAGTTAGCTAGTTGACGAACATTAAATCTTTTTATCTACCGCGTCTACGGTGTTTAATCACAAGCTTCCCAGGCAAACATTTAACTGCTTGACCACTGTAGTAGTACTTTATGCTTAATACACTTGTCGTTTGAGGCTAGAAACTAAAAGTGATAGATAAGACAGACGGTAAAACTAAGGCAAAGGTAAGGTATAGAAGGCATAAAAAGTATACTAAAATAAAATAAAAAAAAAGACTAAGATTCAAAAATGGGTAAATTTAATTCAACTGCAGATTTCATAAAAAGACACAGCAGTGTTAATTAACAGAATAAAAATATTAAAGACAGTATTAGTGTGTTTAGTGGTGTGTTATATAATTCTTATTATTTTGAGTTTAATTTTGTTTATATTTATTTCAGTGTCAATCTTTGGAATAGTAACGAGGTGCAGTTTTGTATATCAAGATTTCTAATGTAAAAGCATGCAATCTTTTAATAAACTGTTTGTGTGTGTGTGTGTGTGTGTGTGTGTGTGTGTGTAAAAAGCAGTTTACTTTTGATCTAAAACTATAAAGTATAATAAAACTGTGTTGTTTTTAACATGGCTGAAAAAAAAAATGGGTATATATAAATAAATAAATATAATTCCAGTATTGAGTACATGTTATCGGTCCTGACACCGAGCAGCTCTGTATCAAATGCGATACTTCCTCAACGCGCACACACACTAACACACACTCACACACTCTTTCCTTTCTGTGAGGAAAGAGTGAACTCATTATCTAACCTGGCAGTGTGGATGACTGATATAGAGAGCACTCCAGCGCTCGCTCTGTCCTAATGTGACCTGCTCTAGTTTAGCTCTGACCCGTCTATACATCAGAGCCGCGTTTCCAAATCTGAGTCCTGGGCCACACATCCGAGTGAGTGAGTGAGTGAGTGAGTGAGTGAGTGAGTGAGTGAGTGAGTGAAAAGTTATTTCAAATATATTCAGTGCTTTCTTCGCTTATTTCCATTTAATCCAAGTGAGGATTTTGGGCACGTTGTTTCTGCGACGTGGCATTTGATTTCTTTCACCATCTGGAGGGAAAGACATGCAGCAACTTCCAGGTTTCAAAATAGCACACGTGATTAATAACGAATCCTGCGCACGAGTATGTTTTTGAGACCATTTATGAATTTTTTTTATGACTCTTGGTACGACTGTGTCCCTTTTTTGCAAACTTACGTTCCCTAACGGCTTTCCTAACCTCTGCTGAGGGAGAGAAATTAGAAGAAGATTCTTTAAGAAGATACGCAGTTACAAAAGCGCTGAACTTCAGGAGTACACAACATACAGGGGGCGAAGAGAAGAGAAATTCTACTAGTGGCCAAATCTGTGTAGTCTTATGGGGAAGACAATTAAAATCATTTTATTTGCCAGGGGTGATCCCTATTATCATCTGTTCTTTTTCACTACATGTTGTTATGTGCTGTTTAAAATGAATGCATTTTATTTTTTTTGATTAACCATGTTTTTCAGTTTGCTTTTGATATTAATTTTGGCAATAGTACAACCTAGCCAAAAAAGCATGAACTGTGAGCACATGAGAGAAGTGGGAAAGAGTGAGATGTAGAGAGAGCGCGAAGTCGAATGAGAGAAGCGTGCACTAGAGAAAGAGCGAGAGATTATGTCTGAGAGAGAGAGAGAGAGAGAGAGAGAGAGAGAGAGAGAGAGAGCGAGTGGGAGCGGTAAAACAGGCTAGGTTATTACTCACTTAGCACTGGCTGATGATACATATCCGATGCAAACGAGGATGGAGGCACGTCATGAAACAAAAGCTCGTGCTGTAATGGAAGGAAAGATTGGACTAAACTATTGAAATCCATGTTCTGTCTGCATTTTAATGGAGAATAACAAAGCCAGCACCTGGTAGGTCATTCTTTTATTGAATGTAACTACTTCTTTTCAGGCATCATAGACCGTATTCCCTGACTGAGCATTAGTTCTGTGCATTAGTTTAAAGGAAGGAATGAAATGGATCTATTACTCATGTGTAATGTGGAATAAGTGCATGTATTTTTTTTAAAGGAAACGGTTCACTTGCTGTAGCTGTCAATTTTTAACGGTCATCCATATCTCACTCATACACACTTACACAGCGAGACATAATATTGATCTGCTTCCAGGACAAACTGTGTACCATAAAAGACAATTCAGAGCTCTGGACATTATGAAAAGTGCGAACAGTGAGACAAGACATATGTCCTTTGGAACTAGTAGCTGGGGAGCTCATCATTACTTCTCAGGGGGTTTTTCTTTTGCCATTCGCTCCTGTCTTGCTGATTAGAGACGTGATGTTCTGTAGGGCCGCTTTGCGACGTTGTCCATTGTTAAAAGCGCCATATAAATAAAATAAGATTAATCATTTTAGTCCGGAACGAATCAGACACATGAATTAGACGCACTCACGGAGCTTTGCGCCTGTCGTGTAATATGTTAATCTCCTACAATTTTACATTTTCAAACTCCCTCTGGTGAAATTGCTCCAACTCAAATAGTGCTAAAGAAAAGTTACCTGCGACGTTCTTGATTGCTGCGCGTGCCAGAAACGGACCGAAAACTAATCAGTGACTTGAAAAGGTCGCTTCCGGTAGGACTTTCCAGGTCAAGTCCCTAGACAGGCTAATCTCTTTCTCTTTGTCTCTCACTTACTTTCTCGAACTCTTTCTCTCACTATTCGATCAGGTAATCATACATCAGTCTCGTGCCGCTTGTATCTGCTTTGTTCACCTTTCATGTATTATTGAGCTCACTCAAAAGCCAGAGTTGAATAATAGATGTTTGGAGCGAGTCATGCCACGACTTATTCAGCTCCGCAGGTCTTCCACCTCCTCCTATTTTTGTTTGGCTCGCATTAAAATTTCACCAGGTTGTTCTTTTGTTTCGTTGTTGTTGTGGTACAGTCAGAGATTCATCTGCAACCTCAGTGTGGATTTCAAAAATGAATGAGGTGCCGAAATGACCACCTGCTATGCCAGCTCACTTCATCCACACTTCATTTCGATGCACATAGTTAATAACTTTACGCGGACCTGATACTTTCTCAGAAAAGAGTACAATGTGAGCATTGTGTGATTGTTTCTCGTATGCTGTGTCTAAATTTGACCCTTATTCCGCATAAAGTGCACTGTTTAAGATGCAGCCATTTTTCTTGTTGACCAAATTTACAGTGGACAAATGATATTTGATGCTATTTGTCTATATTATTATCTCTGGTGTGCTATGAATGCAGTGTACAGCCAGTGCAGACCACATCTGCACCACAATGCATAGCTTCTTTCAGCTTGGAATTCACATGGCAGAGTGGACGGCAGAGCGCCCTGCTTTGCATTTTGTTTTCGGCCAAGTCGGAGCGTGAGGATGAGCGTGTGGTGCAGTCCCAAATGATAGGATTGCAATTACTTTTTCAAAATAGCAAAATCATACTACACTGAAAATAAAATGTCAGAGGACTTTCACATTTGCAACAAAGGCTTCTCAATTGAATTTGAAATGCAGTTGCATATTCATTTTTAAATTAGCATTTTTTTTTAAAATTATTATTTGAATTTGACTTCTACAAAAATTCCACAAAATTCTTTCTTTCTTTCTTTCTTTCTTTCTTTCTTTCTTTCTTTCTTGTTATTACCCATCAGTCCTTCCACTCACGCTTTTTCCTCTCTTCCCTGACCTACATTATGTTGATTTGTCCTACATTATACTTTCATTATTTCTTTTCTGTGTTGATTGAAACTGAGCTGAATTTTCTGACCTCATCATAAGTTTATTATTGTAAAAGAGAAGTGTTAATGAGGTAAAGAATGAAAGTAAATGATGAGCAACAATCAGCTGCACAGCCTCTTATCATCTCATCACCTTTCTTTCTCTCTGATCAACTTAATAGCTATTCTCTAGTTTTCCAATATGTCTAATTATAGATAGGGTTGAATATTTAAAACCATTTTGTCTTCCTCATTCTCTCTCTCTCTCTCTCTCTCTCTCTCTCTCTCTCTCTCTCTCTCTCTCTCTCTCTCTTTCTGATCTCAACACACTCTTCAGAGCTTAATTAGGATCAAATCAATCATGTATGGACAACGTATCCAATTAGGAGCAGCTCTTCTGGTGCAGCATACTTATTCTCAGCGGGTGTTGTTATCTGTTATTAAGCCTCTTTTTTTTTTTGTGCTGGTCTTCACAGACCACAGAGCCAACATTCTGCTGTAATCACACATCCTCTCTGTGCAAGGTGGGAGCAACTGATAGACCACGACCAAAAAATGCAAAAAAAGAGCATGCTGTTTAAGCATAGTGTAGCGAAATGTCATCCACTCCAACAAGCAGCTGGTGATTTACACTTATTTTTATTCAACAATGTGAATGATTTTCTTCAGTACTTGATTTTTTTTTATCATGTATGAGTACATTATTAACCACCACTTCCTGTAAATCATAAGCTAACAGTTATTTGAATTTTCATATATATATATATATATATATATATATATATATATATATATATATATATATATATGAATATATACCATTATGAATTATATAATGGTATATATACCGTTTAGGAATTACAGCCATTTTAAGCAAATTACTTCCATTTTCAGGGGCTGAAATGTATTTGGACAAAGTGACATAATTATAAATATAACCATAATTTTAATACTTGGATGAAAATCCTTTGCAGTCAATGGCTGCCTGAAGTCTGGAGCCCATGTTCTCAAAACTCAAATTCTGAGTTTCCTCCCTGGAGATGCTTTGCCAGGCTTCACTGCAGCCACCTTCAGTTGCTGCTTGTTTGTGGGTCTTTCTGCCTTCAGTCTTGTCTTTAGTAAGTGAAAAGCATGCTCTATTGGGTTGAGATCAGGCAACTGACTTGGCCATTGAAGAATATTCCATTTCTTTGCCTTCAAAAAGTCTTGAGTTGCTTTCGCAGTATGTTTAGGGTCATTATCCACCTGCACTGTGAAGCGGCATCCTATCAGTTTTGTAGCATGTGGCTGAATGTGAGCAGAGAGTATAGCCCTATACACCTCAGAATTCATCTTGCTACTTCTGTCAGCAGTCACATCATCAATAAACACCAGTGAGCCTGTTCCATTGGCAGCCGTACATGCCCATGCCATAACACTGCCTCCACCATGTTTGACACATGATGTGGTATACTTTGGATCATGAGCTGTTCCTTTCTTTCGCCATGCTTTTCTCTTCCCATCATTCTGGGAGGCTTTTTTTAATTCAAGGCGTATCATTGTCAAAATCTACAATCAAGAGATGTCTTCATGAATGTAAATACAGAGGGTTTACAACAAGGTGCAAACCACTGGTAACATTCATGAACAGGAAAGCCAGATTAGACTTTGCCAGAAAACATCTAAAAAAGCCTCCCATGTTCTAGAATAAGATTCTTTGGACTGATGAAACCAAGATTAACTTGTACCAGAATGATGGGAAGAGAAAAGTATGGTGAAAGAAAGGAACAGCTCATGATCCAAAGTATACCACATCATGTGTCAAACATGGTGGAGGCAGTGTTATGGCATGGGCATGTATGGCTCTGTCATTGTCCAAATACTTCCAGACCTAACTGTGTATATATATATATATATATATATATATATATATATATATATATATATATATATATATATAT
>CM040983.1:8745576-8781750 GCA_022985145.1 Pangasius djambal
TTTTTTTTTTTAAATCAGCAAGCGCTGTGAGTGCATTAACTAAAGTGCATTACCTAAAGACAATAAGTTAGCTAGTGAATAGCTCCATTAAAGTAAAGCACTAAATATAGCGACCTGCTTGGCGTTACACTAACAGGTGCGTTGTTAGTTCGCTTTGTAGTCGTCACTCTATAATATGAACTATTTAATAATGTAATAAATAAGTTAGTGTTGGGCATCATTGCAGTAGTTAAGATACATTAACATACATTACCAACAGGATATTACATACATTACCAACATTACCAACATTACATACATTAACCCTGATAGCAAGCTAACACAGCACTGTAACTTGGATGAGATCATCATCTTCTTCCTTTTGGACTACCACAGCGGAACGATGGATGACGTTTGGGGACAGCTTCACTGTTTTCCCAAGTATATTAACCACCAACTAACTACCCAAACAACCCCACCCCTCTCGTTATCACCCAAACCACAACTCTACCACCCGCTGTTTCTCACACAGAGGAAAACACTGTTGCTGGTCACCGTAGTGGAACTTTTGGCACTAGAAAACTGGTGTTTTATTCCATTGGCAGATGGTCCAGTAGGAAAGGTTCCAGTGGATGGGTTTTTGTTATCTTCTCATGACTGGAGCTAGAACCACTGTTTGTTAAGCATACTGTATTACAGAATCAGATTTTTTTTTTTTTTCAGTCTGAAAATTAAGAAATTGAAGCAGTGGAATAACGAGGAGGCACAGACACTATTTGCGTGCGGTCGTTACAAGCTAGTTTACCAAGCCGCTAATCAGACAAAGGAACTATGTCCATGCTGACACAATGTCATTGCAGCTGATTTTATTTTTGTCATCATGTTCCAGTTATAGGAGTCCTCATTTGGGACAGTTCTTATTGTTGGTGCATAAACTCAAGCATTTTATCAGCGCACATTCAAAAACATGCCACCGCCTTTTGTGCGTGCGTCTGTAAATAAGACACACAGTCTAGCCTTTTCTGATCTGCACCTCAGCAGTACTTGAGGCGCTTTTAAGCATTTTCAAAACAGCTGGCTTCACTATTGACTCGTCTAGCAGTTTAGATCGAAATTGAATTCTAGCTCTCATTTAATTTGTCCTCTAGCGACCGCGCCGGAGCGCGTCACTGCAAAAGTGGCACAAATGCACACTCAAGTGCGTCGATAGCCAGAGCACGCTGCAGATATGACAGCTTAGCCTTCTCCAACCCCCCTAGAGCTGCCAAAAATGATAAATTACCCCTCAGCCCTCTCAGTAGTTGGCTCAGTGGCAATCCAAGCTATTTGTTCCATCCAGATATCCTGTTGGTAAACACAACAGCAGTGGTGTGTGTGTGCGTGTTTGCGTGCGTGTGTGTGTGTGTGTGTGGGTGGGTGTTTAAGTCACGAGACTGTGTGCATCTGTGCCACGGGTGGGTGGGTATAAGTATGGGTCAGTGGGTGAGCAATTGAGCATGTTAATGTGTTGTGTGTGCCTGAGTGTGTGTGTGTGTGTGAAAGGCTCCTGTAATATATCGCCTGGGGTGTTCCATTTAATTTGCTCATCATGGTCCTGTCTGTTACAGTTCTGTGGCCAGCCGGTCACACTGTCCCCAGTGGAAAATGTCTCTCTATTGATGGTCAGAGCTCAGCAGTCAGTGCACATGGCTATGGCTCTATAGGTTATGGGTTTGATTGCAGGTAATAGCTGCTGTCTTTGTGCCCTCAGGCGAGGCTTTAACACCGCATGGCTTCTCCACAGATTGCTCTGCGTTTAGTCAGTGTCTCTTGCCGCAAGCCAAATTGGTGGCCAAATGAAAGCTGGTTAATTTGTGTTGCTTTAAGCCAAAGTCTCATGAGATTATAAGCTAATGCTTCATTGCTCTGTGAATTTTTTTAAAAAGATGTTTTACATCCAATTTTCAAGCATGTGTAAATTATGTAGAAAATGAAGTTGTGTTGATGTGTTGCAAGAGGCAGTGATGTTATTATATTAATATTGTGGGATACTTCAGATGTAGTCATTATTTTTACAACAAACTCTGATGGGAAGTTAAAATTTTGTACTGAACCTTTAGAAATACCAAGTGGTATGATTTTGCACAGATTTTCTTCAGTGTCAAATTCATACTTGGATGAAATTCATAAATAACGAACAATTATTTAAACGTATAATTGAACGCACAGTTTTGAAAAATGCAATGCTACTGTTTTGCTGGCAGTTTCCTAGGAAACCATATCATGCATCATAGAAACGTTTTCGGATATCGTGCTGATTTTTTTTTGTCATTTTGCCCAGCCCTATTTGGGAATTTGGGATTTTTTTAAGGGCTTGAGTGATGAGTTGTTCTAATTATTTTTTATAAAATACTGAATTTTGAAATTTAAACTTTGGTCTCATTCCAATCGGTTGTTTGGTGGGCGATTTGAACTCTTTTTGAGAGCAGCTTCTTTTTTTTTTTTAATCCTTACCAGCCGCTGCTATTATGTTTTTGTATATTTATATCACAAGGATAGGAATATCTGATAGTTTTGACCTTGTGGGGACATTTGGCTGGTTCCCATGAGGAAAGCTGCCTTTTTTTTTTTTTTTTAAACATAAACTGCAGCCTAAAAAAGCCCGAAGATTTCCTTTTTGTTACCGAGCTTAAGGTTACAGTTTGATTTAGATGCAGGCATACTGTTAATTAGCTGCATTAATAATTATGTCAGTGGAAGATCCACTGTTTTTTTTTTTTTTTTTTTTTTTTTTTTTTTTTTAACTTTACTTTTAATAACTTGTTTCCTTTTCAGTTTTAGTAGTGTAGTAGTAAACTAGTATTCCAACGGCATTCAATATCCATACGCAGACACTTTCTTCAGTCTGCTGCTCAGTATGTGTCTGTATGAACGTGGTCATTTTTCACTGTCCTTTTACTTTTGTGATAAACCTGTGCACATCAAAGTTTAATTTTGTTACTGTATTGTTTAAAACGTGCATGCTTTGTGATTATTGTGTGTAGTAATAATAGCACTGTCCTCCCGACCATATGCCACGTTTATTTATGTGCAGTATAGATGTAGTATAGTGCATTACTCATTCTTGTTGATATGCTCTACAGCTAGACCTTTTTTATTGCTAGCTGGATGGCCATTCTACCAAAATCTATGAAAAGTATTTTTCATTTTTAATGCCAGTTGAATTATTTCATGTCAGCGATCATTATGTACGAACATTTTTTCATTCAAAAACATAAATATTTTTTTTAATCTCAATTTTTCTGTTAATAGTTTTCACGCTTTTAGTTCCCTGTAAGTGCTCGGGTAAAGTATTTCGGTGGAATTCAAGAATTAGTTCACAGTCCTCTTTTTTGGACCCTCTAATAATAGAGCGACACCTCAAGGAGAATTTCATTGTAGAAGGTCACCTCTTTGAATATTTCCTCTTTTCCCTGTGCTTCCTCTCTCTCCTTCTCTCGCATCTCACATGATGAGATTGCCTCCTGCGTCCGCAGACTTCTGTAACAAGGTAATTCCATCACGGGAGGATGGCAGAATTAGGTTCTGAGATGCAATTTGGAATCAGAAACTCAAAACATGCTCCAAAAATAGGCTGATTTTAAAAAAAAAAGAAATCATATTTGAGACAATGATTCACTGAAGAAGTAAGACTGTGCGTCTGTTTGTTCTTTGCTCCTGCTCATTCTTCTCGGTATGATTGATTTTTTGAATTGATAAAGGCCCGAGGAAAGGAAAATAGAAGGACAACATGTTTGTTTTATCCAGCACAATCTTGTCTAAAGCTGATTGACTGATAGAAGCTATCACTGCAGGCGAAGAAGCAAACGAAGAGAGGAGGAAAGTTAATGCTGAGCACTTAAAGGACCTTAGCGAAAACTCCCAGCTGGGCTGTTTGCGATGGCATTTACCTTGACATTTCTTGCTGATGAACTTTATTGCTCTTTTAGACAGAGAAATTGCTTTCACCTTTATCATAATGCCTCACTCTGAAGGTTCTGTAGATACATTTCTTCTTCTGTCTCTTTGCCAGCAGTCTGTAATAAAGCAGCGTCAGTTTGAAATGCAGCTTGCGGATTTTGAGTAGTTTCAGCACTGCCTCGGATTAGACTTTGGTCGTTGGGAGAGCGGTCATAGATGCATGTCACATAAACGCACTTAATACCATTAAACACTGCGTTTCCATTGAGGCTTTGCAATAATCTTTTTATTTACATCAAATTTCATACATCTTAATAGCAAATGACACAACAGGGTAGATTTTAAAATGAAGATTGTCTGAAAAATCAACCTATAACAGCCTAAACCATCTTTCTTTAATTATAGGCCACATGAAATATTAAATTTCATTTCTATTCTAAAGTTAACAGAACAAAAAGACAATAATGCTGTGTGAGAAAAATCCAGTAAGGCGGATGTGGAATCATTGGAATTTAATTTCAAGGAATTTATTTTATTGTATCTTTTTTTTTTTTCATTCCACCTACCGAATTCTTTTTAGGTAAGTATTTAACTGTCTGTCTTCCACTTTTTGTTTCATTTAAAATGACCTATATAGACTTTTATTAACCTTGCAACAATCTGAAAAGTGATTTTTTCCAACATTTTTATGTGCTCAGCTTATAAAGAATTTTTTTTTTTTAAAACACGGCCTTTAGTCTTATACAGTAACAAAGTGGAATAACGTCTGTTTCCTTTGTGTCTTACTTGCACTCCCACCCATGCACAACTGCCATTATGATGATGAAAATGGCTTTTGTAGACCCATTTATATATCAATGTTGTATATATGGACCCTCGCTGAGATAAAGAGAAGATGATTGTTACAGTTGTATAGCTATAAAATCTAAGCGATGCCCCAGGGAAATGGAACACAACATTAAGCAGTGAACAGAGCACAATGGTTTGTAGGCATTTCATTTCACTAAAACATACCGACATTGATTGGAAGTGTGGTTAAATTTATACTGGTGCAAGACCAAACACTACGATCCTAATTAAGGCAGCTGTATACTTTAAATAATAAAATGACTAAAAAAGGGGAGGAGAAAAAGCCAAACACAGACTTGTAAGCCAAGCTGACATCCTGACAGAGCAAACAAAGGCACAAATGCAGCCTGAGAGGAAGGTGGCATGTTTGAGTTTTCTATAAAACATGTTCATTATGCAGCTTCTGATAAATAAATATCAGACCGCCCCTCCATCCAGTGACACAAGCAGCCACGTGAGGCAACCAAGCTGGACCATTTGCAAATGTGGGTAGGTCTTGGAACAAATGGCACAAATGACACTATATGGCCAAAAGTATGTGGACACCTGACCATCACACTCATGTGTGTTCCTTCCCCAAACTGTTGCCCCACTGTTGGAAGCGCTCAATTATTTAAGGTGACTTTGTATTTGACAATTTCTTTTTACTGGAACTAAGAGGCCCAAACCTGTTCCAGTATGACGATGCCCCTGTGCACAAAGCAAAGTCCATGAAGGCATGGTTTGACAGGGTTGCTGTGGAAGAACTCAATTGTCTTGCACAGATCCTTGACCTCAACTCCACTGAACACCTTTGGGATGAACTGGAACACCGACTGCACCCCAGGCCTCCTCACCCAACATCAGTGCCTGATCTCACTAATTTGCTTCTGTCTAAATGAACACAAATCCCACAGACACATTCTAAAATCAAGTTTGAAGCCTTCCCAGAAGCGTGGAGATTATTATAACAGCAAAGGTGGACTAAATCTGGAATGGAATGTTCAACAAAGCACATATGGGTGTGATGGTCAGGTGTCCAAGTACTTGTGGCTATATAGTGAATATCTGTAAATATGACAAACTACAGTATGTCAGAAAGCACGATGAAGGAAATCCAGTGCCATCATGATATCCCAAGTGCACTACAACATGTTATTGTAATAATGATGGACCTGAGCCTGGATGTGCACACCACACCGTACTATAATCACTTCATCCTTCGTACTCAAAAGATGTCTTTTTAGTATGAAAAGGGTTCATTGGAAGGTGAATGGTACAACCTTTCTTAGAGTTTCCAAAAGGGAAGCCCTCATCTATGTAAGGGTATACCTTTATGGGTTTCTCCAGAGAAATGAGACCTTAAGGGTGCGAGTGTGCTCTCGTTTAACCCCAGCATCTGGACAAAGCTTGAATTAGATTGTTCCAGATTTCAAACATCCTCCAGTCATTCAGAGGTTTACTGGCCATGTTTTGCCAACAGCTGTCTCATACTGTGCTGATTTAGCACTGCACTGTAAATCTATGCTGAAGTAGAACATTCTCACAATTGCATGGGAATTCTAGACTCATCCATGCATATCCAGATTTGGAAAAAACAACAAATGTATGAGTATGCAGATTGCTCAAAATACAGAACGTGGTGGAGAAACCCTCATTCACTTTGAGTGCAGAATCCAGCCCACTCCCACAGAAAGTTTTACCAATCCCTCCTGCTCTCACAGAAAGTTTGACCAATCCTGCCTGCTCTGGTAGAAAGTTTGACCAATCCTGCCTGCTCTGTTAGAAAGTTTGACCAGTGCTGCCTGCTCTGGTAGAAAGTTTGACCAATCCTGCCTGCTCTGTTAGAAAGTTTGACCAGTGCTGCCTGCTCTGTTAGAAAGTTGGTCCAATCCTGCCTGCTCTGGTAGAAAGTTTTAGCCAGTCCTGACTGCACAATCCCAACTGCTCCTACAGAAGGTTTGACCAAGCCTGCCTGGTCCCACAGAACATTTGACCAATCCAGCCTGCTCTGGTAGAATGCTTGTCCAATCCTGCCTGCTCCCACAAAAAGTTTGACCAGTCTCATCTGCTCTGGTAGAAAGTTTGACCAATCCGGCCTGCTTCCACAATTATAATTGGAAACTGCCCACAATATTTTCTCATGTGCTTAGTTGTTTCTATTCTTCAGATTATAAACATATTAATCACTTAAACCACTGTGACCATAGCCAGGATAAAGCGGTTGCTGATTATGATGATGATGAGTGAAAGTAATGCAGTACCACATGAGCATCATATATGATTTCATGTCAGTGAATGTTGACCCACACCTTGTAGAAAGTAAAAATTGTCTAGTTCCACAACTTTTTTGTCGGGCCCTATAGGTTTGCAGACCCCATTAGAAAGTAACCACCCATAGAACCCTTAAGGAACTCTAATAAGAAACTAGAATTCTAACGTGGCTTTGTGGGACTGATTCTTCTTCTGTCCGGGAGATTGTGGATGTGTTGATGAGAGTGAGTGGTGTATAGAGATCAGCCTGCCTACCTCTTTCTGCCTGGTCCAAACTCTCTTCATGACTCTCCATTAGACAAAAAGAGCTGGCGTCGCACACTCGTCACAGTTAACGCAGATCCAGCTCTGTTTCCATGGCGAGCGTGTGGTTTCCACGGTGCTGGTGTGAGAGATTTTGCGTAAATGCTGGTGTGTGTATTGGTGTGCGTGAATGTGGAGCATGGAGAAGCCACAGGGATTCGCGCTGACCCCCTGCACTCGTACTCGCACAAAGAGTCACAGAACACCTCAAGCGCTATTGTTTGACCTTCAACACACTGCACTCAGCTTTCTGACATGATTTACTTCAAGGACTTTTAACAGCATTTCACAAAGGAACTCGCAGGGTCTTCCTGTAGCAAAGACACACACACACACACACATACAGTACACACACTCAACATCCACTTTAAAGGAAAATCTGTTCATTTATGCAGTTATCCAATCATTCAATCATGTAGCAGTAGCACAATGCATAAAATCATGCAGATACAGATCTGTAGAGTTTGCACAGAATGGTGCTGTGGGTGGAAATGCCTTGTTGAGAAGAGCGGTCAGAGGAAAATGGCCAGATTGGTTCGAGCTGCCAGGATGGATGTAATAACGCAAATAATC
This sequence comes from Pangasius djambal, assembly GCA_022985145.1. NCBI lineage: Eukaryota > Metazoa > Chordata > Actinopteri > Siluriformes > Pangasiidae > Pangasius > Pangasius djambal. Next base: position 8,753,473 of record CM040983.1, read on the forward strand.
ACTCTTTACAACCGTGGTGAACAGAAAAGCATCTCAGCATGCCCAAAACATCGAACCTTGGAGAGGTTCCTCTCCTGTCAGCCAAGAACAGGCTTGGACCACAGAGAGAGGTTATATTGAACTGTGAGCAAGAAACGACAAAGGAAAATGCTGAGGAAAAGTCTGATGTGACTACTAGTGATGATTATTAGCAGATTTTTTTTTTTTGTTCATTTTCTGTTGGTTTATAAATTTGTAAATTTGTAAGTTGCATCTTACACTGTTCCCTGAATATGAAATAGACTTTTGCATATACACATTTTACTCATGATACAGTATTTATGCCCTGTTTTCCCATGCCTAAATCATAGCGGTTTACTGAAAAACTAATGTTAGCTAGCTACATTTTGTTTTTTAATTGCTTTTTTTTAACTATAAGCAGCAAACAGAAGATCATGAAGTAAACTATGGCATCAGTGTTATTTTGTGAGGGGGTCGTAGTTGTCGTAGGTGAGGAAAATGAAATTAGGCGCTACCAAAAGCAAATCTCTTTTTTTCATTGCTTTTTCCTTTCCTCTTCCTCTTCCAGTGGACTTGCTTTTTCCAGCATTTAAAATTTTAATCGTGCTGTGATAATTTTTGCCATATTGCCCATCGTAATCATATTGTTTCAGTGAACAGCTAATGTGATTAACTAGATTTTTTTTTTCCCTTTTTGAATTTTTTTAAATAACCGCGAGTGAGAAATGTTTTTGTTTTTCAAAAAGACGAGACCATGGGCTGCTCGTGTTTGTCATCGGCTTACGCATTCATGACTCGCTAAGTTAGAGGATTAACGTTCACCTAGATAAACCTGGCACTATATCCACATAGAGATTTTGTTTGCATTTGATCCGACAGCAACTGTAAACAATGGTGCGTTGAATATATTGCGAGGCAGTTTAGAACTTTTAAAGGCTAATGAGACAGGAAAGTGAACACACAACAATCTGTAAATGTTCACAATGGACAGTTGCCAAGACTACAAAACAGGAAAAAAAAAAAAAAAGGAGGACTCCTGTCTAACTGGGGTGGGCGATATGATAAAAATATCGCATTGTGGTATTTGAAGACATTTCATCAAAACCTGGTTCACAATATGTTTGTGAAGAAACTGTCGTGTTCAATTTAAAAAATGAACCTGTGTAAAACTGAGTATTTTTAATGAAGTACTTTTATTTTATGTCTACAAAAAAGTTACTTATTTTACACTGAAAAGGGGGAAATAAGGGGAAAATTTTAAAAAATGTGTAAAAATGCGAAATAAAAAAAGCAATTTATTTATTAAAAATAAAAATGTTATAAGAATATCGCACAATATCACAATACCCATGATATATCAGAAAAGTGTATTGTGAGAATTTCTGACATTTTCAATATTATATCATCATATTGCCTAGCGTGCACCAAAATAAATACGTTTATCATTCCTCAAAGTGAGATCACTTCTTCTGAGCAAGGGAGCTCGCGTTTCATTCTGAACATTAAGCTGGAGTGAGGTCGCCATTATCAGTGTGCCTATTTGAGCTAATGTTACCCAGCTGCTTTCCACGCGAGCATTCTGTTCGGCTTCAGCCTTCGCCAGCAAACGTGGCAGTGATTAATGAGATTTTTCCTGGAGCAGACGTTAATGTTACAATTTCACCTGTAGTGTTTGCATGAGGGGAATCTTTTTTTTTGTGTGTGTGTGTGTCTAGATCGCCACAGTTTCCATAATTAACCTGTCTCATGTTAAACATTAGTCATGGCGTATTAGGAGAGAAGACAGTATGATGGATAAGACGGGATGGGCGAGCTACAGCTGCTGAATGAGAGCTCATGATGGAGGATCGCCCTGGCAAGCTACGAACCGTATTTTTGGATGCAGGCCTAGTGTATCAGGACTAAATTACACCGTCAGTTGGGATTTGAGCTTGGGAGCTACTTAAGATTGGAGCTTCATCTGAGCTGGATACAAATAGCACTTTGTATAAGACACCTGTTTGAATATGATAAAAATTCACAGTTTAAATTGTGCGCTATTTTATGTAAACAGATCATATATATTTTGATAGTGGTCCATTTCCTTTAGGATTAGTGTTCATACTTTCCTCATATGTTACAGCCCACTGATATTCAAATCCGAGGCTTATACAGCTATAATAACCATTTTATAATAGCCCTTCTGCTATTGCAGATGATTCAAAGCCTCTGTAGTCTGATTGTATTTGAAATTCGACTCTGAAAACCTCCAGATACATTGATTCTCTGAAAGTTTTATAAGACGACGGCTCTAGAGGCATTGCTTAATGCATTAGCCTTATATCCCTACAGAAGAAGAAGCAATTACATTGGCCCACTTTTTCATATTCCATCATAAATCTCTGTGAAATATATGCAAATTTTCCCAGAGACTCGAGACCTGCTCTCCAACCCACTATCAACACACATGGCAACCCACTGAACAACAGTGACACTTGAGATGTGTTTTTTTTTTTTTTTGTTTGTATCTCATCTGTGGAACTTGTCCTTGTCGATGAACGAACATTCTGTGTGTGTGTGTGTGTGTGTGTGTGTGTGTCAGAGTGTCTTCTCGCTTCGTTAACCTTTTTTTGATATGCAGCCACATGCTCAGGGCCTCAATGCTGCACCTCCTCTTTACAGATTAGATGGCTCTGTGGAACGGGGGTGGGTTGTTTGTGGTGTCTGTGTTTTTGTGCCTATTTTTTGACTCTCGTACAAAAACACAGAATTGGGACATTAAACAACCTGCAGCTATGTTCATCACACTGTACTTGGATATAAGCTTAGGCCACTTAACTGTAATAGCCTACTTTTTATCACCTTAACCTGTTTTTTTTTTTTTTTTTTTTTTGAAGATGTCATCACTGCTTTCTTGCATAATTTCAAGTTCAGTCTCCATAACTTTTAAAATACAGGAAAAATGATCAAGTAAAATGGCAAGAAAATGGATGAATATCATCCTCTCATATCTGCGTCAGTTTCTTTCGCGAACTTGTTTTGAAAATGGGTACATTTCAAATGAATAATAATTAATAATAATTAATAAAATGTAAAAAGAGTTGTCTCTTGTTTGAAAACGTGAGATAGTACAGCTGAAACTTGGATAAAACGGATAAAACCTGGGTGGTACAGCCAAAGATATATATCTTGATAGTGTAAATGAGTAATATCTGTATACATATTTACACAAAATTGCACAAGAAACAGTACGGTTATACTGAACTTTATAGCTCATCGGCTAGCTGCCTAGCTAGCTCACACTGATCACGGTGCTTCCGGTAAAATTAGCGTCCCTTCTTCCTTTTCATCTTCATCTGACGAACTTTCGTATTTTAAAACCAAAAGCTATATTCCTGAAACGTGTCCATGTTTTTGCCATGTCCGCTGATGTCGCTAACACTGCTGTAGTAACTGTTTCAAACTAGGAAGTGGAATTTCCCGTGGCAAACACACACACAGTGATACACACAGTGAAACGTCCCAGTGTGGTTATAGGAAACATAAGCACTATTGGAATGCCGCTCGACCAATCAAATTAGTGGACCTAATTTATACAGTAACTGTTGTAGAAATCACAATATAATTTCTCTGACCTAACAAGAACCATATTTATCGAAATACTTTGGTTTCATGCTGAACAAATAACAAAACCAAATTAACATTTAGAATGTCTTTAAATTCAATTTCTAGTTAAATAAATACAAAATTTAAAAAAATACAGTAATTTAAATACAAACAGAAATAAAATGTCAGCACGTTAAAAGTCACTAGTATCAAACCTTGTCTTTTAAGTGTTTATAAATAAAATAAATCAAACCTTTGTGTTTATGATTTTAAAAAGTATTAAACGTGTTTAAAATAAAGCTACAAAAATATTAAAATTAGTATATAATATATAATAATAATAATAATAATAATAATAAAGCAAAACAAAAACAGTATCAAACATTTTAATTGGGGATTTCACACTTAAGTTGAAAGAGATGTGAAATTTTCTGAAATGTTGCATTTAAATTATTTCAAAGATTTCGTATTTATTCTTCATATAGTATTTTATATTGCCTTAGTTCGGTAAAACATTAGAGGTAGAGCTGTACTGTGTTCATTCTGCATAAACCACAGGCACAAATGTTGCTTTTTTTTTTTAAGGAAAGAAAATCATGAGGAGGCAATGACATGACTGTATCATATTCATTTCTTTGTGTTTACCCTATGGTGTAGCTTGGATAGAACTTTCAGTAGGATATAATGTAGTGCTGTTACAGATCCTACGCTAGAGCAGAAATAAGTGACTGGCAAGTGCCTGTTGGAAATTACTTCTTACATGGAAATAGATGCCTAGATAAATAATTTATAATCACACTTTGCTCAAATGGAATGATGAGGTGCCTAGAAACTGCCACTTCTGATTAATAGCCAGATGAAACTGAGTCCACTGGTAACAAGAAGCCTTTTCCCCCCATCACATTTTTCCTTTCCCTGTTTCAGTTTCCTAATGACATATTTCACATTTACCAAAACTAACATTTTGATCCTACCACAGTGTCATAATTACTGAATTCATATCGCAGAATTACTCTCGCTTATGTGTATATCCACCATAGCTCAACATATTCCACGTCACCTTCTAATGTCAGGGTCGAATCGTTAGCGTTTGCCAGTTCACCGTGTTTTCTGCTGAACCTGATGGGACTAGTTTGAATATTATTATACAAAAAGATGCTTGCTGTAAGCTATAAACTAAGGGATTATACTTCCTGTCTATTTTTAATTCACTGGTTAACAGAAGGTAATTGTTTTTTTTAATGAGAAAACAAAATGGTGTGGTAATTATCTCTTCCAGGCATAGTAGTCATTTATTTATTTATCTAAATGACTCCTCCTGATTATGCTTCTCTCGCTCTTTCTGTCCTTCTGGCAAACTGCTGTCTTGGGATTTTCCATCCAGGTGGGAGGGGTTTACTCGCTCAGTGTTTGCGGATCCAAAAGCAACTTTTCTTTTGATTGACAGTTTTAATATATAAATGAATCAGGCTACAGCGATCACTAAGTCAGCATAGCACCATCATTTCTGAATTCTTGCAGTCAAGCATGCTGAAATACTCTCCCAAGTGGATATTGTGGTTTGCCAAGGAGGTGATGATCCTTTAGCAACCACAGACCTATTTTTTTACATTTTCTTGCCAGTAATTTCAAGCATAATGTCTGTTACGTAGTCCCAGAACAGCATGGCCAGCATTATCATATATTTCACTGCAGTACAGTATACAGATTGGACTGGGAATCATTCCTTTTTTGTTTGTTTGTTCGTTTGCAGAGACTTGTGTATTGTATGCTCTGTGTATTCATTTAAGGAGTATCAGTAATTTTGCAGAAGTAATAAATGAAAATGAAAAGTGGTCAGATGTTTCCTTTCATATGCAGTCTGCTGGTTTTAAATAAGTTGAGCGATCCAAGCACATGCTAGCTGTGCTAAGTCTTGCTGTTACTATGGTTACCGTATAAGAGACACAAGTGATTTTCTAACAGTCATCTAAGATATGGCCAAAAGTTTGTGGACACCTGACTATCTCACCTATATGCGCTTATTGAACATCTCTTTCCAGATTTAGTCCCCCTTATAATAACCCCCGCTCTTCTGGGAAGGCTTTGCACTAGATTTTGGAGCGTGGCTGTGGGGATTTGTGATCATTCAGCTACAGGAGCATTAGTGAGCTCAGACACTGATGTTGGGTGAGGAGTCGGTGTTCCAGTTTATCCCAAAGGTGCTCAGTGGGGTTGAGGTCAGGGCTCTATGCAGGACACTCGAGTTCTTCCACTCCAACCTTGGCACACCGTGTCTTCATGGAGCTCGCTTTGTGCAGTTTGGGCCCCTTAGTTCCAGTCAAGGCAAATTGTAATGCTACAGCATGCGAAGACATTCTGTACAATTGTGTGCTTCCAACTTTGTGGGAACAGTTTGGGGAAGAGCCACATATGGATATGATGTTCAGGTGTCCACAAACGTTTGGCCATATGGTGTATATTTGCTTTACATGTGATCAGAATTGTGTTTAAATTTATTAACTTAACTGTGACCCTTTTTTCTGCAGGTACTCAAACATCATCTGGAATGAGGGACTCCATTTGCACTGGTTGCTCTGACACTGCTTCAGCTTCTTCAAAAGCAGCGATAAGGAATGAGTTTGAATGAAAGACAGGAAACAGACTCAATCGGCTACTTATTACGCATTGGGGGAGCCTTGTACAGACAATATCATCTCAATTAAAGAAGCTGACGACAGACATGGTGACATAGTGGTGTTTAATATGGAGGAGACCAGCTTGTTGAACATCTCTTTTCTTCACTCACAATGTTTTTATACACAGACATAAATTGATGGTGTAAATGGAAAGAATCTGAGATTTGATTCCATTTTGCCCCTTTGTTTGTTTGTTTATTTGTTTATTTTTGGTGGGGGGGGGGCATCCCCACGATGCTGGGTGCTGGCTGCGTGCGACGTTTCCTCCGCCAGCTCACGCTCCAGACCATCTTTCTCCTCCTTTTCCTCTTGTGCACGCTCAGCGTCTTCATTTCCGCCTACTTCCTGTATGGCGTCAAAAGGGAGTTTGAGCCTTCCGCTGGAGTCACGCCAGAAGACTGCGATGATGACATCACGCCATCCCGGCTCCTGCCGCTCCAGGATGACGTGGGCAGAGATGCGGCGGCAGATGGCAGCCAGACCGACCTGGTGGTTCTCGTCTTTGTCGAGAGTCAGTACTCCCAGCTGGGTCAAGACATCGTAGCCGTGCTGGAGTCGGCCCGATTCCGGTACCATACAGAGATCTCTCCAGGAAAAGGAGACATGCCCACACTGACAGAGCGCGACAGGGGCCGCTTCGCTCTCATCATCTACGAGAACATCCTGAAGTACGTCAACATGGACGCCTGGAACAGAGAGCTGCTGGATAAATACTGTGTGGAGTATGGAGTGGGAATTATCGGCTTCTTCAAGGTCACATGATCTACTCTATCTCTCTATCTCTTTCTGCCTCTACACTTGGATAATTAATATGATAATCCACATTATTATAGTCTGACCTCAGCATACAAAATGGATTTGTATTCGGCTAATATGTTACTCTCCGAGCCAGTTCGCAGATTTTTTTTTTTTCAATTCCCTCTCTCTCCCACTCCCTGTGTGTGTGTGTGTGTGTGTGTGTGTGTGTGTGTGTGTGTGTAGGCGAATGAGAACAGTCTCTTGAGTGCCCAGCTAAAAGGTTTCCCTCTGTTCCTGCACTCTAATTTGGGTCTAAAGGACTGCACCGTCAACCCAAAATCACCCCTCCTGCACATCACCCGCGCCCACGAGGTCTGTTCAGACGTAACCTTAACACACTTTGTGCTTAAAGATGATAAACCTGTTGGATGAGACACTGGGATTACCAGAAGATTATAGCTGGTTTAACTACTTGTGTAAAAGAGTGAAAAGGCAAAAATATCTTAAACAGATCTGGACAGGGTTCTTGCATAAACATAGAGTTTGAAGGCACTCAACCCTGGAGAAGTATAGAAATTTATAAACCACACACACACACACACACACACACACACATATATATATAGTTAATTTTATATATAACACTCAAGATATACTCTATAATAAGGTTCCAAATCTATTGTCTTTAAGCATGTTTTCCTTCTTCATTATGCAGTTAATAGCTTTTTTTTTTTTTTTTTTCTTCTTCTTTCCCTTTTTCCCCAGAAATCAGTCTGTCCTAACATTCTTTTACAAAGGAAAGGGAAAGTTTAAATGAGATTAAATATGTAGCATGATATTTCTGGTTTGCTAAGCCAGTAAGCCTGCAAAAATATTCAACTGGTTGTATTTTTATTACATTTCTACAAAAATAAACAAGAAAAATATTAGCAAAAATGTTCCTCTGACTAGCATCAGAGTCAGTCAGAGCTGTATACTTTGTTTACTGATGATATCGATAATCAGGATTGTCACAGTTATAAAACTATGCAGGTAATTGTTTGGCTGACAATTATATGTCACACAGACAGTAGTGATGAATAATTTAGTTGTCTTGCTGTTGATGTCTGTGACTATTATAAGCATATAAGCATAATTATAATGTAATAATGCACATACACTGTATAAAGAAAAGCCATTAATCAATGTTCAACAAATAAAATATTTTTGACTGTGAAAAAAGGGAACTTCATCCAAATAATCATTTACAACACAGCATTGAAATACAAATAGGTTGTTGAAAATGGAAATAGATAAATGACTAAATGCGTGCTGGAATTGATCAAATGGATATGTTAAGGTTGAATGTATTTTACTGACTGTTTTTATACTGATTATTATATATACTTCTCATCTCTCTCTCTCTCTCTCTCTCTGTCCCTGTCCATGTCCTCAGGTGGTCAGAGGTCCTCTCCCTGGTGATAACTGGACCGTGTTCCAGTCCAACCACTCCACATATGAGCCAGTACTGTTAGCAAAGACCCAGTCAGCAGAGAGCGTGGGCCTACGTGCCGTCCTCCACACCTCTGTGGTTCAGGACCTCGGCCTCCACGATGGCATTCAGCGCGTGCTGTTCGGCCATGGCCTGGCCTTCTGGCTGCACAAGCTGGTGTTTGTGGACGCTGTGGCCTTCCTCACATCTAAGAGACTCTCACTGTCCCTGGACAGATATGTGCTGGTTGACATTGACGACATATTCGTAGGAAAAGAGGGCACCAGAATGAAGATGGCTGATGTAGAGGTGAGGGTGAGCTGCAGCAATGCTAAATGTTATGCTAATGCAATGCTAAATCTTATTAACTGAATAGCTTAAATAAGCACTGCTGTTTTGTTTTTAATTTGTAAAACAAAACTTGTTTTCTGCAATTATTTCTATAATAAACAATAATAAATTAAGATTAATTCATTAATAAATACATTATTAACCATCAGTTATTTAATACTGTTCATGTCATTAACTAATTGATTAGTTACTAATTGATTACTAATTGTCATTGATTAATTATTTATTAGTGATATATACATTTTACACCCAAAAAGGCACAGAAGCCCTTGTACTCCTAACTTAAGAAATCCAGACTCTATGAATATGCCAGTTAGAATGACCCAGTGTTTTATGGCCTACATTTACATACTGAAACATGATAGGCTCTCATATTTTATGATGCAATAACACTTACCACTCGCATGTTTCTTAAAATAATGTCGTAAAACCGAGTGACCGTTTCTTCACTATGGCCAGTTTTTAAACTTAAATCTTTTCCTGTAGGGGTTTAACCATACAAACAGACAGATACTGTAGAGACATAATATTATTGGGACAATATTGAAGACTTTAAACTAAAATAAGTATAATGTGCGTAGTGAGAGTTTCTGATTGTGTGTGTGTGTATGGGTGTGTGTGTGTGTGTGTGTGTGGGTGTGGGTGTGTGTATTCTTCCACATCCAGGCACTGGTACAGACGCAGAACGAGCTGCGGAAGTCAATCCCAAACTTCACCTTTAACCTTGGCTTCTCAGGGAAATTTTACCATGCAGGTCAGTGATCGATATGATGATAATATTTTATTTAGAATTGTGTGTGTTTTTGTGCGTGTACAAGAGTGTGTGCCGGAGCTAAGATACTTTGTGACCTCGTTTTTTTTTTTCTCCTGCATGTGGGAGCGTGTTTATCGTTGCACAAATAGAGACAAAACATTGTCGTTGTGTCGTCTGCTAACTAATAATCACCAGTTCCCAGTTCCCGGAATGAAGAGATTATAGTTCACCTTTTTGTTTTTTTGTTTTTTTTTTACTGCCTTCTGATTCAGGTGTTTGATAATTCAACTAATAAAGCAATATTTGCTACTTGTACACTCAAATTCCTTTTTGGACACCCATATTATGCTGTGATAATATATACATCATATTGCTTTCTTTACAGTCATGTGAATAAAAATTGTCATAAAAATGATGGGTGTGAAAAAGATCAAGGTGAAATGTTGTTTTATTGTATTAAGAGATTGTGTGTCAGTGTGTGATGAGAATAATCATCAAGATGACCTACTATTGTCCTCTGTTAACAAGCTGTGTGTGTAGGTGCTGATGAAGATCTGGTTCGTGACCTATTATTGCCTCTGTTAATAAGTTTTGTGTGTGTGTGTGTGTGTGTGATTGTGTGTGTAGGTACAGATGAGGAGGATCTGGGCGATGACCTGTTGTTATCGTATGTTAACGAGTTCTGGTGGTTTCCACACATGTGGAGTCACATGCAGCCTCACCGCTTTCATAACCAAAGTGTGTTAGCTGAACAGATGCTCCTGAACAGACGCTTCGCTGAGGTGAGTACAATACACACACACACACACAAACACACACACACACACACACACGTGATAACACACACAAGACACATTAACGCAGACAGAGGTGTCGCGGTCAGCCATGCTACAGCAGTCCTGGAGAGCTGAGTGTCATGTCGAAGAATTGTGTGTGTGTGTGTGTGTGTTGATGTGTGCCTAGAGGGCATGGAGTTGAAGTCCAGCTTTCTTATCATTATACTACAATGTAGAGTTCAACAACAAAATGCAGTTATAGTTTCTTGAATCTACACTGAAAAAAAGGCTCAAAGAATTCAAACGCATGCATCGCTTCCACATGATTAAATTGTGTTGCATTGTGTTACTATTTGTTTTTGTACATGATTTGATTGTGTATTTTCAAAGCCTTGAACAAAATCAAACTCAGCATTCTCACCCGAGCCAAGGATCGAACCCAGGTGACTGGCATTCTGATTTTATAATATAATTGGATCGTGTTAATACTACGGGAACTGATCACGCTTGTTTAACTTTAGTATAAGCACACCCGTCTTGATGAGAAACTTTATTTTTATTTTTTTGTAAACTATACGTAATATGTTCTCTTAAATCTGACCCACAGTATTCCATTTTTTTCAGCGTACTGACACACATTCATGCGAATCGAGACTGGATTGATGCACCTGTGCAATCCTGTCTCCCATCTGTCACTGTGTATAATTTCAAATCTGAGAACCAACAACTTTATTATACGTATATTTCTGAGTTTCGCAGCGGTATTGGGCTGTTTCTTCAAATTCAGACACTGCGCTGAAACCCTATTTCGTCATTAGCATCTGAGTACACACACACACACCTAAAATACAATAGACCTTAAAGGAAAGTTGTTGGTAGTCATCAGGATTGGGTAATCAATTTGAGAGCTTTTTTTTTTTTTTTTTTTTTAGAAGTTGCAATCAAAGCACTGATAAGCTGTTTACATCCCTCAGCCAACTTCACTGTGTTTATTGTGTGACTTATGAAAGTGTGAGAGCTCAGCAGCTCTGTTTGGCGAGGGGGTGGAATTTATTTTCTGGGCAAACTGAAAACAGACGCCTGAAATGAGGAAACTAGAGCCCTTGCTCATCGCAGCACTTTGTAAGGCCTCTTTTTATGTATGTAATAAAGCCTGCTGTTTGAAACTAAACGCAAAGCATTTGCATTGACATTATGGGTGTAACGCCAGTACTTTCATATTTCAGTGACACGTAATCTACTTTGCATTCACCCACACCAATTATAATGAGATTCGCACTGCCTAGGAAGTTGCATTCTTGTTTTTATCTAATATGCATCGAAAAAACATCCGTTTACATCCTTTTATCGAGCTTATTGACAGGCGGCTTTTGTCTACTATGTTGGAGTCAGTTTAAATAGATTATGATTTATAAGAAGCTCCACCTCTTTGAGAGATGAATAAATGGTTTGGCTTTAATGACGCTTTGAGGGGTCACAAACAGATACAAGCAAATCAGTCAATAAGAAAATCAATTAAAATGAGAAGAAGCTGACTCAAAAAAAGTCCTTTATTTATTCGTCAATTTTAAATTTGTTTAAAAGGTAAAATTGTGTCCTCACTGCAATCCTAACTGTACTGGAGGTTGCTTGGATGCAGCCCGACACTATCAAATCACTGTTTAGGACCGGAGATAGATTGCTGTGTTCACACCTAACCAATAGGACCACTCCAAAGGGGTAAAGACACTAGGATTCGATTCTAAAAGCATACTTCTTATCATACATCTTATGAAGGCACTAGGAGTGTAACGCGATGATGCTAGCTGTGACTGCTTCTGTAATTTCTGTCTGTATTCAGATACAGATACAAATAGGTATTTAAACCTGCAAAACTTCTCATGAACACAAGTGACTTGAGATCCAAGCAAACCTGGCGGACAGCCGTTCTGCTGGACTTCCATTAGTTCTCGGACTTTCACGTGACCTCAAGATAGCATTTTCACACAGAACAGTCAGTAGGTCATCCCCATACTACGGGTTATAAACATTAACCGATTTATGATTTGAAATCAGGACAGCTGGGGACTGTGAGTAGATCTGAGGGGTTTATATTGGTTTTCCACACACATTCCACACCACATGATAATCTAGGAAGATTGCTTAAACGTAACTTCAGGTCATTTGGGATGACTGAGATGATAAATTGGCTTGGTAGTGTTGGACAACTGTCAGGCAGTAGATCTCAGTTCCTTCTGAAAAAGAGAGATTCTTTGTATATAACTGCAACACGACAATTTCATATCAATACGTATCCGCTTTCATATTAAGTGCTCTGTATCAATGATGCATGAATGAACTTCATGACTGCTCAGTATAAATGAGCATTATGGGTCTCCTCTGTTGTATGAATCTTGTGTGCAGGAGCACTCTATCCCCACACACCTGGGTTATGCAGTGGCTCCTCATCACTCAGGCGTCTACCCCATTCACGTGCAGCTCTACGAGGCTTGGAAGAAAGTGTGGGGCATCCGAGTGACCAGCACAGAGGAGTATCCTCATCTCAAACCAGCCCGCTACCGTCGCGGCTTCATCCACAGCGGCATCAGCGTGAGGGTCCAAACACACACACACACACACGCGCGCAAACAATATTGCATGTTCTGTTAGGTTAGGTTCAACTTAACTGTCATTGACAGAGTATGAGTACACAGATAACAAAATACGGCATCCATGCAGTAGTGCAAATAGCAAATAAGTTAAATGAAATAAATAAGGCAATGGTGCAATAAGGTAAGATAACAGTGTACAGGTAAAGAGAAACAGTATGATGCATACCAGTAATGCAAATGGCAATTTAGGTAAATGAAATAAATAAGAATTATGGTGCAATAAGTAGAGGTAAAGAGCATGATGCATGCAAAATGATATATCTCCCTTCCTAGGTTCCCTCAGGGTTCTCTTGTTTTCTTTCCACCTCCCAAAAACATGGCAGTATGTGGACTGGCTATTCTAATTTGCCCCTGGGGTCCCGAAATTACCCCTTAACTGTCCACCCTGCACCCAGTGTTCCTGGGATATGCTCCAGATCCACCACAAACCTGACCACGATGAATTGGCTATTGAAAATAAAAATAGAAAACACCGAAAACTGAACTAAAAGTTTATTAACATTTAATTAAAATAAAATGAAGACATTTTAATTTCATTTGAATTTTTGGTATTTTAATTTAATGAATTTTTTTTTTTTTTTAGAAAAAGATAAGTGAATGTTGCAAGAAAAAAAAATAAAATGAAATTAAAATGGAGACATTTTCATTTCATTTTAATTTTTCCTTGCAGCATTCACATATCTTGTTCTAATTAAATGTGGAAAGTGCCAGCTGGCTGGAAGACTGCACATGCAGCTTCAGAATATTATTATTATTATTTTTTTTTACTTGAAAAAGTCCATAGCCTGCTTCTAATTACATCAACTCTCACTGCGTGGTGTCCCTGCATGCAGATCTTGGCTTCTATTAAATTTGGAGCTTTGATTATTGTATGGACTGTTATTAAACCATTAGCACATTCATATTTCTGTTACAGAAACACTGATTCAGTTCAACAGTATTCAGTAAAATGAAATACCTAATAAATCTTCTGAGTAATTACTTAATACTTTTATAGCATGTCATACATTATTGATGTTTTAGCCATTCTCGTAATATTACACTATATGCAGTGTGTTTGTGTCCCTTACTAAATATTAGACACCATAATATTTCCACAGAAATAAAAGATTAAGATAATTACTTAAATATTAGGTAAAACTAGACTAGATGAAATCTGAAAATAATATAAAAATCAAAATTTGTCTTGAAAATCAAACTGTGTTAACACTGACACTTTCACTGCTTCTTTCTGTATCTTCTAATCCTTTTTTTTCTGTTACTTTCTCTTTGTTCACTTTTTTCCTTCTCACCCACACACACTCTCTCTTCCATGTTCATATTATTTCTGTTCCTCCATGACTCTGTGCTTCCGTTTCGTCCTCCTCTTAGCTTCATTTTCTCTTTGCCTTTAACCTGGACACAACTATTAACTGTAATAGATCAGGGGTTTTACTTGGCCTAAAGCCTGGACTGACATTACCCGCTCTTTGCTCTAAGTGCCTTCTTTGTGTGATTTCTTCCATATGTCTTCTTGTGAGCTTCATTTCTGGGCATGTCTCACCCCCGGTGTGATTGTCCTTGAAGCAGAGAGAGGAGTAGGACAGGAGAGAGCAGTTCGCTGATTGCTGAGAGCAGATTTATATTCAGATACGGGTTCTGCCTCTCATTGATTTTTATATACACCCGCCGAGTTCATGAACGCTCCGAGAGAGATTATGAATATTACATTAAGACTCGCTCTATTTATTGAAGTGAAGATAGAAGCTCGGTGCTTGCCTTCCCGTGTGTGTGTGTGTGTGTGTGTGTGTGTGTGTGTGTGTGTGTGTGTGTGTGGATAGATGGAGGGAGCACAGAGGTGTCCAGGCAGTTTCTGGGAAAGTGAATTCATATGACGCTATGTGTGTGTGCGCGCGCGCGCGCGCGCGTGTGTGTGTGTGTGTGTGTGTGAGAGAGAGAGAGAGAGAGAGAGAGAGTGAAAGAGAAAGGTAATATAAACAAAGTGCTTTTGCGTTTATGAGATAACCTTTTGCCTATTCCTCTGTCAGGTGCTGCCGAGGCAGACTTGTGGTCTGTTCACTCACACTATCTTCTATAAAGATTACCCAGGAGGCCCTCAGGAGCTGGACAAGCTCATCAACGGAGGGGAACTATTCCTCACTGTATTGCTCAACCCAGTGAGTACACACGCGCACACGTCCGCTACTCCCACAGCACATGGATCAGCCTTCTTAAAATTTCATTTCCAGCATGTTTATACTCTGTGACAGAAAAGACACAGTTATAAGTTTGGTAATCAGGGTGGATATTATGAAACACCAGAAAGTTCTTTCAGAATAAATAATATAATAGCTGCGCTGCATGTTCTGCAGCATGAGGTGTGGTGGTGTTTCTGTTCTTTACTCTCTCTCTCTCTCTCTCTCTCTATATATATATATATATATATATATATATATATATATATATATATATATATATATATATAATAAAAATAAACAGTGCTTCTCCTAATATTAAGCTTACACCAGTGCATACAGGTCATGAATCAAGTGCTCTCTACGCTATTGATTAGCTATTATTCGGTCAGTGCATGTGGTTATTTCCTCCTGAGCTATATGCATTGTGTGCATTAATCTAGTCCTCGCTATCCCGAGTCCCATCATCCACATACTGGAAATGAATCTGAAATGATTGATAATTATGCAGTTGTTTCAAACTCTCCGATATTATCTGACATCCTGGACGCCCCGCCCCCTTCCCCCATCATATGTAAGGAATCTTTTGATAAGTGCTCTTATCTCGACTGACATGGTGTCCTTGCTTTCTGTCAAGTGAAATGGAGAACGTTTTGACTTCATGCGAGATTAAATCTATCAGTGTATGTTCGGGGGAAAAAAATGAGAAAAGTATATAGTTGTCATCAGTTAACAATATTTATTAGGGATGCCCCTGAAAACAGAACATAGGCTAGAAGTTTGGGTAACACTTTCTGTGAAGCCCATGCTCATAATGAATGCATAATTATGTATAAGCAAGTATTATTGTTCTATAAATACATTTATAAACCCATAGCAAGGCCTATACTTCTTTATAATAACAGTTATAGATACATTTATATTAGTGTTATAATTACTTATAAGTGATATACTTGCTTTTATAATAATTAGTCAGTCTTATGGTTCCATGCATGTATTTATGATGCTAGATTTTTATAAATACATTCATGGAACCATAAGACTGATTAATTAATACTTATAAACCAGTGTATAGTGCATTATGAGCATGGGTATTGAAAAAGCAAGTGCATCACTTATATTTACAATATTTATATGTAACTATAACTGTTGTTACAATGAAGAATGGGTCTTGATGTGTCTTTATAAATATGTTTATAGAACAGTAATACTTTATTATAAATAATTATAAATGGGGCTATAATTCATTATGAGCATGAGGTTCACAGAAAGTGTTACCAAAGTTTGAAGTAAAAAAAGGAGAAATCTGACTGAAAAGAGGTAAAGTGTAATCTTAACAAGCTAAAGTAACTAGCTAATATTTGCAGAGTGAATTAGTTAGTGAGCTTATCTCATTTTTCTTTGAGTAATGCTGGATAATACAAATATATACACAAACCTAGCTTTGTTTCAGCTTTGTAAAAGAGTGACGTGTATTTCTAGAAACACTTATGCGTGAATTTACTTTAGTAAATTTGAAGTGTACGGGTTTGTTATGTCTACACTTATTTTTCGGGATTATGTCTGTATTACACTGATACAAACCCGTTTATTTTCCCCTAAAAAGTTTGTGACTTCAAGTGACATCACATTACTCAGTTAGACAGACTTCCTCAGCTAGTTAGCCATTTTATCTTATGGTAAAAGCCTCACTTCCCTAAAGCTTTTTTTCAGGAGCTCCATCCAGACCTGATCTAATGCAGTGATTAGCCCACGGTTCAGTCTCGACTGACTGGATCTGATCAATGAGCAACGCTCGTGGAGTAGGTCAGCTAATTGCATGTTCGTCTCTTTCCTAATGAGCTTCTCACTATCGATGAGAGTGACCAGCTAGAGTCATTACGTTTTAAAGGGCGAGTCACACACACGGATAGGACACGGCCGCTAGCTTTAACCCCTTGAGCTGTACATTCGACACCGATCATAGCACATTTTTCTTCCGTAATTTAACACTCTTCGGTTGACAGCCTGTGTTTTTTTTTTTTTTTTTTTTTTTTACATTTGTGAGTGACTGGTGTGCAAGCTACCATCACTCTGTATATGAGCAAGCGTGATAGCAGAGGAAAACTGTTTTCTATACAACATAGTGCATGAGGTACTCGAATCTTCCTGCTATAACAGCTGATTTTCCATCATCCAGCTGGTATATCTAGCTAGACAATATTTGTACAGTTCTGGAGTGGGCTTAAAAAAAAAAGGTGGACGATCCTTTCAGCACACTTAGCACCGCTTGATTCTATAGTATACAGCTGTGGAAAAGTAATGATTTATAGTCACACTATCCGGTGTCACACAAAACAGGTTCCTTTATGAGTCTCCTTCCTCTTAAGGTTTCTTCCTCATGTGGTTTCAGTGAGTTTTTCCTTGCCACCATCACCTCTGGCTTGCTTGTAAAGCTGAATTGAAAGACAGTAGTCACATGACCAGATTACCATTGCATTACATTGGAGGGCTGCTATTATTGTCGTTGTTGTTGCTGTTATTACTGCTTATGACGCACCTTATACTTTGTAGTTACTTCGGTGTTGTTGGGGTGTTTTAGCGATATTTAGGAAGTTCTTGTGCCAAATGTGGATGGGACTGAAATATGGGGCTGTTGCTTTTGTTGTTGTGTGGGTGAGTCTGGATGGGCTTGGAATGCATTATATAATGTTTCCCGTTAAAAAAGAAAATAGTTTTATTGTTGTTATTCTTGTTGCCGTTGTTGTTGTTCTTGTTGCCGTTGTTGTTGTTCCTGTTGCCGTTGCCGTTGTTGTTGTTGTTGTTGTTGTTTCGGTGAATCTCAGTGAGCCTGGAAAGCATTATATAATTTTTTCCATTAAAAAAATAGAAAATAGTATCATTGTTGTCTGTTGCTGTCATCGTTGTCGTTGTTGTTATTTCTTCATTTCTTTGGGCGAGTCTGGATGGGCTGGAATACATTATATAATTTTTCCCATTAAAAAGGGAAAATTCTCTTTGCATACAGTCTTTGCGTTTGGATAGCGAAGTTTGGGTGCATACAAAATAACAGAGTGAGCAGCACAGTGGGCAGAAAATATACATATATACATATATACATAGTTTGATGAAATAAGTGCTCCACTTTGCCAAACTGGGGCTTGATAATTAGCCTGTAGATTCACAGGAAGCATTTCCCCCAGTCAGAGAACTGAAAAGACAACAGGGATTTGATGAGGCTGGTAGGAAAGTCTTTTGATGTATGGGGTTCATTAAAAATCCTAATACACAAATGTTTCTCTTTCTGTATTTTGCAGATTAGTATCTTCATGACTCATCTTTCTAATTATGGAAATGACCGTCTGGGGCTGTATACTTTTAAGAAGCTGCTGCGTTTCCTGCAGACCTGGACTCACCTGAGGCTGCAGACCCTGCCTCCTGTCCAGCTGGCTCAAAAATACTTCAGCCTCTTCCCCTCGGACAGAGAGCCACTCTGGCAGGTGCGTATATCTGTTTGTGTGTGTGTGTGTTGTATGCCAAGTGTGTGTAGGTGTTGCGTTTTTCCAGTTCTGACTCATTTGATTCTGCTAATTATCAAAAGCCGCAGTGAGCTGAGTCAGTCGTCTTGGCACATTTTTTTCTTTCTGTTTTCACAGTGCCTGAGTGTTCCCAGGATTGCCATTAAGAGGTGTTCTTGTATACCAAGTGTGTGTAGGTTGTTGTGCCTGAGGGAGTGTGGGACTGAGGGCATCTGATGATTGAGAAGTTAAAAGAGGCCCAGGCGGGTGAGGATTGAGGGAGCGTGAGAGAGGGACTGAGGGGAAGAATAGCATTAGTGTACAGTGCGGTGCCGTGTCAGGCTCTGTGGTCAGCAGCTCCTCATCAGAGAATGTAGCGCTTGTTATTCACAGCTTTTCTTTTCTACGCTCGACTCACTGTAATGTGGTTCAGTGTGCTTCTGTTCTCCTCGTTCTCCCCTCACTCGCTGTGTTCTACTTTACTCTTTGTGAGTGTGTGTGTGTGTGTGTGTGTGTGTGTGTGTGTGTACGCTCTTTGTTCGTCTTGCTCTGATCTCTTTTCTTGCTCATGTCATTTGTGCTCAGAGCCTCTCGCATTAAGGTTCTTGTGGAGTCTTTGTGTGTGCAAGCGTTTGTGCCTGCACACGTATCACCTCCAGCTGAGCCTTTCTCAGTGTCACCCAGTGCACAAGTGCTCTATTGTCTCAATTCAGCCTTCTGTGTGTGCGCGTGTGTGTGTGTGTGTTGGTGCTGTCAAACCGAATTTCACCGTTCATGTACTATTCAAATTTTCATTCTGTTTACGAATAAAAAAAAAAGCAAGATATTCGCATTTGAATAATTTAGCTCCCATGTCCTCCTCCTCGTAGTCACCTAACATGAGTCTTTCAGCGCTCACATTTCCTAAACTTCTCTCACTTCATGTAGTAGTCTTTTATGAAGACTATCAGGTATTGTGAGTTATACCACAGCTCTGTTCAATTCTTGATCCTGATTGGTCGGATTTATTTTCTGAAACAGCATCTCCGACAGTTTCTATAGTAACAGCTAATTTGCATTTAATCTAAGCCTAACAATAAACTGGTTTATTTAACAAAGGAAAATGTGTAATCGTTGCTGTGGTAAAGTTTTCTCTAAGCAGAGGTTTATTTGTTATTTATGGAAGGAGTCTCCAGTGTCAGTGCTTTGTAATAGTCAGACGAAATGGTGTAACTTTTTCCACTATGGGAAAGTCTTCAGGCAGATGAGTTTTGCACTTTATGGTTTATCAATAACATGACAAATAGATTTTTTTTTTATTAACTCCGAGAGAGAGAGGGAGCGAGAGAGAGAGAGAGAGAGAGAGAGAGAGAAATAAAAGAGAGGAGGGTGAGAAAACTGTTTATAGCTGCTGTAACATAAGTGATAACAGGAACTAACAGGAACTTCTTTTGTCAATGCTCCACAACATTAAACATAACTATAAATGAACAAAAGTATGAAAGTATTTAATTAATAAAAATGTGTAATCATAGGTAAATTGCTATGGTGTGGCTTGTATTTTATTTCTTACATATTTTTAAATTATTTATCGACTTTCCAATATGCACTGAAAGCAACATCACATTTTGCTTTCACCAGTCATTTTTTTGGAGTCACCTTTTATGTGCTGAATTTTAGTTAGCATTCTTTTGAGCAACACCACTGTATTATATTATTACGCACATATATACTATATGGAGTGAGCGTATATGTTTCATCGTAAGCCAGTTGAGATTCAGCAAAACAACTAAATGACTAAAAATACAGTTTAGTGATTTAAATTCATCAAATTTAAATATCATTTTGTGGTATAGTACAGTGCTTCTGACAATGTTTGCTCTGACTGGGGTGCAGTATAAACCTGTAGTTACTCTTAAAAAAAAAAGTTCTAATGCAGTTGTGAAGGAATTGACAGTTGTGGCATATATCTTGTGTGTGTGTGTGTATGCGTGTGTGTGTGTGTTTATAAGACCCATCATCTGACACTGATTTTAGCAATCACACAGTCGTCAGTGACTGTAACTGGAAAGCATGTGCCAAGGCTTTACTCATTTAAGGCCCAGATTAAGCCTAGACTTGTAAAATTGGACACAACAATCTTCCTTACCGGAAAAATAAACTCGATTCCGTCAGACTGAGGTTACTCTTTCTTCAGGGGAAAAAAAAACAAAAAAACATTTTCTGGTCGTTTATAAGAAATATTGCTTTTTTAGAACTGTAAATGATTTCCATTACAGACTGATTAAGGACGTGAATTGCAGCTTAGCTCAATCTGTGCTTTTGTTACAGTTAGTGTGGGTGTTGTGGCCTGGAGAATTTTCTCCTGCATCTTTTTTTTTTTTTTACTCAGGAACAGTGTGACTGTGGCTACGGTTAAGTGAATCATCTGTTAGGATATAATCCCACAAGAGAGCGAGAACGGGTGTGCGTGTCTGAGAATCTACAACATAAAAGAAAGCTCTATTCAGCTTTCATGACTTCATTGTTAGTCACTTTAATAATAAAGAACGTAAGGACGATATTTTCCTCAATGTTAACTTATAATGTCCTTTCTCCCCTCTTTGCACTTTGTTTTAGAACCCTTGCGAGGATAAGAGACACAAGGATATCTGGTCTAAAGAGAAAACATGTGATCGCTTCCCTAAGCTGCTTGTGATTGGGCCACAGAAGACAGGTGAGTGCATAGAGCTCCACCTACTGGACTTGCTGAGTGAATACAGTGGACTGTGACGGGGCAGTAGATTTAGTATTTAAATAAATTGGGACAATTTCTTATGAGAAAGTATTTTTCTTGTATTCACATTTTTTAAATGGACATTGTTTCAAATGCTACTTACAGCTTAAGAGTTGTCAGTGTGGGAAAAATAATTTTACAGTATTTATTTCATATTTATGTTTGACAACAAAATCTAATCAAAACAATAGCACTACATTTTGAAATGCATACAGAAGATGCATTGCACATTTTTAATATTTTCAACGTAACTACCCAACAGCTATGGAGCCATTTACTAATATTACCTGCAAAGAAGCTTATTGTGACACATGATTATTACTATTAGTATATAATAATATCACCCAGGCTTGCTTACAGTGTTATTCTTCCCCCATTTCACTCCGTTTTATTTGGTATCAGGGACAACTGCTCTGTATCTGTTCCTGGGCTTGCACCCTGACCTCATTGGCAACTATCCCAGCAGAGAGACATTTGAGGAGATCCAGTTCTTCAATGGGCACAACTACCACCGAGGAATAGACTGGTGAGAAATACTCGGGACTTGCTCCTCTACCTCTGTCTTTAGCCTTTTCTGTTTCTTTCAGGCGATATTTTTCCACCTGGATCTGCAACCCATCAACCATCAACCCCAGGAGAATAATATTCTACCGTCATTGTCTGTGTTCTAGAGTAACTTAAATAAATTACTTAAAAATGTTGATATCTGCACCTTGCTGGTGAAATCACTGCCTGCTGAGAAGCTGCATTGTAGATGTATGTGTTTGTGACTAATGTTTCTCTGTTACAGGTACATGGAGTATTTCCCGCTCCCCTCCAACACCAGTTCGGATTACTACTTTGAGAAGTGCGCTAACTACTTTGACTCTGAATTAGCAGCGGCCAGAGCAGCAGCTCTCCTGCCTAAAGCTAAAATCATCACCGTCCTCATCAGTCCTGCAGAAAGAGCCTATGCCTGGTACCAGGTACTGTCCTCTACATGCCTGTTTCTCTGCTTGTACATGATTTACCACAAAAAGGGCTTGACAGCTTGTTAACTAAGAAGTAATAACAGAAGCAGACCTCAGGAGCCTCTGTCCCAAACAATAGAACTGCTGTCTTTTCCCCCTCAGTACTAAAGGGCCACAGTTTGGAATTGTACCAACACATCTGGTCATGAAAAACTTGAGGACAGGAACAGCTGAACTTAAAGTCAGGAAGAGCAGAGTGTGGGGTCAAGAGAATCTGAGCTTGAGACAGGCAGAACTGAGCTTCAGGTCAGGAAGTACATGAGGTCATGGAAGGCTGAGAGCTATGCTCGAGATCCGAAATAGCTTGAGAGTTGAGTTTGGGGTCAGAAAGGGTTTGAGGTCATGAAGAGCTGAGCTTGTGTTCAAAAGAAGCTGAGCCTGAGCTCAGGAAGAGAAGATCTTGAAGTCACAAAGTTGAACTTGAGGTTAGGAAGAGTTTTAGATTAGGAAGAACTGAACTTGAGGTCACACAGAGCAAAGTGTGGGGTCAGCAAGCGCTCATCTTGTGGTCATAGTTCAGGAGGGGCTGCTTGGGCTCAGGAAGACCTGAGCTTTGGGTCACAAAGAGCTGATGTTGGGATAATAAAGAGTTGACCTTGAGGTCAGGAAAGGTCTGAGGCCAGGAAGAGCTCATCTTGAGGTCAGGAAGAGTGTGAGGCCAGGTAAAAGCTGAGCTTGGGGTCAGGAAAAGTTTAACTTGGGGTCAGAAATAGCTGATCTTGAGTTCAGGAAATGCTGAACTTTGAGCTGAGCTTGAACCTGAGCAGCAGTTCACAAAGAACTAATGTTGAAGTAAAAAAGAGTTGATCTTAGGGTCAGGAAGAACTGATTTTGAACACTGCAAGAGCTGAGCTTGAAGCAAAGATGAAGTCAGGTAGAGCTTTAGATCACGGAAAGCTTGCTCTTGAGTTCAGGAAATGCTGAGCTTGGAGCTGAGCTTGAACCTGCTTGAGCTTGAGGTTAGAAGGAGGAGGAGGAGATTGTTGGTAGAGCTCTGTGGATCTATGCTTTAAAGCAGAGTGCCCAAATGAATCACTGTATGTTCCCGGTTCCTCGCTGCAGCACCAGAGGGCACATGATGATCCAGTGGCTATGAAATACTCTTTTCACGATGTCATCACTGCACCCCGTGATGCTCCTGCAAAGCTGCGCGTCCTACAGAGCCGCTGTCTGGTGCCGGGGTTGTATGCTATTCACCTTGAGCGCTGGCTTCAACACTACCACCCCAGTCAGGTGTGTGTGTGTGTGTGTGTGTGTGTGTGTGTGATGGTTTCTTTTTCTTTGAAAAAACCTCATTGCCTTTTGTAGGGCTTCAATGTGCAATGATATGTAAGAATATATGTAAGTTTTCATTATGTCTTTTTTTTTTATTTTTTATTTATTTATTTATTTATTTTTTTGTTTTGCATTATGTAGATTATGGTTGTGGATGGGCAGATGCTGAAAACTGAACCAGCATTAGTCATGGATAAAGTCCAGAAGTTTCTGGGACTAATGAATACCGTGAACTACCACAAGATCCTGGCGTAAGTTCAGCCCCGTGTCAGTCGTTGTTTAGCTACTATCTGGGTCTGGGTACATTTTTTTGTTTTTAAATAAACCACAACTGATTAAAATGTGTACTCTGGAACCTTCTTCTGTTTCCATAAAACATATGAAAATAGGATCAACATATACAGAAAGAAATTTTGGATGATTAAAATATTCTCAAATTGCAGTACCTGGATGTTTTTTTTCATCTGCCATGTTTTGAAAATGAATGAACAACAAAAGTTACTTCTGTTTTTAAGAATCTGGCATGTCTGTAGAGTTCTCTATGTTCATTCAGGGTCCATATTTACATCCTGAAAGCAGTTGTAACTTAACACTAAATTGTTGTTTGGGAATATTGGACTTAACACTGAAGTTATTTTCTGATCTGTGCAGGTTTGATCCTAAAAAAGGTTTCTGGTGTCAGCTCCTGGAGGGAGGAAAGACTAAGTGTCTGGGAAAAAGTAAAGGAAAGAGATACTCAGATATGAATCTAGAGGTACGGTATATTCCCCTTTATCATGCAGGTTGTGCTGCTTTCATTTGTCTCAGTACATTTGATCTGTAGTGATCAGAGTTTGCCTACAGGAAGAAGTTATCTTCCTCGTGAACCTGTGCGTTTATATTATGCTACAGTTATGCACAGGAATGTAACCTCACTTTTTGTTCTGTTTCTCCCTCTTCCTCAGTCCCAGTTGTTTCTAAGAGAGTACTACAGAGATCATAACATTGAGCTGTCAAAGCTACTGTACAGGATGGGGCAGGCTTTACCCACTTGGCTCAAAGATGAACTTCTTAACACTAGGTAGCTTTGAGCCATGCTCCTCCCCTCTGTCTGAGAATGGTATAGTCTCCAGCACCAGTCATTGGACTGAAGTGGAATAAACCATCGATATTGTCACGGGTGAGGAAGTCATGTCTCATTGGATTTCCCCTGTTGCTTTCAGAATATAAAGTGGTTTCTAAAATATAGCATCTCTACTTCTGCTTATTAAAACCCCCATGGGGTAGTATGTTATGTCACGGACTCATCCGAAGAGGAAATGGTACATCCTCTCACTACATCATGACAGATCTAAGTGCGTCATACTAGATATGGTATTTAACACTGGCTTCTCTCACTTCTTCTTGATAAGAGGAAGATTAAAACACATGAGATGTGCTGAGATAAGCCATGTCAAAAGACCAGGAACTCGATTTTTCCTTGTCTGCAAAGAATAAATGCACTGACCATGAAAGTATGGATGAACTGCCGTTTCTTCACCTCAGGACTTCAATGGTTTGGGGGCACAGGAGCAAAAGTGTGCATTTTAAAAGTGCCAGTAATTAAAGGCTTGCGCTGGGGTTTTGTACAGTGTTACTACATTACGCTCTTTATATGGATATGAACTAATTACAAAGCCCTTATTCAGCATGACTCTGACACAGTTCCACAGCGGCCATCAACACTAAACGAATGTGTCATAATTAAATGCAAAGCCTGACAGGTATTGAATTTTTTTTTAATAATTTTTAATGAGGTAATGATTTCCCGCAGCTAATTTCTCCAACACAGCTGAATACAGCTCTAACAGGTAACATTTCTTCAGGCTGGGTGTGCAGTGCTCCACTGAAGATCAGAGCGCTTCAGCTGCCGCGTGTTGGAAAATTCGATGGAGTACAAGGTCCAAACATTTTAAGTTTATTAACACAGATAACCATGCTAATGGATTTGGAAATATATGAATATCGAATGTGGGGAATTGTGTTAAATTCAACTGAGTTATTTATGTGACGTCACAGAAGACGTCAAGTTTATCTTGCTTTCATATGCGAATTATATGAAATTGTATGGAAAAAAAATATTGTTTGTATGATGTTTTGTAAAGAAATCTTGAATAGTACAGTTGATTGCAAGCGTTTTTTGCACCCCCGACGTTTAAACAAAACAAAAAACACCCCTACATCATTCATTCCTTCCTTTCCTCACACATCCCAACCCCTCCCCTTTTCACACCAAGCTCTTCCTAATACATCTCGGCTCCTTCTTCACTTATCCCATGCCAACCTCACCCTCAAACACCACAACCTCACCCCTTTTCCTGCCAGCCACTCCTCTTTTCAGCCCACCCCTCCCACACACATCCCAATCCCTACATCACTCGTCCCAGTCCCTCTGCTTTTCATCCCAGCCATCCAGTTTTCATCCCAGCCCCTTCACCGTTCCTGACAGCCCCTACCACTTTCATCCCAACACCTCTCTCACACTTCAAAACATCAAGAGCTAAGCCTTCAACCCCACCATCTGGATCCTCTCAGTCCTCATCTGGATCTGCCATCAGTCTTTTCCACCAGTCCTGCCTGCCAAGGCCCACCTCTTCATCCCTCCTCCAATTCAATCCAATCTATACCCGCAAAAATTCTCCAAAGTGGGGATATGCCCTGCATTAACAGCAGCCATTTAATCCTCTGTTTACACACTCTGCTAAAATACTCAAAGTTCCCGAATCTGCACTGGCCTTTTCTGTCTACCACAACACGATCTGCTCTGCCTTCCCACCTAATCGATAAGAACTCCCTGACTACCTAGCCATAGTATTAGTTTTATCTGTTCACTTTGGTGGAACCAGCTTTGGTGAATACCATCGTCTCTTCTCAGCCCACGCCTCAACATACACTTGCTATCTGGATCTAGAACTGTATTCCTGTGTCTTTCCTGTGGCATGAGTGGCTGCTCATCCCATCTTGCATCATGCTCAGTGGCTACTCTTCATCCACCAGTTTGCTATTCATTTTCATTTTATCGTTTTGATTTTGTTCTAATGGTATGCAAGATATAAGATGTATTAACTAAATCATGTTTTATAATAATTTTTCAGTCTTTTTTTTTTTTTTAAAGCACCACTTCTTGATAATGGACTGTCTGTACTGGTACACAGTTGCTCTCTGTGTTACTTTTGTTATTTTGCTTAATGTTTACAGTTAGAGTGCAGGACATCAGGACTCTTGAATGACAGTTGTAGCCCAGTCCCAGGCAAATTCAGACAGAAATAACATGTTAATATACAAATGGCAATGGTTTGTATTTTCTTAGGCTGGGAATGTGGTATTATTACTCTGCAGTCTACTTAAAAAGTCAGAAGTCAGAAGATTATGTGATCTATTGGTTAATGTTTTTGATTTTTCTCAGTGCTGTATTAATTTGTTTAATTTTGCCTTTTCTTTTATTATTCTCTTTGTTACTGTGCAGAACAATGCAGGAACTTCTATTGAATGTGGCACATCATATGCTGCTCACCACAGACATGTAAAACAGTATATGAGAACCCTAATGAACCTACCTTTTCTGAAAACCAGGAAGTAAAATGTTTGTTCACGGTGTGTTTTCTCCCGGGCAGTGAAATTCCTATTTTAAACTTGGTTTGTGGTTTTAAATGGATGCTACAAATGGTGTATTATTATACTTTTCCACCAGACAGAAGAACATGGGACAAAAAAAAAAAATCAACCACGACTGCAGCATTTTGACAGTTTCCACTGCTGTGTGAGCCGTGCCATACCCAATCACTTAGACTGCAATCAGTTAGCCTTCTTATCCAGGTTCCTTGCAGAGAAGTGCAGATCAGGGCTTTAATGCAATGCCACCATCAGTATCTGTATCTGTTTAGCGTTCCAAATATTCATAACTGTGTTTGGATTTAAACCAGATGTGGGTGTGGCCTAAATTGCATGTTAATGACTGTGGTCTTTCTTTGTCCTGCGAGCTTCATATCTGACCGTTCAGTCGCATTAAAATAAAAACCTCCTGCTCATGTGAATTTTTTTCCCCCTCATCTCACACGAAATCCCGGGTCCGATGCACACCATTAGCCTCCACTAGATGCTTTGGGAACCTTTCTAGCAAGCTTTCTTTTTTTTTTTTTTAAGAAACACCTTGTACTTTTACAGGTACGTAAAGGAGAGGCATGTGATCGTGATTTGTATGGTCTTGAGTTTGGGTTTGTTACTGTGCTGTACTTTGCTGTCTGGTGGAAGCGTGCCATTAGATATGTGGGAAAATGTTGATTTCAGGATTTCTATGCTGTTTTGTGGTCTTTGGTCCAGCCAGAGAAGTTGTATCATGTTCCCTTTTCAGTTCTCATTTGCTCACTGTATTCTGATCTATGTTATTATTACACACCCAATTTTCCAAAAACGCTTGTGGTGAAAAGGCTATTTAACTGTTGCCATATTTCAACACCTTCCTATGTTCTTTGTTCCTCTGTTACTAATGACTATTTTCAATGCACAGACCTGTAATCAATATTGAATGCACAGGTTTTACAGTAT
>CM040983.1:8781850-8793965 GCA_022985145.1 Pangasius djambal
TTTTTTTTTTTTTTTTTACACCCACTCAAGTAATTTTGACTGATAAGAGTCAAGTGTGTGTGTGTGTGTGAACTGTAAAACCCAGGCACTGTGGCTTGGATGCTTGCCACAGTTTAACAGAAAGCAGAATAAATGGGCTGCTGTAATTACTATAATTTTATTCCCTTTTTCCTTTCCTTCATGTAAAGTATTTACTTTAAAGCTTTTACGATGAGACTACGGTTTTTAAAAAGGTGCAGTTGTCAAAAAATATTTATAGGTTCAAATTTGTGGTATTTAAGGGGGAAAACACATCACCTCACAAGACATGACATTACACAAAATGATAAAATGTCTGCTTAGTAATAATAAGACCAGATAAAAATATTATGAGGATCATGAAAGGACAGATCATGTACCTGCAGTATTAAATTGGATTTGAGATTACAACACTATGAAGTGAAAAAAAACCATAAATGACTCGAGTAAGTTTCTTGAACCTGCTGTTTAGGTCAGAACCCCCCATGTAAAATGTATTACTACAACTGTAACAGAACTTATATTTAAATTTCAGGTTAAACTTCAGGCCATTTTGAACTGATGACTAGATAAACGTGTTATAAATGACTAGACTAGTGTTTTTAAATTTGAACCTGAAATGTGATTTCAGTGACTGTCATAATGTATATATGATTTTACAGTAAATCTTACAGATGTATTACTGGTGGCATGGTGGTGCCACAGGTAGTGTTGCTGCCTCACACCTCCAGGGCCTCTGATTTGATCATGAGGTCTGGTGACTGTCTGTGTGGAGTTTCACTTGTTTCCTGTGGGTTCTCTGGTTTCACAAACATGCAGGTAGGTGGATTGGTTACAGTAAATTGCCCCTAGGTGTGTGTGTGTGTGTGTGTGTGTGTGTGTGTGCGCGTTCCATCCAGGATAAATTCTTCTGCCTTGCACCCAGTGTTCCCAGAACCCTGTTTAACATAAAGCAGTTACTGAAGATGAATGAATGATGTATATATCTATATAATTTATAGAGTCAAGGGCTATAGCATTACTTAATAGTGAATAGAGCACAGGGGTTGAACAATTCTAACATGGGGACATGCATTTTTTAAACAGTGGCCTACACCATTGGTCCTCAAAGACCTCAAGGATATGCGTAGAATAACTAGGTGCTTCATGATTGTTTTTGTGCTAGTTACAGTGACGGAAAAAAATGCAAACCTTCATTATCAAAGTTATTATATTTGTTAAGTTTTTAGAGTTATTAGCTTTTTGACTGGTCAGTTGATTTGAATGAGGTTTATTTGTATAATGATGGGTCTGCAGAATTTATTTTACATTTGGAAATCCTGGCCTAAATATTTCAGCCACTGCTAGTTCTCATCGGAACCTCAAAAAGTGGGATGTTGCACCTCCACAACCCAAAAAGCTAGCATGGCTACGCCTGTTAAGAGTTTACTACAGTGTGTGTGTGTGTGAATGTGTCTAAAGCGGCGCTGCATAAATATCTGTAACTGTCCTGCCCTCAAGTGGCCACAGGGATATACTGCACCGACTTGCAACTAACCCTTTTTTCTCTAA
Organism: Pangasius djambal; assembly: GCA_022985145.1. Taxonomy (NCBI): domain Eukaryota; kingdom Metazoa; phylum Chordata; class Actinopteri; order Siluriformes; family Pangasiidae; genus Pangasius; species Pangasius djambal. The sequence goes on from CM040983.1 coordinate 8,783,420, forward strand.
GGCAAGTTTTCCAAGAACAGTGTATCTTTAGGAATATAATCAACTTCATTTTAAGGGTTTGAAGAAATGTTGACAGGACACATGCCCCTTCTTGCTGTTCTTGCTAGCCATAGCTTAAAACAACACATTTGCATTTTACATTTATGGCATTTGGCAGATTCTCTTATCCAGTGTCATTTACTGAAGTGCTTTGAAATCTCTATCAAAAACACATCCTCGTGTTCACTATATCACGGAGTAAGAATACCATCGGTCTAAACACCCTTTTGGGAAGCTTAGTACAGTATGAAAAACACTAGACAAGGATTTGCCAGGGGCAAAGTTTGTTCCACCACCTGAGTGCCAGGACAGAGAAGAGCCCCGATGCTTGTCTTTCTTATACCCTGAGCAGTGCTGCAGAGCGGAGTGTGATAATACACCAGTGTTTTTATTAATCCCAGTGTCTATCCATAATCTGGGGTGTTGTGTGATTCCGAATAGGCAATTTAAAAAAGATCCTTGTGCTTATAAACATACAGAAAAGCAGTTTAGTTAGAAAAGGCACTTGCAGTGGAAGAGTAAAGGGCTGCTGCTGGACTCCAGCAAAACGTTTTGAATAGGGAAGTATATAAAGTGGATGGCAGAGTGGTGCAGCAAATAGTGTTGTCACCTCACAGCTCCATGGTTCGATCCAGAGCTCAGGTTACTATCTGTGTGAGTTCCACATGTTCTCTGTGTCCATGTGGGTTTCCTTGGGGTTCTCTGGTTTACTTCCAGCGCCCAACAATAAAAGCTTTATTGGTTGCTGTGTGAGTATGTGAATGTGTGTGCATGGTATCTCGCGATGGACTGGCATCCCATCCAGAGTGTATTCCCACTTTGTGGTTCCCGGATAGGCTTCATGATCCTACCTAGTGTTCCAGTGTCTAATGAATCAAGAGTATAGGTCTGAATTAAAAAACAATCCTGGACTACCAGGATAATTCTGAACCTTTGAGCAAGGATCTGAACCCTCAATTGCTTCACTTATTGTTTTTCCCCCCCAAATTCAATTTTACTTCACTTGTGCATCAGTGTGGATAAATTCCTCTGCCAAATGAATAAACACAAATATAAAAGCGGGTCTAAGGAAGGCTGCTCAAGGTTTCTTGTCCACGACAGTTTGTCTTGTGTAGCTGACGAATAAAAATCAGTGTTCAGTATTCATGCAGCGATACCTGACTGTACAGTGACTGTACATTATTGATGCTGCTTTGAAACATTATCCCTGCAATATTGATACACCATTTCTTCATTTGTAAACATCTGTACACAGATTATTTTTTAATACAGTTTCTCCATTGAACATGGTAGTCTGTTTACTAAGTCCAGACATGCATATTGGAATTTATAAACCAATATGCTGTTCAGGCTTGCATGAAATGCAGAGGGTTTTTTTTTTTTTTCCCCTCCCCACTCTCAACTTCTCTTATTCTTGGTGAGATATTTTACTCACTGCTCACAGTAAATCACATTTCCATACAACAGAGGCAATTAACAGCTTAATCATTTTGCTAGCAGGGAATAAATGATTGCTATAATTATGGCACTATTGCCAGAATTCTCAGAGCTGTAATGAAAAATGTACATAAACTCTATCACCCTATAATCTGAGCTTCTGTGTTGTTTCAATTGTCTGAAATGTAAAAATGTAAATTACTAAGCCTGCTAGTGCCCTAGAAAGGTGCTCTGAAATATCCAGGACACCAATCCATCAGTGAGAAACACAAACTCACCGGCATGTGGAGGAAATACAGTAGATAATCCGCAGAATGAGGGAACTCATGTAGACACAGTAGAACATGTGAAACTCTACACACACACAGCACCTGGGCACTAGTTCATATTAGAAACTTTGGGAAACAGAAGGTACATTACTACACACAGCTCAAGCAGAACACACTGTGATGAAACATACAAAGCAAGGAACCTGACATGACTCCTCAATACACAACCCGGATCCAGAGTCCTCGGTTCTCTCTTGTGGACCCTCTTTTTCAACCCACAGGTTTTCCGTGGGGTTTAGGTCACGTGTTAGAACTTCCACTGTCCTGCTTGGAAGATCCAGCCATGACCCAGTCATAGATTATTAGCAGAGGCAACCAGATTTTCATTTAAAATCCCTTGAGCTTCAGGGAGTCCATGATGTTTTGTATCCTAATAAGGTTCTCAGAGCCTTTTGAGGAAAATCTACATTCACACAACGTCACAGATCATCCACCGTACTTAACAGTGAAGAGTGTTTTTTTTTCTCTACAACTATCCTTCGTTTTACACCAAACCCACCACGCTTTTTCATGCTTTTTCTATGTCTCATCTGACCACAGAACCCAGTTCTAGTCAAGGGTCCATCTTTATAGCATCTTTATCGCATCTAGAGAACTTCGTGTGCTTACCTTTGTGGAAAAGGCTTTCTTCTCGCATGCCTTCCAAAACGTTGATTGGCAATTTTGGGGCCAATAATTGTAGAGTTAATCTAATTGCAGCTTTTAAAAAATGTTGTGATCTTCTGCAAATCTCCAACTGTGATCCATGGACGGATTGTTACCTCTTTAACCGTCCACAGTGTTTGGGAGAAAAATACACTCACGCCCTCTAACAGGCAGGTTCATGACTGCTCTGGTTGTTTTACTGTAAAATTCTTTATCACAAATTCTTTACTGAAAATCTTGAAAAAAATCTTGAATTGGCTTTTAATGAAAAGCCAGTTCCCAATAAAGTCATGATGGAAACATCAGAGTTTTACCTATTGTTTTTTTTTTTCTTTTTTCCCAACAGAGAACAAGGCAAAATCCAATTCAAGTCCAGATCTGATCAGTTAACCGTTTGCTCAAATGTGAGTGTGAAGTGACACGTGGCCAAGTATGGTGACCCATACACAGAATTTGTGCTCTGCATTTAACCCATCCAAGTGCACACACACCCGGAGCAGTGGGCAGCCATTTTAGCTGCGGCGCCCGGGGAGCAGTTGGGGGATCGGTGCCTTGCTCAAGGGTCTCACCTCAGTCGTGGTACTGAGGGTGGCAGAGAGCGCCACTCATTCACTCCCCCCACCTACAATCCCTGCCGGACCCGAGACTCGAACCCACGACCTTCGGGTTCACCGTCGGGTTACAAGTCTGACTCTCGGACCATTAGGCCACGACTGCCTAAACGTCCAGCAATAGTTTTGTGGCAGTCCTGAAATTGAACACAACCTCAAAGCTTTAGCATCTAAGACACCATTACCTCATTTTACATCTGACAACTGGGGTATCTACAGCCTTACGTCAGACTTTATGTCTCTTGCTGTGTCTTCTTCAGGCCTGTTGCTGCTGATAAGTCGTGATATACAGTCAGCTCCAGAATTATTGGCATCCTTGGTAAAAAAATGGGTTAAACAAAAGTTAGGAAAAAGTGTCTATGGTTAATTAGCGTCTCACTTTGAAAAAAAAATTGTAAATAAATTTATCCTTTAGTTGAGGTAATTTAGACATTCTTAGAAAACAATATAGCCCTTATCAAAATATTTTTGTCACAATTATTTGCACCCCTATACATTCTTATGAATAAAATATAACTGAAGCAGGTTCCCGTCACGCCTGTTATATTTTAGTTTCGCCTGAGTGCTTAGGGACTCTTAAACTGTCATCTATGACTTGCTGTTTCACTGGGGTATAAAAATGAGATGAGACACAGATGCCAAAATTCCTTAGTCATTCACCACCACAGGGAGGATTATAGAGTATGCAAATAAATTAAACAAAAGTGTGTTGATCTTCATAAGTCAGGCAATGGCTATTAAAAAAAAAAAGAAAAGCTACACAACTGAAAATGCTCATATCTGTTAGGGCAATAATTAACATTAAATAACCACCAGAACCCAAATAGGCATTCTTTCAGATGTAGACAATTAACATTTTATAAGAATAAAATATAGTTTTCAGGAACATTAAGAACATCACATTCAACTAAACTACCATAAGAAACCAGAAACAGATTAAAATAAAAGAAACCTGGTGGAAATCACAATTTTTCCGGGTTATAGGATGATTTGCGTAACAAAGCACATTACAGATGATGACAGCGCCCTCTGTGGATGGTATTATAAACCTGTTTGCATTATGTGTTGATTTTTCACAAACTGTAATAACAGCTATTGGGTTTGGTTTATTTATTAATTACATGAATGTCAAGAAATGTTTTTCATGTTTAGATTAAAAAAAAAAAGTTATATAGTAAAATCTAACAGGAGAAAGTTTTTTCTCACTTTCTCTCCCTCTAGTTCTTGAGTTTTATGACTTTCCTGTCTTCTTTGCTACTAAATCATGTTGCCAGGTAACAGGCAAACAGTGTGCGGTTGTTTGTCTCTCTTTCTTTCTTATACTTATTCTTAATTATGTCAGTGGTCTCCCTGTAAAAGCCCCCTCCTCCCCACGTGAACCAGGACTAGCAGCCCCTCTTCCCCCCTTGAACCAAGACTAGCAGCCCCTCTTCTTCTTCTGCAGGAAGCTGGTGCTGGTAGTGAGGGGGCTGCGAGGGGGGGGGGGGGGGGGGGGGGGGGGGGGGGGGGGGGGGGGGGGGGGGGGGGGGGGGGGGGGGGGGGGGGGGGGGGGGGGGGGGGGTGGGGGGGCTGTGAGGGGGCAGTTAGGGGCTGTGAGGCGTCTGTGGGGTAGCTCTTTTTATTAAAAGCCTGAGTTCACCACCTCACTTTTGGGAAGAAAAGAAAACAGCACATTCCTGTGATCAGCTCCGAGTGGAAGCAGCAGGTGCAGGAATTTGTTTTGATTGCTTTAGCCGGGAATGCATTAATCTGAAGAGATGCGAGATCTGCCTCTCTATTCGCCATAGCCATGGAGTCAAGTCTAGTCAAGTCAAGTCATGTGACTTCATTATCTGAGTCTGAAACTATTACAGTGTCATTTAAAAATAGCTCACTAGCCATTGTAGTTTAGTAGCCAGAACATTCCCAGCACACTTTGTCTCAACTGTCTACATCCTACATTTCATTCATATATAAATAAATAAAATAAATAAATAAATAAATAAATGTTGCTGGACCAGAGGTTATTACTGAAAGAAATAAAGGAAGACAAAAAAGAATGATGTAAGAGAAAAAAAGAAAGGAGAAAAGAAGAAATTCAAAGAAATAAGAAATAGGGAAAGAAGAAAGGATGGAATAGTAAAGGAACGAAAAATGTAACAGGAGAAAGGTAAAGAAAAAGAAAAGGAACACGAAAAGATGAGGAAGAAGCAAAGGGAAATGAAGAAGAAAGTGAAGGAATAAAAAAAGACAAACGAGAGACAGGAAGACAGAAGAAGGGAAGGGGAAAAGGGCAAATGAATCACGTAATTGTTAAAATAATTTCTTTTGTATTGTTGGACCGTAAGTTATTTTTTTCAAGGTGTGTGTGTGTGTGTGTGTGTGTGTACTTTTCTTCATCCCTTTCCTCTTCACACTCTTTTTTGATTCAGAAGTGTCATCTGCTCCATCACAATTTCACTATTTGACGTTGTGTAAACAGGCAGTATGTCTCCACGTTACGTCCAGCTGAGTGACTGTAAAGTAAATCTCGCTTTAAACCAACAGAAAAAAGGCCAAATAAAGAGATTATGCATGCAATTTTTAAGCACCACTAAAAAATGTAGTTCGTAATAGAGCTATATACAGTATATATGATAATATGTGTTCCTTTTTGGTTAAATACATACAGCATAAGCATCTCTCAGCCCCACAGCCAGCAGAACTCTTTCCCATTTTCTTCACTCGTCCTATTTCTGTCTATTGCAGAGGCTTTTTGTGTATTCGCCTCCGCTGGTGTGTGAGTATATCACCCACATGCACACACTTTTCCCCTCTCTTTCTCTGAGTGAAGAGACAAGTTTTAGGAATGTTTATATGATGCTGTAAAGGGTTAGGGGTCTCCTACCCCCCACCCCCAGCCCCCTTTTCCCGTTTCTATGGTTACGCTGTCGTATACACACACACGTTCCCTCCAGCACACACACTTCAAGCACGGCAGCCAGCATGGAGGGCACTTCTGTGGACCCTGTGGAACTTGAATCTGAGTGCTGCTTCGGGCCTGAACAGAATCAAAACATGGGCTCAGAGGCTGAGCAAGAGCAGAAAGTTCTGATTCAGGACAGAACCGAAGAGGATGAAGAGGAAGAGGAGGAGGAGGAAGGAGGAAATTCCAGGATGGACTCAGAACCCAAGAACTGGGAGCAATCTGACATGGACTGGATAGAGGAGAGGTTCCGCATTGACAGGAAGAAACTGGAGACCATGCTTTACGGTGAGTGTGTGTGTGTGTCTGGGAAAGAGCGAGAGAGAGAGAAAGAGAGATGTTTTTACTCTTAGTTTCCTGTAACTTAATTTTTTTTATTTTTATTGTGTTAATTATTGACTGTTGTTTATTAAGAAAGAAAGAAAGAAAGAAAGAAGAATAAAGAGAGATGGACAGAGACAGAAATAAAGAAATAAGGTACGAAATAAAGAAAAAGCTAAACAAGGAAACAGTAATAGAAACAAGTAAGAAAGAAAGAATACAAAGCAAGAATGTAGGGGAAAGAAAAAAATAGAACGCAATGAGGAAAGAAATAAAGGAAGATTAGAAAAAAGCCTGAAATATGAAAAAAATAAAAAATAAAACTGAAAAAAGAAATAAGGAAAAGAATAAGAGGGAAGAATAGAAGGGAATAAATTCTTTAAAAAAAGGGAAGAGGAAATTAGAAAGGAATAAGCAAGAGAAAGAAGAACAGATGGAATGTAAAGGAAAAATGTAAATAAAGAAAGCAGTGGGGGGAAAAAAGGAAAAGAAATAAGAAAGGGGAATGGGAGAAAAAGTGCACGAATAAAATAGGGAAAAAAGGAAGACTGGAAGGAAAGAAGGGGAAGTAAAAAAAAAAAAGGAAAGAAGCGAGAGAGAGAACGAACGAACGAACGACTCCAAACCCAGTCCAGTGTCTGTTGAGAGTCAGTGGTGTGTCTGGGTGGAAAGTTGTGTCAGTGTGATGCTGCTGAGAATCAGGATGAGAGATTTCTCAGGCACGCTGATGGCTGTTTGGTGCTCATGCTGATGTTTACACTCTCCTCCATGTGGCATGCGCAGAGACAGCGATGGCAGGGCTTTTTTTTTTTTTTTTTCTCTCAGAAAGGGTGTGTGTTATCGGCGAGACGCAGCTTGCTGACTGCGTGGTTTGGAGAAATGCTCGGTCTCGCATCCCTGCTGCTCTTTGATATTCAGAGAGGAAAGCAGCGTCCCTGCCAGAACAATGAAAGTTTGAGTGAAGCTGATCACCAGAATGTTGAGCAGGAACGGTGGAGGAATGTTATCTCGGCCGCTGTGACTCGCTGAGAGGAGGGCGGCGATGAGAACGAGCGTCTTTAATGGATGTTGTGGTTTATCAGCTGTTTTCGTTTTCTCAAACTGTGTGCATGAGTGTGTGCTTCTCGAGGAGGAGGAGGGGGTTTTGCGTCAGCATTGTTGTGAGTTAAATGCCTTTGCTGCTTGACGCTGTTTCTCAGAACTGGCTTTTGGCACACACACACACACACACACACACACACACACACACACACACACACACACACACACTGGAAGTAGGGGCATTCCTACTGGCAGGGCCGCGTAACCCATGGCAATAAGAACAGAGGAGAAGAAAAGAGAGGGATGTTCACTCTAACCCTGTAAATGTCAGCAGATAGCCATGGTCTTTCATTGTGTTTAACTTTAACCTCTACACACACACACACACACACACACACACACACTTGTTCTGTCCTTCTATTTAAACCCTGTGTTTAAATCTTAGTGTTGTTGTCTCTGCTCTCCTATACATCACCAACCTGAACTGAGACAGATGAGTTTACCGTATCCTAGAACACAGAACACACACTTTAACATTCACGCAATTTAGAAAAAAAGGTCTTGAGACAGGTTCTAGGTGAGATTTTTGAGACCGCACAGATTTTCTCTCTAGCACAAACCAGTCAGATTCAGTGCACACCTAAATAGATTTATTTATTTATTTTTTTTAAATAACTGGCAATTCAAAATAAGGTTAACTTGAATATTTAAATAGTTTTTTTTTTTTTTTTAAAAAGTGAGCTTTAAATTTTAAATCATAAATAATTCGATTAAATTCAGTACACTAAACATCACACCGATTCAGTGATTCATGCTTCGGAAGAGATATTATAATACATTACGAGTAATCCTTCCTGCGAAAGTCTCACGCATTTCATTCAGTGTATAAAGTGAGAGAGAATCTATTTAATGTTTCGTTTGTACAAGCAGGGATGGACGATACGGCAAAAGAAATATGACATGATACCTGAAGATATTCCCACAATATCTGAATATGAAGATATTCCCACAAATGATGTAGATTTGCTAAGGCTCATGTGTTATTTTTGACGTGGACTTATCACATTGTGATCACATATTATTGACATGATGCCAAGTGCTGCTGAAATGCAGCTTCACGTGTTTCTCATATTACTCCCCTAATCACGTGATCATTTGAAATGCAAGCGATTTCTCCATGAAGGTCTATAAATAATTCTTGTATCCCTGGGGTGGAAACCCTTAAAGGTTGTTGGTAAAACCCTTCAACAGACGTCTTCCCTTTAACAGAGGAGCCAAATAGTTCCCGGTGTGAATGCTGAAGAACGCTTCCATCCAAACAACCCTTTGGTTACTGCTGTAGAAGTGACTGCACCCATGATGCTTTGTGAAAGCATGACATCATGGCATTCATCCGAAAAACAATTTCATATCGCTTGCTGTGATTAACAATCCATCTAAAAAGTACTCATCCTCTTTTTTTCTTTTAATGACACACGTCTCACACACACGTCTTTTCCTTGTTTGCATTCCCTGCAGGTCCTTCAGATGGACCAGGCCTGACAGGAGAGGAGTTCTTCGAGACGGTGAGACAACCTGGAATCCCATCTGAACAGCAGTTAGAAAGCTCGTTGTGTGAATTAAAAATCTGGGATTCTGTCATTCCAGTAAACGCCTCCAAAGCTCTGTCTTACACTTGCGTCTAATTCTGTGCAAATGACTTTGCCGGGTTGTTTTTTTTTTTTTTTGCCTGTTTGTCTTCCCTGGGAAATAATGCACCGCTTTGAGATGCTAATGGTGTATTGTTACTATTTACAGTCTCTTCCTTTCTCATACACCTGCCTTTCTCTCTGTTTCTCACACACCTCTCTTTCTGACATGCTCTGTCTTTTTATGAGTACACATACCCACATTCTCACACTCACACACCTGTCTCGCCAGGTAATGAGAGAAACTAACACTCAGGTGAAATGGCCGTCAAAGCTGAAGATTGGAGCCAAGTCAAAGAAAGGTGAGAGGAAGGCTCATCTCAGAGATGAGCCACACGTCTGTTAGGTTGTAGGTGAGATTTTGAGAATGAGCCCTTTCCCAAAAAAAAAAAAAAAAATGTAACCAGCATTTTATTTTCCAGCCAAAAAACAAACAGAAGTAGTTTTTATTTGCAATCTAAATATCAAATCAACATTATGTTAACATATTGTTCTAAACCACACTACACAATTGCTTCCCGTAATGTTACAATAGCCTAATTATTAAGGGTGGAAGTTTTCAGTGCGGCGAATCAGTGCATTCTGTTGGGTTTTGATCCGATTCAAAAGCCATTCTGGTAAAGGATGAACAAATGAAATGACACTTTATGCACTAAAAACCCAAACTGATTCAGCAATTCACATTTCTTAAGAAATACTACTACACATTAAACATATTCCTTCACTTCAAAAAACGATAGCAAGTAAAATATTTTGAATATAGGCAATGCCAACTAATAATTCCCTATATTACATTGTTTTTAAACAAATCTAAGATTATTAAGCCTAGTTCTAGATAGTTTTACTCATTTCAAGCTTGAAATTGTCTTATTCTAATGGCAGTTCATTTTACGTCTTTCACGCAAACTGCAGTTTTTAGTCATTTTAAGCTTGGAATTAGTACATATGTCTAAAAAGAGGCATAATGATTTTAGATTTGTTGTATAATAATCTCATAATGAGAAATGTCAGATAACTTTATTTCAGATATCTTTACTTATCAATCTCACAGATTTCATTCTCCGTGAGAGTATAACTTCACCATTGCAAGGCTTTTTGATAATAGCTTTGCTGCTTGTTTAGCTTGAACCTTTGAAAAAAAATGCTTTACCTGCTGCAGACATCATATGATTCATGATGACAACATAACATTAGTAAAAAGACAGAAATAACGTTTAAAGCTCCCACTTGTAATGACGACTTTTAGAAACGTTTAGGAACTCACATTTATGGTACTCATATTTATACAGCATGACTGGAATTGTGTTTTAATGTTAAAGATTGATCAAAGTTTTGCTACTCATGCTGGGAAACAATCAAAGTGAGGACAAAAGTTCATTTAAAACAAGAATCTCATTTAAAAAAAAATGACACAAGCCACATTAGCGAATAAATGCAGTTGTTATTAATTCCATTATTCTGATTAGATGCTTGTGTCTGTATTTTTTTTTT
>CM040983.1:8801263-8843412 GCA_022985145.1 Pangasius djambal
CCTTCCCTTATACCTCTCCTTTTATCTCCCTTCCCTTATACCTCTCCTTTTTCCTCCCTTCCCTTATACCTCTCCTTTTTTCTCCCTTCCCTTATACCTCTCCTTTTATCTCCCTTCCCTTATACCTCTCCTTTTTCCTCCCTTCCCTTATACTTCTCATTTGTTCTTTCCTTTTTTCCTTCCTTCCCTTATACCTCCCTTTCCTTCCTTCCTTTTTGACCTCTACCTTCCCTTTCTTCCTTTCTTCCCTTCTACCTCCATTTTCTTCCTTCCTTTCTCCTTCTACCCCCCCACCTTCCTTCCTTCCTTCCCTCCCTTATACCTCCCCTTTCTTCCTTCCCTTATAACTCTCCTTTGTTCTTTCCTTTTTTCGCTCCATCCTTCCCTTATAACCTCCCCATTCCTCCTACCTTCCCTTATACCTCTCGCTTTTTCCTTCCTTCCTTCCCTTTTATCTCCATTTACCTCCATTTATCTCCTCCCCTTTTTATCTCCATTTCTACCATCCTTCCTTTGTTCCTCTCTTAAAACCTTCCTTCCCTTCTACCTCCCCTTTCGTCCCTCCTTTCTCTCCTTCCACCAACCTGCCATTATCTCCTCTACACCTCACCCTCACCCCTCCTTCATTTCTTCCTTAAATCCGTCATATCTTTCTATCCGCCTTCCTTTCATTCCATTCTGTTAACTCTTTCCTTCCCTTCCCTTCATCCTTTCTTTCCCCTCCCTTCCCTTCCCTTCCCTATTCTTCCTTTGCTCTCTCTATCCTTGTCTTTCTTTCCTTTCCTTTCCTTCTTAATTTTTTTTCTCAGCTAATTATGCAGTGAAATTTCCGTACATTTTATTTGTTTGCATACTGAGCTGCTAAGATGGTGCCATTTCGTTTAAAGAAGAATGGACAGGAATGAGTCTTGCATTAACCATGAGTTCTGCTGACTCATGGGTGACTGTGTTTTATGAAAACTGCACTGACTACAGAACAAGCTACAGTAGCAATCAGCATTCAGCGTGCCTCTTCCATATACAGCTTTATATCACAACCATCTGTTCTAGCATTTGGCAGTGTTTAATACATCAGGACGTCCTATAGCTGTTTTACTAGTGTGTCAAAGTAGTTTTCAGATTTTATATTTTAATTCTTGCTTCCTTCTTGTGTGCAGTGTGTGTGTGTGTGTGTGTGTGTGTGTGTTTTAATCAGACTTGACTATTTTCTACAGCACCTCTGGCAATGCCAGTTAAGTTTAAATATGCACTAACAAATGCGTTACCCATGACTTATCAAACTTTCATTTTTTATACTAAATACTCTGGTAGAATCCATATTCAGTGGATGATTTGTCTGCAGCATCTAAATCTGTGATGAGAGATGAAATATTTTTGGCATACATCATGGTCGCTAGGCCACAAAATACATTAAAGGGTGATAGAGGGCACTCGTTTAAGAGTGACATGCTGCCAGATTTTTAATAAACTGAAATAACACTTTCTAATCAATCTGCTGTTTCTCTCTCTCTCTCTCTATCTCTCTCTCTCTCTCTCTCTCACACACACACACACACACACACAAACACCCCATCTTATAGGAGCCTAAATGTTTATCCATCAATTAGATTCTGGCTAAGTCGTTTTAATGCTGGTGTGTGCCAAATGTGCTAGTGCTCCCACAGAAGTGCTTAATGGAATTATGAGTCTGAATGAACCATCTGTTACAGACACACACACACACACACACACACACACACACACACACACACACATACACAAAGACTCAGTCACAGAAACTCATATCCAGCTGAGAGAGAGAGAGAGAGAGAGAGAGAGAGAGAGAGAGCGCACAGCACATTTAATTTTTTACTGAAATGTTTCATTAGGTTTCAAGTGTTTAATAATGAATTCAGACAGCAGGAGCTCAAATTGCTACAAACTCAACAACCACATACTCACACATACACACAAAATATTGACACACACACACAGCAGTTCAAAATACTGCTCAGAACCATTGTACATCTTTCATTTTTAGCCTGTAATTCACGGTTTGTGTGTGTGTGTGTGTGTGTGTGTGTGTGTGTGTGTGTGTGTGCGTGTGTGTGCGCGCGTGTGTGTGTGTGGTAGCCATGCAGAAAAAGCCGGTAGTGACGGAGGTTCGGACCCCCACTGACACATGGAGTGGACTGGGTTTCTCCAAGTCGATGCCTGCTGAGGCTGTTAAGGAGCTACGCAGTGTGAGCCGCCGATGTTACAGATCCTACCTCAATAATCAACAGGTACACACACACACACACACACACACATGCACACACACACACACACACACAGATTAGCTTATTCTTCTAGAGCCATCAATCCTGTACTGCAGAGAGGGCAACAAAGTGTCCAATATGAGAAATAAAAATGGATGAAGTGGATGTTGGGAGCAAAGTAGAGGTGCTGTTATCACTCACTGTTACAAAGCACTGACACTGGAGACTCCTTCCATAAATGCTAAATAAATGGCTCCTTACAGAAAGCTTCATCATATTACAAAGAGTATACATTTTTCTTCCTTATATAACAGCAAACTTATATTTTCTCTTGGAGCAAAATGCCATATACGTCTATGTGAATTAGATGTTATTAGTTGTTGCTTTATTTAATATTGCTATTATTTGTTACTATTGTCAGATCTGCTGTTATGGAAAAGTAATCAGTACTCTCCACTCAACAGGGCTGTGATATCAAAGAAATTAATGCAGCCGAACCAATCATAAATTATTGTTTAAATGGTCATATTATGATATTACAATGGTACTACATCATGGCAGATCAGAAAAACAGACTTTTATTTTTTTCTTTAAGTTTCATCGCCTTATATGACCTAACAGAACTATGTTGTAATAATATACATTTTCATGCTCTCCCGAAGCAGTGTCCTGCACGTGACTCCAACTTTATTAGTCTAAAATGGTTTTAATTCGAGGCATCCCTCAAGGTTCTGTGCTAGGTCTAGTTGAGTTTGTTTTTTTAAACCCAAAAAAAAACACAGACAAATAGCAATGATCAGACTCCAATCAAATATGCAGACATTCTGCCTAAACCAGAAGGTCAGTGAATCCACATACCCAAAACTGGTGGCCAGAGATTGATTTTCTATCAGAATTTCTAATAATGCTAATGTCTTGTCATCTCCATATGTGATTAGAGTCAAAATGACACTCCTGTTGTACATGGATTTCCTTTCGCTTTAGGCTGCAATCATAATGCAGTACAAAGGAAACCCTGAGCAGCTCTGAGCCCACTTCCATGACACTAGCCTTCACATTCAGCATAGATTTTTATTTTTTTTTGGAATGATGGATGCTTTGCAACAAGGCACTCTGGAATTGTGATACTGGTCACTAGGACTTTAGTGATGTTGTAGAAAGTGTGTGGATTGGTTTTGAGCTGCTATATAAAACATGGCGCGGACATTTCCCAGGGCATAAATTACATCTATGTGCTAGTTTTATGGAGATTAAAAACACAGATTTAGACACCGGTGATTTGTTATGGTTTGTAAGAGGCCATGGTTCTCCACCTGGAAAGGGAATTTACAGAGCGAGCAAAAACAGTTAGTGCTAATGACCTGAATATATACACACACACTCACACACAGCAGTAAGAAATGAAAATATGATTACTGTCATGTGGTGCAGCAAAGTCCCTGTGTAGCTCTGAACTCCATTTACTAGTTATGTGAGTGTGTGTGTGTGTGTGTGTGTGTGTGTGAGTGAGAGTGAGAGAGAGTGAGAGATGTGTTACTGTCACATTTATTCCACTGTTCCTTTCACATCATGTCCTTCATAAGGAGGAAATACATGACCCTATCCGTGACACTACCACTAGGATTTGAGCTTGCCATTATAATGGTTATGATTATAATAGTATATAATATAATAATATAATAGTACTAAGTTATGTTTGAAGGACACTTGAAATTGTGGGGTTCTGTTTTTGTACTCAACAGATTTACTACTAGTTTAAATGGCACTGGTGCCTCAAGAGCAGCAAATTGGTAGGAATAAATAATGCCACATTCAGCAAGCATTCACAAGACCTGTGTGTGTGTGTGTGTGTGTGTCTCACTGTAGTCGTGGACCTCTCAAAGTAGCAAGGACAGAGTGTGTAATGGCAGCAATTCAGAGAACTGGCGAGAGAGACGAGGATCTGCATCATCGTCACCTGTGTCCTCCTGCTCTTCCTCCTCCCCCACCTCCTTCTCCTCCTCCTCCTCCTCATCATCATCATCATCAGCCATGATGGTGTATAGTTCCTGTTCAGGACGCGCCAACGCAGACAAAACATGTGAGTCTGGGAAAGAGAGAGGGACAGTGTGCATGTGTGAGTGTATGAGAGGAAAAAGTACGAGTTGTGTTACTGATATAAAGATTTTTTTTTGTTGTTGCTTTTTTATGTGTATTTGTCCTTTTTGGGATTTTTACCCCCATGTTCTCCCAATTTGACCATTTGCCGATGTCCAACCACTAATTAGTGCTCTCCTATCACACAACAGCTACCAACCCAGGAAGATGGTTGCCCAAGAAACCCAAGAAATTATGCAAACATTTTGAATATTGAATAGTCAAGATGTTGCACACTTTTTTGTCTTCAAAACTCTAAAACCTTCTGTTCATTTCCACTTTTAAATAAAAAAGAAATAACCCAGATTTTCAATATTGTCTCAGGCTTTTGGACCCCATTGTACATAACCTGATTTGAACTCGTAATCTCTCAACAGCAGAACAATCAAGTTTTCTGTACCGCTACGTTGGTGGACATACTGATGTAACTAGTAATATGCAGAAGAAAAGAAATACACAGAGACAACCAACCGAAACAAACTTCTAAAAGCCGGGCATGTTCATGGTTTTTCAAAACAGTAGGAGATTTTTAGCTGTTCATCGAACGGCTAGTGAACTGTAGGTAATACTGGGCGAAAAAGGTCTTCAAACTGAACTGGTGGTGGTAGGCTTCGCCAGAGACAGTTCCATCTGCAATATCCATCCAGGAATTGTATGCTTTCCAGGCGTTTTTGTTTTCATTGTAGGAGGAATTGTAAAGGCAAGCGTCTCAGACAACCTCTACTCTTGTACACAATGGTAAAATTGAATCCACTTGTGATTTTCCACCCCTTTATACATCACTATTAACCAGTTACTTTGGAGGTTTTTGTTTGGAAATGCATCTCCAACCTTCTATAGTAATGTTCGGAAGCCTGTTTTGGAAGAAGAGTTTTCTATTCTTTATAGTATTATTGTCCTTTTTTGGTGATTGAGTTTGGAGCAAAGAAGAAAGGTCTGTAATTAGTAACCTAACCTCCTTGTGTTATAATGTTGTAATGTTGCTTTACAGTGTTGTAGTGTCATATAAGCTTTAACATTTTAAAATCACACTGTATAAAAGGCTGGTTTATTGACTAGAATGTACTTTTCCCCATCAGAACCTTCACAGAGTCTTTCCCCAGGATTCAGCAATTTAAGCTCAGTCCATTAAGTTCAGTTCAAACATTCAGCCTGTGCACAAGCTTTCACCTGGCTTTTTGTTTCACTATTGCACTGACTTCCTTCCTATGCTTCTTATCTCAGACAATCAGCTCTATATAGTTAGTTGATACCTGCTGTGCCAGGGGCAGAAATCGAACTCCAATGATTGTTCATCCAAACGTGAAGATCGATTTTCACTCAGCTTCCAACAGCAATGTTGATGAGACACAGCCTGAAACAGAGCAAAAGCTTGTTAATTTCAGAATGGCTTCATGAAGCTACCATGTTCATGTTGCTCTGGGCTTGGGAAATGTAAAAGTTCTGAATGATTCAGGAGACCAGATTCAGAAAACATCTCTGGAACATGTGTCTTAAAGCAGAAACAGATGGAGTGGGGAAAAGTGGGCAGTCCAGTATAAGCTTTTCGTAGGAAGCCGTTGATTTCCAGCCTCACCCCTGTCTGCCGCATATGGCAGATAAACTGTTTACAGCTTCAGATGTATTATTTGGGTCTATTATTTGCTTTTTCTGACCAAGCCATATAGCAACAGGCATCAGGAACAAGTCCATTAATGAAATTGCAGGTGTGCAGGTGTAAGGAATAAACCATGTGGCCGCATGGTGCTATCAGAAAATAATCAACAGCTGGGTGGTGTGATGAATAGGTACCACCCCAACGTGGATTATTTACTTCCAGAAGTGTTTTATTCCTCTTATATTTACCAAATACCACACAGCAACTATGTCATATTTTTTATTCCTTTGTAGTTACGTTTAATGTTGTGGAACATTCGCAAATCAAGTTAGTTCCTGTATCACTTATGTTATAGCAGCTATAAATAGTTACCTCCACAGCCTCTTTTTTGCTTTCTTGAAGCTAATAAAATAAAAAATATATATATAGATTGCCATATTACTGAGAAACCTCAGTCCTTTGTCCTGAAGTCTTTCCCATGGTGGAAAATTTTCATTTACCTCTGATTGTTAAAAATACACCTGACACTGGAGACTCCTTCCAAAAATGCTAATAACGTTCCTTACAGAAAACTTCACCACATCAACAATTACACATATTTTCAGTCTGTTTACCTGGAACATCTGCCATACAAGTTCCTGTGTAACTAAGAAATAAGAACAAACACATTAATATGAACCTTGTAGTCAGCACTACTTTAAAAGGTGCGAAAATTAATCAACACCTTGTAATCAAATCTGAGTCAAGCGTTCAACAGTGATGTGGTGTAATTAATTTTTATTTCCTATCAGACCTATTAAAAAGGTACAAGTTTAGTTCAGGTTCTGCAGTATGCCTTCATCTGGAGGAAGCTGTAATTAAATTACGTCTTATATACTGTATCTCATTATCTTTGCAGCTGATGGATTCACTAATGGCAGCAACTACTATGAAGGTGTATCCAGGCCACTGGTTGGTGGATCTCCAAGCCCTCCTCCTCAGCCAAAAGATGATCTGCTGGAGCTACTGATTCAGCTGGGCCTGGAGAAATATACCACTGTATTCCAGGAGCAAGAGGTACATTCACACAAACACACACACACATACATACACATACTCTTACAGTGTTCACCTGTACTGTACACACTGCCTGTTTCACTGCTGCACCTGTGTGTTCGTTCCATCAGTAAGTGTTTCTGATGTGTCTTTACTATCAAACCCACAAGTGCAGCTGAATTATCAGAAAGAATTTGAATTTATGGGTTTAGATTGTTCTAATGGCCATCTATTTCCCAGTGCAGCTGTTTTCCAGCTGCCCGGTCCTGTCTTGTTTTTTCCTGACTGTCACAATTGATTGCGTTAATCTTCTCTGGCATGGGACAGGTCAGCCATGATTACTTTTTATTCCCAGCTCCAGCTGTTCTACTCTACATCAAAACTGTTCCTCGGTTGTCTCAACCAATCACGAAGCAGCTCCTTCATCTAACTTATCTGTTTGTTAAATTGTTTGGTTACTAAAAATTTTCGGAGAGTATCAAGTTAATCTCACCCATTCAGAATTATTGGCACCCTTGGGAAAAAAAAAATCCAAAATGAAATGCATAAAAACATAACACAATAATATGTTTTCCCACTCAAACAATAGAAAAAGATATTTGTCTTTGTTTCAACAAAAATCATTATAAATCATTATAAATACTTTTTACATAAGAGTATTGTAAGGATGTAAGTACTGTTTGCTTGTGCACTTGTGTATACCTTGGAGATGCCACTACAGTTTCATTGTCCTTGATAATGACAATCAACCTTAAACCTTGAACCTATTTTCTCTCAAAGATTGGAAAGATTGGAAGATTGGAAAATCTTGTCTTATTTTTCACTTACTCTCAGTCCCCTGGAACTCTTGTTGAGTATATGCCCAGTTTCCCTGGGGTATACATATGAGGTTACATACATGTTAAATTCCATTATTGTCCATTACTACGGAATAAAAAAAGATCTTTCAACATAAAAAAAACCAAAACAAATGGTTGTTGTTCTGCACAAATTGGGTAATGAATATAAAATACTTCTGAAACCTGTGTTTTGTACAAATATTTGCACTACTTTGTGTTTTAAATAATTAAAAAAAACACGTTTAAATGTAACATATTCTATACAATATGTTTGAGCTCCACACATCACAAATTGCACGTATTAATTCCTTTCATATATACATCTTTGCTCATTTGAAAGCTGCCAATAATTCTGGCAGGCACTGTATTACACTGTGTAGTGATATTCATCTAGGAACATCACTGAAAGAGATGCTAAGAGTTGATTTCTGCAGAAAACACGAAGGCTTCGCTGCCTGTGTCACTCTCTCTTACTTTTTTTTTTTTCCTCCATCAGATTGATTACCAAACGTTCCTCACACTTTCTGAAGAGGATCTGAAGGAAGTAGGCGTATCCACATTCGGGGCCAGGAGGAAGATGCTGATGGCTATTTCTGGTAAGAATTTGGCAGAGCTGCCTGGGTTTTTTTATAGATCACTCAGGATCTGAATCGCTTGGCAAAGTTAAATACAATCATAATTAGCTTTAACAGATAACCACTGCAAAATCCAGACATTTTATTGCAAAGTATAGCATGGTATATTTAATAATCCAGAGAATCTAGCCATGTACATTTCTTGATTTTAAACTGCAATGGGGAAAGTAGGAGAAGTTTTTGGGGCCTGTGGTGACCGGAACTTTAATGTAACCATAATCTTGTTTATTTCTTTATTTTGTGGCACTATTTGGCTCACCATCGGAAGCCTATTCCCAGCAAATGTTGCAAAATGACTTGGTAGAGCTTCTCATTTTGTACACAGACTTCAGTTGTCACTGGGTCTGGTGCTTTGTGGAGGTTTTTCACCTCAGCATCCAACCGAAATGAACTTTCTAGGTTTTCTATTGTACCTAATGGGAAGATATTAGACACTGCTGAAGATTAGCAAGTTATTTGACTCAAATGATGACTGAGTCAGCTGCATTTAACCGATCTACTTTTATCCTGGTACAATAACAACAGAAATAACAAGAAATAACAACAGAAAGTGGGATATCCCTTACAGAAAAGTCACATGTGTGAATAATCACAATTCACATGTGACATTCACATATTTTAGACACTTCCCATGATATGTTTCACACATTTTTCACATCTAATGCATGTGTGTTTATTTTTACACACTTATACATGTGGTTTCATTTTTCAGCTGTGATTTTCTCACATGACTCTATCTTCACTTGATATATATAACATATCACCACATGATGTCACGTTTTTACTTGAATTCACATTTCAGTGCATAACTTTTTTTCTGTAAGGGATGGGGTTTGTTTCCTTTCCTTTGTTACCTTTCTGCCATTTTGTATATCTGCATATACTGCTTTTTGTCTCCAGATCTGAATAAAAGTAAGATGAAAGTCCCTGAAGCTCCTGCAGTTAAGTCTGGCTATCTAGAGGGTGGAGCTAGTGGCCGCCTTCCACGAATCATGGATGAGGACGTGGCTGCTAAGAGTAACCGCTGGTGAAACGGGACTGGCAGTAAACTGGACTGTATTACCTCCACTACAGTGCTGTAGAGGCTGTGCTTCCTGACTAGTGATGTGCCTCAGTGACCAGTAAATGAGAATGAAGTAAAGGACTGGCTATTAAGAATAATTACAGACGGGCAGCAGAGTGGACAGATGTGATATAACTCTCAGAGGACGCGTGTGAATAACTGACCTTCACTCTGGATCGACTTTCTTTCTAATGCCAACATTTAATATGCAAAAACGTATGGCCTTCTCTTTCACTTTCCTTTCTTTACTTTGTCTCTTGTCTTTCTGCTTCATCTTCTCTCTCTCTCTCTCTCTATAATCATCTCTGTGCAGTACCATGATGCACTGTGCAAATATGTGAATGGATTGTGAACAATATTAAACATTTGAAATAAATTTTACTCTTCACTGAAGGAAAGAAAAATATAGGACCTCATGCAAATGCTTAATCAGAAATCCTTTTAAAATAAGACTGCAGGCTTTTTGCCTAAACAGTGCTTGCTTGTTAAACAGTGTTGATTCTGGATCCGTACCACATGCTCTTATCGCTGTGTGGGAGACACACATTCAATTGTTTCGCTCATTGAACAAATAAAACTGTGGTTGGAGATGAGATGGGAGAAAAACCAGGCAGAAATACATAATTTCCTCACTTTAATAATTGTAAGCATATCCTGATCTGCAGCTTTTCCAGTTTATTATCGTCCACCACCCAAATAGTAACTGGTTAGTGGTGATCCATTGTCACTGATGAACTGGAAAACTATGCTTAGCAACAGATGAGGTGCAATTAATAACACCTACTAATGATGGGTATACCTGATAAAATGGCCAATGGGTATAAGCTACAAGGCAGGTATACAGCAACAACAAAAGAAAACCTGGCACTTCAATGGCTTGGTTGAAAATGGAAACCAGCAGTTCAGAATGTATTGAGGTACTAGTACTTAATTCTTTGTATGTATCAAAAGTATAAAAAAAAAAAGTATAACAGGCTATAGCATATATGTATTGTGAGCGTTAAGGTTGACTTACCATATAGTTTTTCTCTTGCAGTTATCCAAAACTATATGACTGAAACGAAACATATACTCCATCTCTTTTAAGCATGGATTAAAAAGTCTTCAACAATATAAATAGTGAAGTGAAGTGTGGCCAAGTATGGTGACCCATACTCGGAATTTGAGCTCTGCATTTAACCCATCCAAGTGCACACACACAGTAGTGAACACACACCGAGAGCAGTGGGCAGCCTTTTTTTGCTGCGGTGCCCGGGGAGCAGTTGGGGGTTCACTGCCTTGCTCAAGGGTCTCACCTCAGTCATGGCATTGAGGGTGGAGGAGAGCGCTGGTCATTAACTCCCCCCACCTACAATCCCTGCTGGACCTGAGACTCAAACCCAAAACCTTCAGGTTCACCTTTGGGTTACGACTCCAACTCGAGGCCACGACTGCCTAATGAGAATAATGAAATAATTTAATTAAAATAAATAGGTTGGGAGTTTTTTATTCCCTCTTTCAAAGGTTCTCTCCCCTCTATCTTTAAAATTCTTCTTCAAGGGATCCTTGGATAATTAGGGAGTTCTTAGCTTCCCAAATTTAGTTGTACTTATCTGGTATTGAAACACTCTGGTGTAGCATTCTACATATACCCTAAAGGGGTACACTCAGAGGGACATGATGGAGAACCCTTAAAGGTTCTAGATGTAACCTTTTTACTGAGAGTGTACCTCTTCAGCGCCAAACCAATCCTCTTTTGCAGTTTGCTGCTCATTCACTAGGGGGCACCACAGCACCATCTGCTCGTTCCTCCTCTTCATGGAGCACCATTCCTCATTTGTGACATTACACACAATAGCGGCTGGAAATCATTTTCACTGAAAAGGCAATGACGCAAATAATTACACTGTGTTGAAAAAGCCTGTTGCTAGTAATGTTGATTTAGCACAACCTATTGTTGAATAAATAAATGCTCTAATAAATGAAATATTACACAGTATTAATCAGAG
This sequence comes from Pangasius djambal, assembly GCA_022985145.1. Lineage (NCBI taxonomy): Eukaryota > Metazoa > Chordata > Actinopteri > Siluriformes > Pangasiidae > Pangasius > Pangasius djambal. The sequence continues at coordinate 8,812,797 of CM040983.1, forward strand.
TGGTAAGAGAGAAAAGCGTTCTGAAGATCATTGCAGCGCACCAGACAAAAAAAAAAAATAAATAAAATAAAAATAAATAAATAAAATGAGCAGTTGAGTTTTGCCTCCCCATAGGAAAAGGATTTATTTTCTCCCAGATCCTTTTCGGCCTGCCCTCTTAAGTGAAAGACATGTTTGGTGGAACGTAGCCTGTGATTCATCAAGCCAATTATGTTTGAGTCAGGCTAATTATGTATGTAAGTCTTTAGGCAAACCAAGTGAATTAAAAGGATATGATGTAGAACGACATGAGAGCAGGCTTTAGAGTTCAGACGGTCTCCAGGCTCACATATCAGGGCAAGTAATTATCATATATGGTGGGTTGATTGGTTGGTTGGTCTCCAATTTGGTGTAGCTCCATCTCTTAATCTGTCTGTAGGGGCACTAATTGGAGATTCAGTCATGTCCAAGCAGGAGTATATACACTGTAGCACAGTTTAATGGGGACCTGCACATCAAATCTTGTTGTATTTGTACAATGACAAAAAAGGTATTTGTGCTTGCAGTGGGATGTTCGCCCCCAATGACGTCTCCCATATTTTGACAGTGAATCTCATGTGTCCCAACCGATTTACATAACTGACATAAACAGACAAACAAGAAAAATGTATAACTGACATATAAAAACAGCTTTAGAATCACTAAACATCCCAGCATTTGTTAAAAAAAAAAAACCAAACTAATAATTAACTAAAATATTTGCAATTTACAAAAATCTAATTGACCGATGCTACTTTATTCTTCTCTTGTTTTAATGTGTCACATGCCTTCAGTCATCATTTAGCCATTTGCATTTGGTGTGCATTCGTGAACATGTGTTTAGGCATCAGTCCCAGTTAGCATTTGGTTTCCTTATGAAGTCACAAGCGTCTTAGTGGTTAGAATGTTTGCCGCACACCTCCGCGGTTGGGGCGTTTGAATCCTGCCTTCGCCCTGTGTGTGTGGTGTTTGCATGTTCTCCCTGCGCTTTGGGGTTTCCTCCGGGTACTCCGGTTTCCTCCCCCAGTCCAAAGACATGTGCTGTACGCTGAATGGCATTTCCAAATTGTCTGTAGTGTGTGAATGGGTGTGTAAGAGTGTGTGCAATTGTGCCCTGTAATGGGTTGGCATCCCATCCAGGGTGTCCCCTGCCTTGTGCCCCGAGTTCCCCTGTGACTCTGGGTAGGATAAGCGGTACAGAGAATGGATGGATGGATGATGTCACAAGCTTACCAGAATCATAATTGACCCAGTGTTACAGTAATTTCAGTCCCATTTATGGCCTAATCAGGTTTTTCACTTTCATATAATAGATAATAGGCCTAAATTGGTGCAAACCCATTGGCGTTGGAGAGGAAGTAACTGATGTAAGCAAGACTCCTAGAATGAATGCTTGTTTTGGTTTCCAATTTTAGATTTAGAGTTATTATTGTCAAAGTAAATAAGATGAGATTCACATCCTATCCATAAAAAAAATGATTGGAGTGCCTCTTGGGACTCTTTTCCCCTCTCAAAGGAGCAAGTGGTGCAGTATGAAGAGGTGCATAGATTCATTTAAACATGGCAACAAATCATGTTAAATGCAGTAGCTCTAAAACAATTATTTCCAGAAAACCATAAAGCTGGGCTATCAAGAAAACAAGAAAGAACATTCTAAAAGAAAGAAACGAGGGAAAATTGTTAAATAGCTGCTTCAGGAACCTCTCAACCTGTCTATTATTTTTAGAAAATGGGCCCAGCAGAGTTGTTAAATACTGCATCCACTCTTCAGTACAGAACTGGGGAATCATTTTCAGTCGCAAGCCTTCTTAAAATCATCTTCAGCCACAGAAACCCAGTGGGACTTACTATCCCAGTTCTTCAAACCTCACTCACACTCCATTTTCATATTGTGTCTGTCATAGTGAATGTGAGACTGGAGTTTTTTTTCAAAATTAATGATAAGCTCAGCCACAGCCCTGTCTCGTCTCTTTCTATGCCTCACTGAGTGCCATCAAGTACAGGCAGCTTTCTGAAATACATTATTATGGTCCTGTTTATTATCACCAGTGCAGAGATGAGTTATGTCAGGCCTTAAGAAGTGGAGACACATAGATTAGTGAATTTCTCATCTAATTATCAACCAAAACAGCATTCACGTCAAAATCCTACAGAGATTTTGGACAGAACTGTCTTACTGACGTACTCGGTATTGTGGTAGTGAACATATTGTGTGTGTTATAATTGTTCTGTCTTTGCTTTCTTCCAGTGTTGCGACATGTCTCTCTAAGCCTCTCTTTCTGTGTGTGTGTGTGTGTGTGTACGTGTGTGTACATGTGTGTGATGCTGAATGAACAGCTCCTGCAGTAAAAAGCTGTGGCTGATTCAACACTCCAACACACATGAATCACATCATTAGTTCATGACCAGTTGTAGCAGGTGAATGGGCTTAATCTGATACGTAAAAACACATAAAACACAAATCTCTGTAGACACAGACGCTGTGCCTGAAATCACTTCTTCAATCATCATTCACTACGCAGGCTGTTCTGTACTGGGCAGCAGCAAGAGAAAAAAAGAACAGACTGTTCTATCGAGTGGACCGGAGACTTTGAGGAGATGGAGGAAAATGAATGCAAGTGCAAGCCACTTATTAACAATCCAAATCAGCAGACAAGCTTGTGGTCAAAAAACGGGCAGAGGTAGAATGTCAGGCAAACAGAGTAATGCAGGGCAATCGAAATGAAAATGAAGGGCAGAAGTAAAAAGTCAAATCCCAGGAGTAACAAACAGAGACAACAAAACACTGGAGCCTCTCGAGCAGCACAGCAGGAAAGTGTTTGCCCCATCATCGAGAGACCACGAGTTCAAATCCATCTGTGGCTGGGGGCCAAAGGGGTAAAATTGATTGTGCTCTCTATATTGGAGGGATGCCATACTCTCTCTGCCCTGTCAATCACACTGACACTAGCCAATTGTGCACATCTGTGAGCTCATGTATGTGAAGAAGGCAGACTTTCCTCTGAGTGTGTTACATTGCGCTGTGACACAGCATGATACAGATTGGAAAGATGTGGTTGGCTGGCTTTACATGTCCCAGAGGAAGCACGTGTAAGCTTTCACTATCCCTGGTTGGTAGGTTACATGTGATAGAAGAGAGATGGTGGATGAGTGGAAATTGACAAAACTGTGCAGAAAATGGGGGGAGAGACTAAAGAGGTGAATGAACTGGTATAAATACAGGGAAGTGCTTGAGGGTTAGCAGGCCTAAACAATCCAAAAATGACATTTGTATTTATATCATTTATGCCACAAATTTATTTCAAAATTACAATGGAACTAAAACAGAGAAATATAGAAGTATTAAAAAATTCTGTACAAAATAGACCACTAGCAAGTACTTGTTTGCTTCAGTCATTGTTAAACAACTTTTATAAATTTACATTTATATATAAAATTGGCCTACAAGGGCTAAAAGAAGCCTTTATGGAGAAGGAGCATGCACTGGTTGTACACTAGGCTTATGGTGCACTGTGTGTAATAATATAGTGAACTATAAAGTACACAGGGAACAAATTTACACTGAGCATTGCTCATTGTAGCCAATGGGCTGTGGCCGCTGTAATCTCACTACTACCAACAGGTTATCCATTTAGCTAAATAATGGAAGTTACCCCCATGCTGGCATATTGATTTATCATGTTTGATGCAGCCAGGTTTTAGTATGTGCAGATGAAACCTGGATATGCCACGTCTTATTCCAGATAAGAGAGCTGATGCACCAATCCATTTTGTTCTCTATCCTCAATCAATCAGAAAGAACTAAGAGAGTGATTGTGTGTATATATATATATATATATTAGAGAGAGAGAGAGAGAGAGAGCATATAAACTGGAAATGTATGACCACCCTTTGCCTTTATATCTTCCTTTATTTTGTAACCTTTTCTTTTGTGAACAGATTTTGGATCCTCTCAGCTGCAGCATTCACACCTAAACTCTTCTTGACATCTCTATTATAAGTCTGTCAGATGACACACACTGCCTTCAGCTGGCTCTACACTCTATGATTTTATGCCCAATTTTGCTGTCACATACAAAAATCACACACTGTTAAAAAAAAAAAAATCAGCCCTTTGGTCATGATTTGAGATCAGCACTCTTAGAACGTGACTGCTGAATGCTCACTGCTGATTTAGTGTCGTTACAACCAAAGACAGTCAACCATGTGAGAAATTTCTAATTAAAATCTGTGTGAACACAGCTACTGTATGATGCTCTTCTTAAAGCCAGCAATAGCAGGACAGCATACCATTGCACAAAACTCAGGGGACAGCTACAAACACGGTAGTGGCAGTGGTGAAGCTTGAATGAAACACACTAATGGACAGAAATATATATCCTTCTTACCACAAGCTCACTTTGAGTAATCTGTTTATGCGACATTTTTGGCACGAGCCCGGATCACACTGATTGATGATGTAAGCAAAATTATTTAATTGCAGATTTATCACTAGAGGATCTTCACTGTGTAATCTAACATGGAGAACACGTTATCACACACTCTGTTCTTCCAAGATTTCTCTTAAAAGATTGTAATTTTAATCTTTCAGATTAATAATCTTAATCTCAACTCGCACAGTGTAAAACTGGCGAGTCAGTCATAGCTAAATTCTTTCTTTTAGTTCTTTTCAAAGTATTTTTCCGTTATTTTACTTTGTGTTCTTCTTATGCTTTTATTTAGCATGCCATGTACCGTTGTTTCTGTTTTGGTCCATTCTCCACCCCTGTCATGTCATTGGTCTGTTCCCTGATTGTGTTCACCTGTTCTGTGTTAGTTCTTGAATAAATTAAATGCAGGTTTATACTTGACACATGACTTTGTGTGCATACAGCGGCATTGTTCAAATACACACTTGCCTGCATATGTTACGTACATCTGGAGGAAGAAAACCAATATCCAATAGATGGCATGTCAGAGCCAACACACCCCTGTCCATCTGGACTCCACGTTGAACTGTAATGTTTGGCGGTTTCATGCACAGTGATGTTAAACACACTCACAAACTGTGTTTCTATTCAAGACTTTCTGCCATTGTCCTGATCGTTGTCATGAACGTAGGTGTGAGCTGTGTTTCCCATGTTCTGTGTTCTTTGTTTCATCTACTTCCTGGTTTTGACCCTAGTCTCCCTTCCTCAGTTCTGTTTAATGGACTTTTATTAAATCTGCCTGCCTGTGTTCTGACCTTTGCTATGGACTGTATTGGATTTGCCTCAATAAAAGCACACTCTTCCGTCCTGCCACACTCTCTACGCACCACACATTTCAGCTGCAATTTTTGCATTCCATAATTAGCACAATAGCATCTTCATCGATATGTTAATACACTCCGTTCTGTCCTCATGTCCATGCGTTCCTTTGTTCTCTGTCAGATGTCCATGTCTTCTGTTTATCCCTGCAGGCGATGCTGTGCGTGTGCTGCTGTTACGTCTCACTGCTTTCCTGATGAACGTAGAGGTGGTAGCTGACATCAACCACCCCCACCTCTTTAATCCAATCTGAATTAACAAATCTGACCACATATGACTAGGTGCATACACACACACACACACACACACACACACACACACTCTTACACACTTGGCCCTGTCTTAAGCCAGAACCCAGGTGCTGTGTGATCAGATTGTGTACATACGGAGCAGAGCTTTGATGGCGAGAAATCCTCTGGAAGATAATAAGCTCCACACAGCTGCACCAGGGAGACATGTTGGATTTTAAAGTTTACTCAAGCTGCATTTGGATGAATGAATGCACCACCCTTGCACAAATCTCTCTCGCACAACAAAATCCCCAATGCCTAACTATTTATTCAACACAAAATTGACATCCATCGAATGCCAAATTTCCTGCCAGCACTTTTTCCGTTTAAGAAAAAAGCTATTAGCTGTTGCTATCTATCTTTGTTTTGAGCTGAACTTTACCAACCCTCTGAGTACCTAATGCACTTTCGAATGATTCTGTTCCTCTATTTACACATTCACTCTAAAATGAACGGATTTCTTGGTCTGAAAGTGTCTTCAGAGAGTCATGAGCGGAAGGTTTCAGTCTGTGAACAGCACATGGTGTGAAACCCGTGCCTATAGTAGTGTCGTTGTGAAAATCACTGAGCTGCAACTAACTGTAGATTTAACAGCTTTTAGGCGTGCACTGGTGTGAGAGGAGAGCAGGGAGCCAATCTGAATAAGCACTCACGAAAACATTCCTGCAGGAAATCAACGTCAGCACCTTCCACAGAATAGATACCAAAAGGATGACTTTTCATCAAAAGAGTTAACAGAAAGTAGTAACTGTACTGATATAGATTAAAACATTTTTTTAAAACCGAACTTCCATGTTATTTGTTACTGAAAGAGTTAGCTAAAAGCAAGCATCGGTGTAGAAGTTTTGTTAACCTCCATTTAGCAAATTTACTGCAGTTGAGGTTCTGAGTGAATAATTCAACCTTTATTACTCTCTTTATGGGCAAGACCAGGAGATTTTGGGAAAAGCTTTAAATAACAGGAAAATGGTATAATCATGACTTGAAATGTCTTGAACTCTGTTGTGTATGTGAACGCTAGGTCTGTGTGCTTCTTAAAATGAGTGTGTTATGTAAAGCTAAACAACATATACAGCAGTTATCATTGTGGGAAGGTTTTTATTTAATAGAACAGTGAAGGATTCTGGGTAACTGGTCATAATAAGCTTCAAGTGGCTGAAATGAGGAGTGTGTGTGTGTAGCTGCAGCAAGACCATGTGTGTGCACATGTTAATTAGGAAGTATGTATTGTTAGTTACTCAACTTTGTTCATTTAAGATCTCTTATTCTGTGTGTGTGTGTGTGTGTGTGAGTGTGTGTGTGTGTGTTGGTTTCTCTGGGCCTCCTCTGCTTCCAGGTTGCTCATTACCCAGAATCTTCCAGATTATGAGAGACTGAGAGAGGAAAGAGAGAGTGAGCGCAGAGGAGCAGTGAGGACACCTTGAGTGGAACACCATGAAGGGTCCTTAAACTCTAGCGTAGCGAAGTATCGGCATCTTTCACACCCTCTTTCGTTCTCTCTGCATGTCTCTCTCTCATTCTCTGCATCAGTCTTTCTTTGATTTTTCTTTCTCAGAATCTTTTCGTCTCTGTACACACTCTGAGCTGCACCATCTTTCGGTGAAGGTCTCCACCCCCCATATCTGTCTTCCTCCTTCATTTTTTCTGACACTCTCCAACACAGTGCTCTCTCAGCTGTGAAACACACACACACACACACACACACACAGGTTAACCTGCTTAAATCAGCGGCTGCTCTGCTGTTTGTATGCTGACAGATTTCAGCACTAAGTATAAATCAGCAGTTTGTATTTTAGTAGATTTAGCAGGTTTTTATTTTAGCTGTTTATATTTTACACCCTGCCAAATCTGCGACTCCCTAGATGTCTTAACAGATTACTGGGACCACATTTCCACAACTAAATTAAAAATTCTTCTTAGCCTCATCTGATTCCCTGAGACTAAATCAGCACATCCCTGACGGGGACAATTTTCTCCAAATAGGCCGGGCCTGATGTCCTATCTGTCCTCATCCTCTTCAGCAGGGAGGAGAGCTAAAAATACCTGCTCGATCTGCTCTCCTGCTTATGGTGTGTGTGTGTGTGTGTGTGTGTGTGTGTGTGTGTTTGATGATTCTTCCTTTCCCATTTCATTACGTCACTGAGTTAGGCAAGCAGAATCAAGCACCTTCACTTTCCCTTTTCTCAGCAACACACAACCCAAAATGACCCCAGCTGAACCCAGTAACACACACGGGAATGTAGAGAGATAGAGGAAGAAAAGTCCAGAAAAAGAGAGAGACTGAGACAAAGATATGAATTGTATGAGTGAGTCTAATACTTGACTAAGTTTTCATCACCTTTAACCATTTTCATGAACTTTCAGTAAGCAGAGAGGTGAATTATGGGAAAGAGCTGACAGTAGAATCCTACAGCCTCCAGGTTCCTTACAGCATCTCCATTTTGTTACTGATAACTGAATCATATGAATCATAAATAAATCATGCTTTTGAACTGATTCTTTTTTAATGAACTGGATCGAACTGGTTCACAGGTCCATCTGATTCAAAGTTTTTGTGTTATCACTCCACTTGACTTGACTTGACTCAATGTAATGTTTGTGTGGTTGGTTTAAGAATTCTACTAGAGTTGGACATAGACTTGTAACACAACCTACTAAACATGTTACTAACAACTGGTCCTGTATTCACTCACAGTCTCTGCCTGAGTAAAGACCATTGGTCTACTGGCCTGGCTTCATTTTTGTGCTGTTTCCATGCTAGTCTACTTGGTGGCTCCATGCGCTGAGCCCTGACTAGCTAAATCTATATTAGACGCAAAAATTTGATAATGTACACTTGGATAAAAGAACATTAGTGTTGCCAGCCATGGTCAGCTGAAGGAACTGAAAACTTACCAGTGAATTGCTCAATTCTAGCAAACTTCCCCCTGCCTTAACTTTTTGAGTGTTTAAGTGCTTAGTTACTTAGTTGAGGCCTGAATACTGATGTGTGAGGGAATGCAGTATCTCACCCACTGCTGCCTGAAATTTCTTGGGTTCCTACATGTTTTTTTTTTCCCTGTTTGTCTCTCTCTTTGCCTCTTGGACTGTTTTTCTGTGTCTGTCTCCAGGCTCTCTCGCTCTCTCTCTGTACATATGTGTGTGTGCGTCACTGTCTCGCTGTTTCTGTCTCTGTCTCCTGAACTTTCATGCTCTCTTTCTGTGTGTCTCTATGTGAGATATGCCATTTCTATCTCTCTAACTCCAGCTGTCTTGGCTTCTGTCTGACTGTCTCTTTCACTGGCTCCTTGTCTCTGTCTCTCCATATGTAGATGTCTTTATTTTTTTCTCCTGACTGTCTCTGATGGTTCAGAGAGGGAACAATTTCTTCCCTCTCATTCAGGTCTGCCTTCAAAGCTAAACTGGTTTCTACTGTTCGGGTAAAGGGTGTTGCCTCTCTCTGTCTCCTCTCAGAAATCAAGAACAGGAGGGTTTTACTTTGTTTTCTGCTTTTTCGGAAATAAGTTTCTTTCTGTTTTCCCCCTCACACGAACGGGTCAGTAAATCCATCTTCTGTCGAACATATCCTACATAAGGTCAGAGGGAGCCTTTCCCAGAGGACTTGGGGCACAGGGTGGGGGATGCCCTGGACAGGGTGCCAACCCATCGCAGGGCACACACACACAATGGACAATTTAGAGCTGTCAGTCAGCCTATAACACATGTCTTTGGATTGTGTAGGAAACCAGAGCACCTGGAGGAAACCCCCAATGCACAGGAAGAACACACAAACTCTGCTCACACAGGGCGGAGGCAGGAATCGAACCCCCAACCCTGGAGGTGCTAACCGTGTGCTAATCACTAAGCCACTGTGCCCCTCCATGTCGGTAAATCAGTAATGTTAAATGATAATAACAGCACTTGTAATTGTAACAGTTCCTGCATGGAGAGTACTGCAGGGTTGGACATTGGGACAGTAACAATAGTGGACATTCTGCATCACTGATATCATTAATTCATGCCTTTTTATGTATAATACTCTATTAATTCTCAGGTCTGGATCATTATCACTGTTTTTTCTGTATTAATATGACTGTGTTTAAAATTTAAATTCAAATTCTGTTGGTCAGAGCAGTCATGATGGCAGACAACCTCACTGGCGCAGTGTAATCGTTAATAAGTGAAATATTGGTACTGACTTTTAAATTCAAATATACGCATGTTATTTTCGTCGGTTTACCCACAGCTGCACCATGCTGAGCTGCAGTGTCGAGCTCTATTTGTACCAACTGTGCATCCCATCCCGTAGCTTCACTAATTGGATCCGCCCTCTTTATTATGGAGAAAAGCTCGTTAGTGTAAATCAGGTTGTGCTGTGCTACTGTGCCATTTGATGCAGTACTTTCTGTACTTTTGTGTTTATTGACACAAATCATCCACAAATGTGTGATTTGTAGGTTACTTAGATCAAACGGAAGTGATTCCAAATCCTACAGCAGAAAAATCATCCCAACAAATATATCAAGTGATTATTAGCAATAAATTTAAAATGACGCATTTAAAAATCAGCAACTTATGTTGGGACTTTTCATTTATTATTATTATTATTATTATTATTATTATTATTATTATTAAACATAGTTTTTACACCTATGTTTTAAAAAAAAAACATAACCCTGGCCAAGGGTAACTCTTAATGTGATGCTACCACTACCATGTTTTACTGTGTGGATGGTGTAAAATGCTAAGCTTTTAGGTGAATACCTTTTGTAAAATCTTAAAAACCTGATAGGTGATAGTTTCACATTTCACAGAGTGACATGTCTAAGTCACATGACTTTTGTGTAACAAATCAGAACAATTCATGTGTCTCTCCGTCCTGCCAAGGTGGATTATGTGCGTCTCTATAGCATTTTTGTGTGCATGTATAGATGTACTTGTGCTTTTCTTAATTTGCCTCTTACATGCCCAGGCATTCGTGTACAAACACACACACACACACACACACACACACACACACACACATACAAAACCATCACATACATTACACTGAACCTCCATATATTTCTTTCCTCCATTATGATTTCTCTCCATCCCTCTTTTCTTTTTTTGTCTTTCTGTCTCCTCCTCTGTCTGGCCATGCTTCTCTCTCGCTCTCTTTCTGTTTGTGTGTTTGTGTGTGTGTGTTACTGTCTCTTAGGCTCTTTTTCTATCTCTGTCTCTTGGACTTCGACTCTCTGTTTCTATGTCTGTCTCTATGTCTGTCTCTGTGTTTCTAGTTCTCTATTTCCGTCTATCCATTTCTCTCTCTCTCTCTGGTCCTCTGGGCCTCTGGCTTTTTTGGTCTTTCTGTCTGTGTCTGTCTCTCTCTCATTGACCTTCTATCTCTCCATGACTAGAATTACACAAGTAAGGAATAAAGCCTGATGCGGCATGTTGTTAATGAGTGACAGGGTGGTATGGTGCAGCTCAAGATAAAGTTGATTATTTTCCAATAACACCATGTCCTGTTGTGTTTTAGTCTTCTTGCATATACAATTTTCCAATGATTACAATTTCTCATTTATTAATGAATCTGACTATTTGTGGTTACATTTAGTGTTGTGGAACGTCTGCACAACGTTAGTTATCACTTACGTTATAACAGCTCTAAACACTGCCTTCTTTTTTTTTTGTCTTTCTCTTGAAGTTAATAAGATGAAAAAAACAACAACTTGTCATTTCAAACCAGAAAGCTGAAAAACTGGTGGAAAACTGAGCTATAAAGCATTGACACTGGAGACTCCTTCCATAAATGTCAACTAAACATAACCATACAGAAAAACCTCACCATATCAACAATTATATATTTAAAAAAAAAAAAAAATCATGTTTGTTCATTCATTCATTATCATTCTTAGATTATATGGAGTATAATATAATGAGGGTATTACACTGGATAGTTACATCATTCTATTACATAATATTTTAGACGGAATGAAAATTCAAGGGTCACACTGCCTTTCAGCATGAAATAGAAAAAAAAGGCAAGAAAACGAAAAGTGCTTTTAAGTGTAATCAGAATGCATTAGTGAGAGATATGTGTATTTCCACATATTGGGTTGTTTATCACAGGTTTCATTAAAGTATCTGTAATAGACATCAATTTTCCAAAATTGCTGATAATATTGCTTTTTAAAAACCTGCATCTAATAATTTGGCCACATGGTGGAGCCGAATAGTTTTTTTTTTTTTTTTTTAACTGTATTTCTGAAAGTCAAACTGAAAGATATAAAATCCCTGCAGCCCAAACCCCTAATAAAAAATCTGATGATAGGTCACTTATGAATTTTGAAGAGTTGACTAAGTTTGGGAGGCACTTCAACTGCAGTGTCCACTGGGAGTTTATTAAATGAGCTGTGATGGACATGTGAGGCTTTAAAAGCACACTGGGTCACATGTCTGTGGTTAATGAAAGATAGTCTGCCTTCCTGATGGCTGTTTGCACTTTTGAGTAAACTTTATTGCAGTAATTTGGAACAGAGGCAAGTACTTGAAGCTCAAGATCACACACCAATGGCCGAACGTGGTCAGAGAAAAAAATTCTCTACTGTGAGGACACCAACCACATGATATGTCACATGATTATACATTTTTACCATCATCCCATTTAGTTGCAACAGCTCAGGTGTTGATTGGTTGCATCCAAGACTGAAATAGATGGTGTTAAATCTTATGCTGCGATCAACTTAACTAGGGAGTAGGAATTTATTTCATTTTCAAGCTTGAATTACAAAGTGGGAAAAACATGGATGCTTCCATGTTTTGTTAGCAACAAGCTAGCCAGCTAGAACTAATGACCACAAGTTTAGGATGTATTCAATTTCATGAAACACAAACTATATGGCTAATGTTGTAGATTTAACCAAACTATTGTGTCTATGTTGAATGATCTAAAGTAAGTACTCCTGGAAATGCTTCTAACTTGATATTTTGTTTACTGTTAAGAGTAGGAGCAGCCATGTTGACATGGAGTCATATGCTAAATGGAGTCATATGTGGATTGAGAGGACCTTCTTGGCCATCCGAGTAGGAATTCTGAGTCGAGGGGGGTTTTCTTTGGTTTTTCCTGGGCTACGTCCACATTAATCCGTATCGATCTGAAAACTGCATTTTCATTTTAAAATGCTCTCCATCTACACTGGCGTTTTCAAATGTTTTCCAAAAACTGCTTGTCCACACTGAAACGCCTGAAAACGCTATCTCTATACTGCACATGCGTAAAAACATCAGAAGCTTTGGTCCGCGTCATTTCCGTCATTACTTTCTGTCTCTTTGAATCAATGCACTTTCAAGGAAAATTGGCCTTTTCTGTTAATGTAATCAGTGGAGTTTACTGCAGGCCATTTTATTTCAGTATGCGGACAGTCTATAGCCCCAAAGATGTTGCAACATTTGGGGTGCAATCTGAAGGTTGTACAAAGTGACATTAATCTTTAACATGTGACGGACTGCATACCTGCCTGCTGTGTGTGTTTTGTTTATTTTTGTGTTTCAGTGGGGCGGGGCTGCAGTCCGAGTGCGGATGGAGGACACCTGGGCCCGGACTCTTTCCTCATTATAAAAGCTTCCCACCTTTCAGCTTTTGGGGGGGTGCGTGCGTGTGGGGGGTGTTTCTCTCCTGCGCGTCTCTCTTTTAGGTTATTTTTTTGTCGCCATTTGTGTTCCAGTACTATTTGGTTTGTTAAATACATTTTATATTTTGATTAAATCCCTGCTTCCCTCTTTTTTGTCATAATCCTTGAGCCGGGTTATGACAAACAACACTATCAAACTGAATAGCAGACGCAACAGCTACAGTACAACATCATCCACCATCTTATTTGTTTTGAGTTGACTGCGTCACATATCTCCACACTACAATGCAAAAAACTGCATTTTTAAATGTATCCACTGGGGAGAGCGTTTTTGCTGGACAAAATCTCCGTCTCAGTGTGCACGGAAGGCTAGTTACAGGTTTAAAATTCAAAATTACAAGATGAAGTTGACCACAGCATTCGTCTTGCTTTCATTTATGAGTAGTGGCGTGTCCAAGAGTGGCACAGACTTAGTCAGTGAAGCCACTGATGAATGCTAAAATTTGACATAATTTCACATAAGTAATATGACAAAATTACATAACATGTACACCTTCCATTGTATTGTGTTCCACATGATTCCATTGTGTTTAAATTTGTACAGTCAATCATGCATTTGTATTCTTAGAAACAAGATTACGCTGGTGAATTAGTCACACCTAGTTTAAACATCCAAAACGATGGCTCTGCTTTGTTTGAACGGAATATGACACATAGCCTTAAACCCTGTGAAGTGATTATTAAATTAAAAAAAAAAAAAAAGTTACAAAAAAGCAGTATAAGTTCCTGCCAATGACTATAAATGTATGACAGAGAAATAAAGTGGATTCTGCTAAAAAAATTAATTTAATTAAATGTTAAAATGAGAAGTAAACAAGTTTAGATCAAAAATCTCAGAACAAGCAGAATTTTAGCCTTGGTATTTATTTTAGTTTAGCTAATTTGGCCCGATGCAATGAATCAAAGCAGCAATCATAAATCACCTATTATGCTTCATTTTATTTCATAAATATCTAATTTTTCTAAACTTATGTGTAAATAGGCTAGTAAGGTGATTTGCTCGTAACTCTGACATTAGTCTTTTTTTTTTTTTTTAACATAGTGCTTTCCTATATCCTCATCATTCCCAAGTTATTGGTATCTGAAGAAAGTTGGTCACACACATCATATCGTATCATAGCAGATTCAGAGGTATTGTCATATTGTTGCTTTAAGAATTGAAATCGGATTGTATAATGTGGAAGCCTCGGGTTTACAACCCTACTAAAATCAGCTCGTCCTATTTAACCATTACTTTTCATGTACTAATTTTCCCATGAATCACAATCACACCACATAAAGATTTTATAATATTGGCTTGCCGTTTTTTTTTTTCTCTCTACTCTGTCAAGAAATAGTTCTTCAGTGCTACACTTCCCTACACCTCAGTTATCTTCACTACTTATAAGGTCATTTTAAACATTTTAAAACCTGGAAGTCTCTCACATTGCTGGCATCGTGATGCACATTACACAGTGAGAGAAAGGCAAGCATTACTTCCCACACTGATTTGTCAATTTCTTTTCGAAAACAAATTTGTAGTAGGTTGCTCCTGGAGACATAGCGGAAGTCCTGATATAAAATATTGGTTTATTAGTTAGAGGAAATTATCTATATATATTCTTATTTAAAGAATCACCCATTCAATAAACAAAACCCTGCCAAATCTCAGCAGAAGGCTCTTAGCAGCACACGCTCAGTCAGCCTGCAGAAATCAGTGTGTTGCTGCACTAAGTAATTGAATGACTGTATGCACAACAAGGCCTGGTTTTATTTCTGGATTATTTCAAATTATGTATTTTGTTTTGTGCCATTAAACATGCATGGGCAATTAAGCTGCAAAGTCACTAATCACTATCTCAGTACAAAAATTATATATTTTCTTCCAAGACTATGGTCATCACAATAAGAATAATTGACAAATTCACCTGAGACATTTTCTTTTTTTTCAAGCAGCGCTTGAACATACACATACACATACTGTATTCTTGAATGTTTTCCGGACCTTTACGTACCTGTAATTGGCTTGTAAATGATATACTATATGATCACACATACATAAACAATGTTCTGATTATTTGATTTCAGCAGTGTATGTAGTATTCATATCTCTCTCTCCTCTCTCTCTCTCTCTCTTTCTCTCTTTGCTCAGTGGTGCAAATTGTTTGGATGAGTGTCATATGGTCTGTAATGAAGGTCCCTGATGGATGAGACTGACCCTGCCTGACCGCTACATGGATACCAGTGTATAATGTGTGGTTGTGTGTGTATGTTGTGTGTGTGTGTGTATACGTGCATCAGTGCACTGCATGTAGATAAATGATTATGCATCTTATTAAAGAACCCATTTCTCAATCCCAACACAATTACCCACATATGGTGCTCCTTCTGCGAGAACACACACACAATGCAGTAGGAATGAATGAATGAATGAATGATAGTGTTATACAATACAGTTCAAGAACAACAAATTGAATCTTGATATAACCTTGAGAGGAAATTTTGTTAAAAAAAAAATCCAAATTGTTCAATGAGGCCAAAATAATTCACTTTGTAACTCTTTCTTTCTTTCTTTCTTTCTTTCTTTCTTTCTTCTTCAAAAACTCCACATCGCATAGAGTTTATTGTGATTATAGTCAGTGATAGATGAAACTCCTGGTAATGGTGTCAAACTGCTGCCAGATAAATTATGTGGTTTAGTTATTTGGACATTTAGACAACCTGTGTAAGAACATCATTGAACTCTACGAGCTTGAATTTATCTTTAGAATGTTCAAATTTTTTTAGATCAATTTTAGTTGACAGTTTGCTTCCATATGTTTCCCCCATTTTTCTCCCAAATTTTGTCACTCATTAATTCCCACCCAATAGCTATCTCTCCCCATCACACAACAGATACCAACTGGGGAGCTCTCTGAGACCTTTGAGACGTGGGAAGCCAACTTCTGTATCTCTTCAAACTGCTGTTTATGCTGCATTACATGACAGTGTAATACTTACAGGAAATTCCCATCCTATCCATCCTCTTCCACATATATGAGCTCGCAGAAACCTGTGATTGGTTGGAGTCGCAGTGATTGACAGGGAAGAGACAGTATTCCTTCCCTCCCACCCAGAGAGCACGGCTTAACTTCGCTTTCTTGGTTCACAGAGACAGATGGCTGTGGCATTGTCAGGATTCAAACACACGATCTCCCGACAATAGGGAGCCACCATCCAATGTTAATGTCCTATAAACATTTTAGTCAAGAACTTTATATAACTTTGCATACTTTTAACTACTAAATCTTAGTTTGATATGAATCTTGGTGACATCAGCATAGTAATGAATCTGTATACCATACTGATGAATAAAGACCCCAATATTAATCACATAGATAATAAATAGAAGTGGGCCTAGGACAGGGCCCTGTGAGATACCTTGATAAATTGTAATTGGACTTGTGCCTGTCACTTATAATAAAATATGGTCTGTCAGTGTTGTAAGATACGAACCAGACTAAAGCAGCACTGCAGATTCCTCCGTGACATTCAAGATAAAAAAAAAAAATAGAAAGCTGGGAGATTGAAAATGAGAAGGTTGTTATGAAGACCAAAGTCAGCACTGTGAAAGGAGGTCATTTATTTAACCTGAAAAGTGTTGCTAGAATATTATGGAAGAAATAATGATGCTGCAAAAGGCTCATACAGGTCATATGGACATGTTTGGGTATTTGACATACCACAACCTTTGAAGGAAAAGGAACATGCATGATAGTCCTGTAAATAAGGAGAACAGTGAAATTTAGAAGAAAGAGAAAAGAATTCGAAAATGTCTTGCATGGTTTCCCAGAATGGGTCATGGGAAATCTTGAACACTGGGGGAAAGGCAGGAATACACCCTGGACGAGATAAAATATAATCTCATCCCCACACACATTGTGTGGCTATTCATATATTGCAGTCAGACCGCATCAGTCTGTTAGCGTACACCATCGAAACCCAGTGAAAAGAAGAGTGAATTTTTTCATTTTTTTTAAAACATCATTTTCTCCCAATTTATTCATTGCCAGTTCATTCATTGTAAATACCACCACATCACCCACCCCTGTCCTTTTATTCCCTTGTGCCTGTTCTATCAATGCTTTCTGAAATGCAGGCCAACATCACGGCAATCTAATAACCGTGCTCGCTGTACAGCAGGCTGTTTGTTCCATCATGCTTGCCGGAGGCACGAGGGTGATGTGCTTGCTGATAGAGGCTTCGTTCTGCAGAGACATGCTCTTGGGCTGATTTCCTCCTCTGCTGTCCGTCCACACACAATTCCAGAGTTTCATCAACAACAATCAGCATCTGAGTGCAATTTTCTTCTCACTCTGAAGAGGAGGGATGAGTGAATTAAAAATGAAATATGAAGCGTTTACGGTCTGGATAATCAGCTTTCAGAAAACTCACCTCTTCTCCATGACTCTGACAGACGTTCAGACGTGAGGAGATTTCTCGGCTGTCCGAGTCGAGTCATCTCTCACACATATGCTCACACTATTGATGGACATGGGAGAGAGAGAGAGAGAGAGAAAGAAAGAGAAAATGGGGTGGTAAAGGAGAGGGATCATTCTGTATGAGCAGAGCTTCATCAGCAGTAAGTGGTGTGTGAAACGAGTTGTCATACAGGCAGCTTTTATCAAGCAGCTCACAGCCAGAGAGAGAGAGAGAGAGAGAAGGAGAGAGAGAGAGAAGGAGAGAGAGAGAGAGAAGGAGAGATGGTCAAGGAGGAGACAGAAAGTGGGAAAAAGAAAAGAGGGATGGAGAGAAAGCAATGCGGAGGAAAGAAATATATGGAAGTTCAGCAAAGTGTATCCATGAAAAATGTGTGTGTGTGTGTGTGTGTGTGTGTGTGTGTGCATGCCACGTGCATGCCTGGGCATGTAAGAGGCAAATTTCATTGAGCTACCACTTTACAATTGGCTAAGTAGGTTCAGGAGGAGGACCAGAAAATGTATTATAAAGACACACATCATCTACTTTGGCATGGTGGAGAGAGGAAACTTTTTTCTGCTCTGTTACACAAAAATCATGTGACTTAGACAATTTACTCCACAACCTGTCAAACTAGCGTGTATCAAGTTTTTAGAAAACAGAATGTATTCACATAAAATCTTAGCATTTTACACAATCCAGACAGTGAAGCATGGTGGCGGTAGCAATCACATTAAGAGTTACCCTTGGCCTCTTGGCTGCTTCTTATCTTTACCCACTGACTTTTTGTGGACGTGACCTCTAGGCAGAGTCACTGTGCCATATTCTTTACATTTTTTAACAATGAATTTTTAAAAATCCCAAAAAATGTTGAAAATGTATGGTTGTGAAAAAATACCTTGATGTACTTTTAATCCTGAAAATAATAATAATAATAATAATAATAATAATAATAATAATTAATAAGTATTTGTATTTATATTTGTATTTATTATTAAAAAGTATTTATCACATTAATCACTATTATTCAACAGCCTATAAAATAGCACTTGATCCAGCACATCATATTATTTTACATTTTTTTTTACTTTAGCCATTACACTAAATAAAGGTCATGAAATCATAATGTGTGCGTGGGGTATAAGATATTTGTATCAAACATTTCACTTGTTAAATTTATTATAATAATATAATGCCACTGTTAAGGTTAATTCAGATATTTTTTCTTAACTAAACCCATCGTAGCAATGTATTATTTGCCTTTATGGTGTGTTTTCATGGTGCAGTGCGTAGAAATGTGAACTGTTCACAAAGAAAAGATACACACTGACACCTATTAATTAGACAACTTTGTATAGTCCAGTACGGATGACATAAAATCTGATCCAATCCAATATGTAATGTCATTTATATGAATGGGCCAGATGAAACATTTGCGTATGTTTTATTCTGGATTTAAATGTCTGGATTGCAACTGTGATTGCAAACTTTTTGTAAAGCCAAACCTCAGCACCTCTGCTAAAATAATAATTACAATAAAATAAAATCATTTTGACTTTGAGTGCTGGGTTTGGCACTGTTGTTGTGTTGGAGAGTTTGAAGGCATTCTGAGACTTTATTCTTCTGTGTAGTACCTCTGAGGCATTCATTTTTAAATCCAGTCCAAGCATTAGTGAACTGCCTTCTTACTTTACTCTGGTTATAAATCTCAAAGAAATAATGTACAGGAGATGCAGCACATACAGTTCAGAGTATGAGGAAATGCGCAATTACAAAAGACAGACAGCATAAATAAATCTTAAAGGCACAGCTTTACCTCTGACTGATAACCTGTGCTGACACTGGAGACTCCTTCCATAGATGCTAAATAAGCATCTCCTCACAGAAAACTTCAACTTTAACAATTACGCATGGTTTTCATTTTTTTATGTGGAGCGGCTGCATAAAGTCCCTGTTTAAGCTGTTACTGCAGAACCCATAACATATTCGAACAAATGCACTGATATTCCTTGAAGCCAGAGCTACTGTCAGAATTGCTGTTATAGAAAATTAACCCACACCTTCTGATCAATCAGATTCAATAATTCAACAGCTCTGTGTTATAAAATTATAAAAGTACTTTATGGACAGCAAGGTGTTTTTGCTGAATTGTAAAAAAAAAAAAAAAAAAAGTAGTTTAATACAGTTTAACAATATAACAAAACATAACATTTTAGAATTATAGAATGTTTTTACATTTCTCTAATTGTTTGTTTGCATGTTTACATGATTATAAAACTAGTATGCGTACCAAATACAAAAAGGCATAGGCATGCTTCCCAGAGAACTGAATCGGCGAATGAATCTGAACAAATCTGTACACATTTAATACTCAAGATTTCACCTCTAGTTATTCATTCAAGCCGCATGTTTGTTTTGTTCCAGCTCTATTGTGGAAAGCTCGTTACATAATTCACACAGGCTGAGATACAGTACAAGGCTAACTGAGATGACACTCAACTTGATGAAGAAGGAATAACATGTTGTGCTTTTTAGTTAAACAGAATCAGGTCTTTTCTCTCATCTCTCATTCTCTCACCCTTACCCACTCACAAAGAGGCAGTATAATGCATGATCAACTCCAGTATAATTGATGCAATTATTCTGCATTGTGAGCGAGTCTTTTCCTCTATTCAGAATGTGTAAAGGGAGTAATTAGTCAGTGCAGCACAATAACAGGCCTGTGCAGTTACCTTGGCTAACAGGATGAAGTTATCTATGATTTTGATTATAGGGAGAGGTGGAAAGACTGCGTGAGTCACTCAGATGCTCCACAATGTCTGAGATATGATATGAACCTGTACTTAATGTCAGTGTGAGGAAGTCTGCCTTAGATGTGTCATTTAAAGCTTTAGAAGATACTATTATACATATTATCAATTTTTATTTGGCCAGGTACATTAACATTAGTTTTAATTTGTCCCTGTAAGAAAAAAAATCACTTACAGCTTTCATTGTATCATCCTTTCCAGTAGTCTTGCTATCACACATACTATCACACAACCTTCGTTTTTGTTCAAGCCATTCGTTTATAGTGTTTGCCTTGTGTTTCGGCTTATTGTCCTGTGGAATGTAAATGTTCACCCTCAACAAAGATTTCTGGCTGACTGGAACAGGTTCTCCTAAAGAATTTGTGACTCCATCCATGTTGCCGTTGATAGCAGTAAGATTTCTAGTTGCTGAAAAGCAACCCCAGAGCATGATGCTACCACCACCATGCTTGATGGTAGGAATGGTGTTAACTTGGTGTTGGGCTGTATTTGTTCTGTTTTAATCATAGCGCTTTACTTACCAAATAGCTTAACATTACTCTCATCAGACCACCACAAAGCTTTTTTTTCCAAAAGCACTTTTGCCATTATTATTGAATATTTTGCTAAAAACTAACAACTGGATCCTTATGTCCTTGTCCTTATGTCTCATGTTTTGTTTTGAGTTTGTCATGTACTTGTGTGTGGTCATGTGCATTCTAATCTTGTCCTTTCATTGTGAAGTCTTCTCGATGTCATCATACTTTGTTATTGTGTTTTATTCTAATGCCTTACTGCATTATTTGTTTCTAGTTCTGTGTTTCCTAGTCCTCATTATTTGTATGGTATTTCCTGGTGTTCTGGTTTATGATGCATATTCCTTGTTTGATACTGCCTGCCTGTTATTTAAACCCTGCTTTGACTATCATAATGAGTCTTGGATTGGCCTCAGTAAATAACACACTGATTTCTGTCTCAAGGTCCGCATGTCATGCATGTTACACCATTATTGCTTCGACAGGTTGTGATGATTGGTACTGCTCATCAGATGTGCATCGTTAGCTTGTCTGATGGTGCCTCCATTGTGTGGGAGGATGTCCTGATGATTTCTTGCACTCCTAATAGCTTTCATCTTACTAAAGTAGCTTTTTTTCAGACTGCTGTAATGTCTCTTGTCAGTGTAATGCTTGGCTGATTATAAAAGATCCTGTCTCCACCTCTGTATGTTGTCCATTTTTGGACAAACCCAGCTGTCTTGGGTTTGGCATTAGATGAGTATTTGCCATTATAGTATTTAATCCTCAGTTTTGGTGGAAATACTGTACAAATGTCTTCACAAAAGCTGATGTAAGATGTCACCATGTTAGTCTACTTATCCACATTGTTTGCTGCAAGCTTGCTCCAATCACTATTTTGCAGGCAGGCCTGTAATTTTGCCTTTGCCTTGTTTGCCTTTCTTATCACAGCGGGACTCACTAAATGTTGGCCGCCATTCAGTTGAGCTCAAAGAGCACAGTGCTGAAGAGAACAAGAGCTTTCTGGACTTTCTGCAGGAGTACAGTGGCCCTGATAAAGCCTCCTGACCTTTAATAAGCTGGGCAAAGGGACCTAGAGCAGTCCATTTATCTGGGTGAACGCAGTGAATGCAATGCTAACCCTGCTATACACATGCAGTAAGTGATATATAAAAAAATAACACACAAACATATGTCCTAGTATAACTGACATTCTGTGAGATTTCATTTAGAATGGGTTTGTGAAATAGTTTCTTTCCTTTTACCAACATAGGACTCAACTCATAACTGCACGGCAGAGGCTGTCGTAAAGCCCTGGTTCTGTTTGCAAGGACTATACTTTATCACCGTGTGAAATCTGCACAAATAATTCTGATTCCTAATCCTGTAACACATCTACCTTACTACTGCTGCTACTGGTTTCGGTCTGTCTGTACCACTGCATTTGCAACGTCTGTACATCTGCTAAATTTGCACTCACTGACACAGTATTAACATGCTTTATTCTTAATAATTCTTGATGCCATTTCTGTATCACTCATGTTGCTGAGAACACTTATAGTGTCTCTGTAGTGTCATGCATGTGTTGTCCTGTCCTACACTTTATTCTTTAGTTTATTGTTTGTTGTTGATTGCTGCACTGAACTCAATCAACACTGTTGTGTGGCAATGAAAGGCTCCTGATCTTGAAGTTTTCATGCTCTTTTCGGGAATATCGGAATTGTAGACATCACACATTCATAATTGCTGTGATTAGCTCCTTCTGGGCAAAGCTCCAAGATAATGTTTGTATGATTTTACAAATTATAATAACCATGTGTTTCAATAGTAGTTCAAGGGCTGCTAACAGGTAGTAAGGTTAGCGTAATATTTTCTAGGAGCTATGATTCAAAGTACAATCAATTATAAGGTTTTTCTGGGTTTTCTGAGCATGTTTTTATTAGGGATGTAACTGAATATAAATTCATTATTCAGAATGAACAGATAACGTGTTCTAAACAGATACGAATACACATACAAATCAGAAGTGCACTATTTTTATTTGTTTTTTGTTTCTTTTTTGAAAGCTTGGCAGAAAGGTTCACAGGGCATCTGGTTGGGACTAGAAGTATGCATTGGGACTGGGTTTCTGCTGGATGCAACAAAGTCACAGGAGTGGGAGGTTTTAATTTTTCATGCAGGTGCAAGTGAGCGGTCAGATACGAAGTGTGTGGGGCAAATAAAGACCATTAAACAGACAGTGGCACTCCTAGTTGTATATAACACTTGTAGATGGTCCTATAATGTTACTGCAATAGCTTTAGCTGCAAAAATGTTACTTTTAAGACATTACAGCCTCATCTTAGAACCTGCTCAATACTTTTTTACCTAGGAACTGCAGTAATCATAAAGACTGTCCTGTGCTCATTCCAGCACTCATAACCAACATGATCATACTTAACATCCTTTTAACACACTTAGTACTGTTTGACTTTATAGCAAGGGTATTGAATTAAAATCCAAAGAAGTCCAATCTTCTCCCAACGATTTTCTCCCAACAAATCTCCAAACCTGATTATGTCTAAACTGCGGTATGATTTAGTAGATAAATCTATATGCAGCTGTTGTTTGCCTATATGAAGTGTACATAATGAAGTGTGCATTTCCATAGCATTCAATAATGGTTATTGTACATTTAAACGACATAAAAATGAATGAATATTTTAAATATAAATAAAAACTAATGAGCAATGACATGATCTTCTAAACAGATTCATTAAAATTGCCTCTTTTTGAAAACGTGTAAACAGAGGTTTGGATATACTTTATTGACTTCTCTACCTTCTTCACTTCTCTAACACTTCTCGGAACAAATATCACTGATCATCTTTAAAGTCCATTCTACTTTTCATTTTTGCCCATCTAGATCTACATTTCCTATCTAGTGAAAGAAATGGGCCTTTGATTGTCCTGCCAGTAGTTTGAATCTCGGTTTGAATGGAGTTAGTGCCATTCTCATGCACATACAGTATGTAGGTGCTAACTGGTGAGTCTGGAATGACATTCAGTTTTAATAATGTTCATAGTGGAGAAAGCTGACTTACATCTGTACGTGGATCCAAACATGATCAAGGTTTGGAGTGCTGCTTTGCTTAGACCAGGGAAAAGAGTCTCATGTACAGTTTGCATCCATAAAGCAGCAGGGTTGGTTACTCCAAAATGCTCTTTTAGTGCAACATTTGCTTGCAGATCAATCAGTTCCCTCTGTAGAGATCCAGCACTCAGAGGTTTAGCCCACTCAGAGGTTTGTGTCCCCTCTTTTGAAATTTCTCTGACATCTTTTATGAGGAATGGATTCTGGATGAGCAGGAGGAACTGCAGTCCAATACCGAAGTGGTCAAACCTTTTATTGAAGTTCCCAATCAGCTTGTCTATGGTGACAACAATACACACTCTGAATCTGTTCCTGCACTTTTGGGAAAAGTGCACACTCTCTGTGAATACCTTTGAATCTTGAACCCTTCCATTTTTCCTCTGGAAGGAGTGGTTGTTATCAAATCACAAACTGAATTGTACTTGCCTTGCAGCTTTAAATTGTATTTATTAAAGTGTGACATGATGTGTACCAAAAATGCGACAGCGTGCATTTTGCTCTCATTAAGCAAAAAAACGGTGCTGTCTTCTGACTTTTAAGCCGCACTAAAAAAACCCCCTGCTATCTCTTTTCAAATGGCCCGAAAGCATTCCAACACTCTGCGTTTACTCAGCCATTTTACATTGTTGTGCAGTAGCAAGTCATTTACGTGTGCCTCAACAGCTCTGAGGAATTCTCTCAACAGGCGATGTTGAGGGGATGAAGATGTCCTGAGAAGATGCTCCTCTCTCTTTCTTACCACGGCAGGGGCTCAGTCTGTTCTGTCTGACACCACCTTTTCCCACATCTTTTCCTCCTCTTTCTCAGCATCTCCTTTATAACCTCATATACAGTATGTCCTCTCCTCGTCAAGTCAAGTTTAGTTTATTGTCATTTCAACCATATACAAGTACATAGTGAAACGAAACTACGTTTCTCCAGGATCAAGGTGCTACATAAGACAAACACAGAACAACACAGAACTACAGGGACTACATACATTTATACATAAAGTGCACAAGACATGTGCAGACAGCACAAGACAGTACAATGACTACTGGGACAGACAATGGGCACAGTAAGTCGCAGTGCAGCACCGACCAGTACACAGTTCTGTTTAAACGTGAACCTAGTGACAACGGTGCAAAGAGTACAAGAGTACAATACAAGTAGCTGAAATAGTGTAAACATAAGATTAGCCATAGAGAGTAGCCTCGTGTATGTGAATATGAGAGTAGCCTCGTTTATGTGTCTCAAGTGTTGTTACTCCTAACAAGTCCTCATAGGAATCTCGCATGCACCAAACCTTGGGCAATATCCGTTACATCTGCTGATTCATCAATAGCTGGGGATAATACAGTACAGTACGTACTGCACTGAATAGCCACATCATGCTGTGCCAGTACATCCTCTGTTAATATTTCAGTCTTTTTTGTTGTTGTTGAAGCTGACATTGGGATTTATTTATTTATTTATTTATTTTTACAGAACTCATTTGTTAACATACAATCCATGCTACCTTTAGTGAACATTTGTTTGCATGTTATTGGGCCATAAAAGAATGGGAGAGGACTGAGGTGGATCCATCCTACTGGGTTCTCAGTTTGGTTATTTTGCGTGCCCTTACCTCAGACTACTGTGGATTCTTTTGCTCAAAAGATCTGTGCTTTGTCTCATAATGGTGCTTCACATTGCTGCTTTTGATTATTTCCAAGGTTTCAACACATAGGAGACACAGTGGTATAGTGCTCGTTGCAGAAAGGATGAACATGTATTGGTCCATCCATTCATCTTTGAAAGATTTTCTGCATCTACTTTTCTTATTTTGGTGCAAGCCGTGCTATCGTCCTTCCTAGCTGCCTTCGTATTTCTTTCATATCTTTTTGTATCTCTTTTGTGCACTTTGTGAGTTTATGCCATGACATAGGGCAAAATCATTCTTCCTGAAGGAGTGGGTTTTAATGTGAAAATGTGAATTTAATGTGATGCTTAGCTGAAAACAATTTCACTACACACACGTTTGCTCTGAATAAATCCAGTACGATACTGGTTCTTGACAGTCTACAGATAGTATTAGTATGCACTGTAAACACTGATTGACTGACTCAGTTGAGTGAAGAGTGAAGTAGATGCATACAATTTTTCTCTGCCCACAGTTTTGAAAAAAAAAAAAAAAAAAAAAAAAAACACCCTGTGAATATGATGATTATACATTATCATGAATTCATCACAGGTCTGTTAAGACCATCACTTGGTTCAGGTCCATTCTGCAGTCCATGTAGTGATGCCTGTTTATGGTACCTAATTGTACAAGAGTAATGATTTGATTACTCATTGGTCAGTAAATGTACATCCAGGTTTCTATAAAGCAGTTTTGCAAAAATGTCTCTTGTTAAAAGCCATATACGAATAACACTGAATTGAATTAAATTGAATATTACTGGAGGTGTTTGTGTGTGAACATGTCAAGACCTAAAAATTATAAGGTTCTAGTTGACTTTTTTTCAGTATGTTCTTTACAAGCCACTGAATATATTACACTAATTATTAATTAAGTATAAAAAAATCTAAAATATTCATTTGCCTTGAACACACTGAGGGTCAAAACCTCAATATCTTGTCAGATAGAACCTTATCATTCCAAGGTCTCGATATGTGTACTCATACCGTTCACACAGTATTAGCAGCCACTAATTGATGTGGGATTTCAATCAGCTAATGAGTAACATGATACTCTGTGTACACATTCTCTTTGTTAGGAAGCTCTTTATTGCCTGACAGTGAGTTATTAATATTTTCAGGTGATAAAGACAGCTGAGCGCTGAATATGTTCTCCTTTCCCACACCATCTCTTGCACTTTATTACAGCTTCCTTCAGTTGTCCTTCTGTTTTTTCGCTTTGTCGTTCTCTCTCTTCACGTGTCACGGTCCTGTGTTTGTGCATGTGTGGAGGATGGAAAATGGAAAGATTGAGATTGAAAGAGTGTCCTTCACTGGGACGTGAGCTGAGCGTAAGAAAGCCTTCCGCGCCAGAGATTCTCATCTAATCTGACAGGCAGCTGGATTTATTTTGACTACATGGTGTAGATTACAGATTCGTGATTTATATGTAAATTATGAGTGTATAATGTAGTTGCCCACACTTCAGAATTTATTAGATGCGAATCACTGTCTCTCTCAGTCTCTCTCTCTCTCTGTCTCATGTTCACTCACTTCTCAAGTTGGTTTGATGCTCAGAGGGAGTGGTTGAGTGTTGAATGATTGGCAGCTCCTCTGGTGGGATCATTATGGGATGTCAGTAGCGGGTGTTGTTCGCCACAGGCGCCTCAGCAGCAGACTTCAGTAATTGTACTTTTTTATCAAAGCAAAATGCATAATAATGTATGTGTGTGTGTGTGTGTGTGATATTTGTAGAACACTAACAGGTAATACAAGTAACATCCACTGAAAACAATACACTTTCATCACACCAAACCTTGTAGAGCAGCTATAGCATCATCTCAGAAACTATAATAGTTTCTCAAAATCTGTTACAGACTCTCAAGAACTATGTGTAATGGTGGAGCCAAGTTGGCCACGACTCTCTTGCAAAAGAGATATTGCTAATCTTAAGAGGCTTCCTGGTGAAATGCAATGAAATGAAATAACTGGTTGCCCTACTACAAGTTTGAAAACATGAGTAAGTAATCCAGAGCTGGCACTAGCGAGTGACAGAGTGACACAATTCCACAACCTTCAGTTAGCTCCCCTTTACTTTTTGACGCACAAAAATGGAAGCAAACTATGGTTTCATCTTATCCTTTCATATACAACTTCTTATTAAATGTATTTAGAGGCATTATGAGGAAAATAAAGCTTGGAAAGACGTATCGGATAGCGTTGGTGCTTCAGGTAAGTGCACATAGTTTATACAGTTAGCTTGCTTTGCTCATCTGTCAATCAAGCTAGTAAAAACGCTAGTATGTAAATCAAACTTCTCATATACTGTATATCGAACTAGCTATTCCATTTTTTTTTTTATATCAGAACTAAAACGTTGTTAGACACGTGTTAGACAGTGCATACCCACAAGGGATAACAGTGTCAAGAGACAAACTACAAGTGACAGAGTGACTTTTTATTGCTAGTGTGCTAATGTGAACACAGGGTTGAGTACTCCTGACTGGAGGTATTTCACTAAAGCAAAGCTAGCACAGAGAGGAAAGTCATTAGTCTCACTGAAACAGCCTTTTAAAACTAGAGCTGGTTCATTTTCTTAATCTCTCACCTGGGCAGATCACTAATTGGAATAATGAAGACTGACGCTGAAACACATGGACTTATTTCAATGTTTAAATATATATATATATATATATATATATATATATATATATATATATATATATATACACATTCTTAAACCAATATGCTAGGAGACTAGAGAAGGATATTGTGTGTTATCTGTATGAACATTCTGGTATCTTTATAAATGTAAACAGGTCCTACATATGCCTTGAAATAATTCTGCCATTGAGAGGACATTCAGTGATGTACATATTGCTAGTGTGTTGATCTTATGTATTGTGAATCTTTCTATAAAAAGACGAGATGATCTTCAAACATTGCAAAGACATTGTAAATAAAGGATGTACCATTTGTTCCATTTTCTGGAGCCTGCAGAGAAGCGTATCCTTATAACTTCTTAGAACATTTAGAAGACTTTTCATCCTGTACTTTTGGAGTTTTGGAGAAATTCTAGGAGGAACTTTTTGATTCTGTAGAAATCCTCCTGAATGTGTTTGGCTTATCTTAAGTTTTAGGTTTATCTGGTCTGTGGATCTTTTCTGTCCAGTTTGGTCCTGTTAGTTAATGGTTCTCAAAGTGGAGTGGAGGAATTGACTTCATTATTGAATGGATGTAATCTAAATCTCAATAACTCAAAAACATGTAACCTATAAATAATGTCAACTTGGAAAGTTCAGGAATAAAAAGCTCTGTCACGCCATTGAATAGCCATATTATTTTACACATTTAAATAATGAGCCTAATATTTTATCAGTTGGATTATGTTCATAAAACACATGTTCTATTATAATACAGTTAAAGTTGCAAGAAGTTAGAGAGCCCTTGCTTTACGTGAAGGTTAAACTGAGTGCTTTGGCATTGCCATATGCAGTTGGTGTGTGTGTGTGTGTGTGTCCATGTGTGTGTGTGTGTGTGTGTGTGTGTGTGTGTGTGTGTGTGTGTGGAGAGAGGAGGATATTGGGTTTGCTCTATCGGGGTAATGGAGCATCTGGATAGACTCTGATAATGAGTTGACATTTCTGCTCTGCAAAGCAGCATGGGAGATTTGTTATGGTAATGGAACATTCAACAGTGAGAGCACCTTCAGATAGAACTAGTGGGGTGACTTCTTCCTAAAGCCTGTCATTACAAACACGTTTCCTTGTTGTTTGCTCTTATCTGGATGGTTTACATGTTGAGGCTAATGAGATACTTCCCCGCATTAGTGGAAGCAAATCAAAGACAATATACCTGATAGAGGAGGGATATAAGAGAGAGATTTTATGTAATTAATTTTGATGTTTAAAAAAAAAAATGATGCTTGCTCTTAATAGACTGTCATAGCATAAAAGATGAAAATCACCTAGGTTAAATCATGAAATTGTAACTCCTCCCTAGAGCGCTTTAACCGCATTGTAAATGAAATGAGCATTAATGAGTCTATATTCAGGAAAGACAAAACACACACTCATCATCTAAATATGTTTATGTCCTTTATGAAATTAAAAGTCAACAAGTGAGGCTAATACATTATTAATACATTATTATTGGGTTGGTGCAATGAAAAATTTTGCCAATTTAATAATTGCACCATGCAAACGTTTTGAGCTGTGCAGAGAGAAAGAGAGAGAGAGAGAGAGAGAGAGAGTGTTTCAGAGCAGTGAGCCATGTTTTGAGTTTTTCCCCCCTCAGGCACTGTGCTTAGAGTGGTGTGGATTCAATGCCGTAAAACACAAAGCTGAGCTCCAAAGCTCTGAACTTAACGCTCTGCTCTGCTGTCAGTCCCAGCTAAAGCCAAACCCCAGCTTACTGAGGCCTGCTGCTGTGTCACACACTTTTTATCTTGATTTGTGTGAATATTATAAACACACACAAAGAAAAGTAATCAAAAACACAGCATTCTCTGCAGGCAGTCAAGTGCCACCTGCTGTTCTCGTCCCACCTCCCTTTCAAATGTGCTCATGCCGAAGAGAGAAGTTCATTTGAAATTGCTAGTGATTACATTGTTGGTGAAATATGGTATGTGGCTCTACACCTAAAGGTTTGTATTATTTGGTAATGCAAATCATACACACAATAAATACAATGTTAAACAAAAACATTGTTATATGCACGTTCAAAACAAGGAATGAACAGCTTTTTTAGTATTTAAGGTATTGATAAGCCTTAGAAATTACATAATACATACAACTTAATGCAGGTATGTTATAGTCATATTATAAATAAATAAATAAATAAATAAATAAATA
>CM040983.1:8848516-8895778 GCA_022985145.1 Pangasius djambal
CAGTGTGTGTGTGCTGTTACTCATGCATTATGTATAGAGTACAGTGTGTAGTCTGATTATTTGAGGTAGTTTGATGAACTTCAAGGTCTTTAAGGTTTTTTGTAGTAACTGGTAAAATTATTGAGTCCATTTGATATCCAGTGCTGCTTTTGGCCTCGAGTTTCATGTCTGATTTCCGCACCATGAACAGTTACGTGCTCTGCAGGCTTAAACATGAGATATGGTTGTCATTTAGAGCTGTTCTATGGCCTGGGAAGAAACAGTCTGTTTGTTTGGACATATTATTCCTTTTTTTTTTTTTTGAGAGACCTAATAAGGTGTTATTTCAGGCTCAGATATTAAAGCACTGTAACAGAAATTGTTTATGATAAACAGCCACTTGTTCTGAGTGACTGATATCTGCTCTGTATTCACATGAAGGTGAGCATGTGAAATGTTTCCGTTCTCTGCATGATAAATTATTAAAATGTAGTTGAATTTGAAATGTTGTTTTGACTCATTTGCAGCAGGTCTTTTATTTTTTAGTAAAATCAACTTAAATAATTCAATCGAACTTTTTATTCAAAAAAAAAAAAGATGGTAGCAATAGCCAGCACCAGTGTGCACCTGGTAATTAAATCAAAAGTGAACATCAGCCTTCAGCTGTAATAATCACCCACTGATTGGCCTTTATTCTCTGAAACTGTGTAGATCCTGATCTCGCTGCAATGACAGTGTTCACTCTGAGCGGCACTGCTGGTGGAGATTACAGTTATTGATTCCTCCATGCTGAACGTTAGCGGTGATTGCCCGGCTTGTTTATAATGACTGCGTCTCCCTCTGCATCATCGATTGGACGCCGATGGTGTGACACTGTTGAGCTTTTCAGGCTAATGACAGCCATTTTCCACCCACTCTGATAAAGGAACAGCATGGACACTGTGTGGGCGCTGAAGCTCGCTGTAATGGTTGTAATGCTGGGTGAACACATTTCACAGACTTTGCATATGGTGTTATATTTACAACTGGTATATTATTCTAACTCAGTGATGGAACATCAATGTTATAAGGGGGTTTGGGGTTTATTGGATCACCAGTATGAATGTCAGAATTTTATTGTAGGATACTGTGACAAATAATATAACGTAAAAGATGTTGTTACAATGGGAATTAGTGCTGTCAAAAAGAATCATGTTTCGAATGCTATTCAAATGCATTTCAGTAATATTTAAGTATCCAAAGGCAGCAATTTTAATGCATAAATATCTAAGATCCCATGTTTTACTTGAAATTGCCCTAATTACATGCTTCCTGAACATTTAGCAAATATCCGAATAAATAGATAATCAGTGCTGAATGGTTGTAATGCTGCCATCAAAAGCAGACAAAAAAGCAGCTTAACATAACCGTTGTTTTGTGTGGTATTTTAACATGCTTGTACGTCTGTTTCCAGATGAATGATTTTTCACACAGCCAAACACACACTTTACCACTGTTTGCATCTAAATGGCTGAGAATATTCCAAATGGGACTCACTGATTCAACTGATCCTCTAAATGAGATGAATGCGAATCTTGGCCCTGACCAAATGATTCACTGACTGACTAAAGAGAGGAGTAAATCCTGGTCACTGAAAGGATTGACTCACAGGTTTGGCTAATATGCTGATTGGCAAATATCATTTACACAGTATATGAATGATTCATAAACAATGACAGCTGACATACAATTAAAAAAAAAAATGAATGACCGAAAGATTTGCTGATTCAAGCACTGATGCATTGAATGGGAGAGGAGGAAATCTTATTTGTGGGAGGGAGATTCATCGATTTAAATATTGACCCGCTGAACAAGACAAGCGTGAACCTCAGTTGCGGCCAGAACGATTCACTGACTCAAGGGGTGTTGATCATGTTTAAGCACACAAAGAGCTGCATGCATGCACCCATGTGATTCAAAATGAAAAGGGTTTAAAATATACGTCCTTCCCCCAGAGGGAAACTGAAGCGTGTTTCTGGAAGAGTGGAGGCTCTAGAATACCATTAAGTTTAACTCTATATAGTGAGATTCAGTCTGATGGTGTGTTCAAGTTGTCTTTAAAAATACTTGAAGGTAATGGAAGGTAATGATAGATGATTTACGCAGATCTTCGGTCTACTAAGAATTGTAAAAGCTAACTAAATATCGGCAACAGAAAACATTACTGAAATGTTAAACTGAAGAGAATGCCTACTTCAGGTTTAACTCTGAATACAGATGCAAACATTTGGAGAGCTAAAGGAGATGCAGACGCAGCTTATGGAACTGTGTTACACCCTTATTAGAACATTGTCATGTCAGTTTCAGGTTGCATAAACCTTCATAAATGTTCAAGGACATCAGACATGTTTTTAAAGATCAAAGCTGTAGAACTTAAAACTAGATTAGATTGTAGAAATGTCGTGTCAATGAAGCTCCAGGTCAGTGGGGCTACTGAAGATGTAAAACTGATGAATGCTGAAGTGCCTGAAGGAAAGTAGCTGAACAATTAACAGCCCACAGGCCACTCAGCTCATAGAAAGCTCTCTGAACATAAGAGCATTTTATAGTAGTCGTGTGTGTGTGTGTCAGTATGGAACAGCAGCAGAGGGCCTCTCTATGCCCCAGCTGAGCTGTTTTCTATAAATTCAGCAATCTGGCTTCAATCCGGTAAAGAGTTTTTGTGAAAATGTGCGCTGTTGAGGAGAACCCATTAAACTGAAGAGACTCTTGCTCTAGGTGTGTATAATTGGTGTGTGCAGTCACCACACACTGCGCTTTTCTTTTCTGTAGGCACGCGCTTGCTGGTGTCTGTAGTGGAATGTGCAGCGGAAGAGCTAAACAGAAAAGAGAAAAGAATAAGATGAGAGAAAATGTGAAAGATGTGCTGCGTGCTGTGGTGTGTGTTGGTGGTAATTACAGGTTAATTCATTAAGAGGAGGACATTTCATTGCTTTGCTTTGTCTTTTCCACACTCTAAACTGCAATCAAGTCAGTCTGGGAGAAAACGCTGTGAGGGTGATGATGGGTTATGTGTACACTGTGATTATGTGGTATATGTATGCTTTATGTATAATTTGCAGCTGTGTGTGTGGGCTTTCTGTGTGTGTGTGTGTGTGTTATGAAACGAGTTACCGTTACCACCACAAAGTTGATTATTTTCATATATGTCTCCAAGTGTTTCATTCCTCCTTTGCCAACGGTTACAATCTTATATTTCATACGTTCATATTTATGTTGTAATGCCTGTGAAGGCAGTTTGCTGTAGCAGGATGGATGTGATACTGAAGTTCTCACACAAGAAGTTACTTTCTCAGTTCTTCTTCTGTTTATCTCATCTTCTTTGTCCCGCTCCGTCTCTCTCTAGCTCTTCTGTAGTGTAGGTGTTTGACAGTGGAAAATGATTTTGCCCTCCCTCTGGGCTGAGCGATCTCACTGCATGTTAAATATTTAAAGGGCCAGGAATGTCGTTCTGCTCTCCTGCTCCGATACACTCTCAGTTACACACTCACCTATACACACACACACACACACACACACACACACACACATATGAATAGTATATCTTCATATACTAGGAAGTATGTAGTACATCATCTTCACATACTACCTTCATATACTTCATATCTTCATATACTTCATATACTTGGTTAGCACATTTGCCTCGCACCTCCAGGGTTGGGGGTTCGAAAGTGTGTGTGTTGTGCCCGGCAATGGGTTGGTACCCAGTCCAGGGTGCCCCCTGCCTTGTGCCCCGAGTTCCCCGGGATAGGCTCCAGACCCCCAGCTACCCAGTGAGGGATAAGAGGTACGGAAAATGAATGGATGTACACCGTATTACACATTATATATAAAATGTGTTTATAATGCATTAGGAACACTGGTTTCATAGGAAGTGTCACTCCCACATGCTCATCCTTTCAGTGAGCGTGATAATACACTCCATCAGCAGAGTGGATCAGTGCGACTGAGGATACTGAGTGTGTTATTCACACATATAATGGAAGTCCAGGCTGCAGAGCTGGTGTGTGTTTGCTCACACATTCAGGCTTCACACACAACTTCTTAAGCTCAGTCCATGCTTGGTTCTGTATCTTTGAATATACACACTTGCGTCCACTTTCATCTCCTGAACCAACAAGTCACACTTGAGCGGAGTATGTCCATCCCACTCTCTGAGCTTATCAACACACAGAATAGAAACTTGCTTGCAGACAGATCATTCTAAAACCTTATCACGTTTATAGTAACGGCACGCGCAGGGACAGATAACTTGGCCATTCCAGAAATCACAGCCAAAACGTGTGATCATTCTGATCCCTTATTTATTTATTTATTTAGGAAGCAACGGTTGCTTAACATCACTCGGCTCATTACCATAAGGCAACCTGGCAACATAGTGGTTTCCTATTATGTTTAGTTAACTTTCCGCATTTAGGCACGTGTGTACAAACTGTCTGTTTTGACTGTAGTACTATGTGTGTGTACCCACAATGCCATGCTCTGTGAGTGGTTTTGCGAATGTGGCAAATGTAGAGGCCATCCATCAACCTTTCTGTCACCTTCGGTCACCATGACAACAGCACAGGCGAGGCATGATTTCCTTCACACGCACAGTGGATGAATGACTGGAGCCAATCAGAGAAGAGCTGCCATATGGTGGAAGTGACACGGTTAGATGATTTCTGACAGAAGGTGTTTTTTTTTTTTTTATGTGTTTCATTACTGTGACATCTCAATGTCATTGTTTGATTTGCTTATTGGCTTAGTGGTGTTTTTTTAATGACCTGCTTATGCTGAGCTATGATAAAGCAGAAATGATCATGTAGATTGCTTTGATTTGTAGGTATTATAAAATGTGTGTTATTTTGTTGTTTTGAAGCTGTAACTGTAGCTGTTTAATACTTTACTCAGTAAGGTGTCAAGGTTAGTGTCAAGGTTATAACTTCTGGACTTCAGTAAATGTAGTCAAGCCCTGTATGGGCTAATATTAGTGTGTGTTATGACCTGCATACACTGTTTGTCCTCATAGTCTCTTCTGTGTAGACATCCTGAGATTCTTGAGCTGTTATAGTGTCTCCTTTATAAAGCATTATACAGGCCAGTGTGCTTCTCTCATAGTCACATAGAAAGGATTTAAAGATTCATCTGAATTGTGATTTGCTCACAGTTCATTTGCCGGACAATTAGCTCTTAGAGCAAACAGAGCCGATGGTGATGAATTCTTTAGGCTTGATGTAAAGCACTCAGCTGTTTTCTTCCTTCTCTCTCTCTTTACATTGTGATCTTTTGTTATCCTGTTAGCAGCTTCCACATGTAGCCTGCTGTGTTCCCATTGGCCCTTTGACCCCCTTCCCACGGTTACTGTTGTCAGTTTTGACACTAAACCCCAGCTCATTTTTTTCTTCTGTGCAATGAGAGAAAAAGGAAATAAAGTCCACAAGGATTATTTGCTTATATGAAACAAAGAAGAAACATCTTCATGCTTTACTTTTACAAGTCCACCCTCACAAAGACATGCTGCCTGTCCTACACAGAGTGTGAGACACCGTTAAAGAGTCTGACTGTGTCAGATAGCCTAACTGTATTTTTAACACCTTTTACATGGTGTAAAAAGGGGCAAAAAGTATATCTGGAGCTCTAGCAGTGACAAGCAGTAATACTGGAACTGTTTGCTTGCTCCTTAACTCCATTTGTCATCCATGACCAATATAATATACACATGCAGTGGGGTCCAAAAGACTGAGATCACACTAAAAATCTAGGATTTTTTTCATGTAACTTTGTAAATAAACAGAAGGTATCAGAATTTTGAAATATTTAATACAAACAAAGCAAATGTTCAATATGGATGGTGTCATGTCAAGGCCAGAATCGAAGTCGAACTCCGATTCCCAGAACACAGCACAGCCTACAAACATGGTCGGCACGGACTACAACTCACAGCCATCACTGACTCTCCCACATTCACATTCACCTGATTACTGACTCACCTGCCTACTGATTGTACTCACCTGGGCTCAATCACACACACAGTATTTAAGCACCATCACTGCACATTCACTTAGCGAAGTATACGCTCTGAGTTATTTGTGGTCCTGTTGTTACTAAGCTGTTATATTGCTACATTGTCTTTCTGGTTTTGATCCCAGTTCTGGATTGTGGTTTTGCCTGTAGTCTCGCCTAGTTCATGTTGTTTGTTGATCGCCTTAACTTTGCTTGCACCCTGACCTTGTTCTCGAACTATGTCTCTATTCTGATCGCTAAGTTTAATAAAGTCTTGTATACCTGCACTTGTGTCCGTAGTGTACCTGCCTGCCTGACAGATGGATGGATTTGATCTAAAATTGAGACTCATCCACACTCCCCATGTTTAAAAAAGCCCTGAAAACCCATCTCTTTAAAACCACCTTTCATTAACTGTCTTAATTCTTTTGTTGCCCTCGTTTGTCTCTTCATGTAAAGCGTCTTTGAGTATCTTGAAAAGCGCTATACAAGTGTAATGTATTATTATTATTATTATTATTATTATTAAAATAGATCATAAAGTTTAACACAAACTTAGGGAGTCCATGCCAGCTCAAGTGCACACTGTCATTAAAGCAAAAAGGGGACGTACCAAATGCTAAGAGACTTAAATTCATGTAAATACTGTATTTCAAAGTGTCTACTTTTCACTCATGATGTTGTCAATGATATAATTTGTAATGAAAATCATTGTATTAAATTAGAAAATAATGCAAAATGAAGTATTTTCACTAGTGCTCTCTGAGACCTTTCTCAGTGTGTGTGTCTGTCATTGGCATTTTTTCCCCCGTAAATGCACCGTGTACTATTAGAGTCGTCTTGAATCCTTCTCACATTTACACTGGAGTTTTAAGTCATGGTCATTTGTTCTTAACACTGAAGATTATTCCACATTCAACACTTAGCTGTCTAATTATCCTGCTTTCTAACCGTGTCTCTGAAATCTCATTCACTCTCTGCCTGAATGGCTTGTAATGGTTTTAAGGGATGAGCTGAACTGTGACTGAGCTTTGGTCAGAGGGGAGAGTGTAGGAGACTCTTAGTGAGTATATGGATGTCTATATATAATGAGGTTTTATATTTAATTGAATTCATGCATTGTAAAGTGTTCACTAATGTCCTCAGTATTTAAGACTCAGACATGCACTCTCTCTCTCACACACACACACACACACACACACACACACACACACACACACACACACACACACTTATATTTCATCTTACAGGTTAATTTCTTATACGAATTTATTGTTTGAATTTTTTAAGACTAATTTTCAGTTTTAAAAAAAAACAAAAAACCAAGCTATATTACTGTCATTTCTATTGTCCAGATGATGCAAGTGTTAATCAGACCTCGAAAGGATTTAATAATCCAATCAAAAACATTTCATATTTGGATCGAGGCTTAGTTTTGTTTTGGAATTGTGAAATCAAGTTTTAATAATGGCTAAAAATATGCAAATGCTGGTGGGTGAGATTTCCAGAACAGGAGCTCATCAAGCAGTAGACTGAGCACTGTGAAAAATAGAACAAACACACACACACACACACACACACACACACGCACGCACAAACACGCACACAAAGATACAAACACTTTTTTTTTCCCACTGAAAGTGGAAATGGAAAAACAGTGGGAGCCTGTTAGAAGACAAGGGCTAAAATTGGCAAATAAAGAGGTATGTGTGTACCTGGAGACATGGGGACCACGGAGGGACAAATTACTGTTGAGGAAATTTCTCCTGAGAGAGAGAGAGAGAGAGAGAGAGAGAGAGAGAGAGAAAGAATAACTATCATTATTCTAGCACACTGAGGGCCGTATTTCTTGTTAGCAACTTAAGTTTGAAAGTACTAAAATGTTGACCACCCTTTTTAAAACCATTTAAAACAAATACTTGCATTTAAGCCAGAAAAACAGGGAGATAGAAAATAAGAACTGATAAAATAAAAAAAAAAAATCTAGAAAAAAAAAACTGCAGGCAGATAAAGCTGAACGCATTATTTTTTTCTATAAATTGCAACAATATTGCATGAAAATAAGATACAGAAAACATTTAGGCTAATATGAAAATATACAATTATAAGGAGGCAAAGATTCAAATAAATGTGTAGGTGAATTTATTGTAAATAGCCTGCACTGAGGCTGATTTTCAGAAAGACATTAAGTGGCTGATAGTCTACAAAATAGCACTTTGATACCACATTAGTATATAACAGATCCATACCACACAAAGAAAAGCTATTTTCTTCACATGATAAAGTACTTCACCACTGAGCCCTACAGTGTTTGCACACTCGTGGATATCATTTGTGTGCTTAATTCACAGCTCTGTATATAATATATGATTTAAATGACACAGCAAACATGGTGCTCAGGGGTGAAACTGTATATAATGTATACTTATACATATACACATTCATTGTATTTGCATGTATTAAAGTCAGCCTGAACATGAATTCTAAGGTGAGCTATTGTTACAACAGTCACACTGTTTTACTGGACTTAATACAGCTCGTTGTCAGAGTCGATATCACACAAGAGAAACAGACTTAAGTTCAAGGTCAGAGTCGCTGCTGACTATTCTGATGGCGGTTGTCAGTTCTGTGAAGTAAGTGTGGACACAGACTGTTTGAGTAGTGTTTTTGTCCTAGTCAGAAGCTCATGTATGTGACAGAGAGACAAGAAAGAGAGAAGATGAGACTGCAGTTATGACTTGTTCAGCTGACAGGAACTGCACGGTGACAGACAGGCAAAGTGGAAAGACAGTGGATGGCATGATGTTGACTTCCTGTCACGGGTCCAAATATTGCGTCTCGAATCAAATTAGAGGCAGACACGGTTCCCTTCTGCAGGGGCTTCCATCATCAACGTGTGATGCACAAGACACCGGACACAAACACTCTCTCTTATACACACACACACACACTTTTGTTCTGTACTGCTTCCTTAAAGCTTACTCCTGCTGTCTTTCTTTCTCTCTCTCTCTTTCTCCCTTCCTTTGTGTTTGGTGAAGAAGGTAATCGGGTTTGACTTCTGTGCTTATTCCTTTCTGCTAGTTCATTTAGGTGTGTGGGAGGGTGTGTGTGTGTGTGTGTGTGTGTGTGAGAACTCTTGGTGGTCCCACAAGGGGTCACTGTTGGACCAAATGCTGACAAGAGACCATGGACTATATTTTTGTGCTGATCAAGCATAATTTACTGGTTAACAAACACATGTCGCTATTTTGGTTTGTTTTGGTTACTTTTTGTTTGCGTGTTGTTATTTTCATGGTCATGAATGAATGCAGTGCACTGATGTGGGTGGAGTGGTGTAAATGGGGGTGTAGCCGCCAAAATTCGGCGACACAGTGAGATTTTCTGAATCCATTTTGGTTCATAGATGTGCATATAATACAATTATGAGCTCCACTCCCAGACTATTTTCTGACTATTAAGTGCAGCCTTAATTCTTGTTCCATTTCTTACAAACTGGTTTTGTGCATGCTCACTATTTATATCACTTCACTTCAAAATGAATAGGCTAACTGTACAAAATATTACAGACTTCATTATTTAATCTGTAACAAATAAGAACATACAACTTAAACTCGATTATTAAAGGCTAAACTAAAAGAAAGCTTTTATGAATCATCCTTTAGTCACAAACAAGCTTACCCCCCAGGGTTACCTCCCAGTTCCCACCCACCAGCCATCTCTCGCCACTCATACAACTGCCAGCTGGGGAGGGTGAAGGCTAACACGTGCTTCCTCTGAGACACGTGAAGCCAGCCAGCCACACCTTTTTTCGAACTGCTGCTCATGCTGTGTCACAGTGCAGTTTAACACAATCAGTTAGGAAAGTGCTATCTACCCTCTTCCGCATGCACGAACTCACAGATGCCTATGATTGGCCAGTGCTACTGTGACTGAGTATGCCATCCCTCCCACCCAGAGAGCATAGCCAGTTTTGCTCCCTTGGCTTCCGGCCACTGATGGCTGTGTCATTGCTGGGAGATCATGAGTTCGAATCCCAACGATGTCACTGCTTTCCCTGGCCAGGAGCCAAGGGAGCAAATTTGGCCATTGCTAACTCTAGGGTGAATGCTTTTCTGTTTCACCACTCGGAAGTGCAAGCTTCCATTTTAACTAATCCACACCAGAAACTCTATTTTAACTCATCCACTCCAGAACCATGAAGCAGACAGGCTACAGAAGCAGAAAACCACATCAGGTACCACTCCTGTCAGCCAAGAACAGGGATTTAAGGAAAAAGGACAGTTAAAGATTGGAAGAAGACCAGGTGATATTTCATTCTACGACTGTCTCAGTTTCAGTAGAATCAGATTCCTGTTCTTGGCTGGTTGGATATTAGGGCCATATGCATTTATTCACAATGGGCCATGCTCAGAATTGAGTTGAACTATGTGTAATGAGGAATTTACACAGAATTACTATACTTACATGTGACTTGGAAAGTTATACTCAATTGCGTGCACATTTTGGCGTTTGACCAAAACAGCGGCGGCTCTCAGTTACAGTTGGGGTCATATTTTCATATACACCTTGCAGAATGAAAGTGCAAACATTAATTGATTCTCAAGAAGGCAACGTGATACACCCAGGGGGGTGTAAAATTTTGAACAGGATGATCAGTGTAAATTGTTATTATTTTGTCTTCTTGGAAACAAATATCTTATACAGCTTTTGAAGGGCAGTACTAAATGAAAAAATATGATCTTTAAACAAAATAGTAACAATTTATACCAGTCATCCTGTTCAAAAGTTTACATCCCCCTGGCTCTTAATGTATCATGTTGCTTTCTTGAGCATCAGTGCATGTTTTTTTGAGTCCCTCAGTTGTCCTCAACATCATATAGCCGCTGTTGGAAAGGGGTTCAAATATGCAGAAGATGCTGGAAAAGCGAAGAATGTGCAGGACCTTGAGGATTTTTCTGAAGAACAGTGGGCAGTTTAACTGCTCAGGACAAACAAGGGACTCATGAACAACTACCACAAAACATAAAAACAGTCGTTGATCATCCAGGTGTCACACACAGATCAGGAGGCAGACAAGATGTAGAAGGTAAACTCAGAATGTTTATTAACAGAACTTAGATACACACTTCAGGAGCATCCAGCGGTGCTGGTGAGATAACTGAGAGCAACACAAAGTCTTTGCGAGAATTTCATAAACTTAGCTTTTCCATACGAGGGTATAGTCCTGAGCAAACAGGCTGACGAGGCTGCCAGGCAGACAGAGGTCCAGGATGAGTGAGCTTGCAACCTTGAGACCGGCCAATGAGTGAATGTGGGAGCTGGGTATATATAGGGTGGCTGGTAAGTGGCTGCAGGTGTAGGTGATTAGTAATCCGGGGATTGTGATCGTGAGTATGGAGTGTGATTGGATGGTGACTGAGTGTGAGTGTGGGATGCTGAATTGGCTGAAGGCTCTGTGACACCAGGTAACAACACACAGTATTAAGAATCAAGCATATGAACTGGTTCATTTGTGTAAATTCAGTTATTATTGTGGCTTGTGGACTACATGTATCTGTTATGTGAAATAGTTTATTCAGGGCAGTACTAAATAAAAAACAAAATGCAATTTTTATAATCCCTATTATTTTTATTTATTTATTTATTTATTTATTTATTTTTAATTATTAACATTTCTGCTAGTTGTATGTAGTTGTAACTTATGACCCCAACTGTACATGTGATTCTGATCTTAAAATAAATTGTCCAGTCCAGTTACAGTAATTCACCTTAAAATGTTTTGGGCAATGTAACTACACACACACACACACACAAAAATACAATACTAACTAAATCCAGCATGGCTGTGTGTGTTTACTGTCAGTGTGACCTTGTGTGTGAAGGTTAATTAAGAAGTCACAGAGAAGAGGAGATGATCAATAGGATCAAGCTCTATTATTTACAACACACTGGGCAGGGGAGGGCAAACAGTCAGCACAGAGGATGCACACACACACACACACACACACACACACACACACACTCTACAGTGGCAGTTTAGCGGGTGCAGTATTGATTTCAAGGGTCAGTGTTAGGGTGAGTGATATTCCACAAATGCTGTACCATGGTGTAGATTAAAATAATCAGAATAATGAAAAGATAATGATGTGTGTAATAAACTCATTACAAAGACATCAGAATAGTTTTCACACATTATGGGAAAACAATCCTCTGTTTCATCATCAGAATCAGTTTTACTGGCAATGTAAGATTTAATTATGTGAAGACTTGTCAGTTGCTCATTGAATGTTACAACATTGACTACATTAATACCCTAAAGCCATATTGCATTTCCATGCTGTTCCAATCAATATTTTGGTGTAAATCCTATAAATAACATTTTACAAATAACAACAATAACAGCAAATAAATAACATTTTAGTAGCATTATCAAATATTTTAACATTATTTTAACACACAAATGTTATATGTCATGTACTGGTCTGGTTTGTCGTATCAGTTTATTTCCGAAGACATGTTAAGTGTCATATTAGCATTATTAATAGTTGCCATGACTCTTTTCCATGACAGCCTGTCACACAAATATTTTCTAATTACTCTTACATTACACATATTATGACATCTCCTTCATAACTAAACGTGTTCACACTAAATGTGTTCTAAACATGTCAGTAGAGCTATCATAATGACAGTTTATGTATTAAAAATGTGTCCTTCTTATTATAGTCAGTGAATGTCATGACAGCTGTTATGTTTCACTCAGTCTGTGCTAAAATGAAGAAGTAAAGAATAAAGGAATAAAGGTAAGGAATAAACCTTGTGCTGATATAGGAATATGGTACGGTGTTATGCAGCCCAGCACAAAGCTCAAAGTCACTGCTAATTATTTTCTGATAACAGCACATCTTGCTAACCCTTTAAACCTAAAAAACCTTAAAAGTGTGACATAAGTTAGAAAACCTGACAAAATCGAACAATGCAAAATAAAAAAGAAAATAGATAAGGTTTTCATTTGACTCATCCTAGTATTTATTAAAGAATGACATGTCATACTTGTTATGCCTTTAAATTTACATTTCATGTTGTGGATCGTTTGTGAAACGAATGAGTTCCTGCTAACACTTATGTTATAGCAGCTACAAACAGTCATTCCCTAATGACCCTCTCTTGTTTCTCTTTTCGAAGTTAAGATAAAAAAAAAACCAAAAAAAACAGCTTGCTGTGTTACTGAGAAATCACAAAAACGTAAACTCTTCTGTCTTGAGGACATTCTGGTATTGGAACACTTCACTTTGTAGAACAGATTTGCCTCGGACTGTTAGAAAGCATTTACACTGGAGACTCCATCCAAAATGCTGAATAAAGGTGTCCTCACAGAAAATATCACCATATCCAAAATTTGTTACTACGCTTAGGAATGATCGCGTATTCGAATTATTAGATTTGCTTTGTAGCTGGAACTACTGCCAGAGCTAACGTTTAGTCCAATCAGGAACGAGAATTCAGTGTGAAAATTCAATGTAGTGTAACATACTTTCAAGTTGAACTTCGCCATGTCTTTAAAATTCATTAGTGATTGAAATATTCATATCACGTGACATGTTCATGGCACGTCATTGCCAAGTCTATTACATCATCATTGAGTACGTACGGCATTTACCATAAAACCCTGTATATGCTGTATATGCGTAGTGATTTTTAATATACAGCATAAAATGGCATGTTGTCAAGGTATGTCATAAAGCATGCTAACTAGATTATGACATTGTATACCTTTTCAGAAATTAGCA
The DNA here is from genome assembly GCA_022985145.1 of Pangasius djambal. Taxonomy (NCBI): domain Eukaryota; kingdom Metazoa; phylum Chordata; class Actinopteri; order Siluriformes; family Pangasiidae; genus Pangasius; species Pangasius djambal. The sequence continues at coordinate 8,862,310 of CM040983.1, forward strand.
TGTTACTATTCAGACTGCTTTTAACAATTGCTGGTGAAATGAAAGTATTATAGCACTTTCTGTAAAGCTGCTTTGTGACAATGTCCATTGCTATAAGCCCTATACAAATAAAACTGAATTGAATATGAAGTGCAATAACTCATTACATATGGCATGACATGTTTATAATATGATTGTGCCAATATAATATGATTGATTCAAATGATATGTGTGTGTGTGTGTGTGTGTGTGTGTGTGTGTGTGTGTGTGTAAAAGATCCTAAAAGACAGGAGCAAAGATAAACAATGTGTGTGATCATTTCTCATGTCTATGCGTTGTGTTACACTCCTCCGGAGGGATCACGCTTTGCCACTCTCCTGTTATTACTGCACTCTCTCTACCTCGTTCAAATCCACATCCTTCCTGAATCCTCAGAGAGCAGAGTAGGAACACACTTCAGAAATATCACACCTTCTGAATCTCATCATTACATGCTCACACACTTACACTGTCCTGAAGTACTACACACACAGTGTGAAGTGCGTTACATAATTTGTCGGAGAATTCCCGGTGGCTTTGCCTTTGTCCTGCTTTTGTAATTGGATTATAGAATTTATTAACACTGTTGAATAATCATGGGCCTCAATCTGTCTTACATAAACTAATTAAAAAGTCAAGTATCATAAAGCCTTTTTTAATACTTCCATCAATGAGTAACAGACCCAAAAGAGATCTCCACTTATTAAGTAAATGCAGTTTTTACTGTTTCAGCCACCATTTAATCACTAACACACCATCACCTCGCAATTAAATAAGAATAATAATAAGAAGAATATACTCACCATGGCAATGTAATTGTTCTCATTTCTGAATAAATAATTCATTTTATAGTTTATTTCAAGTACATACACAACACATACAAAACGTCCGCCACACACTACAGCAGTTAAAAACAACAACTAGTCTAAAAACTGGTCACAAATTTAGAGGTCTATTCTGGAGTCAAACCTCAAGGTCGAACCTGTCACATATTCCTATCCTGACAATGATCACTCAATGACTATGATTACATGCACATCGATATTCTGATATTAATCAGAATTTGGTAATATTCTAATTAGTATTGAATCATCTAAATGGCACAATCCGATTGACAAGATTCCCCAAATTCTGATTCCCATCCCTGGAATATGCCTGCTTTAATCAGAAAAGGAGATATACTGAAAGGAGATATATGCGCATGCTCAGTCTGCAAGGAATTGTGGGTGCTAACAGATGCTTAGATTTGGCCAGGTTTGTAGGAATGGCAACTCCGGCATACTGAGGCATACAACAACCATGTATACAGAAATATTCTGATGCCTATATGCATATAAACATCTTATTCGGAATATGGCTGCAACCTGAATGTAGACCTTAAACGGGATTTGTTTAATTTAATTTAAATTAACTGCAATCTGATAGACAGTACAACTTGTCATTTTTTGAACTAATGAAAATATAATTGTTAGCAAATTGACGTGGTATAAGAGAATATAAATTTGGGATGTGATCACACCACATTGCATCACACCACCCCATCACTGATTGTTTTCCTAAAGCAGCATGCCCAGTGACATTTTATTCCTTAATTATTATTCAGTTATTCATATTGAAGCATGTTATTCCATAGCACTATGAATTATTCAGTAAGTACAGTGAAACTAATGGAAAACATATGTAGTTACATGTGTGAGAAAAGTCTAGACCCGCCGATGGGTCCCGGGAGTTTAAAGGATTAAAGTTCCTATTAAATCAGAAGTAGTTCAAAAGTAATCACATTCTTTATACTTCTTAGAGAATCTAAATATTCCATAAGTTGTTACGTCTATGATCATTTTATTTCTCCAGTCTCATTAACTACTATCTAAGTACAGAAAATATACTGTATACACCAGTGAATAACTCATTACATGTTTGCTCTAATTCCATTGCTTGATGTACAGCAGGATGCACACTGCGGTTTACACACTGTGCTCCCCACTGATCAGTGTAGTGTCAAAAATATGATGTACTGTAGAAATTCATGTTTGACATGTTGAGGGGGCACGGTGGCTTAGTGGTTAACACGTTTGCCTCGCACCTCCGGGGTTGGGAGTTTGATTCCATCTCCACCCTGTGCGAGTGAAGTTTGCATGTTCTCCCCATGCTTTGGGGGTTTCCTTCAGGTACTCCAGTTTCCTCCGCCAATCCAAAGACATGCGTTGTAGGTTGCCTGGCATCTCTAAATTGTCTGTAGTGAGTGAATGGGTGTGTGTGTGCACTTGTGCCCTGTGATGGATTGGCACCCCATTCAGAGTGTCCCTTGCCTTGTACCCTGAGTCCCCTGGGATAGGCTACAGGCTCCGTGCAACCCTATATATATATATATATATAAAACTAGATAATTTCCCAGTCTACATGTCTACATTATGTTAGCTAAGGTTAACAGCAAGTATTTTAGTGCTACAAGAAGCAGAGTATAACAATCTTGGGCTGTATTTCCTGAACAGAAATTAAAATATATACAAGTAGAACATCTAGTATGGTAATTCCTTATTCAAAATAATGAATATTTAATTATCTTAGATGAGGGAAGACATTAATTCTGTTTTAAGTATCAATTCTGTTCATTCTTGCATGTAAAATAATGAGTGGTACGGGTGGGGGGGCCCCTGAGTAATTTGTCACATAGGGCCCCCAAATGATAAGAAACAACCCTGAGTGTGATGTTTAGTGTGTGTGTGTGTGTGTGTGTGTGTGTGGCTCAGTAGGGAAGTCTTGTGCTTCTGTTTTTAATGTTTTTATGTTTTTATGGATAGCAAGTATTTAACAAGTATCTCTTTTCTCTCTCTTTGCCATTCTGTTTTTGTCATGGATTGATCTGGGGTTTTTTTTGACAGATGTTACTTCAAGGACTCCTTCTTCATCCTTCTGTCTCTTTGTCACTTATCTGAAGGAGTGATGAAAGAAAACTGTCTCTGTTATGCTCCTTCTTATGTTGTTTAGTTTTCAAGGTTCTGCAATTTTCACTCCTAATAACTCCATGATTATCTTTAATAATGCTTGTTACGCTTAGTATTAAAAAGAAAATTCTCGTTGTACCTCAAGTTCACCCCTCATTACTGAGAATGCGGAAAATATAGTCACCTAAAACGCCAATCTGGGCTTCTTTACCTTTATCCAAGCCATCAGCTTTACCTCCCTCCTCATCCGAGTGATTATCAGAGTGATTATAACGCTTATATACGCTGTAAATGACTGAGGCTGTGACTCAGCAAATGTCCTGTCTGTAATAATAGTAATAAGATAACAGCCTGCATTAAGACTTGGTTGAATAGATAAGCTGAATAAGGCTCGAGTTCAAGCTGAAGAAAATTATTCATTTGTCCTGCATCATGATTCTTAATGAACTAAATTAGTTCCTTTTTTAAGACGATTCATACTTTTTCAGGTTTTTTTTTAATATGGCTAAAAGTACAGTGCAATTATCAGCTATTTCCGCAAATTTACATGTTAATATGCATATGTTTTCATACAGTACATATTTATTAATCATATTGTACATACCCTTTTACCAATAATTCGATTTTTCAACTATTCATTTTTTCTTCTTGCACATATTCTGTTGCTCATATTCCTTTGTACATTTTTCATATTGCGCATTTTTAATATTCTTCATATTTACAACATACTGCACATGCTCATCACTTCATCCGTATATACACATCTTTCCCACTGTACAAACATTTACAGTATATCTTGCTATTTTTCTATTGCACCTTTTTCATACTGTTCACATGCATTTTTTGGATCTGTATATATCTAGTTCACTGCACATATACTGTATACGATCTTGCCATTCTATTTATACCAACTTATTGTGTTAACACTAAACTCTAAACTGTCACTGCCTCTGTGTCCCTGAGTTGAGGGAAGCATTTAAGGTTATACCATGACAGAATATCACTGTATGTCTTCTTATAATAACAACTTGAAGACAGTTGCATATGTATTCTTGCTGGAGAAGCAACAATTGGGGCCACAATCCAGTTTGAGGAGCAAAAATTAAAACCAGAATTGAAAGTATTTTGCTAGCATTTTGCTAGTAACCAAAACACAACAAACTTAATCATCCTTAATAGAAACATTGATATTAAATATTCGTTAGCAGTTGATAACATTAATTTTTATCCTGTGTAGACCACATTATTGCCTATACATTGGCTGTTTCAAAGATAATGTTGGAGCACAAACAGTAAAATTCCATAGCCCCTCTCTCTCTCTCTCTCTCTCTCTCTCTCTCTCTCTCTCTCTCTCTCTGTGTGTATATGTGTGTTTCTAATGACTCCCCATACCTATATAAAAGGTAAATAGGCAGGTCCCCCCCCCCCTGTTTTGGAAGACAAGAAATGCTAAAATATCAGTTGGAAATTTTTAGTCAGTCTTTGAGGCATGAAACAATCAGATCATTTTGTTCACCTAAGGAAGACATAAAAACCGAAATCATGACCATTCTGATTCAGGAATAATCTTTTTTTTAATTGATATGGCCATACTGTATATTTTTCAATTCATTCAATCATAAACCTCCAAAGCTCTGAGGTTTAGCTAGATGCTTGTGGTACTTGGTTGCGTACAGTATGTAAATGTATGAAGGCTTCACAGTACGGCCAAGACAGGATGGAAACTGGCCTGCTGAGCTCACTACTCAGCTAAACATTACATTCCCAAATGGATTTAGCGTATCTCTCTAAAAGCAGAATCAGCAACTGCAGCTGTGAAAATTGCCTGATAAAAATCAGGAATCATTCCACATAAAATTCACCTGCATGAATAAATCAGTCTATGCAGTTTTTTTTTTCTAACTGTACTTCTTATTGTTAATGATCTCATGATATGGATAAATTTCCCATTGCTTCTTGTATTTAAACACTGTATAAATATTAAAATTGCCATGAATTGAGCTCTTTGGTGTCTGATATTAAATGCTTTCTTTTGGCCTTGGTTAGGATGCTGAGGGACTGTAGCTATCTGTGCTGCTATTAACATTCAGCATGAGCTTGACTTCAGTAGCAACAGCAGGGAAAATGCTGTCACTCTCATATACATGCTACAGGCAGAGATTTATTTTGGCTTTTTATTATTTTAGTGTGTAAGAGAACACTTTCTGTGTGCGTGTGTGTGTGCGTGTGTGTGTGTGTGTGTGTGTGTGTATACTCTTATGCTTTAAGGTAAACCCCATGTTTCTTCTTCAGTTCAGACCAGGCTATGCTAGGTCTGATTTGGAAGGTTTGATTAAGCTGTCCTCAAGCTAATCGCATTAGCATTCTCTGCATGACATCAGCCCTGCATTTACATGACCACACTAATCTCTCTTTCTGCATAACTGCCAGTTATACAGAGAGAGACAGAGAGGTGGGGGAGGGGGGGTAACTTGATGGGTAAACAGGAAAATGAAGGACACGCTAAAGGTAGAAACTCTGCATTCTGAGTGAGAGCCTTGGCAAGAGAAGAGGAGGGGGAAGAGAGGACAGACTGAGGGAGAAAACAAAGTAAGAGGAATGGAGTGGTACGATGAGAAACAGCATTGGAAGTGGAAAGAGTAATAATTCTATTAGTTTCAGTCGCCGTGTCATGGCTTTGAAGGTTGGTACAGGTTAAATTAGAAAACATGTCTGTTAGTGGGAGCATGAAAGTGCAGAGGCTGAGGTGTTCTCTAAATTTCCTAACAGCTCATGTTTACTAAGCATGCAGGAGTGACAATAAGACAATAACAAGTGTACACAGGGAAAACTGTTCAGCGATAATAAATGTAAATTCGTTTTAATCACAGTGAGACTCAGTAATAGCTAGAAGACAAAATAGTGATTACTGTTGATGTGTTTTCATGGATAGATATATTAAATATAGAAGACCAATATACATTAAATATAGAAGAACAATATATATTAAATATAGAACAACCATTTTGTTTTTTACGCTATTATCATCATAAACCTTCATAAATTCATTTATTCATTCATTCATCTTCAGTAAGCATTTTACTGCAGTGGATCCAGGGTCTATCCTGGGAACAATGGACATGAGACAGGAATACACCCTAGATGGGACGCCAGTCCATCGCAGGACACCCTGCACACACATTCACCCCTAAGGTCAATTTAGTGTACTCAATGCACCACTCAATACTGGCATATTTTTGGCAGGCGGACACTGGGACAACATGCACAGAAAGTCCACACAGACAGTAGCCTGAGCTCAGGATCGATCTGGGGACCTATATGAGGGCAGTAATGTGTAGTTATGAATTTGAATTTCAGTGAATGAACTGAGTGTTAATGATCTAAAGGTGTGGGAGCTGCAAGTTTGCATCTTGACATTTTCATGGCCTTTTTGATGGAAATAAAATCACACTAAGATGCTGTGACATGACCTCTTTTAAGTTTCAGTTTCATGTCAGTAAAAGTATAACAAAAATATTATAAGAACACAACTCTGCACCTAACCATAAACCTAGCCTTCAGCACTTTTTATACTAAGTGAGTCACAGATTAGGGTTAGGATGTAGGCGTAACATTATTTAGCCAAAATACCATACATATTACACCCCATAGATGTAAAAATTGTGTATGTGTGTGTTTTTTGTGTGTGTGGGCCAAAGATTTGAAAGACACTCTCTCCCATATCAGCCTTCGCTTTAATTCTCTCTCTTATACACCCTTTAAAAACTTGTGTGTAAATGTTAGTCTGAGTGATGGCTAGGTTTCTGTATTGATCTTCTGTGTGTGCCTAATAAATGAAAATTTGAAAACTCCAGTTTAGTCTCCAGACTCACGGTATTTGCTGAATTTCTCAAACTCCTGACAGCTGAGAACAAATAGTGTGGTAGATAAATCACTGAGCTGAGAGCATATTACTCAAAAAATGGGTTGTCTGTGGAGGTCTATTTGAAAACCTGCTTTACTGTAAATGATTTCAGGTTTATATTTTATCTAAGAGATTTAATCTGTCTTTTTTATTGCAGTGGCTGTTTTGATTCATAGCCTTAATATACTCCTGTGTGTGTGTGTGTGTGTGCTTGCATGTAAAAAAAAAAAGTTCTGTGTTTAGTTTTGTGTTTACCGTTTTTTTTCTGCCCCTTTTCCAGCTAAAGAAACAGCTTAGTTCTTTCTTTCTTTAATTATTTGTTTTGTGTGTTTTTTGCTCTGAAATTTACATTCTGTGTGTGCTTTAAGCTCAATAAGCTGTAGGGTTACATCTACAATGTGTAACAAGCCTAGTATTAAGAATCACAGTCTATGGCTTGGCTTAGGGAGTAGACAGAGAGGTCAGAGAGCAACTAGGCAAAGTATCTTTGTATAACTTTGCATTTTCATGAAGCCTTGCAAATTGAATTGCAAATCAGAGCCTCTGGAAAAAAAGAAAACAGAAGTGCTCCTGATTGATCCAGTGTCTAAAGTGAGGCTGAACTGTGCTGCTTCCTCTGAACCCTCAGAGGGAGGAGATTTACAAACACAATCTGCAAAACTCCTTCCAATTAAAGAGATCCATCTAGCTGAAAAGTCATAACGATGCCATATAATGGGAGAGATAGCTTACAGCAATGCTGATGCTGAGAAGGAGAATGTGAACTTCAGTTCAAGTAATGATGAAACTGCAAAGCACTCCAGAGTAATAACGTTCTGCCCCATTTGCCACTAAACGAGAAAAGACTACTGTCACTTGAGAGAAAAGAAGAAATTGAAGCAATGAAGAAATGAAGGCCCAAGTATCCAACCCATTTCATCAAAGATGCCACTCTGGATGAGATTGAAAATGGTTACAGGAATGACCCAATGGTTATAAGCAATCAAGTAAACCATGGGAAGTTCTTGATAGAGCTTGACACAGCAAAAAAAAAAAAAAAAACTATGCCTACAATATGGCACAGTGATTTTTCCTGTCAGTTTTAAAAGTTGCGATACCTTAAACTTGAGAATTTCAGTAATAATGATACTGAGGGAAAAAAGGGCTTGAGAGCTATACAAACACAGCTGGGATCAACATGAATGCCTTTTTCCACACCTAGTAAAAACAAACCTAATAGGACATATTGGTGAGGACAAAATAGTCCAACAATTTAAGCAGGTATAGTTTGTTCCAAGCCCAAGTGAAACGTGAATCATTGCGCCACATGGAAGAAAGACAACTCCTCAACTCCTCAGGTTGGTTTTTAACATGGTGGACAAATTCTCAAGCAATAATTCCAAGATAGAGTTTGCTGAAACAAATCAATTCTAACCAAAGAACATGTTTCACCCCATGAGTGTGCATTGAAGTGAGTCAAAACCTGGATGTATTTTCTGTTGTTGTTATTGACTACAAGCCTCAGATCAAACTGCATAAATGAAGCGTGTCATCAAGGAACAGCCATCAAAAATACATCAGGAAGGATTTTCGTGGCCTGAAGCTCTACCTGCTGTACTTTGTAGTGTCTGAGCTGCGTGCATTATACAGAGAGACTTGATAAAAGCCAATTTGGTCTTCACATCTGAGCCTGTGTCTCTTTCAGGCACAATCAACCTGAGAAAAGCTGATGTACATGTGAGAAAAGATGACGGACAGCTAGCTTGCATAGGAAGTGAACATTATAAACATGTATAAAAATGAATTAGTATGACTTCTCATGTTAGCCAGCTAGTGGAGCATTAATGGTAAAGATTATGGACATTTATGAATTTTGAAAAAAAAAATAATAATAATGTCAGCATTATCAGTGAAGACTATACAATTTCTATACAATCAGCTCAAAATCCTTTCCAGCTGACTAGCATTATCAGTGAAGACCATATTTTAAAATCCCCTCAGAAATCCTGTCAGGGTAGCTCATGTTAGCTAACTGACTAGAATTTTCAGTGAAGATTATGACTGTTTATGTCTTAAAATCCCCTCAGAAACCCTGTCAGATTCACTGGTAGCCAGCTGACTAAATATCATAACCATTATGAATGGTTATGTCTTAAAATCTCCTCAGAAATCCTGTCAGGTTAGCTCATGTTAGCAAGCTGAGCAGCGTTATCAGAGAAAAGAATGTTTATATTTTAAAATCCCGCCAGATATCCTGCGAGATTAGTTCATGTTAACTAACTGACTATCATTATTTGAAAATACTATGAATGTTTATATTTTAATATCCCCTCAGATGTCCTGTCAGTTTTACTGTTAGCTAGCTAGCCATATTAGAGAAAACTATGAAAGCTTATATTTTAAAATCCCCTCAGAAATCCTGTCAGGTTAGCTCATGATGGCTAGCTGTCTAGGTTTGACAGTGAAGATTATGAATGTTTATATTTTAAATTCCCCTCAGAATTCCAGTTTTTTAACTTTTCTAACTTAACTTTTTTAACTTAACGTTTCAGAATTGCTGCTAGTAGTGCTACATTGTAGAGAATCAGAAAATCTCATTTTAGTTATGTAATAAGGAAGTTGGAAAATAACTTATCAGCTGGTAAAGAACTGCCAGTTTGACCAGCTTGGCCTGTGTTTTAGCAGCTTTTAGCTTATCCTCAGAGTGAAGATTGTGGTCATTTATGTCTTAAAATCCCCTCAGAATTTTTATTAGCTTAGCTCATTTTAGCCATGTTTACAGCATTAGCAGTAAAAGAAAAATCCTGTCAATTTGGCTCATGTTTTCTAGCTAGCCTTAGAGTAAAGATTAAGCATATATATATATTATCTATAACTTATACATCCTCTGATGTCAAGGTAGCTCATGCTGGCCAGAGTAGTGCTAGTAGTAAATAATATAAACAAGTCTGATTAACTACGGGGCTTGTCAGGGAATGTGTAGGAATAGTCGGGAGAAATCAGTGTAATACCTGATCAACAGGCTATTGTTCATAAGCCTCAAACAGCAGAATCTAGGTAAAAAAGTCCATACCAAGTTCTACTCATTACTGAAGCTGCTGTTAATGTTACCTTAAAGCTATATACTGTTTTAAGCAGATCATCAGTTGCAGTTTGACATTCAGAGAGATGTTCGACAGTTCTAGAGAAGAACGACAGATTATTTGCGATCACTTGTTGATAACTCATGAGTATCTGTTGTCTTAAGTTCCTGCCTGCGGGTAAGAAAATAGGTGATTTGATTTCTTTAAGTCTGACAGCAGTACGACATTTTGTGTAGTTGAAGGCTATAAAACTATGACATGTGGTGTGGGAGATTGCAGTGAGGCTGTGGGACTTCCTGTCATCTTCCAGATTGTCACATCTGAATCATCCCAGCCCCTCCAGCTTTCACTCTGTGGAAGAGCACGAGTGGAATTTTCATTCACCAAGAGTTCACCGTTCATCGCTCACCCAAGATTTTGCCCCAAAAGACACTTTTACTCTTTCACAGACTCAAATCAAATTCAACAGCTCAAATATTAGTCACAACATCAGAAACACACAATGTCAATGTCAACATGCAATTTCATTTTTGGGAGAGTTGACACTAGCTGCTTCAATCATCAACTGACTTCTTCAGTTATGCTGGTCTTCACAGGAATTGTTCAGGGGATCTTGACACATACTTCAACTGAATTTCAGCCAGTAGTTTTTCATTTTCAGAAAATCACACATATCAAGATACCTAATATTCAACACAAACATCTAGGGCTGCATTTATATTGTAGCCCTTGATGCACATTTCCAATATTTTAACTGAAATGCTTTGGTGCCGATTTCTCTGTGCTGCAAGGAACCTACACTTTGCTGTTTTTCTTAGATAAAGTGAAGGTCAGTGGAGAATAAATAGTAGAAAGAAACAGCCTCCTCTGCAAAGCTTGGTTCATCTGTTCATTTATAGCTGGGAGATTTTATACATCAGAATCTAACAGGAGAAGAGGACAGATGTCAGTCATGATGATAGATGATGTTTGGGTGCTTGGAGAAAGCGACATTGAAGTGTTCCACTGACGGATTTATTCAGAGAGAGATGGAGAGCGAGAGAGAGAGAGAGAGAGAGAGAGATGGAGAGAGAGAGCGCAGTGCAGAGTGAATTAAAATAGTCCTCTCATCTGTTTTATTACTACATATGTGACTTTTTTGCACAAATCTCAAAAATAAATTTCCACATATTAAAGTCTGGATACACCTAAAAGTAAAAAGGAAAAAATGATTTAATTCTGACTGCAGCAGCATCACAGACATTTTGACAGCCGGTATCTAATTACAAGCTGAATAGAATATTCTTATGTCTGTTTAACTGCACCCCATAGCTATCCAAAGCCTGACATTCACCGTGTGAGGATATATCACTTAGTTAGCATAGTTTTAGACATCATTAGTGAGACTGTTTTTAACAACATGTTTGTTAAACTGGCTGCTTCAATATATCCCTTTTGGGGGTCCCTTAGGGACGTTTTAAGGAACCCTTAAAACAGATGTATTCAAATCCCATGAGGCCCATTTCCCAGGTTTTTGAGAACTTGCACAAAATTAAACAAACCAAAAAACAACAAAAAAAAAAAGCTGAGGGAAAAAAAAAAAGCTGAGGGTCATGTACAGCTAAAAGAAAAATCTTTTAGCGGTTTGAAAAATGCCAATGGAAAAAGACACTTCAAACCTTTTGAACATTTAGATAAACAAGCAATGTTTACAAAATTTTGTGTATTGCATTCAGGGTTTAATTTCTCTTTTTGTTTGTTTGTCCAAATATCCAGAACTCCTCATGACAGTTTAGCAGCTGCCTCCAACCAAAAATACACAAGCTGCAGCTGAGTCACCTCAGGATCGTATCACTTTCTCATTGCAATTGAACTGCGCTAGAGCTGGAACTGGGCCAAGACCATGCCTCCAAACTGGTGGTCCAAACTGGTGAGTGATTGCTGTGTTCTTACTTGCCTTACATGAACCTCACCAATGAGGGAAACACACCAGGTTTCAAATCAAATTCAATTCAAACACTAAAAGCACAAAAGCACAGCTTATGAGTGCAGTTTGCTCATTCTCTATTTCTACCAACACACAAATATTGAGGCACAGGCTGGTGTTTTGAATTACATTTGGTGTGTAAACTGCTCTTAAATCACAGATTTGTAATTCCTTGGTGCATCTTGGTGACTGGTGCATCTTTGTGATACAGACAACAGGTGATCTAACTCACATAGTCACTCAGCTCACTCTCAGACTCTCTGCTTTGTATCAGATCATAATAGAAGCATCAACCACAGCATGTTCAGCTGAGTTAAGTCTTGCACAAATGTCAATATTTGGAGAGAGCAGAGTTTTAGTTTCAACTTTCACTCTCTCGACTATTGCCAGCCGAAGTTTCCAGCTGAGCAATTAAAGTCGGACTGATCAAGAGTTTCGCAGGATTCCCCAGGATTTGGCAGGATTTCACTAATCAAGCATCACTCGTGCTGCTCATGTGTGAAGTTGTGTTGGATTAAGATGTCAGTGTGACATTCTTAAAGTGGGTCCTCTGTTGGTTTCTCTGGGGAAAGCTGCTGTAGTTACCTGCTGCCCTGAATAAAAACGGATAGTGTGACATCATCATTAACTTCAACATCAATAACAGCACAGCTCGATCTGTGGTTTTGTCCCCAGAGTCCTCATTAAGAACAATACTGTTTTATATACTTGAAGGGGGAGAGATGAAAAAGCTTCTTTTCTCTTTCTGTGTTAATTATCATCATATTCTGTATTAAGGGAGTCTGTTACTCCCATCATGCTCCAGCACACATGTTCACACAAACATGTAACTACCCTCAGCATTTCGCTGACAACCAGAGTTGCTAGGTCTGCATAACAATGCCGTATGACCCCTCCGAAATCATAACCACCATTGCTGAGTATACTGCAATATTTATAATGTAGAATTGTACACTACATTTTAATGAAGCAGTAATAAAACCTCTCACACAATGTTCCTGGGCTAGGCATCAGATCCACCATGACTATGGCCAGGATTTAGTCATAAACTCTTGCAGTTTTCCTGAACAGTCCTTTCATCCAAGTCCTTAAATGGTCGTATATTATTAGACATAATTTCACAATTAAAGATTAGCTGTAATATAGACTAGGCATTTACTGCTTGCATTACAAAAAACAATCATGAGCAAATCAAAAGTAGTCAAAAATCTGTGGGGAAAAATCCAGACTTGGCAATCTTGCTCACATTTGTTAGTCAGTGACCATGACAGGTCCTTCTCTCTCTTGTGGAAATGTTTATTAACATCTGTAAATTGCAGTTTAGCAGAAGGCATTGATTTTTCTGTTCCAATCTTCTCTCCTCTGTGTGGATCAGAGTTTCTTCCCCAACAGAAAAACAGAGATAGCGAAAGACATACACGCACACACACACACATATATGATAAATAAAATTAGTAGATTTCTATTTTTATCAGAAAGTGTCTGGTTCTAGCATTTGTCAGTAAAAGTCTATATATAAATTGTCTCTTCTTGGGCGCATGAATGAATAATCACATTATATGTTATATTCATTCATTCACCTTCAGTAACCACTTTATCCTGTTCAGGATTGAGGTGATTCAGACCTTATTCTAAGAACACTAGTTTGGAGAATTCACCCTGGATGGGATGCCATCCCAATTGCAGGACATCATACATATCTTCACACATTCACATCTATGGGAAATTTAGCATAGCCAATCCACCTACTGACATTTTTATTTTTATTTTATTTTTTTTTGGGACAGTGGGAGAAAGTCCATGCGGTTACACAGTAACCTAAGCTCAAGCTTGGAGTTGTGATGCACCAGTGCTCTATATGGTACAGCTTTGTTTTATTATACTGAAATATGTAGCTAAGGTAATTTCATCAGCAGGTGTTTTCAGCAGGATCTAATTGGAGAACCAAGTGTTTGTAGGAGCTAATGAAGTCCTTGTTGGCTGTCATAGTGATGTGAAGGAGTAACTCTGTCTGTGTCACCAGCCTGGTATACTATGTAATATCTATTACTTTAAGCAGAGGGAGAATCTTGCCTTTAGATTAGATTTTGTTTCTAGCCATCATGTTATAAATATTGAAATTCACCATGAGCAATATGTTTTGGTGGCTTCTTCAGGGAAATCTGTAAACGTGTAAGCTTTCATAGTATCAGGACAATTCTTACATACTGTATCTCTACTTGTTTTCCCGAGACTCTTCGTGTCCTGACCTGAAATGCAAATTAACCCTGACCCAAACTGTTTCCAGGTCACTGAAAAGACATAGGTAGTAGGTCACTGGCTGGACAATAGACTGTGTTTGCTTATGGTAGAGTATGACAGTTGTTATATGCTGGCGTTGTGTCAATTTGGAAAGAAATGAGCCAAATGCACATTCAAGCCAGATACACATCTAGCATTGGATTTTTAAAGGTGAAGTTTGCTATTTTGAAATGCTTCTGATTTACAGTACAATATTGGCAATATTGCAATGGTTCTGGATAGTGTCTTCATTTCAGGCTGCTATTTACATTTTCCCAGCTTGGAAAGTAGTGCCCAGCAGGAACAGAGTTATTTAGCTCTACCCATTTTCCTCCCTATTTTCTCCCCTATTTGATCAAGTGCCAATTCCTACCCACCAGCCAGCTCTGAAGCCAGCCAACTGCATCTTTTCGAACTCATCCTATGTCAAAGGGCAACAAAACACATTCTGAGGAAATAACTATCTACCCTCTTCTGCATACTTGAGCACAGATGCCCACAATTGGCTATTGTCTCTGTAATTGACAAGGGAGGTAGAGACTATGCCATCCCTCCCACCCAGAGACCATGGTTCTCAGCTAAGGATGGCTGTAGCCTGGTTAAGATTCAAACTCGCAATCTCGTAACAGCAGGGTGAGTATTCCTCTGTGGTGCCACTCAGGAGCACAGCCATTTTTGATCTGAAAAGCAACTCACAAGGCATATGTAATTTCAACAGAGGAAGTGGGGTTGTTTGAAGGGATGTGGAAAGTTCATTTAAGACAGCAGAGGGCATTAAAAACTGCTGCTTCATGTATTTCATGTATCTGAGTATGTATTTGTAACTTTCTTTGTATCATGTAAATCTTTTAGACTCGAGTAGAGGACATAAAATCATTCTTAAATTGCACTTACTCAGTTATTACATACTTCTATAAGTGAATAATTGTCCATTTAAAGCAATAAACACATTAGGCCTTTCCTTGTCAAGGCACTGGAACTCTGGAGAACAAAAATAAGTCTTACAATGTTAAATTTGCAGATTGTGTTAGAGAGGCAGATGATTGCGCAAATTAGTCAGTTACCTAATACAGGATTATCCATTTTTTTCAAAGCCAATCCTTATAAATGAGCTCAAAAAGCTCTGCGTATTTCTGTCTCATCCCAGGTTCACTTCTATGTGATTGGATTTGTATGCTTTGGCTAGAAGTTGGATATTTATGTTGATGTAGGAGCAGTTCCACCTACTTCAATCCTAAATTTAGCCATTAGGATAAGTAGCATCAAAACAGCTTTCCTAACCAGAGTAAAAGGATTGAAGCTTTGGTGTGCAGTTAAGAGCTGAAGCCCTTCAAGCTAAATAGTATGAAGTAACACCATGTAATGTCCATGGATCTCACCTTTATGTGGGATTTTTTTTTACCCTTCACCTTTTCTTATCTTTTTTGTCTTTTGCTCCCTTTCCTGGTTCTCCTCCCTCTCTTGTTTCTATCTATCTTTCCTTCTATCGTCATCTTTTTCGCTCCTCTCTCCCCATATTCATGTATTCATCTACTTTCTCCCTTGCCTGCACTTCACTGCCTCCCTCTCTCTCTCTCTCTCCCTCTCTCTCTCTCTCTCTCTTCCCATTTGTTCTGTTCTTTCCTCTCCTCTTTTCTTTATCCTCTCACCCCCTTCATCCTTCTCTTTTCTCTCTCTCTGTGTCCCCTGAAAGCTGCTTTTTATCTCCCTTTGCTGTGACAGTGTTCTGGTCGCTTCCCCTCTTCAATGCTAATGAATGGATTCGATTACACCACGTTATCTAGGCCTTTCTCTCTCCCAGGCGTCTTGCCTCTCGTCTTTCTCCAAATTGATTAACCTGAGCCAAGCACAAAATGTGAAATGCAAAATGCACAGCCACAGGCTACAAACTGAGCCCTCACTAGAAGAACTGCTTTTTCTGCAGGTTTTTGTTTATTTATTTTTGACTCTCATATACAGTACATACATAGGAAACAAGTATTAAAAATCTGTGGGTGTGTGGGTGGACAAAGAGACAAAGTGTCTTTTATTGCACTGTCATGGTGTGTGTGCGTGAGTGCGTGCGTGCGTCCGTGCACACCATCTTGAACTAATGCTCAGCCATCTATTATTCACACAATCAGATTCCAGTAATCCTCACTCCACCTCTGCCGGTGTGTGTGCTGGCCGAATAGCGTTTATGGTACGTAGACGTTGTGTCCTAACTCTCACATTAATACTCTACATTTATACGTATTCCTCCACCAGCAGCAGCTCAAGCTCCCATTTCTTCTTTTGCTCTTTTTTGTAATAGAAACTGGTAATAGACCCAAAAACATTCTAACATAAGTTTAACACAGTAAAACCCACACAATGTTGTAGTGTAAATTTACACTTTTGCCTTTTTACCTGTTGCCCTCAGACTGTACAAACGCCCTCTTGTTCCATGTGTAGAATAATTGTAAGCTCTATACTGTAGATTTCCAGTGTAGTTGTGAGCCCTGTTCCTGGGTCTAAGCTTTCTCTCTCTCTCTCTACTGAATGTGTATGGATATTTCCAGTACAGTACAGCAGTGGAATGAACATCAGATAATGAGTCAAGAGTAAATCCTTAAAATGTTTGAGTTTAATCTTGCATTGTTTGATCATGAAATCACAAAGTAACATTATTTATATGATTAGGTAGCATTAACAAACCATGAAATGCAGCAACAACAAAGCATTAAATAATACAAACAAATACTTAAGTATTGTTTGATCTATGAATAAAAAGCTCCAAACGTTGAACATGAATTACCACCATATTTAACTGGCAAATTTACTGAGTAAGCCTGGATGGTGTTTTCCAATATTTACACCTGCAGACTTGACTTAGACACCTGATCAGAAGGTCGTGAGTTCAAGTCCCGGCACTGCTAAGGTGCCACTGCTGGGCCCTTAACTCTCATCTGCTCAGTTATATAAAAAAATGAGAAAAATGTTATGTTATTAATTGTATCAAGAAATAGAAGTATCTCTTGAACTTGTCACATGACTGATCTAGTTAAGTGTAGCTTATTTCCCGGGGTATTTTATCTTCTTTTTCTCTCTTTTTCCTCCTTTTCCCTTCCTTTTCTGCTTTCCAGCACTCTCGCTCCGTTGCTGACTTCACACAGGATCTTTATGTGCTTATATGAGATTATAGTCTGATAATTAGCCATCTGGATTCCATTCTGTGTCTACAAGTGTGTCTGTGTGTGTGTGTGTGTGTGTGTGTGTGTGTGTGTGTGTGTGTGTGTGAGAGAGAGAGAGAGAGAGAGAGAGTTTGCCAGGTTCTTTCCTACACTGCAGTGTAACTTACCTAATTAAATTTATGCGTGATATTTTTAGAGGCTTCCATCAAACATGGAACAAAGATCAAGCCCTGTTACTCAATACAGTTACAGTTATTCAATACAGTTACAGCTATTCAGTACAACTATTCTCCTGTGAGATTTGTGAGTGTCAGTTTACAGAGGATTTGACATGGACATCTGAGTTCATCATGCCCAGGTTAGGATTGAAGCATTTATTAAATCTCTTACCAGCATCAACATGGAGTCCAATGGCAGGGTGTAATTAAACTGAACTGAGTACATGTAATTTACGTCAACCTTATTGCTGTTGCACAAAGACACACACATACAGGACAACCCAATTAACTAGGACCTCAACATTTTGGTCTGCTGGATAATGTTAGATGAGCCCTCTGGAACACTAATGACATTTTAGTAACAGGGGTCATGGTGGTTTAGTGGGGTTAAAATCCTGCCTCCACCCCTCCACCTCCATTCACTCAAGACTACAATGTTGCCAGTGTTAGCAGTTTGACAGCATGTGAGAAATTAATTAAACACAAAAATACAGGGGGTCCAAAAATTCAGGAACCAGTGGGAATATGTTGAGCAAATATGTCAATCTGAATAGGGTTTTGAAATCTGCAAAAATATGATACAGCAGTTGTGAAAATGCGTAGAGCATAGGGCTAAACAAATAGAGCATATGTTGTAAATAATAAATACAAATTAAGTATACATAGTTTTACTCTCTGGTTTCTCGACTTTTTACTCTTTGGTTCCCGACTTTTCAGACACCCTTTGGAAAGTGAACAGATGATATGGTTGGTTCATCTCCGTCATCATATCACTATTAAGGATGTATGACAGCTTGCAATCATGTGTGTTCCTGTAACTATGTAGACCTGCTCTCTACACTGGTGAAGTCCTTTAGTCCTTTTTAATTTTGGGGGCATTCAGAGAATTTCTTTAAATCAAAAAATATCATAAATAGCCCAACTTGGACATGAGTCATGATCAGAGAGCAGGGTGAAACAGTGGACACACCCCTAAAACAGTTGAGTGTTAATGCTCCAGGGTTTTTCAATGTAGCCTCTATCCACCACATCTCTCTTGCAAATGATTACCACAGACCATGTTTCCCAATACTAGGAAAATAAAGAATATATGTTTATTAAAATATATTAAAGAGTTAAACACTGATTAAAAACTATTGTTACTCTCTAAGACTAAAAATCTTCGGCTGTGGCGGACATGAGAGAAAATCTTACCAAAACTGTTCCTTGTCATTGACAAAACTTCTGCATTCGCTTTATTCTGGGCAGAGACACAGTAGATCTGGAGCCTATTCCAGGATCACTAGGTGACAGGCAGGAGAATACACCCTGTATGGGGTGCTAATCCATCACGGGGCACCATGTACACACACACTCATTCACACCTAGGGGCAATTTGGCATACTTAACCTCCTGCCTGCATGCTTTTGAAAGGTAGGGGGATAAACAGAACCTGGATGAAACCCACACGAACAGGAGGAACATGCACAACATCTCTTTTCCACCCCTAAACTGTTCTTGTTTCAACTTTACTCTAGTGAACTACTAGAGTAAGATATAATTCTAGTAATTATAGAATAATTGTATAAGAATAAATAGAATAGAATTGTTAGCTGGTTGATTCTTTTTTTGTTCTGTTTTGGAACAAAAAATCAACGAAAAAGAAAATGAATGAGTTTATCTCTGTGAGCCACCATATAATAACGAGGAGCTGCAACAGATGGAAGAGGACAGAAGACAGAGGGGATGTGACCTGCCGAGGCAAGCAGAAGAAGCAGAGCCAGATTGTGAACAGAGGGAGAGTGCTGGTGCAGATGTGGACATTGCTCGCTGAGTGTCTGTGCTGCTGTGAATTAAATCGCATAATGTTCCCATTGGACAAGCTAGATGTGTCTGCTGATCAGACGTTGCATGGCAAAAAGTCCCACATTAGCAAGTCATACATTGGTGTGAAACTTCATGAGTATGTAAAAGAAGGTGATAAGAACTGAGTCCACTTGTTTCCACTTGTACATCTTATTAATGCAGTTTGGGAAAAAGCAGACATTAGGGTCACTAATGTGACGGCTAGTGAATTAGCTTCTGTTTGTGTCTCTGGTCATAATTATGTGCTTGTGTGTTGGTCTTCTGAAAAGTACACCCACATAAATATATAGCAGCATACCCACATAACCACTCTTCCCTCTGAAAACGTAGTCCCATCTCTGAAGGATAAATCTAGAGTATAATTTACAAACACCTCTGACTGAAGAGGAGTTCTTCCTTTATAACTGAGTTTTGAGTCAACAACTTTTCTGTTATTTTCTCAGTACGGTAAAGTGTTTCACTCTTCTCCATGTTATTCATGCATGCGCTACGTTCTTAGTAAGTGTCCACCAGCCGCAGTGCGAATACTGTATACCCCTCCACTATTTTCACCAGTGCCTTACTGGTTGACGTACACTGTGTGAAGGACACAGGACATGACTGACCCTGTCAATCATGAAATTTTGGCTTTCAAATAAATTATCTGATGATTTACTTACTATTTTACCTGCATACTTATTACCTATTTACATCTATATGTTTGTAATTTCATTGCAGAGACTAATTTCAGGATTTACTGGTTGTAGTGATGACATTGTGGGCTCAAATGAGTGTCCTGAATGGTGACCCACTCGAGGACTTGTTTTTAACATTTGCAATATGGTGTAAAACTGGCAACCCTACCAGCACTGCTTGTTTTCCTAATGACACACACGCCCTGAGAGGGTAGGGGCAATTAGCATACGAATGAAACATTTAACATTTAAACTTATATTTAGCATTTCCGTGTACTGTATATTTAACATTTTGATTTGTATTTAACATTTAGATTTATTTTTTAACAATTACATTTATATTTAACATTTGCATTTAATATTTACTTTTACAACTCGACTTACAGTATATTTAAAATGTATACAAAAACTTAAAACTGGTAACTTCTATGTTAATGTAACAGTACGCCTCAAATGTTCAAAAATTGTTAGATCCAAGAGTTTTAAACTTTTTACATTCGGCAGCCCGTAAGGTCCCTGGTTCAATCCTGAGCTTGGGTTACCGGCTGTGTGGAGTTTTGCATGTTCTCCCAGTGTCCACTTTCGTCTGGGTCTCTTTCTACCTCGCAAAAGCATGCTAGTCGATGGATTGGATACGCTACGTTACCCCTAGGTGTGAATATGTGTGTGAATGGTGCCCTGTGAAGGACTGGCATCCTATTCCAGGTTTATTCCTGCCTCATATCCAGTGTTCCAAGGGTGAGCTCTGGATCCACGACAACCCTGACCAGGATAAAGCGCTGAATGAAAGATGATTAAATGACTAAATTAAAATTTAAAAAATGGGTAGAATAAAAAATACTGTAGTAAATCACAGAATGGTGGGAGTATTTCCTTCATTTTTTCATTCAAATCTAATGCAAAAAAAAAAAATCAGAAGGAAGGAAGCTGTGAGATTAGACACTGAAATGTCACTAGCATAGCAGCTATATGTCATGAACTTTGATAATAAATGAACAGTCGTCTGTTGTTCTGTTACTTGAAAGAGTGTGCATGGGGTGAACATGCTCCTGCTTTATCACGTCTGAGCTGAGCTCCTTTTGTAAAGTTTTCTGAATTTTTCTGCATCTCTCTCGCTTTCTCTACTCCCCCCCCCCTCTCTCACACACACACACACACACACACACACACACACACACACACACACACACACACACACACATACATTCTCACACACTGTAGTTTTTCTTTAAAAACACAGCGGCAGCTGCATCTCATCAAGACAATACAATGGAGAGGAAGAGAGAGACTCATGAATCATGGACAAGGGAGTGAGATGGGTGAGACGGTCAGATTGAGGGTTTGAAGCTTCAGGTTGCGGTGTCTGCTTGATTGAATAGTGGTTGAAATGTCAGAAAGTGAGTAATAAAATGGCAAGTGCATTTGAAAAGGTAAAGAGGGAGAGAGAGAGAGAGAGAGAGAGAGAGAGAGAGATAGCAACTGATCCAAATCAGTGGATGGTTTAAATTGAGATACTTAACTAGTAAAGGGGCAAAAGAGACACATAGACAATGAGAAAATAGGAAGGGTGTTACTGAGAAAAGAGCTGCAGAAGAAAGCAGAGGAAAGGGGAAAAAAAGAGTATAAGAGAATTACAAATTGAAATGAAAATGATAGATGATGGACATTGATTTAGAATTCTAAAAGTGAAAGACTAAGCAAGAGAGCATGTGTGTGTGCCTGTGTATAGAGTAATATATATATATATATATATATATATATATATATATATATATATATATATATATAAAGCATGCTTTTATCTGCATAAAGTCTCAAGTGATCCAACGCACACTGAGTTTGTTAGATAAACCTGCCTTGTATCTTCACTCATTGGCCTTTAAACGTTCACCATTTGTAGGTACAGTTGCTGACTAGCCCTCTTCTATCCCATTTATCAATAGAAAGGGACCATCATAGGAGCACCACTGAAGTAATCTCCGCCTGAAACACTTCACCCCTGAGCCATAGAGAGTCTGATATGTTTTGTACACTTTTCTATTCACAAGATTCAGGATCTTGAAGGTTGAAATCTGAGGTGTATCAACACTAACACACAATTTAGAAACGCCTCTTTTCTTATCTATTTTGCCTTTTAATCCAAACCTTTTCGACCATTGAAAATGCATGTTTTTTAAACACATACTCCAATGTGGATAAATGTATGGTGAAAGTTTGACATTTTCTTCTATATGAAGTGGCATTTGCAGGAAGTCTGGAGAAGATTAGCAAGTAAATAAAACAATTTTCAGGTCGTTTTGGTGAAACACATCTATGGTTTCTTAAAGGACAAGTGGGATGTCAAGGTATATTATGGGCAGAAAATCTACATTTTGGACAAAACCTGATTTTTCAGGTCACTTTTTGGCTTTTTGCCAGAATTCATTCACAGCGACATCCGATGGGTTTTCCCAAAATTTTAAAAATTTTAAAATATAATTTTTCACATTATAGTGTGAATGAGGGAAAACATAGCCTTTTAAAATCCAACAACAACATTGTATCATTGCCATATGATCTCCACAATTTTAACATGACAGACCACGTTGCAGTTTTTTTTTTTTTTTTTTAGTATTCAAGTCATGCTGGGGCAAGAATTAGTTTTTTTTGTTCAGTCCAAATAAAAATAGTGTAAAATATGTAAAGCTCTTGGGTTAGACACCTAGCGTGCTTGCACAGCATGCCGTTTTCAATCATTTCCTATCATATTTGTGGACGCGAAACGTTCTGACTGAAAACATGAGTGTGATCTTTGTTAGGAGACTTGTTTAATATTCTTCCATGTTTTACTTATTGTTGGTTTCTAAGTGAAGAGAGTCTAGGAGATGGAGTGAGTAAATGGAATGCAGAAGGCCAAAAGGTCATAGATTTTCTGTAAAGACTCTTACAGCTTATATACCACACCTCCACATGATTCTTCACTTCTGTTGAAGAAGAGAGAGAGAGACAGACAGACAGAGATGACAAAGAGACAGTATGAACTTTAAGTGTCTTTTATTGCACTGTCATTGTGTGTGTGTGTGTGTGTGTGTGTGTGTGTGTGTGTGTGTGTGTGTTTATTGGCCTACTGTGTGGTTTTGTTTTTGTGATTTACCAGTACAAAGTAAAGTCTCCCTGTTTCTCAGTCACCTAACTGACTGTACTGGTGTAATGCTAGGTATAAACAAAGTCAAGTTGTGCTATTACTGTATTACTGTATGATATATACATATCTACTCTGAAATGAAGGCTAATAACTGCCTGAAAGTGTTTCTCTGGTGCACCTTTGCATTACACTTGATTTCAACCACAAAACGTATTATTCTGGCTCACATCCACAAGTGAATTTGAACAACAGATAATCACATCATTCATTTATATTTATACCAATTTGTATTTCTTGGCTATTTCTGCTACTAGGAGGAATGGTATGTAGTATAACGTGTAAATAATGGTGCAATATTCAGTATACACTAAATAAATATGTCATTTGCTTTGGCTTTGTAAATGAAGCCTTAGTCAAACAGGACATATAATGAACAGACAGGATTGAGTGTGAATTAGAAAATAAAAATGGAGCCTCTCTCTGACTCTGACACTTGGCTTCAGGTCTGTTTGCAATCAGTGACTTGAACCCTATGCGAATGGTCAGGCATTGTGGGCACCGTTCTTTTCTCTGTAGAGCTTTTATGCAAAAAATTGTCAGGAACAAGTATGTCCTCATTCACTCAAACTCCTAACTACCATCTCTAAGGTGAAAACTGAGCTCGCCTTTACCTCTGTCATATGGCCTTTTTAAAAAAAATCCCTTTAGCTCTAATGTGCAGAAACATATTAGCAACGCTGTTAGACTGGTATCTTAGAAAAGGTTGTAGCTCTGCATCTAAGCGCATATTTCAATTAGGATTTAGGCCTCACCACAGTACTGAGACAGCGATGATTAAACTGGTTTCCAATCTCTTCGCTTTTATTACTTGATCTCAGTGCAGCTTTTGATACCTATATATCACAATATTCTTTTAGATAGATTAGAGAACGTGTTGGTGTTAAGATAACAACTCTGTTTTTCTCTGTTTATCAGTGTGTAAATGTTCATAAAATTGGTGTTCCACATGGCTATGCTTTGGGACCACTGCCTTTTTCCTTATATACATTATATCTATGTAGAATTATTTGTAAACATGGTTTACAAGCTTTCACTGCTACATGGGAATAAATTTAATTGAATTCTCAGGACTTTCTCTGAAAAGGAAACCCATTGCTACAGTGTTTAAGCTTTAAGGGTAACATAAACCTGTTCTGTGTGTTTTCACTGCAAAGCCTGTTGTCAAGTGATGCCAGAGGCTTGAGCAACTTATAATCACTAAAGTGTGAATACTGATAAACCAGTATCACTATTGATAAACCAACAATGAATCACTGGTGAGTACAATTGAAAAGGAGCTACATTGCTAATGTTAATCCTAACAACATGTAATTTGAGGAGCTACAATATATAAGTAGCTGTAAAAGCAATAAATACTGTATGTGGATCTCATGTAATTGCTGTCTATGGCACTATCTTTGTGCTGTGTATGGAAGTATGGTTCACAGATGTTGTTATTTTTAAGCTTTTCATTAATAAACCAGTGGAAATATGGTTCACCGGATCCCTCAATAGCCCCGACTCTGGCATGATGTCTGTTAGAATAGATAAGAGATTCTTACAGTGAGTGCTGAGCTACGTATATGAGCAAACTAGGTGCTTTCCATATTATTAACGCCCTCTACGCACCATCAGTAAAACAGCCAGTTTGGAAAAAAAGATGACAGATTTCAGGCTCTTTAAAATCAGAGCAGGACTGTGGAGCAGTGACGCCTCTATATTTTTTCAAACGCTGGGTTTTATGTCATTCTCTAGAGAGTCCCCATCAATTCTCCACAACGGTTAACTTGTCAGTGATGGGTCTTTTTTACGACTGAAATCTCGGCACTGGAATGAGCTAAGAATGCGGTTATTACAATAATTAAAAAAGCAACTGAAATAAAACAATTAAAAATGTGCATGAAAAAAATAAAACAAGCTAAACAAGCTAATCTAATGGTAATCTAAAGCTAATCTTATAAAAAGAAAAAGTGACAAAGCATGCTGATGAATGGTGCATCATAAACTGTACATGTGATACTAAACCACAACTAATGCTAGCACTTCTTCCGTTACGTCTCTCTAAAACATGGAGATGTTGAAAATATAGGTATAAAACTAAAAAAAAAAAGATTTTCCATTGGCTAACTGCCCTCATCCCATCTCTATTGATATTTTAAAGCTTGTAATCCACTGCAAATACAGGAAAATGCGTAACACATTAGCTGAGGTGCGATAGTCGTGCCTTATCAGGAAAAACTATCCTCCTCTGTGAATGATCACCTCCATTGAGGCATTAAGTCTGTTTGTGAAGCGCTGTGATAAAATCGTTTAATCTGTGCAGCGCATCTCTGCTTATTCTACAAAGTCCCTTTTCACGCAGTGTGCTGAGAGTATAGCTCTGAAGTGTGTAGTAAAGTGTGTGGTGGCTGGAAAAATCACAGCACCTCTGTGCAGTAATAATCCACTACAGTAATCCCCCAGAAGTTAGTGAAAAAGTCATAGGAAAGTCCATCCACTCCGGAGACAGAGAGAGAGAGCGAGAGAGAGAAATAACTTAGAAATAACTCAGAGTAATCTCACTTTAATTACTCCTTACTATTATATTGATCTAATATAATCCAGGGTGGTGAAGCATTACCATCTCACGGCTCCAGGGTTTCCGGTTCGATCCTGTATTCAGGTTACTTTCTTTATTTTCCTGTGCGTGTTCTCCCTGTGTCTGTGTGGATTTCCTACGGGTTCTTCAGTTTCCTCCAGCCTTCCAAAGGCATGCCATTAGGTGGACTGGCTACTATAAATTGCCTCTGAGTATAAACAAGTGTGTGAATGTGTGTATGCATAGTGTCCTGTGATAGATGATCATCTTATCCAGGGTGTATTCCCTCCTCATTCCCAGAGTTCCCGGGATAAGCACCTCATCCATGACCCTAACCCAGGGTTTGATACAGGCACCCTAGAGGGCACATTTTCTTGCACATACTTCAGGAGACCATAGAGGTTCATGTTCTTCCATGTAGAGTAGGGGAGCCTATGGGGTACTGAATCTCATTTTCTACAAAGGAAGGGCACTTAATAGAGCACTTAAACATGTTTCCGCACATGTGGGGGAACCCTATAGGGAACTGCATCACACTGGAAAGATACCATGGAGGGTACATCATAATGTTTTCTCATATGTGGAGGCACCATAGAAGGCTTAATCACATTTTTTTTTTTTTTTTACATTTCAAGGGCAGCCATTAGGGCACTTCCTTAAGTTTTCTTCAATGTAATTGCACCTTAGAGGGCACTTTATCACATTTAATATGTGAATAATAATGTAATCTATTCAGCACTCATAAAAAAGTAAAAAAGTGTATGACCTTACTTATTGCTTTGAGATCATAATGCAAATAATACATTTTTCAAAGAATCAAAATAATTGAAAATTTGAAAAAGAACCGGATCTTTTAAATGATGATTCCATGATTGTGGTGCCCACACAAGAACGAGGCACAAGATTGAGGCATTGTATTTTTTTTGCAGTTTTTTGTAAAGCAGCCCAAATTAAAAAACCTGTTTGGATGTGAATCATTACTTTATTAAGAGGTATGGTTAGGTTTGCTGTTACAATATCCAATATAGTCATCTCCTCTCAGTCTTTTTAAAAAAACAAAAAAAAAACAGAATATGTGCAGTGAAGCACAGCAGTGATGGAAAGATCGATTTAGTTTACTGAGCCGATTCGTTCCAACTGTCCGTTTCAATGAATCAGGTCTCCAATTTGATTCGATTTTGTACAGGAAAGAGGGTCTGAATGCAAATAAGACATGCCTTAATAAACTACACACGCACATACATAGGCTAGAATTTTATGTGGCAGAATTTGGGGATTTTAGGTAGGTTGTATAATTTGTTTAATAATATTCTAAGACCTATCCAAGGTCTATCTAAACAACATCCTATACAAGACCATTTTCACTGTGTAGTCTTAGTGTTAATAAGCAAATTATGCTAACGTGAACATGAAAATAGCCTTTTCTCCAATCAGATTTTTTAAAGAGATATCTGCAGAAATGTAAACGTCTGTATCTTTAAGTAATAATCCACAGATACAGTATGTTCTTCCCTCTTTGGCACCTCTTCGCTCAACCATTAGCTAAAGTTCTGATTATTAATAGAAAAACTCTGAAGTGAAGCGATCACTGAATTCTTGGATTATGTATAAAGCTAGGCAGTAGTGTGAAGAGCCAAGACAGCTTCTCAGTAACACGATTAACATGGATGAAGCCTATGGCAGTGTTGCAGAGGAAAATAGCCTATGATCCCTATTTCTATCTATAACTACAATGTCAAAGGTCCAAATCTCTTCATGCTATATGGAAGAAATTAATTACTGTAAATGTTACAGGGAACTTGTAAGTTCTAATATGCGTGACTATCTAATATCTGCTCTAATATATTTGACCCTTATGAGGGAATATTTGCTTAGGTGTAATACACTTCATAATCTATATACAGTCTGAGAATATTTGTCACCTTAAAGGTTCTGTAAGAACAGTTTGGCTGAACTGTCCATATACGCTGATAGCTTCTACCAGAATAGACGCTTAGACACTGTTCCAGTCTTCAACCGTCCAGTTTTGATGAGTCCACTGTAGCCTCAGATTCCTGACAGAGGAATGAGATGCTTGAGATGCTTTTCTGCTCACCTTGGTTGTAAAGAGTGGTTATTTGCTTTATCATAGCCTTCTGTCAACTCAAACTAGTCTGGTCATTCTCCTCTGTCCTCTCTGATCAGAATGCTGCTGTGTGTGAAAATCCGAGTATCAGCAGTTTCTGAAATACTCAAACCATTCCATTTGTTGGTCCCCCATCAGCGTTGCAGTGCTGCCACATGATTGGCTGATTGGATAATTGCGACTGTCATTTGCTCAGATTTATCTTTCAAAACACCAATTTGAGTGCAGACATGTACTCCATCCAAGCAGCTGCACTATAATCTAATTCTACAAATTCAATCTGTTTTGTGTGATCTGCAAACAGGTGTGTAACTGCTTGCGAGGAAGAAAAATATGGCTACTCTCCTCTCCTTTTCTTTTCATTGCCCTGTGTACACTCATTTATTTAGAGGAATGAAACAGGTTCAGAGAGAGCTGGACTCCTTTGGTGTCTAAATCTAAAGTTTATGTCAGCTTTAAATTCCTCTCCTCATTTTTTTCCCTCAGGGATACGAGCCTTGTAGATGTGTGGCTCTTAGAAGTGAAAAGTCTTAGCTGACAAGTTTCTTTTTCCTTGAGATTTTACGGTTGTTTCAATGCAGGGAGACTGATGTATTTTTATTTATTTTATTTTGTTTATCTATTTTTCTTTTGACCCTTCACAAGTTCCTGCCAAACGCATTCTGCCTACATGTAGGACACGTGATTTTGCTAAAGATTAAGATTTCAGCCCTCAAGTTCCATTCCTCTGAGAATTTACTTCCCGCTGAGGCTGGAAATTGATGTTTTCTCAGTGTGTGTGTGTGTGTGTGTGTGTCTGTGTGTTTACCTGAATTGGTGATTTACTTCTTGTTTGCTTTTAAGGAAGTGTGTCTGTAAACATTTCCCCATGCTGTATATAGTGATGCATCTGTACCAGGTAATGAAAAGTCAATCATAGAGATGAAATAAGATGCAAAAAAACAGAGAACCATCATGTTTCTCATTTTATTCCCTAAACAATTATCTGCTGCCTTTTCTACATCTGTATCAGCACAAGGGTTTTAGAGAAAGAAAGCGAGAGACGGAGATTCGTGAAAGGGTGAGAACTAATAAATATCTACAACATCTCAGTACTGTTCACGAGAGAGACAAATAGAAATCCATATATACAATGACATGCAATATCTCAGCCACGTATAGTGTTATTCTGGAAATAGAGTCTAACACTCACTGTCAGACCAAAATGTCATCCTTCACTGCATACGTAACAATAGGAAAACGATTCTTTATTGAAATTTATTTATGAAGAATTGCGAGTTGCAAGTAACGCCCATTGTTCTGCAGTTCTTCAGTACTTTGTGTTATGACTTATAGAGGCATCATGGCATAATGCCTCTGAATCATACAGACAATTAACCTCTGAATGTGAATCATAGAGACAATGAGCCTTTAAATCTGAACTGTAGAGTGAATGAGCCTTGAATCGGAATCAGAACCAGAGTCTCTGAATCATAGAGCAAATGATTCTCCAAATTTTATATCATATATTCAATGAGCAAGGGCATGGTGGCTTAGTGGTTAGCATGGTTGCCTTGCACCTCCGGTTTTGGGGTTTGATTCCTGCCTCCATCCTGTGTGCACAGAGTTTGCATGTTCTCCCCTTGCTTCAGGAGTGTCCTCTAGGTACTCTGGTTTCCTCCCCTGTTCCAAAAGCATGTGTTGTAGGCTGATTGGCATCCCTAAATTGTCCATAGTGTGTGAATGCGTGTGTGAGTCCGTAGTGTGCACGATTGTGCCCTGTGAAGGGTTGGCACCCCATCCAGCGTGTCCCCTGCCTTGTGCTCTGAGTCCCCTGGGATAGGCTCCAGGCTCCCCTTGAAGGATGAGTGGTACAGAGAATGGATGGATGGATATTCAGTGAGCCTCTCAGTCTGAACTGTAGAGAGATTGAGCCTCTAATCTGAATCACAAAGCCTCTGCATCATAGAGCCAATAAGTCTCTGAATTTAAACCATAGAGTCAATGAATCTTGAATCTGAATCATTTAGCCAATGAGTCTCTGAAATTAAATATATATTCAATGAGCCTCTGAATCTGAACTGTAGAGTGAATGAGCCTTGAATCTGAACCAGAGAACCAAGGAGTCTCTGAAATTTAAATAATATAGTCGATGAGCCTCGAAGCTCCTTGGAATCTTTATCATGCAACCAATGAATCCTTAAAATATAGTCAAGTCTCTGAATAACAATGTGAATCTCTTCTATTCAAGGAGTTTCTGAATCCAGTCTTGGAGTCAATAAGTCTCAGAATCTGAATCATATAGTCAATGAGTCTCTGAAATGAATCTGAGATTTGTAAGGTCTGGGAATCTAAATAATAAAGCCAGTGAGTCTCTAAATCTAAATCTTCTACCCGCTATACCACCAGGCCACCCTAATACGCAATTAATAATATCAATTATATGAGAAACAAGCAGTATAAACACAAACTTTCAAAGTTTATGAAATTCAAATGAAGTCAAATTTAGCATGTGCCTGAACTTTGCATCTGAGAAGTCATAGTAGAATTTTGTATAGACTACATTTAATATTTAAGCATGTGCTGCATATTTGCGGTTGTGATAATGTTCTCCCATTCCCGCAAAAGAGAATAATGATGATCATTAGCATACAGAGAGTCCGATGTCTGCTGGTGCTACAGGTGTGTTATAGGGTCAAAGGTCAGATGAGATATCACCCTGTTATAATATCAACAGAGTAACCTTAGTCATGAGCTCCAGCCTGTCCTGACCTGCTGCCTCACCTCTCATGATTCTTATGGCATTTGAGGCATTATGCACAGAAAATGGACAGAAAGTGACCTTTTTATTACAGTGACCTGAACTTTGAATTAAGGCCTTTTAAAAGGGCTTTTCTGTTGCACTTGGCTTCATTAGGCAAAAATGACCTTTTGAATGACTACTGCATGAGCTGTATTGCTGGTCATAGGGCTTAATATAAATGGACAAATTTCTGTAAAAATAGAAATATATAATGAAAGGTTTTCAGAAAATTTCAGGAAATGTTTTTTTTTTGTTTTGTTTTGTTTTTGAATGAATAAATGTAGATACATGTTCAAAATGAGTATTGTTTCTTGTCTTTCTCAGAGAAATGACAAAAGGACCCGAGCTTTCACCACAGTATATTATATTCATATGAGATTTGTTTTTCTTGCACGCTACGATCTGTTTTTCATGTCCTAATAATTCTGTTTTGCTGTGACCGCTAGAGAATTTTAAGCAGGCTTTTTATGGTCTTTCGGCATAAAAAGAAATAATCTTTTAAGCATGAAACTAATGAACCAAACTGCAAGCACAAGCCATAAAATAAGTTCATAACTAATGCTGACTGCTTTCGTTTTAGACACGGGTTGAGAGGGAAAAATGGAGAGAATCCAGGAGAGAGTGCAGAGAAAGTGCAGAGAAAGTGAATAGGGAGGGAGCGAGAGCGAGGGAGGGATGACGGATGATATGAATGATTAATTGTGTTTACTCTCTGTGAGGGACCAGATTAGCTGTTCTCTCTGATAATGGCCTCATTACTTCGTACACACACACTTCTCGGATGGATACACCCAGAACTACATACTATCCTTATGCAAGCCAGAAAGACAGCAGAATACATAATAAAGTAACATTATGCTGACAATCTGAGCTCAGCTGCGACATTTGCAAATGTTAGCCATTTTGTGCTCAGCACAGAGTAATGTAAGTGGACCTGGAGGCATCCTAATTATTTCAGCAGAACGACTTTTAAAAATTGAGAGCCAAGATCCACTAAGGATTTTAAATAATTGCACAAAAGAACACACATAAAAAAACAAGCCCCCCCAAAAAAATCATGCTTTTTAAAATTTTACTTCGGGACTTTATTTAAAATCAGCATTGTGTGCTTTTCATTCAGATTGAACTGCCGCTGTTTTTTCTGTCGCTATACCCGTCTTTCTTTCACATATGGCTTCTCAGCATGTTGTGCTTTTGTTCTCAGTATTTTCTTTTCTGTTGCAATAAGGTGTATTTCCCAGATTTTAATTCATCAGCACAAAAAAATGATGACTTAAGGGCAATAAGGCAATAAGCATTAGCTAGTAATTTTGACTTCTAAAACAAATTTCATATATAGCCCCCTCCGAAAGTATTGGAACGGCAAGGCCAATTCTTTTGTTTTTGCTATACACTGAAGACATTTGGGTTTGGGATCAAAAGATGACTATGAGATGATAGATCAGAATTTCAGCTTTCATTTCCTGCTATTTACATTTACAATGTGTTAAACAACTTAGAAGATGACACTTTTGGTGGCAGACCACCAGGTTTGAGGTGAGCAAATGTATTGGAGCAGATAGTCTTAAAATAAATAACGTTTAATCTTTAGTTGCATATCCCCTGCTTGCAGTGACTGCATCAAGCCAGTGACCCTCTGACATCATCAAACTGTTGCATTCTCCTTCTGTGCTGCTTTTCCAGGCTTGTACCATAGCTTCTTTCACTTATTGTTTGTTTCGTGGGGTTTCTCCCTTCAGTCTCTGCATCAGGACGTGAAATGCATGCTCAATTGGGGAAAGGACTGGTGATTGGTTGGCTAGTCTAAAACCTTCCACTTTTTCCCCCTCATAAAGTTGATGATGAAGTTCATAAAACTGTTGAGGCTAGACCAACTGAATACTAGTGCAAGGGACTGGACTCTTGCACTGAGCTGAGCTGAATTGACAAGTAACATGATTGACAGTCAAGTAGAGTCTTTGTCCTGATTAGTTGGATGTTGGTGGGTCAGATCAAGTGTCTTATCTGCAATCTTTGGGCCTGGGGCATAAACATATGTCAGATCAGACAGCATGAGAGAAGAATGACTGAATGACCTTCTCTTGCTCTTCTCAACATTAAGTGAACTCCTTAGTTTTATCTTCACACAGTTACTGTTACATTTCTGATTTCTCTGTGTTGCTACTAATCCTTATTATTCATCTCATTTTGAATTTACTTTCTTTTAATTTCTATTTTGTTTCAATGTTTTAATAGTTTGTATATATACATATATATAGTGTTTGTCTTGCTGGACAGGTAAAGCAATGGTTTTTTTCCCCTCTGATTTGGTGAGAATTTAGTGAGTAATACATAATAGTCAGCTTATTTATCCTTATCATGGAGTTTATATCATAACTATGAATGAATCTTTGACAGTCTTAAAAAAATAAATAATAAATTAGGTGTTTATAAGTATTACTCAATAGTAATCACAAGGGTTGTGTGTCAAGCACAGTCCATCCATGAGGAGGAATTAAGCAATTTCCCCCTGGGATTAATAAAGTTCTTTGAATCTTGAATCTTGACTCTTGAATGGTTGTCTGCAGGTTTACCCGCTAGCTCACTAGCAGGCTAGCTGTGTGTAACAGCTCCAGAGCTGTAAAGAGCCTTGGAGAAAGCATCAACATTCAGTATGTGGTCTGGTAACCCTTTTCATTTGCATTTACATTTATGGCATTTGGCCATAACTTAAGTACTTAATGAAGAGGTAAGTCTTTAGGCGTCGTTTGAAGACTA
>CM040983.1:8906683-8932491 GCA_022985145.1 Pangasius djambal
TGAATCATCTTTGGGCAATCCTCCAGGAGGCTTGGAGTAATATATCAAGTCAATGTTTGAATAAACCGACTGCTCGGATGCCTAGTGTTGTCCCTTATTATCAATGCAAAATGGTCACTAACTAAAGAGGATTTATGCTGATATTGCCCAAAAACCCTATTTTGTTCAGGCGTTTCCAAACTTTTGGAGGGCAGTGTATGTATAGTTATGCGGCACATATCCTCTTATAATTTGCCGTGTGTTTGCTGAGAGGTGAAACTGAATTCCACTGTGCAAGAAAAATCTCATGTGAGACTGAAGATTAAGGCTTTTTTTTGTCCAGGATGTTCCAGTAGTTCCTCCTATTCTTCATGGTGCACAAAAACACAGTTTGGGATAGGAATAATGGCTTTTATTGTGGACAGGCACTTTTAATGTTGAGTCTAATATAGACAGAAATGACCAGCACTGCATCTTCTCACTTTAGAGTAAATCCAGGAACAAGAGCAAAAAAACAAAAATGTAATTTACTGCTCAGTGCTAAAAAAAATTTTTTTTATTAATTATTAAAAAAAAAAAGTGCTGCTTGTAAAGCTGCCATTGTTGTTTATCATTATAATAATGAATAATGAATTGTGTGGCTTCCAGTTTTCAGTTGAGGCCTGTGAGAATAGACCAAAGAACTGTTTTTATTCATTTAGAGCAGGTATTTTGAGGTGCTTTGAAGATATTTTAATGTTAAATATATGTAATAAATGTGTGTTTGTGTGTGAGGGAGAGAAAAGGAACCAGAGAGAAGGATCTAAAATCATTCCTGTGGACCGAGTCCTAAGGGACTGTTTGGCTGGAAATGCTTTTCCAACTCTGGTCTGAACGTTTGGCGAGTTTGAAAATGTCCCATTTTTACGCACGATTCTGTGTCACTCTCACTGTGAGCCTGTAGTCAGGCTTGGCCTAGTTTATCTCAGGCAGACGCAACATGATTCAACCGCTTATTCTCTCAATTTCTTTCAATCCATCTTGCTCCCTTTCTTTCACTCTGACCCTCTCTCTTTTGCTCTCACTTTTGTTATAGTTCTCATTGTGCTCTGAAACACACTTTGGCAGCTAATAAATATTCAGTTTAACTGCGTGTTCATGACTCAAGACGCCACTGTTTTGGGATCTAAATGCATAGTTGTTTGAAATCTCTCAGCAAGAGCTATTTGCATTTGCTCTGTCACAAAGATTAAAAATGAATAAATAGCATCCAACCAGCGAATCACATATCTTATAATGCTTCTTGCTTCTCTGTGCAAATTCATCTGCCTGTCTCCTCCATTAGGGGAAAGAAATGAGACCAAGCCCAATGACAAGACATAAATAAAGAGTTTTTCTTTTCTCAATAATCTCAGTGTAGTTTAAAAGTTTGATCTTGTGTGTGTAAGTGATCGAATTTAAGCCTTAAGTGTAGCAAAATGAAAGACAACACACACACACAAATAATTATGTTTTATTGAATTGAGTTGTTGTAGTTTGTGTGTGACGGCGTGCATGCGTGGCCATGTTCCTACAATGATAGAAAGAAGAAATGAATATTTTGAAAGTGTGGAGACATTTGGCTGGACTCAAGGGACTTAAATGGGATTAAGGTGCAGTTTTTGATTCACCCCCTTCAGTTACTACTTGATAGAACTTTCTTAGACTGCAGTTAGAGCTGCAAGTCTTCTGGGATGTCTCTATCAGTTTTGCAGTTGATGTTTTTGTCCGTTCTTCTTGTCAAAATTGCTCAAGCTCTGTCAGATTGGATGGACACCATTCAAATCTTGCCATAGACTGTCATACAGATTGAGGTCTGGGCTTTGAAAGAGCCATTCGAAAACATTCAGGTTCTTAGCAGTATGCTTTGGGTCGTTGTCCTGATGGAAGGTGAACCTCCACCCCAGTCTCATGGCACTTGTATACTGGAACAGGTTTTCTTCTGGGATTGCAGGATATTTGGCTTCCGTCCATCTTTCCTTCAACCCTGACCAGTTTCCTTGTTGAAAGGGTTAGGAAAGGAAAGGATGAAAAGCAAACATGATTGATCCACCACCATGCTGCATTGTGGAAATGGTGTTCTTAGGGTGGTGAGCAGTGTTGGGGTTTTCCCAAACATAACACTTTGTGCCAAGACCAAAAAAATAATGATAATTTTGGCCTTATCCAGTGAGAGAAGTTTTTTTTTAATATGTTTGCCTTTTGGTAAACTCCAAACAGGATTCCATATGGCTCACCACTTTTCCATAAAGCTCAGCTTTGTGGAATGTCCAGGATATGGTTGCTGATTTGGCAGAGTCGAATGTTCAAATAGCTCTTTGTTCTGAAACTGTTCCAGGACAAGGTGTATTTATTTTGAGGTCATGTGACTCTTTAATTGTACACAGCTGTGATGTGATGGTATGCAGTGCAATGGTGGGGAATATCAGCAATAATGACTTGCAATCCTGCAGTACCATTGCATGCAAAAGTCTGGACAGCCTTCGTGCATACGTTGTTAATTTTTGGATTTAAAAAAGTAAACACAACCTCTGCAGCAAATTATTAGAAAATATATTTCTGCAAATGTTAATGCTACTAATGTTACTTTAAATTGATTAATTTAAAAAAAGTCATTGTTGCACTCCATTTGGTAGATATCACAGCTTTGTAGCTAGCTATCTAGGAGTCTTTCTATTCCTTTATTAGGAAAAACGTAGAAGAATGTTTCTTGCTCTGAAATTTTTGCGACATTATGAAATTCCTGGGGCATCTTGGATGCACAGCAAGTTTAAGTTCTATCCAGAAAGATATTCAAGTTAGGGGGACTGTGAGGGCCATTCCAATGGCTTTGGCTTCTGTTTCCTGAAGTAGACTATGGTGGATTCTGAGGAATGTTTTGTCCTGTTGTAGAATCTTTTCATTTCAAAAATCAACAAAATACGTGATTTGGCCAGGTGTGCCCAGACTTTTGCATACAACTGTGTATTGATTTTCTCTCAGTTGTGTATTATAGGCTATTTTGTGTAGATTCATGACACATTAATTCCAATTCACTTCAGTTCCAGGCTGTAATACTGCAAAATGTGGAAAATGGGTTAATAATTATACAAGGCACTGTACAGTATATTTGATCGTGGACTTGCTTATAGTCACCCCATCAGCACTATAAACTAAATGAAGGTGGTAAAAGTACCTATAACAAAAGTCCAACAAGAGACTATCAATTCACTCTCTAACACTTCCACGCAGTATGATTAATTTCTCTCATTTTTTTCTCACCACTGACTCACTGTGTCTCTCTGTAGTAACAGAAGGTAAGAAAATATTGTGTTTAGGGTAAAAAGATCCTCCAATTACACAGAAAATCTCCTCTTCATATGCTATTGATCTCAATCTGTGCCGCACATCCAGCCAATCAATGTGAGAGAGAGAGAGAGAGAGAGAGAGAGAGAGGACAAATAAAAAGAGTTGGATTTGCATGTAATTCATTTTTGCTAATGTTTTCTTTACGCCTCAGCTGAATTAA
Source organism: Pangasius djambal (assembly GCA_022985145.1). NCBI lineage: Eukaryota > Metazoa > Chordata > Actinopteri > Siluriformes > Pangasiidae > Pangasius > Pangasius djambal. Next base: position 8,910,189 of record CM040983.1, read on the forward strand.
ATGTCATTTCTGGACAGGCAGACAGACAGACACACACACACACACACACACACACACACTTTTTGACAAATTTAAATAAGATAGGTTTTGTAATAAGGGTCAAGGAAACAAAATTGCTTGCACATAAAGCTGTTACTTAATTCTGTTCAGGCCTTCCAATAATAATAAATACCTCTTTAACTGCACTTCATTTTGTGTGTGTGTGTGTGTGTGTGTGTGTGTGTGTGTGTGGACAAGTAGAAGAAAGTTAAAGCTTTTTTGAGGCCTGAGATCTCAGTATGTGTGTGAGGAAGACACAAAGAGGAAGAAGGTGAGGGACATTGACAGAGACCTAGACACTAAGATGTAGACAGGTGTAACTGTATAACCTGAGTGTCTGACTTTTACAGCTCTCCTGACAACCCACGAAAGATCAGTAAAAGTTTGTCTCAGTTTTATTAAAGATCTTCATTTCTGTTTCATGGTTATTAATGTTTTCGCAGCAGAGATGCCATTTTTATCTGCTGTCTGCCTACAGATAAATGAACATCTAAAGTCTAGCACAGATAGGACTAGGCATTATGGAGAGAGTAGTTTAGATAACATATGTGTAATATCTCTTGTTTTGTTTCATTTTTCAAGGTGAAAAAATTACAGGTTTTTTGCTAGCGATTTTTAAAAACAAATGCTAGCCCTTAGTCGAAATGGTCTATTCATAGTGGAACTTTGAAAAAAATCGATTTAGACACTTTTTTATGCTTGTCTTGATGTCTCAAATGAGCATGAAACCTAATTTTTGAAATTAATTACATTAATTATATCCCACATTATATTTAGGATTAATATGATTATTCTGACAACGTAAAATAAAAGTGCTTAAGATGACCAGTGTTTGTAAAATTAACAAAAGTGTAATTTTACTGGTCATCCCATTCTCATATTTTCATTTCCACCTGTGGAAAATGGAATAAAAAAATATACAGTAAATCTGAAGCAGAAATTTAATCCGACACCTGAAAGAGTTACTCATTGTGGTACTTTAGTGGTTTCATAGGTAAAAATATAACACATTGCTCAGGTAATATGAAGAGACTATGATATGGCAGCTCTTATTTTTAATGAAAGAGTACAACTGTATTGCTGGAAATGACGGGAAGTACAGTAGCTCTTTTATTACTACATCTTTCGTGTCTGACATTCATCAAAAAATTGGTGTCAAACTCCTCAGGGGCATTCCTGAAAGTTATCCTATTTAATGAGGCTACAGAAAACAGGCTTAAACATCCTAATCCAGACCTTGGGCTTTAACATGGATTGGTCGTCAGTTTGCTGCGATAACAGCCTCCACTGTTCAGGGAAGGCTTTTCACTAGATGTTGGAGCATGGCTGTGGGGATTTGTGCTCATTCAGCCACAAGGTTATTGAGGTCAGGCACTGATGTCGAGCAAAAAGGCTTGGCATGCAGTCAGAGTTTCACTTCATCCCAAAGGTGTTCAGTGGGGTTGAGGTCAGGGCTTAGTGCAGGACACTCGTTTTCTTCCACACCAACCTTGTCAAATCATGTCTTCATGGACCTCACTTTGTATACGGGGCACTGGCATGCTGGAACAGGTTTGGGCCTCTTAACTCCAGTGAGGAGGAAACTTATTGTAACAGCATACAAAGACATTCTCGACAATCGTGTGCTTACAACTTTGTGGCAACAGTTTGGGGAAGAACCACATGGTCAGGTGTCCAAATAGTTTTGTTCATAGAGTGCATATTGAAAGTACATTAAAAGTAAAGAGCACTGAAACTCTGCTAGTGTAAAATAAATGGGATTTTCTGAAACTTTTCTGAAAGTGAAAAATGAATGTTATTCAGCAGAAGAAACTATGCTTTTAAAATCAGAATCATGGACAGCATGCTGAGAACTGAGTGACAGCCATTATTTAGAGGCACTCAGCAACTTGGTGCTGAGGACAGGTCCTCATATTCAAGAGGTCTCAACTGAGAGATAAATATGGACAGGCTCAGGCACACACACACAGACACACACACACACACTCAGGTTTGAGCTGAGTGACAGATCATTTGTGACATGCGCTGCTATAGGGCCATATCAGCCTTCGCTATCCTGGACGGAACATGCTTTTATCAAACACACAATCCCATATGAATCCCTCTAATAGTTGGAGGAAACTGACCTTGAGCCACCTTTGGGAATCTTCAGTCTGTTCTCTCTGACACTGACTGAGACAGAGATAGAATCAAGGAAAGTGTGTGCTGGAGAGGAGGATTGAAGAGGGCAGAGAGGGTTCTTGTTACTTTCTTATCAGTTATTCAACAGAGACATTATCCAAACTGCAATGAAGGACAACACAACAACAACTCCATACATACATGCACAAGCCACAATTCAGTATACCTTTTCAGTATCACTCATGTCTATGTGTGTCTGTAGAAATGAAAGTCTGGAGGTCAGATTATTTTTCAGGGCAAAAATATCCTTTTAACACATTTTTCTCTCATTGTTCCTTACTTTAGCCTAAGTTTCTCTCTCTCTCTCTCTCTCTCGCTCTCCGTGGTACATGCTGGAAATTGGTTGTTCGTGCTGCTTTTTTTATATTAATTTGTGAGATACCCGATCAACAAATATCAGTTCAAGACTTTTTGCTCCCTGTTGGGGAGAAAAACTGTTCCATCATTGTGTTCCTCACCACAGAAAATCTACTTAATAAGCCGATAAAGTGCAATTTTGTAATCAAGGACACCTAAATTCAGGTTACACTACATTTTTCACCAGTGATTAAAAAAACAGTCTCAAGTGCTGACTGTTCATCATGAGCTTTTTGCAAAATTAATTACTATATTGTGGAAAATTGCGAAGTAAAATACAGCCAATTTACTTAGGATGTAAAAACCTAACAGTAAAACTCGTCACGTCTCTTTCATGACAGGTGTACGGGTTTTTACACTCAGCAATGCATGCCCTTGCATTTCTCTCTTTGAATATGAAAGAAATGCAACCAAAGAGAATTTGAGGGGGCTGTGAATTATGTAACTATGGTTCCACCCCTGAGTGGTCATCTGGTCCTCCACTCAGTCCTCCATCTTATGTAACCTTCCATTCTACTTTAATTCTTTAATTCAGAACTAGTGGAGGCTATATATCAAAGTCATCTTGAAAGTTTATAACACGTTGCTAGACAGAGAGCATTCATACATAATGCAGATACCATACTTTATTAAGGTTGAGAATCACCCAAGCATTGATGCTGCTCTTTATTGAGGATGGGAATCACTCAAACTCACCCCAGGGCACATTGGCTGCAACGAAGCAACATTCAATCTGTAAAATCTGGCAAAGGCAGATGGCAAGATCCACATTGCTGCTTAGTGCTGCCCAGGAGGTAGCCATAGTGCATGTCAAATGGCATTTAATAGAAGAAGCTGGCTCTTGATCTGCATTCAAGTGTGCTTGCGCAATCACTTCCTTTACCCAACAGGCTATAGATAGCAGAGCCCCTTTATGGTTCACACAAACAGCTGGTCAGTGACCCAGTGGCAGTCACTTCCACATAGCATTCGTGTGACTGAATCATAAATATATATTTGATGTAGTGCAGACTTGGAGGGTTTGAGGAGAAAATTTTAACTTGGATAAAGGTTTTATGTACAACTTCTTCCTCATTACTAAAAGTAGGGAGTAGCTTGACCCTGCCCTTTCCATGACTAGAGGGGGATTAGACAGGGTTGTCCAACTATAGTGATTGAGCCACTTTTAACTAATCTGAGGAAAGATGACCAGGTGTTAGCTTTTAGATTAAATGCACAAAATAATGTTATCTGACTGTGCAAGTGTAAGCTTTATGGGTGGGACAAAACTCTCCATTTACCAGAGGGATGGCAGTAGAGGAGAGATGGCTTGATAGCTATTGGAGTTTATTATGAACAGACAAGTTTCAGAAAAAGAACCAAGAGAGCATAATGGAGTGAGTTTGTGCCAGATTGCCTTAATTAAAATGCTTGCTACCCCAACTGTCCACAGGGGATGGGTCCTTGCACATGTTGATTGTGTTACAGCAATTTTGAGACCTGATCTCAAGTATCCATAGAAAACTGGTTGACGTTCTTTTCTGGACTGGCTAACTCTGGATTCAAGCAGCTGCCCAGTACTTGCCAGTTCAGGAAGGGGGCCAGGGACTGGTGGACATTTCCTTGAGAGTCATGCCATTGTATTTGCACTCAGTCCAAAGGTTCCTATTTGAAGAACACCTTTTATTTTCTTTTTTAATATCATTAGAATTAATTAATTTGTCTTCAAGCTTGGAACAGTTTTACATTTTTTGTTTGCTTGTTTGTTTGTTTTAAGATCTTTCTTCAGAACCATGGCTGTGCAAAGAGTACACTTCAGTAATCCTTTCCTGGTTTCTACAGATGTCTTCTCAGCCAGTTTGCGACTAAAACAATTGGCTACAAAATGCTCAACGTTTGGACACCTTATCTCCTCAAATAACGCTGAACTTGATAAGGTCAGCTTATCAAAGGTCAACTGGAAAAAAGTGCATACAGAGGCAGTACATTTTCTCCCATCACTTTGTTGGGCCTGTCTTCTGAATGAAACATTTTTAGTGCTTGGACAGATGGACAAGGATATGTTTATTGTTCATTAAGTGTAACCGCTGCTGTAGGGGACAGGCATGAGGAAAACATGGGAAGCTTTGGTCTTTTACTCCACAATTGTAAATGAGGCAATAGGTATAACAGACATCTGGCACATCTTGATGCAGGTATTGGAGTAGTCTGTCCCAATCAGAATGTCTTTATTGTCATTTTGTGTTGTGTCCATGGCAACTCTTCTGCGCTATTTTTTAATAAGTTAGCTTTGGCAATATATAGGGAAGCTTTTCCCACACAACTCTGCATTTTTGGGCCAGTATTGAAGAAAACATGCTGTGCTTATCCTTAATTTATTTGTTCTGATATCAAACTAGCCATATGGAAAAGAAAAATTCTGCATTCAAAGACAGATTTGGTAGGAATTTTGAAAGAGTTGGTAGCTGCAAGAATCCAGGTTGAACATGCATACCACAGACTGATTTGTTTCGAGAATATTTGGTGTATTAATAATGTAGTGCGTGTTCCTGAAGAGTGACTGGGTGATTGTTTAACACAATTCCCTTTGTATAATATTTGAACCTAGTAAATCTCTCCACATTCCGACACTCTGGTGTCTCTCAGATTGGATTTTAAGGGTAATTTCTTAAAGCCCAAAAGACACATCCATCACACAGGAATATTGAAGCTGAGTGCAGTAAGTAAGTTCCACTCAGTGTAGGGTCATTTAGCTAGACTTAGGCTACAGATATTTTTTTTTCTGATTCCTAATAAAAATACACCCGACTTCTTACCAGAATCTTGTCTTGTTCCTCATAGATATTGTTCTGTTTCCTGATTTCTGGCTAAAAACTCTATTGTTGTTGATAGCACTCTGAACAGAACTCTGTCGGATTGTCCCCTTTGCTTGGACATTACTAGTGAAGCATGTCTCTAAATAAAATCCCACTTCCTGCATTTACTAGCTTGGCTTCTTGGATGAGTGTGTTTGAGTGCATGTGCAATCTATCAGTATGCCAGTATGCTGGATGATTCTGACTGAAGTCTGTTTCCTTGGAAACACTCCGAACCAAGGAAGTGGAGCGATACACATTCAGTGCAGACAGCAGCCATGCACCACCTACACACACATACACACCCAAGCTCAGACACAATTCAACCACAACTATGTGTAGAGTTCCCAGAGTGTGTGTTTGTGCAGTAAAACCTAAAATAACTGATAGATTGACTTTCTTATGTGTATGTCTGATCCTACATCTTCGCCCATGCTGTTTATCCTGACACTCAGAAATCCAGGACAAATTATAGTCTATCCAGATATAATTTTCAAAGCTGGCTTTTCATCCAGTGTGGTACAAGCTGATTCATTGCCCATTGGTGCTCCTAGGTTTATGTCCAATCACCTCTCATAAAGAAATAGTCAAGCTTAGTTTATTAGTTCCTTCTTAGCATTTGCATTTCTCACACCTATACCTGCTTTTATATCTTGGGAAATAAATACTCATCTAAAATGTCACAAATGATGCCTGCTCAAGGTATGAAGGTATCTGTACATGCCCAAATCAAATGCTTGCTGTTTTATATTGCTGTTTGCTTACTTCCTTCCCATCTGGCCAATTTGTGAAATCAGTGTACATGTATGCTTAGATTATCCTACGTATCTTATCCCATAAGCCTGTGTGCCAGATCCACTGCAGAAATCAGTCTAACATGGAGACAGAGCTGGATCATTGTGGAAAGATGTTTATTCGACAAGGGGAAATTGTTATCCAAATCCAAAACATTAATGCAGGCAACAGGCCAAAACACAATAAACATGGCCAACGGGTAATCCAATGAATAAACCCTTATAAATATGTCAAGGCTCAGAACTTACATAAAGGTTTGGTATGGCAAGACTTTGCAATGGAACTGAGAACCCGGGATCTTTAAAGACTTAAAACAGGAAGTGAGCAAGAAGTAGTTCTCTAGTTCTCTGATGAATATAACCTTTGTTGGCCGGGAGGGCAGATGTCCTCAAAATGGTTTATACATTTCTGGTAGTTAATAGCTATAGTTACGTGAGTATTTGCTCTATTATCGTCAGTGATACTTGACTATAGTATTTACCGCAAGAGAGTTCTTCGACTTATAATAATTGTGCATATCAGTATATTGACAAAGGCTAGTCCATACCGGAAGTGTTTCTGAAGTGTTTTTAGATGCATGTATGACACATAGCGCCACACTTCATTCCACACTTTTCATTCCACACTGAGTGCATGTGCCACGTTTCTTATGCACAAATCCATGATCCCACTTGTCCTTTTGTGTTTTGTTCACATGCCATTTTTAATTTGTATACATTGCATGCTTATGTGCAGCTCCATATTAAAATCACACCGTTCCACTTTTGAATTTTATTATTAATTATTCAAATTCTGATCTGCAATGACTTTGTTGTGTTGTGCAATTTGTAGTTGCCTAGCACACCGTTTTACAGTAACTGTTCTCGTGGGTAATATGCACACATTTACAGGTGTAATGTTTTTATGTGACCTGTGTTGTCCTCATGCTTTTGGGGATCAAATGTCACCATAATGTGAATATGTAATAGTTTTGAGCTTGTGGGGGCATCTGCATTTATTATGTAAAAGTAAACAAACAGCTAGTTTCTTTTGGATACTGAGGTTAGGGGTAGGGGTAGATATTTCATTATTTAGCTGCAGTAATGCACAATTCTGTGGAAAATCCCTCAACTGTTACAAACGTGTGTGTGTGTGTGTGTGTGTGTGTGTGTGTAAAACCAAAGGCAAGAGACCCAGGTGCCTAATCTGACATTGTCCTCCGGGTCATGTAGATGAACCTCCATCAATCTCTCGCTGTCAGTATCCTCCTGTCTCACACTCTCCGGCTCTGCTCTCCGTCATCCTTTTCTCCTTTGTGACATTTCTCTCTCTCTTGTCTTCTCCTCTGTTCCCTCCTCTCTTCCCGTCTCATTTTTTTCTGTTGCTCTTTTTGATCCACATAGTTAACCAGACATGATTATCATTTTATATCCTTTCTCAGGCCTGTGTTTGGACATACACATTCGCTTTGTATTAGACGTATAAATGTAGTACAAGGTAATAAAAAAAAATCGATGTAAAATGAAATAGAGGAGGAAATAGCTTCTTAATGACCCACTGTAAGACATAACAGATAAAACCATCAGATGTGAAAAGAAACCACATTAAAGAGATTGAAGGCTATAATAATATACCCTTCATTTCATTAATGCATTCATGTGCAATGTGTTTTAATAGAAATAAATGTGGACTTGGGATATAGACATAACAAAAGCACAAAATAAGAGAGAACAAGTTGAACAGGCAAACAAATGAGGAGGTGAGGACCTGAAAGACAGACTGATGAAAGAGCGTGCCTGCAAACTACTTCACTCACAAATGCTCTGCAGCTTCAAGCTCTAATGAAGTCTATATATCTGCTCTCATTAAAACACTGAAGGCTGGGAATGTGGAGACTTTGTCCTAGATTTGTCTTCCCCAAGAGGAACATGAGGTCGGTCTTAGGAGATGCTGTCATGAGAACACAGAGATGCAGTAGCACTGTATGTCAGCAACATCTAAAAATATGAACAGTAGAACAGTTCGGCAGTAATCATGAAGTAGGCTAAGAATAACTATAAATATAACTAACCGAGGGAAAGAAATTGATCTTTAAGAGAAGGAGATATCAAAAGGATACTGTGGTACTAACTGCAGTTTGAGAATTTGGTCATTGCTAAAATGTTAAAAATTAAAATTATGGACGTAAAAATGTCAATTCAGCCAAACTATTCACTGGCAATAATAATTTGTTTGAGGTGACAGTTTATTAGGCACACCTACCTTTTATTTACACCCATTGTTCAGGGAATCAGGTAAACCTACCACAGGGGTGGACACCCAGGACACATTTATTTTTTATCTGTAGTTGCCCAGCAGAAAGTAGGTTCAGCCATAAGAAAAAGAAAAAAAAAATCTTACTCTGTATTGACGTTCACAAAACAAAAGGTTTCATTTGGTATGTAAGTTTAAACATTTCATGGTGGTGCAACTTTCTTTTTGAATCTCACTATGACTTTACTTTCCTGCCAAAAGTTGAGAGCACTATAGTTTAATCTTCAATGAAGATTCCATCTACTTCTGAACAGATTTGTTTTGCTCTCATACAAAATTGTTCTGCCCGAGCACAGATTTGTCTTGCTCACAAAAGTAAATGCATTTAAAATCATACTGCGCACGCATAAATTTGCTTTTCTTGCCTGTGGAAAATGTACATGCGGAAACCCTTCTTTTTTTTTTCAAGCTTTTTTTTTCAGCGAAATAACAGTGCCAAAACTGCTCAACCAACAGAGTGTGTCACGAAAGTAAGAAGAATGGATGTGAGCTTGTGCATACACTTTCCAAAAGATCTCATTCATTTACTTTTTAACTTTGCGACTGAGCAAAACAAGGCTAAATCTGTACGAGAGTAAAACAATTCTGGGCAAAAGTAACTGAAATTGTACTCTTCATTTTTGGCAAGAAAGTACACAATATCCTGCTGCCTGCTCTGCACACCTTGTTTGAGGAGAGATCTGGTCGGAGGTAGAACAGTTTTTACTCCATCCATAACCCTAACATCCATAGCACGTCATCAGCAGTTACTGAGAAGGTGCATGTGAAATAGAGTGACAGGTGTAATGAAAATATACAAGGTGATTTATTTATTCTGCCACCCTTTTTTTTCCCCCAGAATGCTTTTGGAGGACCAACTAGATGAAAATTGAGTAAGCACACATTGATCAATCAAAGTACAAATTACTCGAAAGGACAGACGAACCAAAGTTTAGTGTTTTTTTGGTTTGAATGAAAGGGTTACAGCTTTTTAGCATGGAGTCAGTAGAGCATTACGGACATGAAACACAAAATTAGACTGCAATAATAATAGTTTGCCCCACAACGTTCATATTATGTCATTGATGATACCTGTAATGCGTTGTTCGACCCTTATAGATTAATTGCTGAACAATTGGTGAATATTGGATTTTAGACTCCAGTCCAATATTATGACCAGAAGTCACTTTGTATCTTACACATTTTGTACACTTTTCTTGCCACAAGCTTCAGAATCTGAACAGTATCACACATACATGCACCAGCATTAGGCAAATCTCTAAACACCACAAAACATTCCTCTCATAAGTTTGCCAATCGGGTTTGGGAAAAGTCTATGCTTGGGTATCTTAAACATGTCAGTAAAATGTCCTCTTTCTATTAAAGTAGGTGGCTCTTGGTCATGTTTACCAACAATGAAACCTATAGCTTGCAAGAATATAATTAGTATGAATTTGCAAGTGTGAGACCATGGTCGTGGCTGCTGGCCTTGCTGCAGAATCAGATTGAAACTGTTTTTTTTTCCTTTAGAAAAGAGATACATATAAATAAAGTAACACAGACAGTTGGCCAGTGTTGACTGGAACTAAATCTATGTTCATGCCATAGGCTTGGAAACCAAAGTTACTAACAACTCTATGATGGAATGGAGTGTTTGACAGTCTTTATTTCTGTGATGAGCTAAGTGCTTATATTAGAAATATTAGAATTTCATTATGATATCAAAGTTTACTTACTGTGATCGCTTAGGGTGTCATGACAGGCAGACTTTGACGTATCTTCAGAAAAATGGATTAAAATATAAAGAAATTGCTCTGAATTCATTGACGGAATAGGGTTGTTAGCATGTGTAAGTCATTTTAATTCAACACACATTAAAAATATAAAATTAACTCACGTAAAACTCGTGTTTAGGTGGTATTTTTGCCATAGTAGAACCAAAGGCTATGGCAACAGGAAACAGTGAGTAAAATTCGAGTATGCTCGATACTCAATTTTTTTTTTTTTTTTTTTTTTTTGGGCTGCTGAAGTTGTCCCTGCTGTCGTTGTTTAAATTCCCTATTATGTGGGTGGTTGTCCATATTAACAACCATGGCAGCATTGCAGGCATTTTTTCAAACACTTTTTGTCACAGACAGGCAAACAGACAGACAGACAGACATACAAACAGAGAGACAGACAGGCAGACAGACAGGCAGATATGGGCATTAGTGGATATGAGAGTATTCAGCATAGCTTTCATGGCCAAATGAATATCTCTGCAAATACGGTCAGCAATTTAGTAAGAGCACTGACTTTCTTGTCAATACTTGAGCACGTCCTGGTCCCTTAGTTCCAATTACCTTGTAGAGATTGGTTTCAATTGACACGTTTAATAAGAGCCTAGTCAACTAAATAGATTTGCAGGGAGTTAAAATTTTGGCATTTAATTGGGCAAAGCTAATTAAAGTTTGTCTGAGTTTTAGGGAGAATTTATATTAATCTATGCACTCCTTTCAAAGACTAAAATTCTACTCAGGTAAACAAAGTAACTACTGGGCTCAGGTGCATTGCACAGAGACATTTCAGACACACACACACACACACACACACACACATGAGCAGGGACATTTTGCACCTCTCTGTCTGAGAGTGGTGTTCTCCACAGAAAGCTGTTCTGGATGTGTTGACAGATCAAGGCTGGTACATTCAACCAGCTCTCTTCCTCAGCTCCTGATATGACACACACACACACACACACACACACACATGTTGGAATTCTGTCATGTTTCCTGTCCACATTCTATCCCTGCCTTTATCTATTTGTCTTTCTCTAGCCATCTTTCTTTATTCTAGATGTTGATTGAACCAATAGGCAGTTTCTTATAAAAAATGTGCAGCTTTTAAATGTCAGCTACGTATAGCCTGACATTTGCCTACCTGTTCCCATTTATTTTTTCATGCACATTCCAGGACATAGGCACACATAAAAAAAAAACAAAAAAAAAAAACATGCATGCAAATGTATAGTATATGTAGCTTCATCCAGTATATTAAAAAATCATACACATATTGACTCTTCGCCAAGTGTTTCCATTAAGCTGTGTGTCACTATTTGGGAGGTAGGTGGATGGAATAGCGAGTGAAAAATTGTATTTACAAAAAAAACAAAGGAGAACCATAAAGAATGACCCAGATGAAATGGAGGCCACACAAATTTAGACCTTCAAAACTTTACAATGAACCAAACAGAGCAAACTGCGTAAATGCCTAGGAATCATTAATAGGAGTAGGAAAGTAAGGTAGTGGACTGAATGTTAAATTGAAAGCACTTATAACACTAATAGGTCCATGCAGCTCTCCTTGCACTGGAAACAGCTTAGAAGGGTCCATGATACTGTAGCCTGAGTGCGTGTCTCCTGTCTGAACCTGTTCTAAAGGTCACTACACAAACAAAATGTCCATTTAATGATATAATGGCCAATTTAGCCCTGGGGAAGTAACAAGACCTCATGCACAGCCAAACACACATCGATTTTATTCCCTGCTGGAATGAATGTCCCACATACACACACTAATACACTAACACACACTGGCTCCCAGAGATAAGAGCAGGGAGGAGACAGACAGTGAAGAAGGAAGACATAGATTAGCATTAACATGCAGCAAGGTTAAAAGAAATGTAGTTTATAACATCAGCCATTTACAATGTGTAAGTCAGGGGGGAGTGTCTGAGCAAATAGGGGCCACCACAAAAATCTTGCTTGGTGCCCCCAAAAGGCTAGAGCAAGCACTGAGCTTTAAACAGCTCAGACCAGCATGTATAATAAGAGTTTCAAGAACTTTGACAACAGTTAAACAAATGGCACCCACTTCCTTTTGACCTAAGAAAGTCACAGTGTTATAAAATGTCTGGTGGTTGCAAATCTGAAACAAAATGGTGGTATAACTGGTCTTGTCATTTCCTCCATTTCTTATTTAAACTCCTACCTGCCATTACTAAGACCTCTGAGAACACACCCTCAAGAGCAGGAGCTTTTGAGGGTGTGTTTCTATCATTGTTGGTCTTTGAGATATTTTCAAATACATTTCACAATTATTTCAATCAGGTTATGTGCCTGAAGTTCCTAAAGAGACTCTGGCCATTATGCAGTTGGTAATTAACCACCATTATAACATAAAGGTTGCATTATTTATTTTATATATGTGTGATGCTCACCGACACAACACTGATCTGTATGTCAACATCTAACACAAATTGTTTTAAAGGAGTAGTAAGCAGTTGTGGAAGAAATTCTATGCAGCCTCTCCTGGTTCTCTACAAAGGAACAGAGTCCTTAAGGGAGAATTCAGAATCATTAAAGTCATTAAATCATTAAATCATAAAATCTTTATTTACGTATATTTTTTTATATATCTTTTGACAATGTAAAAACACACAAGGACTATGGACCATCAACCTGGTGATTGAATACACTGAGAAATTAGAGCTGTACTGCCAGCTTGTACATGTACTGCCACTGCTGGGTTCTTCATTACAGAAAAAGAAGTTGGTGAACTCAGGCCATGTACTGATTATTGGATTATTGGTGTGTTAATGCAATAAGAGTGAAGTTTTATTATCTGTTATCTTCAGTATACACTGTTATCAGGTGATGAATATATTTACTAAAGTAGTCTCACAGGGGTCTTATAAATTGATTCGGCTTTGAGAGGGGAATGAGTGGAAGACCATTAGGGGTACTATGAATATTACATAATGTTGTAGGGGCTAATTAAAGTCCTGTCCCTCATTTAGGAAATATGCTTGACAGTGCCTATATAGATGTCTTACTTATTTTATTCTCACAGTCTTTAGGAACATGTGCTACATATGAAATAAGTGGAGAGGAGAGGACAGAAATGGTTAAAGAACTTCAAAGATTATGCTATGAAATTTTTATAGACATTAAATTTATATATCCAGTTCCATATGTGTAGCCCCAAAACTATAATTAATAAATAATGCCATGGCCCAAGTCCAGTTTCAGGTCCCCCACTACCTTTTATTATAGAAGCAGATGCTTTTGAAATTGGCCTGGACGTTGTATTCTCCCAACACCATGGGGCAACCTGTTATCTATGTCATTGTGCACACTCAGGAATAAAGGTACCGAACTCTACTTCTCCTTGGGGTGGGACCATCAAGGGTACATCTTTTGCACCTTTAGTATGTATCTTTTATCTGGGAAGGTGCATGCGGTGTACTTTTAAATATCTTTTATAGCAATGCTTTAAAGGTATATCAGTGGTCCTTAAGGTCCAATTATGTAGCTTAAATTATTTTTAAAGGCAATCTTATAAAGAATTTTAAGGAAGACTGCAGTTTGGTACCTTTATTACTGAAAGTGTGTATGCTATATAGGGGGCCTCACATCAACGTGTAAAAAACATGTTTGAACCTTTAATGTACTGTACTATCTCATGTGATGGTGGGGTCAGGGTGGCGTGGGAGAGGGTGTACTATCAAATACAAAGTTTATTTAGTATTAATATATAATTGTAATTTAGCATTTAATCTAATCTAATTAATTAGCTGAAATGAATTAATTAATAATTAAACTAATTATTTTCATGAACTAATGAGATAATTTATACAATTCTATACAAAACTATTGGAAATATTAAGCAAATATAGCAGAAGTGATCAGTGAAGGGAGAAAAATACAGTAACAGAAGAGCTTATTTTAACTTGCAATCCAGTAACATCAGCGCTAAGTTTGCTAATTTTCTGCATTTCTCTCATAAACTCTCATAAGCATTAAACTGTCATTTTCAGTGATTATTTGCTAGGCTACAGCCTGGTTCAAGATGCTTCCTGCTGGCCTGCTTATAATGCTGTCAAAAGCATTCATTCATTCATTCATTCATTCATTCCTGTGATCACTTTATCCTGGCCTGAATATAGGCAGTTTTGACTATGTGGGTACATTTGGCCAGTTCCCACATGGGGATTTTTAAAATAAATAAATAAATAAATAAATAAATAAAATGAAGTTTTATTTTAAAAAACTAAAAGGTTTATTGAGGTTAAGGTTAGGATTAGATTTAGTTGTAGCATAACATTAATTATCTGCATTAATATTTATTTATCAGTGGAATGTGTGTGTGTGTGTGTGTGTGTGTGTGTGCGTGTGTGTGTGTGTGTCTGTGCGTGTTGTCAGGTGACCTACAGCTGGAGCATATTGTGAGGTATAATCAGAGTGTACAGTTCACATGCTCACTCAGCATCTTCTGCTCTGTTATCTGCTGCTTAATGCTGACTCAGCAGCACACACACCAACACCCACCATAGAATGATACACAGAGACAGAGAGAGAGAGAGAGAGAGAGAGAGAGAGAGAGAGAGAGAGAGAGTTATGCTAGTGTTGCATTTTGGTTTTATGATGTAAAAATGTTTTGTTCTTGTTGTTTTTTAACAATTATCTCTGATTTTGCAAGGCTGAAGGCAATTTCCGTGTGTGTGTGTGTGTGTGTGTGTGCGCATAATTATAAGATAATTAAAATGTTTTGTTCATCGTGGTCGCTTAGCCCCAATATGACAAAATATTAATTTTTTCCAAATCGAGAGACAGATTCTCAAAGATGTGACTGAATGTTTTATTAAAGCCGTCGCTCAAGAACATATTTTAAAAATTTTGATGTATCATTGTGTTTCTACTCCTCAGCACAGAGAGGTGTGAGAGTATATAGAACATTGTGAAATAGGTTTTATAAGGAATCTGAATCTGATGATGTAATGTTTTATAATGGTTTATGATGTAATTCTTTATATGGGGACAAAAACTTTAATCACATTTCTAAACTAATGATCCTTGTACTATGCAACCATGTTGAAGTGTAACCTTGGAATTAAGCATAAATAATGGTTTAGGACAGGCCTGTATTGTTTTAGTAGGAACATTATTTATGCAGAAAGGTATTGTTTATAGGCTACAGTATTGGGAAATGTTTTAATTTACCTAGGACATATCCATTATTTTGTGATATTAGGACATTTTGTTTGGGTATTATCGCTTACTTATAGCTTGTTTTGAATTGCATCACCACCTCACAGCTCCAGGGTCCCTGGTTTGATCCTGAGCTCAGGTTATTATCTGTATGGAATTTCTGTGCAAGTTGCCTCCTGGTCCTCCAGTTTCCTCCCAGCTAAAAAAAAAAAAAAAGCCAGTAGGTGGATTGGCTAAGATAAAGTGCATGTATGTGTGAATGAGTGTGTGCATGGTGCCCTGTGAGTGATTAGCGTGCCACCAAGGTATCCACCAAGCATGCTCTAGTGGTCCAAGGACCCTGACCAGATAAAAGTGGTTGTATAAAAAGTGAGTATATCTTGTTTTTTTTTTTTTTACTCTGAATGATAATGAAGGCCTTTTTTTCTTATATACATAATTAGTAATGCTGATACACTGTATAACATAATTATAATTATAACCCATAAATCAGGTGTTTGAGGAAAAGTAATTAAAGTAGTTCTTGCAGTAATTTCACTGTCTTATGCTCTGATCAAGTCGTTGATAGCAAAACGGATATACGCCTAATCAATTCAGTTTTAAAATGAGACGTCATAAAGTTAAAAACCAACCATGGTTAAATGACGGACTCGGAATATGAGGCGGGTTTGTCGGCAAGCAGCGCGTAAGTGACTTAAAGATAAATTGCAAGTATCTTATGATATTTTTAGAGAGTCTCTATCAAATTATCAAAATGCTGTTAAAGCCGCTAGATCTTCGTATTATTCACGAATTATATCGCACAATTCAAATAACCCGAAGGTACTGTATTCAATCATAGATAAAGTATCGAGTCCGTCTATTAATTTTTTCCCTACTCCATTTAAGGATTTGTATGAGAGTTTTTTAAAGTTTTTTGTTGATAAGGTTAATCGTATTCGGTCGGATATTGTGCCTGTAGGGAATGTTGTAGCTAACAAAATAAATCCGTCTCATTGTTTGAGTGAATTTGAATCGATTGCGTTAGCTCAGTTGGAAAATATTATATTGCATTTAAAGTCGACTACCTCTCTGTATGACATTCTTCCATCTCGACTGTTTAAGGAGGTGGTAGACACTATTGGTCCCAGTATATTATCGATTATTAACAGTAGTGTATTTCATGGCACTGTACCGTTAGAGTTTAAGCATGCAGTTATTGAACCAGTCTTAAAGAAAATAAACTTAGATTCACAGGATTTTAAACATTTTAGGCCTCTTTCCAGATTGCCTTTTATGAATAAGATTTTAGAGAAAGTTGTCCATAATCAACTTGTTGACTTTTTGATTGGAAACAACACAATGGATATTTTTCAGTCTGGATTTAGGACCAGGACCATTATTAAAGGTTACACACAATATTTTGTTAAGTATTGACTCCAATAAAAGTGTTGCCTTAATGATGTTAGATTTAAGTGCAGCCTTCGATACTTTAGATCATGTGATTTTAATTGGAACGCTTTAGAGATTATGCTGGGATTAAGAGTGTAGCCCTTAAGTGGTTTTCCTCCTATCTGCAGGACAGGACATGCTCAGTTAAAATTGGAAATTATGTTTCGTCATCTGCGACTATCACTTGGGGGGTTCCTCAGGGATCAATTCTCGGTCCGACTTTATTTTCATTATATATATTACCCTTGGGGTAAATTTTTAGGCAATACAGTATTAATTATCACTTGTATGATGATGATCTACAACTGTAGATCTGAGTGTGATGGCTGTACATCTTTTGCTAATTTTTGTAAGTGTTTGACTGAGGTAAAGGGATGGCTAGCAAATAATTTTTTACAACTAAATGAGGATAAGACTGAGTTTATTATGTTTGGGAACAAACTACCTGGAAATGACCTGATTGAAAGTTATGGACTGTTGTTCGATAATAGTTATGTGAAGAATCTTGGAGTAATGTTCGATTCTGACATCCGCTTTGATTGTCAAGTTAACAGCGTTGTGAAAACATCTTTTTTCAGATGTTTCAGAAAATTGTCTAAACTGAAACCTATCCTTTCAAACAAGGACTTGGAGACTGTTCTGCATGCCTTTATTTCCACACGGTTGGATTATTGTAATGCTCTTTATCTAGGCATAAGTGAATCCCTGGTTGCTCGTCTTCAGTACGTCCAAAATGCTGCTGCAAGAATTCTGACAAGCACCAGAAAACGAGATCATATAACGCCTGTATTGACATCTCTTCATTGGTTACCTGTAAAATACAGGATACAATACAAGG
Source organism: Pangasius djambal (assembly GCA_022985145.1). NCBI lineage: Eukaryota > Metazoa > Chordata > Actinopteri > Siluriformes > Pangasiidae > Pangasius > Pangasius djambal. The sequence continues at coordinate 8,927,903 of CM040983.1, forward strand.
TGTTAATGTATGTCTATAAAGCACAATTGGGCTCCTGAGTATATAAAGGACATGTTAATCTCTTACCAGTCTCAACGTCATCTGCGTTCCTCTCAAACTATGCTCCTAACTGTCCCCCGGTCTCGGTTGAGGCGTAGTGGAGACCGCGCTTTTTCTGTTGCGGCTCCTGCACTCTGGAATGTGTTACCGTTATCTATAAAATCCTCGTCAAGCGTGGACATTTTTAAAAAGGACTTGAAGACCTATTTATTTTATCAAGCTTTCAGCGTTTGATTAGGTCGGAGGATTGTGAAGGATTGACTGTGTGCTTTTCTTGATGTTATGTCTTGCTGTTATTTTATGTTTCCATGAATTTTAGTATTTTTATTATCTTTGGTCCAGTTTAATGGTTTTGAAAGTGCTTTATAAATAAAAGTTGAGTTGAGTTGAGTTTGTAAAGATTATAAGTATCAGCTGACAAATTATCCACAGTGCAAACATGGGTACACTATAGAGATGACAGTGGACAACTTGTATTATTTGAATTCTAATATTTTTTTTTTTTTTTAATTGAAAGTTAGCCAACAGAAGAAAACTCACTGAATTAATCAGTCATTATTTCAGCACTGTAAAAGACAGACAATGATCAGTCAAGTAAAGAGCTATGATGCAGCTCTGGTTGGTCAAACGCCATGACTGCATTTATCTCAGGAAATGAGATTCGAGAAATTGACATGGAAGACACTTATGATCAAAGTGATCACTCATTAATCTATGATAAAGTGAATGGTCAAGTTATTTTTTTTAAATATTTTATTCATTACATGTTAAATTAAATGCAAATGAAATCATTTTACACAGTAAGATGACTGATGATGGCGAGTCACCCGGGATGTATTACACACATGGTGCTTCAACCTTATACTGAGGTTCTCTTGGCTATGTGTGTGTGTGTGTGCCCTTGCAGTACGCTCTGAAGAAAATATAGCCTTCATATCCCTGTTCTCTGCGTCTTGTTTTACACACCACACTGGTTTTATATTCACCACATGGTGTGAGATTTCAGACAAAGCACATAGACTCGGGCACTCGCAGAGAATTCAGAGTACACTTCATATACATATTCAAATAACACCGAGTGAGTAAATAACACAGTGTAAACACAGTGTAAAATCATCCATAAATCTTGATTACTAACAAGGCAGTTACTTTTACTCACCCAAGAACAAAAAGTCATTATTTATTGTGTCAGACAATTATGTCCTCCACTCAAGTAATCCCATCGATTTAAAAATTCAGTCTTCAGCAATGATCCAAAAGTAGAACTAGTAGACTTCCCTAACACAGGAGAGTCCAAAAGTACCAAGAAACGAATCAGAATGAATCAGAGATTGTTTCCACACCTATGTTAATGTGAAGAGAGATCAGTTGAGTGAAGAGACGCTGATGAGGAGCATGCCTGAATGCAGCGAGTGACTTTTACCTCAGGTGATATGGCAGAGCCTGGTGTAGATGATGCTGCTAATTAAAGGGAGACCACATTTCCTATTATAAACTTATAATTGTTTACTTTTTTGGCAGAGCAAGCAAATTAAATTTGCAGAATAGAAAAGGTCATTTTGGCAGAATTGGGATGAATCTTTAGATGCAATTTTTTCCCTTTTCACTTTTGGGAGTAACCAGAAGTTAAAATGCTAGGACTTTATTCACAGATACATGCAAAAGACTTTTGCGTTCTGGAACGTCTGTAGTTTTCAAAACTATATATAGTAGAAAATGGGTTCCCTGGTGGACTAGTGGCTAGCACGCGGTGCTCTCATAACCGCAGTCCAGGTTCGATTCTCGGTCAGGGAACCAACTCCAGCCACTGGAGGGTTGCACAAGCCAGTGCAATCTCAGTGCTGGTCCCAAGCCCGGGAAATGGGGAGGGTTGCATCAGGAAGAGCATCCGGCGTGAAACTTGTGCCAGAATCAAAATATGTGAACGTGTGATCCACTGTGGTGTCCCCAAATGGGAATAGCTGAAAGAAAGGGGGGGGGGGGGTATAGTAGAAAATGGCATCCCATCAATGGTGTATTCCTGCCTCACACCCAGTGTAGGCTCCAGATCCACTACAACCAGTAAAAAGTGTGTGAGATATGGTAGAAAATGTCAAAATTTCACCATGTGAAGGGTTTTCCCAGGCCGCCATGGTAACGTGAGTATGCTTCTTACACAAAAGTCCATATAAAGAATAAAGAATTCTAATAAAAAAAAGGAGTGATGTCACCACAGAAGGAATGAACATACCAATATTTTTAGTGGAGATTGAGGTTTTCCCAACTCAGCATTTTGTCACTCAGCCCAGTTATGTCATTTCCCCATTTTACAAGCACTTCTGCGAACTTTAGCCATGTTGTCATGGTGACTGGAGCCCCACTCCAGCAGTAATTGGGACTCTCTGAGTACTGAGTGGGTAACCTGTTAGCCCTCGGGATCAGACACCCCAATAGCACATTAAGTTCCTCTCAACCAGCATGATTAGGGCACTTGACCTCCTTACTGCAGAGAAAGACAGATTGACTGAGAGAGACATAGAGGCAGGAAGAAAAGGAGCTCTCCCATTTCCGAAAAAAAAAAAAACCTTAATAAACGACAAAAAGCACAATAACAATAAGCTAAACAATTATGTGAGATATGAGTACTTTATTATTATTATTATTATTATTATTATTATTAAATGAAGAAAAAAAGTGAAATAAAGAATTGCCTTTAAAACTTACATTGGATTTTTTGATTACTGACTTTTTCATTACTTTTTATTACTTTTTTATTACCTTTTTTGTTAAAGATAAAATTAAAAATACCAGCAAAACATATAGATTTTGAAAAATGTGTTTAACTGTCATTTTATTTTTGAAGTTTTCGGAGACTTTTATTTAACATTTTTTAAAGGAGTCTCCAGTGTCAGCGCTTTATAACAGCCAGAGATGAAGCTGTAACTTTAAGTTTTCTGACCAAAGAAAGTCCCCAGGACAGAGGGCTTTGAGTTTTTTTGTCTTATTAAATACAAGAGAGAGAAGAAAAACATACAACATTAAACATCAATATAAAAAGAATGACATGTTGTTGTTTAATGAGAGCATGAGTGACTCCCACTATCTATAAACATATAGAAAAAAAATGTCCTCAATTTCTACGTGCAATGAGCCCCAAAGAAACACTGCATTTGAAGTCATTACAGATGCGAGAGTTCAACCATGCAAAGAGTGCCCTTAGTCTGCTGGTTCTCAGTCTCACGAACCCTGTAACACACACTAACACTGAACATGGCCAGACCATCATCAATATAAACACCAAACAGCTCAAAGTAAAGTAAAAGCCAAAAGTCAGTGGAGTGTTATCAGGCTTTAAACAGGGACTATGCATTGGCTGAGTATCTCCTCACTGTCAGAGGTACAAAGCAGAGACAGATAATGAGCAGGTACAGGCTCAGTGCCCATAGCCTCGCCTTTGAAAAGGGCAGGCAGAGAAACAGCCGGCTGTCCAGAGAGGAGAGACCGTGTGTTCACTGCACAACAGGTAATGTTGAGACAGAAATTCATTTCCTTCTCTATTGTGAAACATGTAAAAACCCATGCCAAATTTTCACTGCACACATTCCACATAGAAGCCTACAAAGCATTTCTTGCTGCTAGATACAAATTCACATGTTATGGCCTGCATCTCTTATATTCTGTACTCTCTCTGTATGTTGTATATGTTGCGTACATTTCAATTTTTCCAGAGATCCAGTCTATTGTCTATGATATCATCACTGCATGGCTATTTGAGTCGTCAACAATTTGACCTTGTTGGCTTAATGCTCATTAGTTCATTTCTGATTGGTCTGTTTGTTTGGGAACCCTGCTCTTCCTCTTTGACTTTGTTAGATAGCTTCTTATAGTGTTGTTGATTATGTATATACAGTATATGTTGATTTGGTCTGGGTCACACCTGAAGAAATAAAAACCCAGGTGTAGTTGTTGCCATCTACTGATGTACAATATATTCCCATTTACATGTGTGTGATGTTTTGTATAGTATCCCTCATATAATCTCACCCATCCATAAAATCTTCTCTTTATTTATCCATTCTGCTTCAGCCTGTAACAGATCATCATCAGTGTTTTCAACTCTTTTCAAGGGAAAATAGCTAAGGAATGCCATAAAGTCACCAGACGTTGCCAGATGACATCATAGACTAATTTGCATATTAATATGTGTTACATGAGGAAGGAGGATTTTCTGAAGACACTTAGAATAGAATAGATTAGAATTATTTGGAAATGAAAATCGAATTGGTGTTTGTGATTAGTCATTAGGAACAATGGTGATCAGTGATCAGTTATTGGTTGTTAGGAAACAATGGTGTTCAGTGATTAGTAAACAATGGTGATCAGTGATTGGTTGTTAGGAAACAATGGTGATCAGTGATTGGTTTTTGGAAACAATGGTGATCAGTGATTGGTTTTTGGAAACAATGGTGATCAGTGATTGGTTTTTGGAAACAATGGTGATCAGTGATTGGTTTTTGGAAACAATGGTGATCAGTGATTGGTTGTTAGGAAACAATGGTGATCAGTGATTG
>CM040983.1:8932591-8949476 GCA_022985145.1 Pangasius djambal
GAAACAATGGTGATCAGTGATTGGTTGTTATGAAACAATGATGATCAGTGATTGGTTTTTGGAAACAATGGTGATCAGTGATTGGTTGTTAGGAAACAATGGTGATCAGTGATTGTTAGGAAACAGTGGTGATCAGTGATTGGTTGTTAGGAAACAATGATGATCAGTGATTGGTTTTTGGAAACAATGGTGATAAGTGATTGGTTGTTAGGAAACAATGGTGATCAGTGATTGGATGTTATGAAACAATGGTGATAAGTGATTGGTTGTTATGAAACAATGGTGATCAGTGATTGGTTGTTAGGAAACAATGGTGATCAGTGATTGGATGTTATGAAACAATGGTGATAAGTGATTGGTTGTTATGAAACAATGGTGATCAGTGATTGGTTTTTGGAAACAATGGTGATCAGTGATTGGTTTGTTGGGAACAGTGGTGATCAGTGTTCATCTGAGATCACCAAGTGAAACTCAGTCAGACTTTACACACTGGTGGTGAGTTGAACCTGCTCTCTCTGCTTTTTTAAACAGCAGCTGTGATGTGAAGCGGAGAGCTCTATCAAGTGCAGGACACCAGCATCTGCTCAAAAAGTTGCTTTAATTGTAATGAATCTCTCTTTTTTAAAATAAATTCACTAAATCTAGCAATAAAATTGCTAATATAGTAACAGTGGTCATTGTCTGGACACAGTGGCTGACATATCCCTTCTCCTATTTCAAACCCAAAAGCGAAGAAAGGAGTCTGAAGCGACTGGTGTTTGCAATCAACACGTTTTATTTGACACAACTGCATCATATAAGAAATGGGTCAACTTCACAACATAATCAATGTCTATAAACACCCCTGACACACAGCCATGCACATCTTCTTTCTGAAAAGAACATAAGATAGAATGGAGAGAATTGCAAACTGCTGTGAGTTCACCCAGGTGAGTGTAGACAGAGAAAGTAGTTGCTGCAGTAACCATTCACAAGTGTATTTGTGGCTCAGATCTAATTAACCCACAGGGAGTATAACAACACACCTTCTCATATGACCTCTGACCCCAACACCTGCCAAGTGCGCTCCCATCTCTCTCATTACATAGATGGAATTGCTTGGTGCATAGCTTTATGTATTAAAGCATGCAATGAGGACCATGATTGCATGATCTGTGTGTGTGTGTGTTATTGACTTACAGTTTATTGACTCAGGCACACAACTCGGTCAGTAACACTTTACAATAATGTTCCTTAGAACCTAGTAACTATGCAAGAGCACATCAAGAACAATTGTAGTAACTATTTGAAATTAGTATTTTGAAGTGATATTTGAAATTAGAAAGACTGGAACTAGTACATATTTCATTCATATTATTATTTCTGCCTGCGATGAGAGGGATGGCAAGGAAGCCTACTTGACTTGATATTGGGAGATTTCTTTAGTATTTCTTTAGCTCCAACTACTACGAGTGACCTGTTTTATGCTGCTGATCTACACTAATATGCTAGTTAAAACCTTATGGAAATATACCATATATAAGGGAAAGACCAACATAAGGTGCTGCTGTGGCCACCATGAGCCACCAAAAACAGTTTCAGTGCATCTTGACATGGATTCTATTAGTCTCTGGAACTGTACTAGAGGGAGGAACACCATTCTTCCAAAAGATATTCCCTTATTTGGTGTTTTGATGATAACGGTGCTAACACACTGCTACAAAATCTCCCATATGTGCTCAATTGGGTTGAGGTCTGGTGACTTTGAAGGCTGTAGCATAGTAAGATTTAACTCTCATTTCCTAATATAACTACTCTTTCCAAACCTATACTGACCCAACAGAGTATTCATTAATTTTCACTGCCATTCATATATTAGTAGTTACCACTTACAGTAAGGAACAATATGAGCTATTGGCTAAATACCAGATATGTACAATGGAAGACCAAGAGGGTCAAACAGGTTTGTGTTGTGGAAGGACATGGAAGTGATGTGAGAAAATTAACATAAATAACATGTTTTATAGTCTTTGGCTCAGGCTGCTTCTTCTCCTGGAAATGTAGAAACAAGCAAATTGTGCTTTAATCTAGCTAGAGCATGGTGTGCAACACAGCATCAAGATGGTGGTACACCATCAGCCAAGCATTTATAATGACATTTAATATCACTTAAACACAACGAAATTACCTGCCAAAAAGCAAAAAGGTCACGCACAGTCTTTCCACAGAGTGTGTGAAGCAGAGAATCGGTCAACCAAATTATTACTGACTTATTATACTCAGGTTCCTAGCATTTGAAAAGAGAAAAAAAAAACAATAATGGATTAAAATATAAATGTACCACACTTCAGAGCAGGGTCATGTGACTCTAGCTGGAGGTGGAAATGTCACTTCCAGCTCTCTTGGAGCAGAATTAACCAATGGCTCAGAAAAGCCATTAAGAATAACATTATCGACACTGCTGCCAGTCCAAAACTTAAACTAAATGAAATACAGCAACTATTTCCATTTCCTAAGGAAACAAGGACTTGACTGATGACCTACATGACTGATGGGAATGGTCATGCTCCTTCAGTTTTTAGCAGAGTGCCATAAAAATATGCAAATAAAGATTCAGTTACCTTTTTCTATCTCAATACTTTGGTGCAAATCATCTTCATAAAAACTAAAAATTTAATCGATTTTTAGAGGAAAATTTGTCCGCCAGGATTTATTGGCATAATGCTACACTACTATCTGTTGGATGGAAACTCTGCTTGTTTTCTTTTCTTTAAATGCAAAGCATTCATAATTAAGTCTTTCTTCGTTCATCTCTGATCACTGTTTATAGCCAAGGAGTCACATGGTTCAGGCTGGCCTACTCCAAATGCAGAAGAGTTTAAAAGGATGACTCAGACACATTTTCTATGTATATCTTATTTTTGAAAACTACCAATAGACGTCATTTTGCTTTTGGCTAAATGAACTTAGCAGAGATTAGTGACCTATTTGCCTACTAAACCTGGTGTCCTATTTAGGGTTCTTTTTGCTAAAGCCTGTGTTATTCTCACATTTATTATACACCCAAGCTGTTCAGCTACTAATACAATTAAACACAAGGAAGATAACTTGTTAAATGGGACATATTTGACAGTTAATATGACAGTTAATGCTAGCTAGGTTCCTCAGTTCTAGTGTTTCATGCTGTCCAGAATATAATCTGATTTGTTGTTTTCTTGATCATTTAATGTCATGTTTTACCTTAACTAAGCCTTTAAGAGCGTTATTTTATTATTATGCATTCTTGCCTTCTGTATCATTCTTACTGGTCTCTGTTATGTTTCCACCTGATGTAAAAAGACTGCAGGTGCCAGATTTGATCATCTCTTTGCACTCTAGCCTGTGAGACTTATTATCTATCTAATTGCAATTCAAGGCAAATCAAAGCTGTAGCACTTAGGGAGGGGGCCGTCGGTTTACTCATCTGAATTAGTATTAATATAGTCTTGGTTTACAGTTTGCGAGGGTATTTGTGCATTTATATGCAAAGCCTGGCTGTGGACAGCTTCTTGTAATGCTGTTAGCTCACATTAATCAGCCCGAAATATGATCGACCCACTGGGAATGCTCCCGAGCCTTCCTAATACTACTCGAGCATTGATCTCCACTTATCTCCATTCAGGTCCACTCATCTTTGTTCATCTTTAATCACCTGCATTCGTGATCATTTATCTCCTCTCCATTCAGACTCATTCATCTGCACTCATCTCCATTCATCTCCACCCATCTTCAATAATCTCCTTTTTATCTCCAGAAATCTCCACTCATCTCCATTTACTGCCATTCATGTCCACTTACCTCCATTAATCTCCACTCATCTCCAATAATATCCACTCATCTCCACTCCATCATTGTTTATCTTTAATCACCTCCATTCATGTTAATTTATCTCCTCTCCATTCAACACCACTCACCTGCATTCATCTCCATTCATCTGAAATCATCTCCAATCATCTCCTCTCATCTCCATTCATCCCCATTCAACTTCACTCATATCCATTGATATACATTCCTATCTACTCATCGCCACACATCCCCATTCACCTCTACTCATCTCCACTCACCCCCAGTCATCTCCATTCTTCTTCACTAATCTCCATTGAACTCCAATCCTCTCCTCTCATCTCCATTCATCTGCACTCTCATCCACACCTCTCCAATAATCTCCACTTTTCTCCATTCAACCGCATTCACCTCAATTCATCTCCACTCATCTCTATTCCTCTCCACTGATCCCCACTCATTTCCATTAATCCCAAGGCTTACATTGGTGAAATGTGAAAGCAATGACAGTCACACTAGAGCCATGGATGCTTGCACAGTCAGATTCCAGAGAGCAGTTGAGGCAAAATGTCAGTAGATTAGCTGTCAAAACACAATTTCATTTAAATCAATGTGGTAGCTTGTTAACAGTCAAATTCTATAGTGTGTTTTTGGGCCAGAATGGAGCAGATCTTTTCTCTGTCGGTTCAAGACTGGAGGAGAAGCTGTTTGTCTGTGCCAGGATGCTGCAGTCACTGTCCTAATTAAGGAAGACTGACTAGAAGAAGGCAGAAAGACATGATGAAAGACAAAAGGCTGTTTTGCAGCAGTAATTCCCAGTGTGACCCAGTCCTCCTCTCCAGCAGAACTGGCAAACAAGCTGGGAATTGAGTAAGAGTTTACTTTTTTTTGGAAACCTACTTTACTGTGTGAGAGAGTGGGGGGCATATTGCACCACTTTACCCTTGTAAAGGCACAACTGAGTCGTCCTGCTCTGAGAAACAACTCATTACATAGCACTCGTAAGATCGCCTCCTTTTAAACACCTATTACAACAATGTGAGACGAGCTGGTGTCTTTCCTCTCCTTCTTGTTATGGTTACTGAAGAATACGAAGCAACAGTATTGAAAGATCACATGATAGATGAGGATGGAGTCTTTGCCAGTGCTGATAATCAGGAGTGACTAATCCGGCTCTCTCCCGTAGAGACGTGAGGGCATCCCAGATCCTTCCGCAGGACTCCAAGTCTTTTTCACTCCATCAGCAATTACTGATGAAGCTTTGAAAGCTAAAGCTACATGTCAGAGCTAATTATACACACACAGATGCTTTCTTTCTCTGACTCTATTCTGCTTCAATCCTCTCCATCCTCTGATAACCTGTCTCTTGAGTTTTCTCAGTGTAGCCTTGACTGTGATATTATATGAAAAACTGAGGCTAATGACAAATTGCATATTGAGTGAAAACCAATTGTTGTTCAGTAATGGAGAATCAGTTCTAAGTGTGTGCGCGTGTGTGTGTGTTTGTAGGTGTTTCTGAATGTGTGTGTAGCAATTAAGGACATCTAATCTCATTTCAGATATACTGCTTATAATTTTCCACTGTGCACAAAAGTGCAGATGTGCTATAATTACAGCTTAGATGAAGCACTAAGGCTAAAAAGGATCATTTTTTTTAACAAAGAAAAATCTGCACTCATGTGGGAGCGTAACTGAGTCATACACACAATGTGTATATGATTAGAAGTGTGTATGTGTTCATTAGGCTCTCTGTGCTGTTGTTGGGTTTGATGGGAAGGTGTGTGTTGGTGTGCGGTGGGAGGCGATCAACCACAGTGCAGAGATCAAGCAGTAATGAGCCATTCTCTTTCTCTCTCTCTCTCTCTCTCACTCACTCTCTTTCTCTCCATCCCTGTAGGCATGAGCCACTTTAATTCCACAGACGCTTTATCACTTCTCTTCCACTTTAACTCCAAAGACACATCCCTATCCACCTCTCTAAAGCTTGTTAAAGACATTTTACCATTAATTAGCCAAAAGTCCACCCCCACATCTTGCAACCTGTTTTATCAGCCTGACCTCCAATTTCCTCCTGTGACTGGTTGGGATTTCATCACCCCTCAGAAAGGCACTTCACCTCTAGCTTCTGTTAATGTGAAATTTTTGATTTCCCTCATGCATTCTGGGAGATGTAGTTCTGAAATTGTGCTGTAGTAGTGAAATGGAACATGATAGAATACAATAAAGGTTGATTTACTGTACGTGTTCTGCTTCAGTCATCAGGAATCGATTTCCAACGCCTTCTATGAAATGTGCTGTGATGCTCGATGATAAAAGTGTGTGAGAGTGTGTGATATGCTCTGTTATGTTTTAAAAGTGCCATTATGTACCATTGCAAAAGGCACTTAAATTAAAGCGGGCATGTTTGTGAAACTGGTCTCAATCTATAACAGGCTGGAGTTTGTTACCATAAAACTGCATATCTGCCTCTTTTGTCCACATCTGCTAATTTCTCTCCAACAGAGGCACGTAATGACAACACTAATTAACCGGTTTGTGCTAACTGCATTGATATCTGCAGTCATCTGGAAGTTGCCATGGTAACTGGGTATAGTATACTTGCAGCATGTCCCCTTTGGACCCCTCACCAAATACTCTCCACTTCCAGATAACCCCCATTCCATTACTCCAGTATCCCAACATAATATCACTCATAGTGGAGTATTTTATGACATATAATAATCATAAATCATAGGTTTATTTTGGAGTGATATTCTGAATTGACCTTTTAATTTAAACATCTTTCACTGACATGGTTTATTTTCACTTTGATTTATGAATACTTTGATTTGATATGAATGTTTTACTACATTTCCCACAATCCCTTTTGACTGCGTGCTGATAGTGGTGCCAGTGAGCTTTAGCTTTCTCTCTACGTAAAGAGAGCTATGCAGTGGTGCTATGTGCTGCATTTGACTTGCCTCGGAATTGGAAAGACGGAACTTGGAATTTCGTCATTTTCAACGTCCGTGTGCTCGAGCTACATTGTGGGGGGAAAAAACACGGACCCCTCCGTGTTGGTATTTTTTTTAGCAACAAGCTAGCCAGCTAACTGTGATGAACCTGTACATGAGTGTGATTATTATATATTATTATATTTTCCTCCTCAAAACAGCGAACTGTAAAGTCATTGTTATGGATTTAACAAGCAAATATGTCTGTATGTTGCTTGATCTAAAGCAAATTTAAGTATATATGATACAACTCATTTTAAAAGTAAAGAAGTGCTACTTTGTTTACTGTTGACGCTGTGAGCAGATGTCACTTGCTGAACTTAGTTGATTTGATGTCACTTGCTGAACTTAGTTGATTTGATGTCACTTGCTGAACTTAGTTGATTTGATGTCACTTGCTGAACTTAGTTGATTTGATGTCACTTGCTGAACTTAGTTGATTTGATGTCACTTGCTGAACTTAGTAGAACACTTTTTCTAGTCAGATGTTGGAAATTCCAGGTTTTAGTCAACAGCATTAGTCCTTTAGCATATGCAACACACTGCTCAAAGAGATCAGTTTAAAAAACTAACACACGGTGTCATCAAATAAACCTATATATATAGGCTTGTGACATTAGATGTGGCTAATTAATAAACTGCTAGCCTTGTACTGAGCCATCTGTTTTCTTAACACATGCAAAACAATAACCAATTTGTTCCTGATGCGAGAGAGGGATTAAATGGGGCATTTTAGCCTTATTACTACTATATATAGTTACTACTATAACTACTATAATATACTGAAAACAGGAATGATAAATAAATAAGTACAGGCTATTAAGTACAGTATTTGTCAATGTCAGTGAGGTTTCATCTATCAACAAAATGTTAAAAAAGGGTCCCGTATAATCAAGTTGCTTGTTTTGTTTTCCCTCTACTTTTGCCTTTACACACATCTCTCTTTTCCTCTCTTTAAAGCTTCAATTCTATAAACATTCTCAAATTTAAACCTGATGCTACTCCATAAATCTTCTAATAACAACAATGGTATTCATCAAAAAGGTGACATAATGCCCTCTTCTAGGGACTTTGTTGGGAGCACAAAGTTGAGGACTTGTTTCCTGTTAATGGTGAACCTGTCCTTTGAAATCCTATTACATCCTTTAGCTGAAACTGCTTTCCATCCCGATGCCACACACAGGCATTTTATTTGCTTTATTCCGTAATGAAATGTGAAATAGTAATTATGCTGCACAGAAAGAGGGCAGTGCTGTTAGTGCTGTAAATCCTACATAGTGATTAGGGTGTCTCTCAACGCACTCTCTCTCTCTTTTGCTCTTTCTCCCTCTCACTCTTCTCTGTCTCTCTCTTTTCCTAAAGAAGAGAGGCCTCTTTTTTCCAACCCTTCACTCTTTATCCCTACAGGTATACAGGGAACGAGAGAATTATTATTATATCAAAGTAGCTTGACATTAACACCAATTATTCTGTGTGTGTGTGTGTGTGTGTGTGTGTGTGTGTGTGTGTGTGTAAGGCAGAAAAAGAAGGAGTTTGATTTCATGCCTGAGGAGCCGAGGAGAAATAAATACAATGAGAAAGTTCATGGATTAAAAAAAAAAAAAAGTTTATTTCCTAACTCCACTGACTGACTTTTGAAAGTGTCTTTATGAAAAGAAAAGAACGTTTATATAGGTTGAATCAGTTCTGGGTCACTGTGAGTGTGCGTGAGTTTGAAAAAGGCTATTACATACATGGATGAATACACTAGTGATGGTCATTTGTACTTGACCAAACAAAGCCAACTGTGTTTACATCAGCATTACAGCAGACATCCTTATCTAGAGTGATTTACACAAGGGTTTTGTAAGCTCCATCAAAAAAAAAAAAAAAGGAAGAAGAAAAAAAAACATTACAGAAGAGTTAGTCTAGGATATGGTACAGCTACAAATTTACAATTTTACTATTTACAGTTTTAAGTGATTAGTGAAGAGTGACTTCAGTCTTCATTTGAAGACCACCAGTTAGTTGTTCAGACAGTCAGGCTGAGTTCATTCCCAAGAGAAGAGTCTTGATGCTCATCTACCTTGTTTCCCGAGGGATTGAAGTAAAGTCAAGTTGTACGTGGCTGGAAGAGAGTGTGGTATAGACCAGGGTTTGATCAATGTCTTGAGATAGTTGTGGAGCTGGTCCATCTCAGGCTATTTAGGTAAGCATCTGTGTTTTAAATGATATACTGGCAGACAGAGGACACCAGTGGATGGACTGCAGCAATGGGATGAAATGGGAGTATTGTGGGATGTGCACAGTTGCATTCTGGATCAGTGGCAACGGTCTGATGGTGTGCAGGGGAAGAGCTGCACGGAGCAAGTTGTAATAGTTCAATCTCAAAATGACAAGTGACCTGAACAGCCTCTGTGGAGAGAAATAACTGAAGCCTGCTGATGTTATAAAAGAGAAAGGGGACAAGCAATGTGAGCAGAGAACTACTCCAAGGTTTCATGTGTGGTCAGATGTGTGTTCAGAGTGTTCTCCAGGGAGATGACAAGAATCTGATGTGAGGATACAACTCCAGGGATATATAGCAGCTTGTTGTTTCTGGGATTCATTTTCAGATGATAAGCTGCCAGACTTGCTGAGATACGAGCTGAAACTAGCTGAGTGTGGAGAGGAGTGGGATGAGTTACTTGTCATCACCATAGCAGTAATATGAAAAGCTGTATTAAAAAACACACACACATACACAGAGACCAGGTAAAGATTTTAGAATGCTGTTCATAGACTTCAGTTCAGCATTCCTCAGCACCTGATTGGAAAGCTGAACCTGCTGGGCCTGAACACCTCCCTCTGTAACTGGATCCTGGACTTCCTGACTGGGAGACCTCAGTCAGTCCAGATCGGGAACAGCATCTCCAACACCACCACACTGAGCACTGGAGCCCCACAGGGCTGTGTGCTCAGTCCACTGCTGTTCACTCTGCTGACTCACGACTGTGTAGCAATGCACAGCTCAAATCACATCATCAAGTTCGCCGATGACACGACCGTGGTGGGTCTCATCAGCAAGAACGACGAGTCAGCATACAGAGAGGAGGTGCAGCAGCTAACAGACTGGTGCAGAGCCAACAACCTGTCCCTGAATGTGGACAAAACTAAAGAGATGGTTGTTGACTTCAGAAGAGCACAGAGTGACCACTCTCTGCTGAACATCGGCGATTCCTCTGTGGAGATCGTCAAGAGCACCAAGTTTCTTGGTGTTCACCTGGTGGAGAACCTCACCTGGTCGCTCAACACCAGCTCCATAACAAAGAAAGCCCAGCAGCGCCTGTACTTTCTGTGAAGGCTGAGGAAAGAACATCTCCCACCCTCCATCCTCACCATGTTCTACAGAGGGACTATCGAGAGCATCCTGTGCAGCTGCATCACTGCCTGGTTTGGGAATTGCACTGTCTCAGATCGCAAGACCCTGCAGCAGATAGTGAGGACAGCTGAGAAGATCATCGGGGTCTCTCTTCCCTCCATCACGGACATTTACACCTCACGCTGCATCTGCAAAGCCACCAGCATTGTGGATGACCCCACACACCCCTCTCACACACTCTTTACCCTCCTGCCGTCTGGTAAACGGTACCGGAGCATTCAGGCCCTCACAACCAGACTGTGTAATAGTTTCTTCCCTCATGCTATCAGACTCCTCAATACCTAGAACTGGACTGAAGGAATACACACACACATACATATATACACATACACAACTGAGCATTCTCCATCCTCTATGCACATGTTTTACACATGTTTTGCACATGTTTTATGCTGCTGCTGCTACTATTATGTTTACACTACTTTCAGCTATTTATATCAATTCTGTATTATTTGCACTATTGTCACTAGGTCACTTTTAAACAGAACTGCGTACTGGTCGGCGTTGTAGTCATTGTACTGTCTTGTTCTGTCTTGTGCGTCCGCACATGTTTGCACTTGTGCACTTTATGCTTAATTTATGTAGTCCCTGTAGTTCTGTGTTGTTCTGTGTTTGTCTTATGTAGCACCTTGGTCCTGGAGAAACGTTGTTTCGTTTCATTATGTACTTGTATATGGCTGAAATGACTCCACTTGACTTGACTTGACTTGAAAATGAAAAAGTCAAGCATTGGGCCTTGTGGGACTGTGAAAAGGCTTTGGCCTTGGGCCTTGTGAAAAGCCTGCATGAATCTGATGTCACTTGATATGACCAGTCCTCCAGGTAGAAAGCAACCCAGCACCATGCTGGGCTCGCTACATCCGAGTCTTATGAGAATGAAAACTCATGAGAATTGTGATCAGGATCAGGACTGAAAATATGGATGATCTAGCAGTGTGAAGTTTGTCAATAACAAACGCAAGGTAGCCATGCCTGATTAAACCTGATTAAATCAGGAGGAATCCAGTTGTGGCTGATGTTTGGTAGCATGAAAACCTGCAGCCACACTGACCTTTAAGGACAAGTTTGGATGGCCATGTCCTAGAGGTCATACTACAGTAGTTGGTAAAGTGAGAAAACTGGTTATAGGCAGCACCTTTAAGAATTGTTGAGAGGAAGGAGAGAAATAAATCCAGTTGATGTTTGCTAACATCTGTGGTGACCAGTGTAGGCTTTTTCAAAATGTGAATAAAGCTTGCTGTAAGTATGGGGGCACGGTGGCTTAGTGGTTAGCCTCCGGGTACTCCTGTTTCCTCCCCAGTCCAAAGACATGCCTTGTGGGATGATTGGCATTTCCAAATTGCTCATAGTGTGTGAGTGGGTGTGTGAGTATGTGTCGAGTATGAGTATGTGTGCGATGGACTGACACCCATCCAGGGTGTCCCCCACCTTGTTCCCCAAGCTCCCGGCTCCCCGCAACCCTGTGTAGGATACGCAGTACAGAAAATGGATGGATGGATGAACTTGCTGTCAGTATGTGAACAGAGGTTATGGAGTTGTTTACAAGTGAAGCCAGGAAGTGAATGGGGGTCTTACAAGAGCGTCTGAAACGCTGTAGATGGGATGGGATCCTGCAGAGAGGTGGTAGGACTGCTGATGAGAGAAGCTTCAGAATATGATCCTGAAGCCAAAAGAGCCAAGCAGATAGTACATTACTACCTTACCAAGCAGATAATAAACCAAAGAAAGAAAACTCGAGGATTGTTGAGTTTGTCAGACAGCATTAAATAAAACAAAAATCCATGTTCACACTACATCATTCTACCACTGAGCTGAGGTTTATTTCACTTCTACTTTAATGAAATTCCCAAATATCAAAGCTAAATATATATTTTTAAACTTTCCTATGCAAACAACTTTTACCATTGAAAGAGGTTCTGAAGCTGAAATGCTCAAGAGTGCAGTCACTCAAGATTTATGCCTAGATTAACTAGATAAAATGTGTACAATACTTAACTGGATTGTATCTAATAGTGCAGTAAGGACAATTGTAAAACATGTATAATATATGTAATAAATGAAAACACTGCTTTAGTGCCATGGCAATACTGGTACTACTGATGACAGCAGCCCCCAAATATAATGGTGTAATTCTCAGCATAAAGCATTGTGTAAAAATAATTGTTACTTTTGTCTCAGCAGTCATGACAGAGATAAAATGATAATTACTTTACAAATATACAGTATAATAGTGTGTGAGCACCTCGTGTGAACAGATGTGACATGAGTGAGACCCCCCCCCCCTTTTGTTTCTATCATATTGCCCAGATATACAGTATTTGTCCACCCAACCTACCTGCTGCTGAGCAATTCTAATTGTACTTTTTTTGTATTAAACATTATTTATATCATTGCTATTGTTTGATATAATTATGATATTTCTACTTCGTGATTTTCTTTGCTTGAGAAGGTGACAATTTTCACCTTCTGTATTTTATGTGATATACAGGGCTATGTTTTATGTTATTAAACTGGTGCTGTTAAGTAAAGCAAAATAATTTCATGCACATTTCATGTGTTTATTGAAGCTGAAGTTCATAGGTCTGTTTGTTGTTGTTAAAAAAAAAAAGATTATTGCAGAGAAGAAAAAAAAAATTGTCGTGAGTTGCCATTACAGATCTCTAATTCATTTGTCAGAGGTTTGGGGCTAAATGAAGTCCAGCTCCATGGTGAAAGCCAGGAGCTACAGCCAATCAGCACATAGAGAGAATATATGAGTGTGTGTTATAATATAACTCAAAATGGATTCAGCTGTGCTGGAGTTTTGGCTTTTTTCTTGCCATTGTCATTTGGACATTTGCATTGTTAGCCAGTTGCTGTTTTAGCTGGTTATAGCTAATGGGGTGCGTTTGATGATTTATGTGATTTCAAGCTCAGTTAAATTGGTGCAAGAGCAAATCAATCGATACTCCATTTAAACATTTAAAACTTTGTATATATTACTATTGTGTATGTGTATATTAGTGTGTGTATTTTTTCTACACAGCTGTGAGTTACTCTCTTTTAGATAGCATGCTAGTAGCTAATCAGCTAGTGGCTAATGGCATGTGCATGTTTCATGTTTTTCCGTACTTCTATGTATTTCAGTTTAGTTTTATTGTGTGAAAAACTATGACACTTTCATTCTCATGAAACTTCTGTAAACCTGATGGGTTGACAGTAACAGCAACTAATTATTGGGCAGCATTCAAAATCACATTCTAACTTTAAAAAATAGTATGTTAATACACCTACGCCAAAAGATATAGGAGAAATCCAGTGAGACTGTGTGTCCAGGGTGATGGGGCTTATCAAGCGTAGCAAGGATTAGCCTTCCCCTGCTGCCAACCTTATCGTGCTAAACACAGACACAGTAAGATGCCTGTGTTCCCCACTGTAATGTCTAATGGTGACAAAAAATTCCGGTTATTCTATATGCTAGACCATTTTCATTTGTATTAGAAATGTTAAATAAAGTCAACAAAGTTTAGGAACAACCCACTCTTGGGCATACACAAGCTCATACAGCAACAGATTCCCACCATATCCAGCCCACTTGTTCCATGTTGAGGGGGGGGGATTCATAATTTTGTGTGAAAGGAGACATAGGCAGCCCTGGGGGACACCTGGACACTGTGGGGACACTTTATGATATGCCTAATTTTGTCCCTTTTATTTTTCTTTTTGAAAATGAAGTCTATTAAAACTGTTTTATATTATATCTTTCATATGATGGAAACTTATCCAAACACTTTCTAAAAAATATATCAGTTAAGCTGTGATACATATCTTGAAAACATTCACCATTGCATGATTGGAGGAAGTGTTTTAAAAAGCTGGTGCAGATTTAAACACTGTCCAAAATGGAGGTGTATCTTTTTATTAGATGCAAGTAACACAAACTAAAACACTTCCGAAATAATTTCTGAGTATTTATTTGTTGTGCAGACCTGGGATTCATACGTTCTTTTCTGCCCATCATCACTATTGTCCCCAGCACTTGTTAAAATAACGTTATGCCCATGGATGGAAGGACAAAAGACGTAAACAAGGACAGGATGTAGAGCAGATGGAGGGAAAGAGAGACAGAGAAAGATTGAAGGACAGATACTATATGTGAGGAGAGCTTGATGGAAGGAACTATTTTACACAGAGTTTGCTCTTTTGAAACTTTTTGGGTGTGCTACTGTGTTGGCCAATTAAAAATTAATTGATCCTGTGTGTGTGTGTGTGTGTGTGTGTGTGTGTGTGTGTGTGTGTGTGTGTGTGTGCGCACATGCTGGTGCATTAGAACTGGTCGCTTGGTTAAACAGAAGCAGCTTGATCACTCGAGTCTGGAACAGAAAAGTGTGGAGGGGAAAACATCACTTTCATCTTTCATCATCATCATGATCATGATCGTCATCATCATCATCATCATCTCCCTCTCTGTCTGTCTCTCACATGCCATTTATCAACTGGAATCACTAGCATCCCTCATTTCTTTCATCATTACATTGCTTTTTTCTGCTAAACACACACACACACACACATACACTTTGTGGAACAGTGCTTGAAAATGAATGATGTTTTTCCTCTTCATTTTTCTCTCTAATGGAAAAATAATCAAGCACTTCAGAGAACAAACAGCCCTTTGAGCAGTACACACTTCACCAAACAGAGAATGCATGCTTATGTGTGTGTGTGTGTGAGTCTGTTTATATTCACTACTACTGAAACACTTTTCTAGCACACTGATCGCCCTGGAGTGTGCATCGTTGATGATGGTTACAGATCACCCTGGCATGTGCGTCAGTAATGACAGTTACAGTGATCACCCTGTAGAGTGTACTGTATGTCACTAATGATGCTTACTTATCACCCTGAAGTTTGCGTCAGTAATGACGGTTACTGATCACCCTGAAGTTTGCGTCAGTAATGACGGTTACTGCTCACCCTGGAGTTTGCATCAGTGATGACAGTTACTGTTCACCCTGTAGTGTGTGTCACTAATGACGCATAGTGATCACCCTGGAGTTTGCGTCAGTTTTGGTGGTTACTGATCACCCTGGAGTTTGCATCAGTAATGACAGTTACTGATCATACTGTAGAGTGTGCACTAATGATGCTTACTGATCACCCTGGAGTTTGTGTCAGTAATGATAGTTACTGATCACCCTGTACTGTGCATCACTAATGATGCTTACTGATCACCCTGGGGTTTGCGTCAGTAATGACAGTTACTGATCACCCTGGGGTTTGCGTCAGTTTTGGTGGTTACTGATCACCCTGGAGTTTTTTCGTCAGTAATGATGGTTATTGATCACCCTGAAGTTTGCGTCAGTAATGACGGTTACTGATCACCCTGGAGTTTGCATCAGTGATGACGGTTACTGTTCACCCTGTAGTATGTGTCACTGATGACACATACTGATCACCTTGGAGTTTGTGTCAGTAATGATTGTTACTGATCACCTTGCAGTTTGTGTCAGTATTGAGGGTTACCGATCTCCTTGGAGTGTGCTTCAGTAATGATGGTTACCGATCGTCCTGGAGCTTGTGTCAGTAATGACAGTTCCTGCTTGCTCACACCTTATAGTTCATTCAGCAACAGCTGCAAGTCATTAGCATCTAATCTAATCTTTCAAACTGTAGGTATCTTCATTCACAGACTCTGATGGAGGAGGATGTAATGGATGTTGATGGATAGATGTTGGATGTTGATGTCCATCGAAAGGGTATCCAGAAGAACATCAGCATACGAAGGGTTCAGAGGGGTGATTACATTAGCTGGATGCCTCAGGACTCAGACAGTTCCTTGGTAACACAAATCAATTGGGTTGGCTAAACAGGCAGCAGATTTGTTTATTGTGACTGGTTGATGTAGCAGGTAAGCAGATCAGAGACCCACATGGGTCAGGATCTTCTCCTCCAAGGACATAGTTGGCTCCTGACTGATCAACTCCCACCTCCCAGTGACTTCAAGTTATTTCAGTTGGCCAGCTGGAAACGCATACCCATAAACCATGTAGACATGCAAGGGCCTGTCTTAAAAACACTGACTTGGAACAACTAATTAAAATGGAACAGGTGAACCAAGGAACTAACAAAACCAATAAAAGAGGCTGGGGGCTAGAAAAGGAAGAGTAAATGAGTACAGTGGAAACCAAAGTGGGTCAGATGTATGAACAGAGTGTGGAAAGAGAAAGGGATCAGAATCAGGGTGTGTGTGTGTGTGTGAGAGAGAGAGAGAGAGTTAGGACATTCCCATTTTGACCTCAGCATGTGTTTAATGTGTGTGACTGTGAAAGATGAGTCAGAATATTTCACCTGCACGCTCAGTGTGCAATAAGTAAATATGTCTAGCTCTTTCTCTCTCTGTCTGTCTGTCTCTCTTTCTTTCTTTACATTATGCAGTAAGAACAAATGGAAGCAGAAAAAATCAAATAGAATGAAAGTGAGGAAAACTGAAAGTATGGCACATTTCTCAAAAATGATGAGCCTCCTTGCAAGCCTCTTTCCATCTCCCTCTGTTTCTGTCTTTCTCTGAATAATGCAGAGTGCTAAGTGTGTGTGTGTATTAGTCTAATTATTAGTATTAGTATTATTATTATATGTTTTGCAACTTTAGTTGGATGAAACCCTACAAGGTCAAGTTTGGGGCTTGGAGTAGCTGGATTAGTAAAAAAAAAAA
>CM040983.1:8953233-8971132 GCA_022985145.1 Pangasius djambal
TCTCTCTCTCTCTCTCTCTCTCTCTCTCTCTCTCACACACACACACACTTTTTGTTAAGAAGACTATATATTGTCATACAAGGATCTTTAATATATCCAAATTATTTAGTGGTTGAGCTTTTAATTTTATTTTCCAGCAACTTGTGAACCAAACAGAACATTCATTCATTCATTCAACCCTAACTGTCACAGTAAGCAGTGACAGTAAAAGCACCTGCATCAATGTAAGCATGTGTAATAATGCCCTTGTTAAATTGTTATAATATATATATATATATATGCTATTTCTTTTTTTAAATAATCAGCAGCAGGGGCAGAGACCCCAAGTTCTCTCTAACACCCCAACTGGCCAGCTCCTCTCTGTCTGTCTGTCTCTCTCTCTCTCTCTCTCTCTCTCTCTCTCTTTCTCTCTCTCATGCTCTCTCTCTCTCCTATTGTGTGTAAATTGCTCAGTCATTGGTGATGGATGATCGGGTGAATGAACTGTGTCCTTTGTCGCTATTGTATTTCAGAGTCCACGTGCTTCCTCTTCCTGCTCTCTCCCTCCATCGTTCAGTTTCTCTCTCTCTCTCTCTCTCTCTCTCTCTCTCTCTCTCTCACACACTCTCCCATCCATCTGTTTATTCAGCTCTTGTTTCTCCTATTACCCCTGCCTCCATCTCTCTGTCCTCTCAGGTATAGTCTGGGTAAAGTGCTTTAATAAGCAGGTAGGAATACAGGGGCACCAAGTGGAACCTAACACACACACACACACACACACACACACACACACACACACTTTTTATAGGCATACTCAAATAGTTTTTGATAAAGTACATCTGACTTGTATATTAATGTGTGTGTGTTCTTTAATTAGCTGTGCTGCTTTTTAATTAGCTGATGTGTAAGCAAAGAAAAAGGAACATGTCAGAGAAGTAGAATAGATTTGCTTTGACAGATATGACTGTGCTTCTGGAAGCTTCACATCGAGCTGTCACAGTACAGACTCTCCACAGTCAAGACGGTGTCTGTTCCTGCTGCCACACTGTATGACGATACACAGCTGCTACAATAAAACCTGCAAAACTGAAGTTCCTTTACAGCACCGAATAAAAGGCACATTCGGTCTGCTCCAGCTAAACTTAGCCAGGTGAGCTGGATATAAAAACACTGAGCCAGAATCCTAGTGGAACAATGTTGTTGTTGTTTTTTAATATAAATACATTATATAAATTATTATAAATATAAACTCCTGACCAAGAATTTGCACCAAAATGTCCCTTCACGTTCAAATAATTTCTTTTTATGATGACATATAAAAGGAAATTTCAATTTTTAGCTAAGTAGCTAACTACACACAGTGATTATGACTTCACAACTAGGAACAGGACTGCCTGATGAGTGTGAAATTTATACTGAATGACTTCCATGCAATAACTGGTCCTTCCCTTTGGATAGGAACTAAGGCCTCTATTTTCTCCTGACAGTCAGTGCAATGGCTAATACATTGGCTATTTCTTAAAAAAATAAGGCCGTTAGCACTCTCTTAAAGCACATTCAACTGTCCTGTGATGTGTTAAATTTAGTCTATCCATTTCCAGTTGTGTGCATTTCTGTTGCAGCTTCTTACCGAAGCTCACTCTTTCTTTCTTTCTTGACTTAATCAGAAGTAAAATATCCTGTAAATAACCAATATTTAACATTAGCTAGAAGTTGACTTGCTGCCTAGCAAATTTATTTTAGCTACTGTAATCACTGCAAGTCGGACCTAGCATTAGAAGAAACAAGCTAACTTAGTTACATATGCCCAGCTAATGTTAGCAAATTAGCGAAACATACTTTAACATGCTTTTTCAAATTAAATGGAGTTTATGCCTTCTAGAGAGGCAAAGGAGACATGTCATTTTATATGAGTCTTGGTTTACTCCAGCATATTGAATTATTTTTTGGGGTAAGGCCAGGATGCTCATCCTCAACTCTGCAGTCTGGTGGCTTATCTGTATTCAAACACATGTGGATAGCTATAGTGCTATTTACATTGTGTAGCATGAGAAGGAAACAGCAGATGACGAATTGGCATGAATCTTGATAGCTTTTTATATTAATTAAACTGATTGGGTGCTAAACTGAAATGACTGGAAGCTAAACTGAAATAATTGGATGCTAAATTGAGCCCATTTGATTGATATATAGTGTACAGTCATTGGCTGGATGAGAGAAGAGTTCTTAAAAAATTGTAATGAGTATTTTAAAGGAATAAATAAAATAATTTTTTTTTTTCTTGGAAAATAATTACTTAAGAGTATAGGTATTTAATTTCAATAATACTAAAGTGAGTGATGAATTTATTGGTTGCACAATTGCATTATTTGTCCATATAGTACACAATAATAGAAGGGATTTATTTATAATCGCACTATCCGTTGCACCCAGATGAGGATGGGTTCCCTTTTGAGCCTGGTTCCTCTCAAGGTTTCTTCCTCATATCACCTCAGGGAGTTTTTCCTTGCCACCATTGCCACTGGCTTGCTCATTAGGGATAAATTTACATATTTACAATATGTTTTTTGTGAACCCATTTATTTCTGTAAAGCTGCTTTGTGACAATGTCCATTGTTAAAAGCGCTATACAAAGCGCTAGTGAATTAAATTGAATTAAAGTAAAGTACACATATGCCAAAATAATATTTTAGTAATGATATACAATTACTCAAATATTTTCCACCCCTGCATGTGTGTGTGTGTGTATGTGTGCGTGCAAGTGCCTGAGTGTGGTTGATTTTTGTAACAAATAAGCTGATCCTGCATTGGTTTCACAAAATGCAGGAGCCAGTGTCCAGTAAAATAAGAAGAAACATCGAATAGAACCAAGAGTCAAAAAGTTGAACCCATCCTACTGTGATTGTTAGCCATATTGGTAATAATTAACAGCACTATAAAATCAGCTCTGCTCCCAACATTGCTCCATACTAACTACCTGCATGAATCTACAGTCTGGGCTAGAAAGAAATCAGCCCCAGCATCGCTTGTTCATACCATTCTGTGTTTTTCTTACAGCTGTTTGTGCTGTTACGCTTGGTTCCACAATAATCCACATTAAGACCTTTGTTAAATAGCAAATAATCAACATGGATACCTAAAATGGAACTTTATATTGGCAGAAATTTCACAAGTGTAGAGTCTGGGTTGAGCTGCAAGTCAGTGAAGTGCGAGGAAGCAGCTGGCTCAGAATGAGTCTAGCAGGAGAGCAGTCATGACCAAAAGCAGTACCACCTGCGTACCACCTCAGGACTTGCACTGACAACATCTCAGATGACCGAGAGAAGCATGTATCTTTAAGTCTGTATCTGAAGACAAAGTACTAAGGTTTTCACAGTAGAGCCACAAACTAGTAAATGTAAATGGCATTGAAGATCATAATAGTGTGAGGGGAAACAAGTATTCACTTTTGTTTTTTTTTAGATTAGACTCAACTTTATTGTCATTGTGCAGAGTACAAGTACAGAGCCAATGAAATGCAGTTTTCACATATTCCAGCTTGCAGGGAAGCTGGTATCAGACCACAGGGTCAGCCATGATATGGCACCCCTGGAGCAGATTGTGCCCAACAGCAGCAGCTTGACAGTGCTGGGGCCCCCCACCTTCTGATCAGTAACCCAAAGCCTTAACCATTCAGCCATCACTGCCCAGACTTCCAGTACATACAGAATAGCCACTACAAATTTATAATTAAATAATTTTTGACTTTGTTCTTATAAATATGAACAAAAAGTATGTATTCATAAACATAAACAAAGATATGGTTAAAATGAAACTGATAGGGGAAAACATATTTGAACACTATAATAAATAAAAATCAGCCATAACATTAAAACCACTGACAGGTGAATTGTATAACATTGATTATCTCGTTACAGTGGCACCTATCAAGGGGTGGGATATATTAGGCAGCAAGTGAACAGTCAGTTGTCTAGGTTGATGTTTTGGAAGAAGGAAAAATGGGCAAGTGTAAAGATCCGAGCGACTGACAAGGGCCAAATTGTGATGGCTAGACGACTCGGGTCAGAGCATCTCCAAACCGGCAGGTCTTGTGGGGTGTTCCTGGTATGTAGTGGTTAGTACCTAAAAAAGTGGTCCAAGAAAGGACAACTGGTGAATCAGCGACAAGGTCATTGGTGCCCAAGGCTCATTGATGTGTGCAGGGAGCAAAAGCTAGCCCGTCTGGTCCAATCCCACAGAAGAGCTACTGTAGCACAAATTGCTGAAAAAGCTAATGCTGGCTATGAGAGAAAGGTGAAAGTGCATCGCAGCTTGTTGCATATGGGACTGCATAGCCACAGACCGGTCAGAGTGCCCATGGTGACCCCTATCCACTGCCGAAAGCACCTACAATGGGCAGAACTGGACCATGGAGCAATGGAAGAAGGTGGCCTGGTCTGATGAATCACGTTTTCTTTTACATCATGTGGATGACTGGGTGCATGTGTGTCGCTTAGCTGGGGAAGAGATGGCACCAGGATGTACTATGGGAAGAAGGCAAGCTGACGGAGGCTGTGTGATGCTCTGGACAATGTTCTGCTGGGAAACCTGGGGTCCTGGCATTCATGTAGATGTTACTTTGATATATACCACTAGCTAAACATTGTTGCAGACCAAGTACAACCCTTAATGGCAACGGTATTCCCTAATGGCATTGACCTCTTTCAGCGGGATAATGCGCCCTGCCACATTGCAAAAATTGTTCAGGAATGGTTTGAGGAACATGACAATGAGTTCAAGGTGTTGACTTCGCCTCCAAATTCCCCAGATCTCAATCTGATCGAGCATTAGTGGGATGTGCTGGACAAACAAGTCTAATCCATGGAGGCCTCACCTCGCAACTAACAGGACTTAAAGGATCTGCTCGTAAAGTCTTGGTGCCAGATACCACAGCACACCTTCAGAGGTCTTGTGGAGTCCATGCCTCGATGGGTCAGAGCTGTTTTGGCACCACAAGGGGGACCTACACAATATTAGGCAGGTGGTTTTAATGGCTTATATATACTTAGTTTATTTTCTAGATTTTTTATTTCTGATAGGCTTTAAGAATTGGCTGGATGGCTGGATCAGGCTGGATCAGGAAGCTGTCACAAGGTTGAACTTTAACAGGAAACATGGAAAGCACATCACACATGACAGTGTTGCCAAAATTATTAACAAATTCAAAAAGACTGGAAGTGTTACAGACCAACCAAGAAGTGTCCATAAACATAAACAGAGATATTTCTGGTCACATAAAACCAAGTGTGAGCTAGTGAACTACAAACAGTACCCATAATCCTTTTCTGTCTCACATCAGTGTAATCAGTGTAAGCTGAAGTTCCAAGCATGTGTTTCTAGAAAGAGCATCTCAGTGAAGTGTGAAGGACTGTGTTCCTGCCTGCCTGGACAGAAAGTCATCATATCTTACTGGACATGCTGGAAAGATATTTAGCTAAAGGCATTCTTATACAACTTTAATTCCTCTAGAGTAGCGTGAAAGTCTGAAGTCTATCTCTGTCTGCTTGTGACCACATTCTGCCTGGCTGGGAGCTGTGTCATGGTTCAGAGTTATAATGTGGTTAGTAAAGAAGCTTGTCTTGGGAAGAAGATGGCTCCAACATCCACTCGTCTTTCCACACCATTGCTCATAGCTTTTGGTTTCAGAGCTCTCAGCTCCTTCCTGTTCTCTTGCTTTTTATTCCTGATGGTGGAAAAGTACAGTTTAAAATATGACCATTTCAGAAACCATTTCAGAGGCATTTTCACCCACTTTTTGTGCTATTACTCATGAAATGGGAGACGTGATCACAGGAGGAGCAAGGACAATTGTAATATTTTTAGATTTTTAAAGGGACTTGTCTGTAGCTCTTCTTCCTTCTCATTTTTGTTCATCATACTATCAAACCATTCATTCTTGACATTATATGTTTATGCAGATGTGCACCTTATATTCATATCTCAAGTCATATTTGAAAAAGTGTGGCAGTGTGATATCATATTTACATTTATTTATTTAAAATTCACTTTCATCCAAAAATGAACGGCTACTAATGAAAGGCAGAATCCAATCCAAGTGCACTTAAAGGCAGAATCCAATCCAAGTGTAAATCTTAGCAGCTAAGGATTCAAGAGCTATTTTTAAGCTTCAAATTCCGTTGCCCTATGAGTTCAAATCCCAGTGCTGCCAATGTTCTGGTCACCAGCACAGCCTTAACTCCAGAGCCTAAGCCCAGTTATACGATTTGACTACCTGCATACTGCTATTTTATCTCTGGCACATCCCTTCGCCAGCTGTAGAGTCCCATTTGCAGTAAACATAATGCAGGCGCAACAAAGTGCAATTATTAAGATATTCAGCTCTGGCATTAAATCATTCTGTCTCTTTCACCTAGTGCTGTGGATTTCTACTTACTACTGCAAAATGAACAATGAAGATAACTTCTCATGACAATAAAATAGAAATAACCAAAAACAAGTGACAGGGGTATATGAGAATATTTTCAAGGCCACATTTATTTATTTTCCAAAAATCTCCTGAAGTCTTTTATTCTTCTTATACCACAGCAATTGCAAAAACATTTTTTTAAAATAAAGAACATATCATACATACATACATACATACATACATACAGTACTGTGCAAAAGTCTTTTTTTTTTTAGTACAAACTTTGTTGTAGATTTTTATTTTATAACTTCTATGTTACTGATTCAGTACAAAAACTTTTTAGATTACCAAACATTACTTTTCCAGCACAAAATTAAAATGTTACAGAAAAATGTTTGTATGTCAAAAAACAAAGCAGCAGATTATGTAAGAGACCACGTTTCAGACAAAAAACATAATGAAGGCTGCTGGGTTTTGCTGCAAAAATAAGAAGCAAGTGTGACAGTCAAAGTCTCCAGAAGAACTGCGGCTGCTTCTGCAAGATGCTCAGTAACACTTCCAGCTCATTTCCTTATAAAACTGCACACACTGTACCTGAGACTGCTATTTTTTTAAGCAAAAGTTCGTCACAACAAATATTGACTTTGTTTCATCTATTGCTGTTTACTGCTCTTTATAGTATTTTTTTTAATATACAAACATTTAATTTAGTGCCTAAGACTTTTGCACAGTACTGTACATACATACATAAAAGTTCTTTTCTGATATCACTTAAGTTGTGAAATCTATGAACACTCTTTCCCTTACCAGCAGCCTCTTTTTTCTCTTTCTTGAAAACTGTAAAGGCCTCTGCTCTGAAGGCTTTCCTGTGTCAGAAAACGTGACTGTTCATCCAAACCAATGTACAGTTGAGATGTAACAGGATGCAACTGAGCAGTTGAGTGTTAAGGGTCTTGCTCAAGAGCTCATCGGTGCTGGAAGTTGAACTCACAGACTTCCGATCAGTAGCCCAATGCATTAACCGCTGAACCTCTGTGCGCAGAGTTTGCATGTTCTCCCCGTGCTTCGGGGGTTTCCTCCAGGCACTCTGGTTTCCATCCCCCAGTCCAAAGACATGTGTTGTAGATTGATTGGCATCTCTAAACTGTCCGTAGTGTGTGAATGAGTGTGTTCGTGTGTGTGATTGTGCCCTGCGATGGATTGGCACCCAATCAAGGGTGTCCCCCTGCCTTGTGCCCTGAGTCCCCTGGGGTAGGCTTCAGGCTCAGTGCAGCCCTGATGAATGGATGGGTTTAGAGATAGTTCTAGCGAAAATGATGAGATGTGTATGAATCTCTTCTGTGTGTAACAGAGGCAGCATGAAGTTTCGACTGCACTGCTGCTTGCTGATGATGTGTGTAACGTATCGAGGATGAAAGGAATATTCTTCAAACTCTACTTTAAGGAAAGGTAAGTGCAGATACAAGAATTGTTTCTGTCTTTGTTAATGCCAATATGTAGCATGATGGTTTTACGTTTATTAAAATGTATTTAAAATATTTTAGAATAAAGTATGCAATGTATAACAGTATATTGTTAAGTAGAATATAGGGGAAGCTTTTACTGAATAATTTAAGCGAGCGATAGGCTATAGGCAAAACCTTTGTACAGCTTTGAGTGGGGGCAGGGGGATAACAAGGAACCATTTAGGAGGTGAGAAAGCTCAGGGTCAGCTAAGTCCACAAAATCCTTCAAAGTTTTAAGTCCACTGTTGCAAAGAGTTTTCTCGGTCGAAGGATTCACTCTGCTCTTGCTCTTCACATCCAGTTTAGCCCTTTTATTACTTGCTCTTTCAAGAGCTGGTATAGAGAGGCTGTTTCTCTTTCCCTGAATCTTAAGAAACAGAGTACTTTAAAAAGTAATGTAAAAAAAAAAGGAAAAGATGGTAGAATGGTTGTAAGACCATGCTTCTTTTTTTTTAGGTCTAATAAAAACTAAGATATCCATATCCATATCCTTTCCAGCTTCTTAGAGCTAATGGCCTCAGCATTACATTTTCTGGCCTAGTGAGAAGTATCTTCAAGAACTGGAGATGAAAGGCTGCACCTCTATGTGATTAGTGTTTGACAAGACCTTCTCCTTCATCTTCCTTAGAAAAAAGGGACAGTAGATCTGGAGGTGGGTTCAAACATGCTAAATTGTTCCATTGAAAGATGCTACCAGGTTATTACAAATAAACCATATAAAAATGTTTTGAAAAAAAAAAAATCCAGATCTATCTACTGAGAATGTCTTAACATTTACAAGGAGCCGTTATGTTTTTTTGGCTCAGCTAAAAATCTTCAATGGCCAATCATCATTGCCATTTCACAGCTCCAGAGTCTCTGGTTTGATGCTGAGCTCAGGTTACTGTCTGTGTGAATGTTCTCACTGTGTCTACATGGCTTTCCTCCAGGTTCTCTGGTTTCCTCCCACCTTCAAAAACATGGCAATAGGTGAATTTGCTATGCTAGGGGTAAATTGCCCCTACGCATGAATCTGTGTGCATCATGCCCTGCGATGGACTGGTGTACCATCAAGGTTGTATCCTCGTCTTCTGCCCACGGTTCCTAGGATACGTTCCTGATCCACCACAACCCTGACCAAAATGATCTTCAGAAGAGACTCTACTGCTAGTGCATATAACTTCCCAGACAGACAGCAAGCCTGCCCTATTCCCCTCAGAATTTTAAAATGAGCAACATGGTTAACTTTGAGCATTTTAGCATTTTAGCTTTTAGCATTACAATACAAACCCTTATCTTGGCTATAAGAGCTGGGCTTACTCGGAATGCTGCTAGAGCCTTCTACAAATATTTATGCTCAACCATGTCAAAAGCTTTTCCCGGTCTAGAGAAATCAGACCAGACTTAAAAAAATAATTTGTCATTTCTAGCTGCTTGCTATATTCACTGATCTAGAGATAATCCTAGAACTTATCTCCTCGCCTGCAAATCTCTGCTGGGTCTGATTTTAAAACCACAGACTTACACAGCAAGGCATGCTGCCCTGTCTCTGATGTTTTTGTGCTTCAGACTAAAGAAGAGTTTGGAAGGAACATCTGTGACATGCTCTGAAAGCACGACCGGACCAGATCGCACTTTGCTGTTACACAAAGCAAATGAGTCAATGCAACTGTTTTAGTATTGAGATCCTCTATATGGTCACAATTTCCTGGGGGCTCTGCCAAATGCTGATACTTTTCACTGTTCATGCTGATAAAGCTCCACTGTTTCCTTCTCAAGACTTCTCATAGATTGTCTGTTGTGACAGTGTAGGTACTTTATACTGCTGACATAACTGTATTATTTGGGTCTTATGGGGTTTTGGTTCTGCAGAAGAAAAACAAATGTTTCTTAAAATGCCAGTATATACTTGCTGGCTGAATGTGCCTCACCCTACTACACAATGGACCAAACCATGGTCAGTCAATGTAACTTATGTAAATGACATCACATGTGTCTATGTGTATTCGTAGCAAGTGCTAACTGCCCCCTTCTGCATACATGGGCTCACAGATTACTATGATTGGCTAGTGTTGCTCTGCTTGACAGGGGAGAGAGTAAAAATACCCCACCCACCCAGAGAGCATGGCCAGTTATGTTCTCTTGGACTCCCTGTCATGAATGGGTCTAGCGTAGTCAATGTGTATTGTTTTTGTCAGCCATTACAAATTCACCAAACTTTTTAATTTTTACTCCTCTGTTAAAAAAAACATTCATGTCCACACATTTTTGAAAATATCTCCATCCAAATGAAAATGTAAAAATATTTTGAAACTCAAAATGCCTATGGGTAGGCATAATTTGCATTATGCAATAGGCAAAATGTCACAATGGTCAAAAGCAGTAAGCACTTTCAAATGTCAAACTCTGTCTATTATATCTCCCACTTCAAATGACTGAGGAGCCCAGCTTTAAGAGAGGAGCAATGCTACACCCGCACTCACAAAACAGCAATGGCATCATATTCTCTGTACAGAATGCCTTTCATCACTGTGCATTTCATGAAGAAACATAACATCTGTATGTTTCTATTTCTGTCAGTAGTGTCAGATATGTGCATGTTTCTATTTCTGTCCATTAACACTGGGGGTAAAGTGGAATAATTCACCATGGAAGGGACACCTGTCCATCCCAGGGCACCATGTAGAAACACACTCACACCTATGGGCAATTTATAGCAGCCAATCTTCATACTGGCATGTTTTTGGACAGTGAGAGGAAACAGGTAAACCTTGAAAACACCCACATGGACATGGGGAGAATATGCACAGACAGCAACCCAAGATCAGGAATGAGCCACGGACACTGAAGCTATGAGGCAGCAGTGCTACCTGGTAATACTCTGTGCCACTGGGCCACCCCATAATGTGCCATGTTGCTTTGTAAATATTACAGTATATTTGGTTATGATATCATTTTGGGATTTAAAAGCAGGTTATAAGTTTTGCGAGGGGCATATTTTGAGTTCTGTAATGGACTGCTTCTGATTGGTCACTGGGCTGCTTTTGTCGCACAGATATGGCAACCCCGATTATAGACAGAAGTGGCATTTAGAATCTGGGACAAAAGTAGACCCAAATATATCTAATGCTTTTGTGGTATTTCTGTATCAAGGCTCAAATATGGTCATATCTAGGTTTGTCTACCACTCTGTGGCAGTATGAATGTGGTAAGTGTGGGCTGTCACTGGTCCATCAGTCATTTGCTATCTGGATGTCTTTCATGACTTTGCCACTAAACTCTGCTGGAACAACTCAATTTATCACGTCATACCTCTATTAAGAACATCATGAAAGAAGCCACACACACAGAGTGCAGTATCTTGAGAATTGTAGTTTTCTGTCATTAGAGAATGAATGGGTGTTTGGAGTCCATTCAGTACAATGAAACAGAGGAAAGAGGAAATTGGTGTTAATTAATGAGCGATTCATCCGTAACAGCTTCCCCCTCATTAGTCAGAGACTTGTTATTAGAGGGAGTACACATGGAAAAAGTAGTGCTCTCTCCCTTTCTCTCTCTCTTTTTCTTATTTGACCAATCAAAAAGAAAATGTCACATTGTTTACTGACAGATGATCTGAGATATGACCATATGACTGAGCTAGAATTGATCTGATTTAATTTTCTCTCTACAATTATCCTACTGGAAATCACTCACTATGTATGGAATGCCAATGTGAATTGTTCAGTTTGTGTAAAAGAAAGAGTTCAGGCTAAATGCGGCCCAGGAATGATAATGTAATTGATGCTACTATGACTTTTCTCCGCAGAGCATGGCCTCACAAACTATTCTGATCTCAGACTGCCATTCAAGCAATACAATCTTTGAAAAACTTTTTACCACTGCCCAACTGCTCAGATATCTTGAGCCTGCCCTCCAATTTATCATCGAGGTGGACATGTCTGAAGTTGGAATAGGATCAGTGCTCACAAAGACAAAAACTACAACACGGACAACAGAAAATTACAGGCTGTAAAGACGGGTTTAAAGGAGTGAAGGCATCGTCTAGAGGGAGCTCAGATTATTGAATTCTTAAATCTGCAAATAGACCAAGTCAGCTCAGGTTGAAGTTATTCTTTATACCCTTCAATTTCACAATATCATACACTCCTGGTTTACAGAATATTAAAGCAGATTATATTTCTCGTGTACAATTATGACTGTAGCCTAAGAGAAATTAGCACAATAATCCTTGAGTCCTTTATAACATCCCCTTTTTGGGACATTCACAAAGACACTATTGAAACTCTGGTTTACAGTTCTACTTCCACACAGTCCTGTGAAGAGGACATGTACCTAATGTGCTCACAATCAACAAATAATATTGGTCATAAATTTTGAACAAAAAAATTGTCGCAACAACTCCCAAAGACACCCCTCCTCACCAGCAGAGGTCATTGTCTCCTGAATAGCAACACAGTTCCTTATTCACATCTGGTTACACTTCCTGGTTCAATCAAATATATATAAACCCTTGCAAACCTCAGTGTCTTTGTGAAGTCTTGCCACACCTCCTATCTGTGTAAGTGCTGTGTGGTTTTTTATTGTTCTGGGTTCCTGATTGTTAGTCTGTCCCTTGCTTTGTTTAATGATCCACATTCTGAATTGATTTTTTTGCTTATGCTGTGAGTGTTTGTTTACTGACCATTGCATGCCTGGTTATATTGAACTACCAGAAAATCCTAAATATCCTGTTGAGTCTCCTTTGTTACATAATACTCTTTTTCATCTTTTCCTATATAACTCACCAAATTTATACTTCCTATGCTGTCCTTGTATTTTATGCACTTGATTTTTCAAACAAATAATTCTATTAATGACAAAGGCCAAAGCAAAAGTGCTCTCCTCACACAGTATGTTTTTTTGTTCTTTCCCTGAACCTTCTGAAGCTGTTGTATTGTTTGGTTGCTTTCTGAAGAGATCTGTAGGACTACACATGATTGGCTGATTGCTGTTTGATCAGATCACCTGGCCTAAGTAAATTAACTCATCTTTTGAGGTGTGAGTTTGCCATGACAGCTGAAAGTATAAAAGAGCATATATGGGAATATATCTGAGAGTATGTTGAGCTGTTGTGTAGAATATCAGTATTATATGGCTGTATTCATTCAAGAAGCAAACTAAAAAACATACTGTATGTTGTACCAGTGAAGGTTATCTCTACAAATGTTTTTTTGAGCTAAAAGCACTGCAAAAGAGCAACGAGCAAGCCAGAGGTGGTGGTCGCAAGAAAAACCTCCCTGAGATGACATGAGGAAGAAACCTTGAGAAGAACCAGACCCAAAAGGGAACCCATCCTCATCTGGGTGACACCAGATAGAGTGTTTATAAATAATTTCCCTTCTAAAACTGTATACTATAGAGTCAAAAAGTGCAATTGTGTAATCCGGAACTTACGAGTATGAGCATCAGAGTCATTTCTGAATTCATTATAGTTTTAGTCATTTAAGTCTTTTGTTGAAGTTATCAACTGTTCAGTGATGGAGACTTGATTGCAAAACTGTTCGTAGCAATTGCCGTCCTAGGCTATGCAAAGAAGAACATCCACATCCATCTTTATGGTTTCATTGTGGTACCATCCATAGCAATCTCATGGATCTTTAGTCTGTCAATGTGGGGCCATCCTCAGCATCAGCAGCAAGTGATTTTCAGGTGATGAGAACTCCAACCAGAAGTAGGGCATCTGGGATTGTCCAATGTGAACTCCAGCCACCTTGTGTTTGTGACTGGTTGCTTTCTTGCAACCAACAAACAACGACTAACATAATGCTGGTCATGCAGGGGAGCAGCTTTGCTTGTGTAAGCTCCTGCTTTTCAGAAGGGATTTGTATGTTCCTCTCTCTAGTCATTCTCCTTGGCAGGTAATGAAGCATACAGCATGTTCATTTTCCTTCAGCCCCATTGTTATCCATTTTCTGCATTCCTGTGTCTTTTGCCAGAGAATCTTCTGGAAGTGTTCCACCTTCTACCTCCTCCAGCACAAGCTTTCTTGATTTAAATGCGTGCCTGAGATTTTAAACCATGCCCAGAGTCAAAGGATTGTTTAACTCTTGTGTCCATACATCCCCACAACACAACCTTTTTATTCTTAAACATAAAAAGATATACACACGAAATGCATATTCCTCCATACTCCGCTTATATCCCCAAAATGATGAGTTTAATTTGGTCATTGTGCTTTCTCCGCTTCGTTTCAGTTAGCTACCAGTAAAGACTTATAAACCCATTATAGACAAACTAAGACTTCTTTAGAGCTTTTAGGATTTCTATCCAGTAACAGAAAATTGCTATGTGCACCACTGCCATTAGTGTGGGAGAGAGCGCCCTATGGTTTAATTCATGTGCATTAGTCTCGGAAGACTTTGGATGACACACGCAGCAAATTCCATATAAGACAGTGAGCAATATTAACATGGCTGTTTAATTAGCATTTCATCATTTATCATTAGGTTATTTAATGCTGTTTGAGAATGAGCTATTTGCGAAGAAGAAACAGATGGTTCATTAACAGCAGCCAAATGTAATTTGCAAATTAAAACTGTATACTAAAAATATTTGAATATGCAGATCTGCTTACCTTTGTCGCAGAATCGGTGTTTACATTTTAGCCATTTGACTTTTTGACCGGACATGTTACACAGAATAAGGAACACAACGCCTGAAGCCACTACACTGTGAATGTCTCAGTCAAGGGCCTAATGGATGTACCCATTTAATAGTTAATGATGTTGTAGTTTACACTATTCATGGCAATCAATGTCCACCTTGGCCAAGAGAGACAATGAATATGCTTACAAGTACAAAATAAAGACAAAAAAATGTGAACCTTGATAAGAATCGATTCACTTCTGATAGTGAAAACTGTGGGTCTACATGAATCAGTCAGTAACTTTTGTTCTACAGTTGATGATGAGTGGCATAATTACTTTTCATCAGCCAAACATTTGCTACCTTTCCTAGAGATGTTTCATACCACTTGGATTTTGCACTTCGGGCATCAAGTTCAGTAAAATTCAACTTTGATAAACTGCTGTATTTGATGTGGCAAGCAGTTACCCACAGGCATGGATGATAGCTAAATTACACCATTTAATTGTTTCCCTGAGTAATTCAATCTAAGATTTAATTTGCCATTGCATTAGGAGAAGAAAAATCCTGCTGCTTGATATGTTGGCAGTGAGACAGGGCTACCAGGAAAAAGTGCATTCCTACACCTTTCCTATTTCGAATGGAGATTTATAGAAAGGGGGGAAAAAATATCAAAAACAGTTTTCAAATAAACTAGATCTGGTGGGCAGTTTTCACACTTGTCACTAATCTATGGTTAGTGTGTTTTTTTTGACACCCATTTCAGTTTAGCATCTTACACTCTAGCATAAGGGTCCCCATGTCAGGATCTTGGGGAATCATGGTGGGTAGATGTGCTTTGCCCCTTTCAGAAGTTCAGAAGTTTGAGCCCCTAGAGAGCCCCCCTCCATGCATTCTGTGGTGCTGTGACACACTGCAATGGCTACCCTATACACCTAGTGTAGACTGTGACTTGCTACTGTCTAGCAGTCACTGAAGTATTTTGGGAATCGGGCAGTGCACCAGATCAAGTGTTTCCACTTAAGGGCATACAAGGCTTGAGTACTAGTGGCTCTAGCATTTAAGAGTGCTTCCTGAACTAGTAGGTTGCAGTCCTTAGACTCTGTAAGAACATGTAAGCTGGCTGGGGGAGCCAAATCTCTCTGTTCATTTGGGATAGCAGCTCTGATTGGGGAGGAAATCACTAAGGTGTTCTGACCACTAGCAAAAGTAACACTGGCAAGCAAAAGACTTACCAGCCAGGTAGGACTGTGGCCTGGTTTCTGAATTCTGTGCACTGAGGTCAGAATCAGCAGTAGCGGTGGAAACGCACACAGTACCTTGTGAGGCCAGACATGGACCAGCAAAGGCTGTCCAATTTGGCCTGGAAGAAGCACAATCAGCAACACCCACACCTTGTCAGACCTTTCATAGACCACATATAGGAGCAGATGCCACTATCCTGGGTGTATGTTTCCGTGAGGCTAACTGTGGGCCAACTTAAGGAGCTTCTATGCAAGCTGAAGGGAGCCATCCAACCTTAATAATGCTGCCTTTAATAATTGATATCATGACATCTGAATGGACTAGTACATGGCAACACCAGCAAGAAAAACCTGAGAACCAGACAGAATTCAGTCTGTGTGGACTAATTTGTGTGGTGTGGATGTGTCCTGAATGGCCAAATAAAGCAGTAATCTAATGTTTCTAATGTCAACAGGAAGACAGCATTACTTGGATCTTAAAAATACCAGTGTATGGAAATAGGCATTGTGCAGTCTCACCAATGTGAACCACTTCTGTGGATGCATGGTATAAATTATATCTGAAAACCTCATGGTGTGTGGATAAGCAAATGGAAAGGGACGGGTTTTAGGAACTAGTTGAGCCCTCTGTCTAGAATCTGAGAAAAGCGCCATTCTTTTTATGAAAGTATGTTGAGTAGACATAGAGTTGTTTGGGTAAGACAGGTTTTCTTGCTCTTCATGGATCATGGATGTACTTTCTGGGACCACTTAGTGGTAGGGGAGCACTCCGGTGCTTGCTATAGGCCTAAGTGTGTGAGTCTCCTTGTCCAGGGCTTGCATAAGGCCAACAGAGCCTTTGTGGGGAAATGTGGTAACATAATGTCTTCTGGCCAATTTATTTGGCCATGCTGGGTTCCTGATTCAGCAACTTGTGCTCTACGTCCAGGGCCACATTGGTGGAAGCTTCAGAGAGCAAACCTGGAACACAGTGCATACTTTGCATAGTTCCTAGTGCTGGTTTACACATGTCCAGTGAGCAAATTTAGCAGAGTTGATTTACACACATCTGGCAAATGGACTATGCTAACTTTGTGCTATTTGTGAGAGCCACTCCTTGTATAGTATATCCATGAAGATTATAATGCAAACAAAATCCTGGGAGATATTTTTCACCTCATTCTAAGAATTTTCAATGAGATCTGCCAAATATTGAACAGCACACTTAACTGCAGAGTACCACTTTTTCACTGGTTTCACTGTTAAACCTGTCATATACAGTCAGGTCCATAAATATTGGGACATCAACACAATTCTAACATTTTTTTGGCTTTTGCAGTATGCTTTGGGTCATTGTCCATTTGCACCGTGAAGCGCCGTCCAATGAGTTCTGAAGCATTTGGCTGAATATGAGCAGATAATATTGCCCGAAACACTTCAGAATTCATCCTGCTGCTTTTGTCAGCAGTCACATCAATAAATACAAGAGAACCAGTTCCATTGGCAGCCATACATGCCCACTACCACCATGCTTCACTGATGAGGTGGCATGCTTAGGATCATGAGCAGTTCCTTTCCTTCTGCATACTCTTCTCTTCCCATCACTCTGGTACAAGGTGATCTTGGTCTCATCTGTCCATAGGATGTTGTTCCAGAACTGTGAAGGCTTTTTTAGATGTCGTTTGGCAACCTCTAATCTGGCCTTCCTGTTTTTGGTGGTAATGTCATGGCATGGGCATGTATGGCTGCCAATGGAACTGGTTCTCTTGTATTTATTGATGATGTGACTGCTGACAAAAGCAGCAGGATGAATTCTGAAGTGTTTCGGGCAATATTATCTGCTCATATTCAGCCAAATGCTTCAGAACTCATTGGACGGTGCTTCACAGTGCAGATGGACGATGACCCAAAGCATACTGCAAAAGCAACCAAAGAGTTTTTGAAGGGAAAGAAGTGGACTGTTATGCAATGGCCAAGTCAATCACCTGACCTGAATCCGATTGAGCATGCATTTCGCTTGCTGAAGACAAAACTGAAGGGAAAATGCCCCAAGAACAAGCAGGAACTGAAGACAGTTGCAGTAGAGGCCTGGCAGAGCATCACCAGGGATGAAACCCAGCGTCTGGTGATGTCTATGCGTTCCAGACTTCAGGCTGTAATTGACTGCAAAGGATTTGCAA
>CM040983.1:8971232-8986798 GCA_022985145.1 Pangasius djambal
TTTTTTTTTTTTTTTTTTTTTTTTTTTTTTTTTTTTTTTTTTTGGGGACACAATGTGGGCAACAAGCCCAGGCAAAGTCAATTTGACTGACATTGCAAACAACCAATTATGGACCTTTTATCATAGCCCCTCCATGAGATTCTTATTATCTCAACACTGCCTCAAACCAGAGTAGGGTAGTTCATACACACCTGCATGCATAGAACCAATTAAAGTTTCTGAATCTTGTGGCCAGAAAAGTGTACAAAAACATTCGGATATGCTATGACCCAGTGACAGAGCATGCTTTTTGCCTTGCCTTTACTCATTCCATTCAGGTGCATGAATGGAAACCCTTTTAATGCTAATACGTAGTGCAGGCTCTTAGATTCAATATAATGTAATTGAATTAATATATAATTTGACTGGCATGTTAATGAGTCACACTGAAAATGCGGATGAGTGAAAGAATAGATTCTGGGCTCACATGCATTAAATTAATTTGGCATTTTGGCACAGGCCAAAGCTTCATTTTAGTGATGATGGGTCCACAATCAAAGAAATAGCAGTTTAATTCTGCTCCGCTCTTAATTGCTGGCAACAAGAAAAGCAGCACTTGAGGCAGAATGATGCTCGTCATTGTGTTTGGAATCAGTGTTTGTGTTAACTGCAGCTCAGAGGGACACCTGTCTGCTGAGTGCAAGGTGCTGAGTGGTGGACACTGATGGTTTGTGACAGTTTAGCCTGTAATTACAGCAAATGTCTTGAGCGCCTATGTTAGATTATCAGGTGCTGAAACTAAGGAAGCAGTGAATAATTCTCTACTTCCCAGTTTTCTCTTACTGCAGAGATAATCCTCTCTACACACTGTCACAATCATATTAATTCAAATTTCATCATTTTAATTCACCAGCAGTATAATCAGTTAGGTTGTGTCTTTCTACAGCTGGTCTCTGGAATAGCTGGGAGTGTGATAACATATAATAAATGTGGACTGTAGGCCATGATTAACAATGGATATAGGGCCAGACAGATTTATTTATTCACAACACAGTTCTCATACTTTGTTGAGACCAGTGGAGTCTGTCTTGGTTTTTTTTCTCCAAAGGTTTTATTTTAAATTCTGTGAATTCGGCGCTTGACTGACGCTTTTGTTCATGTGAGTGCATGTGTATACATTTGTCTATAAGCACACATAAATGCAATTGCACATCTTGGAGAAGATAATTTCTATTAAGTTCTAATGTAGTTTTCTTTCTCCTTAAATGATGTGGTTCAATTTGAGTCAATGTGGTGTACACATTTTGATTCAAATGTGTTTGTGTGAACAGGACTGAACAGGATGTTTTATTTTTTAAGAGTGGACATGGTATTCAAGTTAAAGTTCAAATACCCAGATATTTTGATTGATCTAGTTAGGTGCGAGAACATATTGCCAATTGCACCATCACCATCATCTATTTATGCCTCTCTCACTCCATACACTCACTCTACACACCCTTGTTAAATTTGCAGGTTTTTCAGATATAAAACTGAAGCTAAAGATAAACCACATCAGATGATTTCCCACCTTTTAATGTGATAAAGCAAGCAACATTGATGTCTTCTGAAAGCCGAAGCCATGGCCTGCAAAAAAGCTTATAAAGTATGGGATCTAATTGTGAAAGGGTATTGATCAGGAGAGGGGTACAAAAGAATTTCCAAATCATTAGATGTACCATGGAACACAGTGAAGCCCATCATCAAGAAGTAGAAAAAATGGGACACCACAGTGATTTTTACCAAGAATAGGACATCCCTCCAAGAAGGCTGCCATGAGACCTACAGCAACATGAAAGGAGCTGCAGGAATATCTGGCAAGTTCTGGTTACTCCCTGCATCTCACAACAATCACTTGTATTCTTCACATGTCTGGGTTATGGGGTAGGGTGGCTAGATGGAAGCCCTTTCTCACTTAAAAAAAAAAAAAAACAAAACAAAAAAAAAAACCATACCCATGGTGAAGCATGGTGGTGGTAGCATCCAGTTATGGTGCTGCTTCTCTTCACCTGGGATTGGGGCTGTAATCAAGATAGAGGGAATCATTGACCGCTCCAAATACCAATCTTTTTTGGCACAAAACCTGCAGGCCTCTGTTAGCTGAAGATGAAGGAAAACTTTTCACCTTCCAGCAGGATAACAACCTAAAACAAATCAAAAAATGGCTTCAGAAGAAGATCAATGTTTTGGAATGGCTCAGTCAGAGCCCAGATCTAAATTGTATAAAAGGCCTGTGGAATGACTTGAAGAGGGCTGTGCACATGAGATCCCCCTCTAAATTTAATAGATCTTGAAGAAAGAGTGGAATAAAATTGCCAAGTAGACTCTTACCTAAAAGACTGAGAGCTGTATTACAAGCAAAAGGTGCTTTAATAGGGGTGTGTAGACTTTTTATATCAATTGGATATTGTTGATTTCCTCCCTCAGACTTGGGACTTGGAAGTCTAGGAGTATCAGAATCTGCAGCAGTATTTTTGCTCTCCTAGACTTGGATCAATGCTGTCATATTTACCATGCATTTAAATATAATTCTTTTGCAAAACTTCAGCCGAGGGGCTAAATACTCTAAAAACTGGTCAACATGAATTGAGAAATGTTTGGCATTCCATTGGAAAGAATCTAGATCTAACTGGAAAAGGCCTGTATGCACTTGAAGCACATCATAGATTTGTCTTACAGTTAATACTAACACTGCCTTTGAGTCTTCTGATCTGTATGCTTAACAGGTTTACCCTCCAACTTCACCTGCCTTTAAGATGCATATGGTCTCCAGCCCAACTGATAAGTCCAGATTGGCCAATTATTCACTGATTTATTCATCTTCAGTTACTGCTTTATCCTGGTCATTGTTGCGGTTGTGCTGGAGCCTATCTTGGGAGCACTAGGTGCAAGAAATGAATACACCCTGGATGGGATGCTAGTCCATCACAGCGAAACACACACATACTGGCCAATTATTAAGTCCTTATATACAGAGATATAGGCTTTTGTTTTTTGTACACTTCTTAATATTGTAACTTTTTTATTAATATTTTTTGATTCCCCCCTTGCACTCCCAAGACTGTACCTTTTTATGTATATTTCTTTCTTTTTTTTAATTTTTTAAAACTGTAGTTCAGTAATTCATAGTAGTTAACAAATAATGCATTTTTCATTAGTCTTCAGCTATACACATCCTGTTACTTTATATACACTATATTATATATGGCACTTATATAATATATTTGTCACAATCTGTTTGTCTCATAACTGACCCTTTTCCTGTCTTATTTCCTTTTGATTCCCCTAAATCATCAATCACAGACTGGAGATGGTTGATCAAATTTCAGCAGGGAAACAGAGAGGAACTGTAAGGAGAGAAAAAAAAAAGTGAGACATTGTATGGTAGTCTTATGATGAAATTTTAACCATGTTTGTTCATGTAGCCATACAATAATTTTTCTGAAATGTGTCTCTCTGAATAAGATTGCCTATTTACTAGGTTGGATTTGCCAAAAAAATAATTGCCACTGATTTCCTGTAATTTTTCGACACCAATACCCCCCTCACTGCTAAATGCTTGCTTCTGCAGCAAATATCCTAAAGCACTCTTGCCAAGCCTTTTATCTGTGCTTATACTCATAATATAATTACATCAAAACATATGATTAAAGTTGTGTATCAATATTCAGCAATGTTGTTTGGTTTAGTGAATTAAAAAATGACTTGAAGCCTGATAAAATGGTGTGATAGGGCCCAATGCACCCCAACGTTGATTATTTTCCTAAAAACGCTTTTCTTAAAGTGTTTCATTTCTCTTATACTACAGCAATTTCCTAAATTACCAAAAAACAACATTATACATTTATATCTGTCTATAATTACATGTAATGTTATGGAACATCCATGCAACAAGTTAATTCCTGTTCTCACTTATGTTAAAGCAGCTGTAAACAGTTGTTTAATACCCTTGCTATTATTTGAAGTTAATAAGTGGAGGATGTTACTGAGAAGCACAAAGCATATATTTCAGAAAATGTAAAGG
Organism: Pangasius djambal; assembly: GCA_022985145.1. NCBI lineage: Eukaryota > Metazoa > Chordata > Actinopteri > Siluriformes > Pangasiidae > Pangasius > Pangasius djambal. Next base: position 8,975,275 of record CM040983.1, read on the forward strand.
GGAAAGTGCTGACACTGGAGACTCCTTCCTTAAACAAAAGTCTCCTTACAGAAAACCTCACGGTATCAGTGATTTTATATATTTATTTTGTTAAATAACACTTTTTTTTTTTCTTCAATATGTTTATTATTAGTCTTTGATTATGTCTACCATACAAGGCCATGTCCACCATGCGAATGAGCCGTTGCTATAGAAACAATAACATATTAGAATGAGCACATTAATATACAGTAAAACTCTGATTTGTCTTGTAGCTGGCACCACTGTCCGAGCTGCTATTATAGAAAATTAACACCTGCTGACCATGATGTGGTTTAAAAAAAAAAAAAAAAAATGTAGTTGGATTGGAATGTAGTTGTTGAGGCATGCGAAAATAAATGATTTAATATATAAATGTGCTAGTGAAATCCAAAAGAGAAGAGAGAAAAAGAAGAATGACTAGAAAGATAGAGGGTGAAAATCCTGAAGCGATGGCTCTGGATGAGATTTGATGCTGTAGACTGATTGCATCACAGCTACAGGGCGGAGTCTCGCGACTGTGACAGTTGAGGCTTGCAGATGGATTACGTATCTGATACTGTTTTTCTCTGCCATCACTGCTGTCCAAATTGCACATGCACGTGCGCGCGCGCACACACACACACACACACACGCATACATACTCCTGTGTAGAATCATTTTCTCATACCCCAAGTGCCTTTCTCTCACTGACACACGCAATCACACACACAGCGGTGTGAGTAATACACTGAGATGTGTTAACAGCGACTCTCAGCTGAGAGGCTCATTCACTTCACAGCTTTAGTGACATTTAATAGAAAGGCCATCCCCTTCTAACTGTGTGTAGGTGTGTGTGTGTGTGTAGGTGTGAATATATTAGTTTAGATTTAAAGAGTTAAAAAATATGGTTTATATAGTCATGTATATGGTCACTTCTGCACTCTGATGACCTTCATGGTTCCCCAAGGAACAAAAGTAAATAAAAACACTGCATATCAGTAGAGAGGTGCATTATAACATTTAATGTTCCTCTCTGACACTGTGGCGAGGTCTGTATTCTCTGATCTACTGCCAAACTTAACATAAATTGGAAAATGTGTCTGCCGGTATGTATTCCTCTTCTGGATGGGTGAAGAGACACTGGGAATAGGCCATGGCTGTTTGAATGAAAACGTACTTCGTTTAAGCAATATCACACGAGCAAAAAGCAATATCGCACTCAGTCATGCGGGTATACTGAATATTGGCAGGGCCAAATCGCAGCCATGCCGATATTCACTATAACCGCATGATTGAGTGTGATTATTGCTTTTATATAGAAGTTCTATAAACAAGAAATTGACAAAGTAAGTGACATTTTGGACACAATCTGGCTAAATGTTCTGTTTATTTTTCCTCTGCTAGCTGAAATGGATCCTGAAGAAGCCACACTCACTTTATAGCATGTTGGCTAGCTGGCTAGCTAACACACATTGATTTGTACATTCCTGTCAAAGGTGTTTCTGGTAAAATTGGTGTCCCGTCTTCCTTTTCACCTTCATCTAATGAGCTTTCATGTTTTAAGTCAAGTTATATTCCTGAAAAATAGCGTTTGCCCCGTCTGCTGATGATGTCACTAACACTACCGTAGTAACCAGAAGTGGAGTTTAACGTGGCGAACACAGACAAGAGAGTGATACACACTGTGAAACGTCCCGGTGCGGTTATAGGACACATAAGCACTCTTGGAACACCGCTTGACCAATTGAACTAGTGGACCAGCACTAACTGTTGTATAAAGTATAATAACCCTCATGTTCAATTCATTTCAGATTTATTTCTATAGCACTAGAACAATAGACATTGTCACAAAGTCTCTGTACAGGAATATGGATATACAGTAGATCTGAAGAGTGGCAAGGAAAAACTCCCTGAGATGACATGAGAAAAAAACCTTGAGAAGAACCAGACTCAAAAGGGAACCCATCCTGTTTTGCATGACCTCAGATATTGTGTACAGTATACAGGTGTAGAAGCGTAAAGGCTTAATGCCACATTCAGTACTTAGGACAACATATGTCCGAAGGTCTCATGAATATGTTTTTGCAGGGGAGGTTCTTTGTATTCAGAGAGAGGTTCTATACAGTACATGTCCCAAACAAGTAGCCTGAAATATAAACAGTAGTCATGAACACACACAAAATACCTTCCTGTGCCTGGGGATAATCCCAAAGTTGAGTGTGTGTGCACAGGTAGGGATGTTATAAGAAGAGAGACGTCATCGGGTTTCAGATTTGCAGTACATCTGAAAAAAAATCAGGTTTCGGATTTACAAAGCAGACTCAACATTGTCGCTGCACCTTGTTGCCACAGGATTAAAGTAACCCAAAATAACTCTCCAATTTAAAAGAGAAAAGGAAGCTGAGCACCTAGGAACAATAGCTGAGTAATGCCGCAGTGGTTCAGTATCTAACACTGGCTCTTAGGCTAGGGATTAGGGATAGAGGTAGCTCAGATGTCCCAAGTAAAAAAAAAAACAAAAAAAACAATGATATTAATCATGAAGATCATGAGCCAAGTCACACTTCCAGACTTCTATATTGTTACAACATGGGAACTGCAACGATTGAAATGTAAGGTAGTTTGGAATTATGCACAGATATGATTAGCACAGATATTTTAAGCCTGTGATGACTAGTTCCTCAGGAGGGCAGATGGGACTGAGGGAGACAGACGCTAAATTGGAAAAGGTGTGAATAATGTGAAGCGCTTATTGTCACTAAATGTCTAATTGGAATTTAATGTGGATACATCAGGCCTGGAAATTTGGCCATCTGTGAAAAACCTAGTTATTCAAATTGGTTAGATAAATCCCTCAGGATATTCAAAATGGCCATTTTCTGAGCAATTATGAGGCTGGGGTAGATACTTGATAAGAGTTAGGTTCTGACCCAGTAGCATAGACTGAGACAAACCAAGGGACATTAGCAAAATCAGTGCCTAAGACAGAATAATAAGATGCAGTCCAATACAAGGGAATGTGCAGAGATCAGCTAGGCTTTTAGTAAACGAGGCTGAGACTGCAGGGCCTTTGGATAGTGAAGCTGAATCCATCAATGGAACATCACAAGATACTCTACCTAAAGCACGTAAAGTAGGATCATTAACAACACTCTTAAAAACTAATTCAGAGGACCTTTAGCCAATACCTTGATTGTATTTCTGTTTATTCTGTGTGCTATTCGTGTGTCTGTGTCTATTCGTGGTGGGATGGCTGTCTTTTGTCTTTCTGTCCTCTTTCCTGCCCAGTGTCACGTTTCTGCATCTGGTTTGTAAAAAGAGCACAACTCTCACACGCCTTGCTTCCACCTCGTACCTTAGGGTTGTTTGGATGGACCTTTCTGGATGGTTAGCTAGGGAGTGAGGGAAGAAATTATATTCACTTACTTTTATAGTTAGAGGGAATGTTTTGTTTATTATTGGCTTCTGAAGCTTAAGTGTGTGTGTGTGTGTGTGTGTGTGTAAAATACAAAGCAACATGTAGTATTGTGTGTTTTAAAAAAAAAAAAAAATCAAGTTCTGATATTGCTAGATTTTTGGTTTGTATGGAAGTACTTTCTGGACAGATTTCAAAAGTAATTGAAAATTGCATTTGCAGTTGCGTTTTCTATTTTGAGGACGCATGAATTGTGACATAACTCAAATGCAAATGCAAATCGCGTATTACTGTTTGCGTTTCCGTTTGTACAAACGTACAATGTCTTGTGATGTTCCCTTGTGCAATTATTATTTTAGGTAAATATCATATTCCTAAATGTTGATGGTAAAAAGGTACCAAACTTTGTACACTTTAAGTTCTAACTTTATCAGTATCTTGAAGCAATGGAGGGCAAAGCATCGGCACAATCGTCTGTTCAGCACGTTTTTCTTCTTGGCCGTCGACTGTGACTGAAGTCACTTTGAAAATGTTGCAAAGCATATAATTGGTCAGATATACTGTTTTGCAGCACAGCCTACAGTATGTATTTCATTTAAGTGTCAAAGCAAGCTTCAGTGTATCGTGTAGCTTCTCGCCATTTTGCATTCTGCATTCACCGAGCCTTAAATATGATTATTATAATCATAGATGTTTACAGTTAATTAACATTACTCCAAACCAAACATGTTTTGACATGATACTTAATGTAATTTATTTGATTATGAATCTTGTATCAAAATTACAAATTGTTTAATCTTGCAACATGGTCTGAAGCAAATTACTGTTAAAATGATTAATATACTCTTTATTAATATAATATTTATTAATAAAACCTTTATTATATCCTTTTACTATTTCACTCTGAGGTATTTATTTTTTTGTCTTTATTGTGGTCTGGACCTCAGGGGTCTTCTCCCAAATGACCATATGCACCCACTCACAAGCCTTTCCCCAGAGCTTTTAGAACACAATAGCAGCTTGATTCAGGAAACAACGTAAAGAACTCAAGTTCCATGTCCTATTGTAAGTAAACCCCCAGGAGTCTGTACTTCTGTAGTCCTTGAGGGCTGTTGAAAGTTTTGTTGCCCATTTGTCTGATTGATGCAGCTCATTTCCCAACCTCATGAAAGGGCCAACTTTCTTGATCAAGTGATCCAAAGGTAAAGCAAGTCCCCTAAGAGATTTCAGACCTTCCAATATGAGACATATTGTTTCTTATCTTGTTGATGTCTCCATCATCAAGTCTTTCTCATTCTGAGATTATGCAACATTCTGCAAATGCATGCAACATCCATGGCTGGTAAAGTCAGTTAGACAGTCAGCCATAGGCGGTTGGATGCAATTGAAAAGGTTTATTGGAGTTTATCCAACAATCTTCACTTAGACACGTCCATATTCAAGGGCAAAGTTCATAATCATATTCTACATGTCTAGGCACTGTGAGCAAGGAACTAGTAACAGGAATTCTCAGCACTACAAGAAGAAACAAGTACCGGGATTAGTTACACGTGTGTATTTGCCATGAAAAGAACTAAACAAATGGAAGCAAATAGACTGAGTAATGTGCCATTGTGAGACTGATTATATGGGACAGGTGTGAGTAATCATCATATATGGACAGACTGAGAGAAAAAAGCAGCAGATCATTAAGCTAGTGAAGAGTAGGTTTAAGAGCATCACAGTGGTGCAGTGGGTAGCATTGCCATCTCACTGCTCCAGGGTCCCTGGTATGATGCTGAGCTTGGGTTACTGTCTGTGTGGAGTTTCTGTGCATGCCTATATCTGGTTTCTCTGGTTTCCTCCCATCTCCCCAAAACATGCTGGTAGGTTGATTGTCTATGCTAAATTGCCCCTAGGTGTGTGGTGCCCTGCGATGGTTCCCAGAATAGGCTCCACCATGATCCTGACCATGATAAAAGCGCTTACCGAAAACGAATGGAGGAAATATTTGATTTAACGGAAAAGTGTTGCAAATGGAGAGCGAGCTATTTGAGTGTTACATTACCCATGAGTTATAAAATATAACAGTTCAGTTTTTTTTGCAAACTTTCAGTTCTCTAGTCTCTAGAAATTGATGTTGTCTGATTCAGAGTTCAGAGCTGAATATAGTTGGTATTCCTCATGGTGACTAGGCCACAAAACACAAAGGTTCACTACATGGTGGTGTGGTGATACAAGGGAGCCAGCATCACAGCAGGTGAATGAGCAAAGCAAAGCGAACAAGCATTGCCGTATTATACTGTACCAGAGTCATGAGTGCTAAATACACATACACAGAAGGACGTTCACATACAGCCATATGCTATAATGTGAATTACTAAAATACTGCACAAATATATGCGCGCGCGCACACAGTCGCACAGTATACTTTCAAAGAAGTCAAAATACGTGTGTGCCAAATGTGCTGATGCTCTCAGAGAAGAGATTAATGGAATTACAAGTTACAGAGTCGGAGTGAACCTTCTGCCACACACGCACGCGCGCGCACACACACAAGACCACAAAGATTCAGAAACTCGTATACATGAGAGAAAGAGAGAGTGAGAGCGGGCAGCACATTTCCTTTTTTATTGAGGTGTTTAATTAGGTTTGGGGCGTTTAATAATGAATTCAGACAGCAGGAGCTCAAAATGCTGCAAAACACACACACAGACACACACACATACAGACACACACAGCAATTCAGAATACTGCTCAATGTTACTGTACATTTTGTCTTTTTTTTGTTTTGTCTTTTGTGTGTGTGTGGGGCAACCATGCAGAAAAAGCCGGTGGTGACGGGGGTTCGGACTCCCACTGACACCTGGAGTGGACTGGGTTTCTCCAAGTGGATGCCTGCTGAGACTGTTAAGGAGCGACACAGTGTGAGCCTCTGCTGCCTACCTCAATAATTACCAGGAGCGCACACACACACTAATTTAAACCAATCTACAAAGTACAGACCCTTTCTCAGAAACAATCCATCAGCTCATACTTCTCTTCATTACTCATAGATCCTGTGTCCTTGCCTGCTGAGAGGATTTGCAGTACTAATGTACATACTACACTCCTCTTTCTGTAGTACACACAGCGCTAATGACAAATGAAAGTTATTGTCATGCAGTACAGCAAAGCTGCTGTGTAGCTCTGAACTCCAATTACCCGATATGAGAGAAAGACGGACAGAGTGCCAGATTTTCTCAGTATACTTGACACTAAATATAATGGCAGCACAGTCTATTAACATTCAAGTGAGTAATTCTAATGAAGCTATTGAGCCCTGTGCTGAATTACATTGGAAGGGCATTTGAAATTGTGTTTCTGTTTTTATTGTTGAGGGATTTAGCTCATTAGACTAAAATCTATTAATGCTTAAAAAAAAATCCATACCCAATGAATAAATTCTGCCTCATGCATCAAGAAAATAATGGGATGAACATGAGCTATGCATGTTTTTCTCTCTCCTACTATAGCTATGGAGCTCTCAATGAGCTGAGGATCTACATGAGCCGTATAATTACTCCTCCTCATTGTCCTCCACTGCCTTCTCCTGCTCCTCATCAGCAAACTATTGCTCTCTTCCATGCTTTCTCTTCTCACTGGCATTCTTGTTTCATGCATGTAATACACTCAGGTGTGAGGAGTCTGGCCTCAGCTTTGCTTTCTCTCTTTGAAGAATCTAGCTGATGTAAGTGGGGCTGTTGCACAAACCCATCTTTCTATGCTATGCTCTTCTCGATAAGCTTGAAAAAGTGATGGAGTTAACGAGGGGAAAGCGTAAGCTGGGAAGAGAGTACATGGCCTACAGATTGCAGTTCAACAGGTTTCAGATTTAAGGTTTAGTCAAAGCTTAGTCAGTGTTGCCAGTTTTTTTAGTTAATAGATCGGTATACCAATCAGTGGATAAGCCAATGAAAGAACATCAAAGATCTAAGGTTGAGGAAATCAGCACAACTTTGTGATGTGACACAAGCAAAATGAAGCTGGATATACTGCACCAGGCTAAACTAAAGTCATCTTTGAACGCATCTTTGAACATTGCAAGGCTTCATTACACACCCGGAGGAAAAAGCTGTCTACCCTCTTCTGTATGCATGAGCTCACAGATGCCCGCAATTGCCTAGTGTTACTGAGATTGACAGGACAAAGAGAGTATGTAATCACTTCCACCCAAACAGCATGGCCAATTTTGTTCCCTTGGCTCTAGGCCACGAATGACTGTGGCATGGTCGGGATTCGAAATCACAGTCTTATGCTTTTAGTTTTTAAAATGGAAATATGTTTTGAAATGTGGTAGAGCCTCTGATCAATCTGGAGTCAAAACAGAAGGCTTTGGATCAATTTGTTTACGTTCCCAGAACACCAGTCCATCTGTGCCATCAATTAGTTCCACTTGAGCTAAAGACTCAGAATAAAATTCCAATGTAAAACCCAATGTCATGATTCCTGTCTGTCTCTGGCTTCCTGAATCATTCAGGGATCCTCTTCCTCTCATGGTACCCTTGCACGTATCTTCCCAGTTCCCCCTCTCAGACTTTCACATAGTCTTTTCCCCAGCATGCATGAGTTTAAACTGTGTCTGTATCACTCTCCGACCTTCAGCGTACACAGCCTGAATTTCTGAACCTCATAAGCTTTCATATTCACCTCATATTCAGTCTGTCTGGAGTGATTTCCTCCCGACACTTCATACTGCAGTCAATCTGGTACATGTAGGGGCTACAGAGGGCAGGTCAGTTCATTACAGCTGTGAAAGGCTGCAGGTCTCGTTCATCCAGTGCATGCATTTGCTGGATAAATTCTTGCATTAAGCCCATTTCTGTGTGGAGTTTTCCTCCCACCTCCACTTTCCTCCCACCCCTCAAAAATGCCAGTAGGTGAATTGGAGGCAACTAATTGCCCCTAATTGTGAATGAGTATGTGAATGAGTATGCCCTGTGATAAATTGGTGCCCCATCCAGGGTGTATTCCCACCTCGCGCCCAGTGTCCCTGGGAAAGGCTCCGAATCCACTGTGGGCCTGCCCAGCAAGTGGCTACTGAAGATAAATGAATGATGAATGATATATAAGTATTTCAGTATGTAAGTCATATATCCAAATGGCTTTTAGGACTTTTGTCATTGGGGATTCAAATCAAAAGCAACTCTTAGACAAACCTCATCTTTCTTTGCAGAATCCTACAAGTTTTCTTACTACAATTTTAATAAAAGGCCCCTATCCTAGCCCCTTTTAAAGACTGTAACTACTAAAACAGCAGCCTATACTTTTAGGTGAACAAATAAAAGCTTTTTCAGGAGTTATTTATATAGCGGTTCTTTGTATGCTCAGAGATTAGGTTATTCCCTCAGAGGCTGCCAGCATAACTGAAAGGTGTTGGTGCTACATGTAGTATTACTTAAGAAAGATGCGTAATAATTTCTCTAGAGTTTCTCTCTATCTTTCTCTGCCTCTTTCAGTTAGAGGAAAGGAGGAAGTGGGCATATCTATATTCAGGGCCAGGAGGAAAATTCTGACTGCAATTATTGGTAAGTATTTGGTGTAGCTGACTGGGATTTTTATAGAATGTTATTCAGGAATTTGTTTTCCATTACAGATAAGAGGAGGGTTTACTTTGTAGTTAGTCACTAGTGGTGACTCTCAGTGACCAGTAAATGAGAATGAAGTAAAGGACTGGCTATTGAGATTAATTACAGATGGGCAGCAGAGTGGACAGATGTGATATAACTCTCAGAGGACATGTATGAGAATAACTGACCTTGACTCTGGATTGACTCTCCCACTACTGCCACCATTTAATATGCAAACACTTATGGCCTTTTCTTTCTCTATCTCTTCTTTTTCTGCCTCTGTCATACAAGTTCTTATCTCTTCTCTCTCTATAATAATCTCTGTGCAGTACCATGATGCACTGTGCAAATATGAGAATGCACTGTGAACATTATTAAACATTTCAAATGAATCTTTCATGAAAAGATAAACAGAGGAACCCATGCAAATGTTTAATCAGAATCAGCGCTTGTTAAACAGTGTTGATTTTGGGTCAGTACCACATGCTTCTCATCTCTGTGTGGGATGCAAACATTCAATTGTTTCACTCGGTGAACAAGTAAAACTGTGGGATGTGATGAGATGGAAATAATACACAGAAGTTTCTGTCCATAGGACTGCTGATGGCTGGAGATTTTGGTGTCTCAACCCAGCAGAAACACGGAGTGTTAAAATCCCCAGAAACACTGCTGTGCACAATACACTCATAGCAGTGCACAGGGGCAGCTGGTATAAATGGGCTAGCAGGGCTAAGCTGCACTGTTGAAGAATAAATATAAACCAATGTAAGGGTTTTTTTTTTTTTTTTTTTTTTTTTTTTTTGGTATTTACGGATTATGCATTGCTAATAAATGTCCTAAGGAAGATTACTTTGGACTATTGTGGAACCGAGAGCAATAGCACCACCAATGGTTGTAATAAAAATACAGAGTGGTGCAAATAAGCAAAGCTGGGCTGAAGACTGTCAGTGACTGTCTTATCAGTTGATTACAGAGTGAAAGATTTTGTGTGCATTGGGGCCCACTTTGCGAGACATTTGTAACACATCAGTAGTGATCAAGAAAGTGCACATAACATACAGTTGTGGGTTTAATGCACATGACCAAGGTGAATTATTTATGTTATTAAAAATGTTTTCCCCAAAATGCTTTTTGAGGGGAAACAAAAAGTGGACAGACTAAGCATGTATTGTTTGTTTAAATGAAAGGGTTACAGCTTTTCTGGTCATTCTAGGAAGCATAGCATGAAGCCGGGAGAGCATTATGGACATCTGGAGTGTGTGTGAGAGTGTGTGTGAGAGTGTGTGTGAGAGTGTGTGTGAGAGTGTGTGTGAGAGTGTGTGTGAGAGTGTGTGTGAGAGTGTGTGTGAGAGTGTGTGTGAGAGTGTGTGTGAGAGTGTGTGTGAGAGTCCCACATCATTCCTTTTACACCATCATTGAGAGCTTTAATGTAATACATTGCTCATCCCTAACAGCTTCATTTCAAGCTATTGACAAATATTAGATTTTAGCACTCCCGTCTAATATCATTGCCAGCACAACACACAACTATTCCATTATGATGTCAGTGTCACTACTGTGGTGAGAATGATACACTAATTCAAGTAAACTCAATTAGATTTTATTGTCATTTCTCCATATAACTTGTATACATCAAAAGTCATTATACATTGTACATCATTGCACATTATAACTTGTATACAACAAAATGTCTTTACTCCAGGACCTTTGTGTTACACACAATACAGTAGTATGTTAAGTAGCACTACATACTATAGGGTAATGCAAATATACAACAGTGTGAGATGAGTGCATTGTCTCTGTTGGCATAATACAGTCCATGAGATATTGTTATAATTTTAAAGTGAGGAAGTACAGTGACGGTCATATGAAGGTGGGTGCTGGGAAGGGTCTTGACCACTCCAGGTGAATAGTCCAGAGGAAGGAGTGCGTTGAATAGTCTAAGTGCCTCAGGGGAGAAGCTGTTTTGGAGTCTGGTGGTGGTGGCACAGATGCTCTGGTAAATTCTGCCAGATGGCAGGAGGGCAAAGAGTCTATGAGAGGGGTGGAGGTGGTGGGAGGTGTAATCCACAATGCTGGTGGCCTTGCAGATGCAATGTTCATGGTAGGAGGTGTTCATTTTGATCAGTGGTGTTCTTATGGTAGTCGTTTATTGTGTGTGTGTGTGTGTGTGTGTGTGTGTATTTTATATGTGTATTTTATATATATATATATATATATATATATATATATATATATATATATATATATATATATATATATATATATATATTACACACACTATATTACCAAAAGTATTCGGTCACCTGCCTTGACTCACACATGAACTTAAGTGCCATCCCATTCCTAACCCATAGGGTTCAATATGATGTCAGTCCACCTTTTGCAGCTATTACAGCTTCAACTCTTCTGGGAAGGCTGTCCACAAGGTTGAGGAGTGTGTTTATAGGAATTTTTGACCATTCTTCCAAAAGCGCATTGGTGAGGTCACACACTGATGTTGGTCGAGAAGGCCTGGCTC
>CM040983.1:8986898-9062058 GCA_022985145.1 Pangasius djambal
TGGTGTTTATTGATGATGTGACTGCTGACAGAAGTAGCAAGATGAATTCTGAGGTGTATAGGGCTCTACTCTCTGCTCACATTCAGCCAAATGCTACAAAACTGATAGGACGCCGCTTCACAGTGCAGGTGGATAATGACCCTAAACATACTGCGAAAGCAACTCAACACTTTTTGAAGGCAAAGAAATGGAATATTCTTCAATGGCCAAGTCAGTTGCCTGATCTCAACCCAATAGAGCTGCTTTTCACTTACTAAAGACAAGACTGAAGGCAGAAAGACCCACAAACAAGCAGCAACTGAAGCTGGCTGCAGTGAAGGCCTGGCAAAGCATCTCCAGGGAGGAAACTCAGAATTTGAGTTTTGAGAACATGGGCTCCAGACTTCAGGCAGCCATTGACTGCAAAGGATTTTCATCCAAGTATTAAAATTATGGTTATATTTACAATTATGTCACTTTGTCAAAATACCTTTTGAGCCCCTGAAAATGGAGGTACATTGTTGAAAATGTCTGTATTCCTAAATGGTAAATGCAGTATTTTTTGTGGAACCTCTTAAAATAAAGCTGAGAGTCTACACTTCGATCACATCTTGATTGTTTTATTTCATTATTTCAAATCCATTGTGGTGGTGTATAAAGGCCAACTCACAAAGTGTGTGCGCGCGTGCGCGTGTGCGCGCACACACCTTTTAAAGTGGATATATGCACTGGAAGTATAAATAAACAAACAAAAAATATAAAAACAAAATTGTCGTAATACTTATTTCTCCTCACTGTATAACACATTACACACTTCACTCTGTTGCTGAATAAATACATGTCTTTATATATGAAATATTACGCAGTATTAATCAGAGCAATAAAATAGGAAAGCGTTATGAAGTTCCCCACAAAGCACCAGACTGCACCACTGGAAAATCCCTATTAAAATGATTAGCTTCCCATGACACTAAGATGGACATTAAATCACCATCATGCAGTTAATTTGGACTTCATTAAGGCTTTTAGTCTGTCAGGATAAAAAACGATCTATTTTAGCATCTGAAAAAAAAAAATCAGTTTATAAAGAGAGGTTATTTCATACAGTTCATATTCAGCACTGTTCATGTTTCCTATTGTTCAGCTACAGATTTGAATGATGAGTGATCGATGTGTGTATTATAAAGTATGTGATTTATCACATCTCACTGATTATGCCTGAGGGAGACTAATTGTGGCACATTAACTAAACCAAACCACCATGGGGCGAAACCAATCACAGAGAGCTCAGATTTTCTTCACCCTCATATACAATTTGAAGAAATTACTATTTATAGTCCTACAAATGCAGCCCTTATTCTGAATATAATAACCTACCTGAGTATTTAGCCATTTTCTAAATTGTACAAATGAAGCAATTTACCCAATTGCGCTGGAACATGGACCTGCTTGCAATGCATCCCACACTGTAAGAAGTGCCTCAGAATGTAGTAGACAAACCTGTAGTGGATAATTTCACCTCTATTCTGTCATAATCATATATATAGGTGATTGGCTCAATTTTGAGTCTGGTTTCTTCCTCTCAGGAGCTTTTTCCTTGCCAATTTCACCTCTGGCTTTAGTAGGAATCTAAATCTGGATTTCTATAAATCTACTTTGTGACAGTGTCTATTGTTAAAAGCACTATACAAATAAAACTGGAAATGAATTGATCTGAATTGAATATATCAATATGGATTAGTTAATCCCAGAATGCCTTGCAAGTCAAACTAATAATGTCTCATCTTTAATTCCAAATGGCTAAGGGCTTGCCGACAATTCAAATATTTGTATATTAATTAAATAAATGTAGTGCATGTACAGTTGTATATGATTATGCAAATTTATTAAGCTGATACTTAGTAATATCAAGTTGAGGCTTGATACTAGATGCTAAAGAAATCAGATCCATGTACTGATCATTCTGGACATTTTAAAAGTCAGAACCTACGAGATAAGAGGTTATCTTTACATCCATCAGGTGCAGTTTAAGGGCTTATCACTTACAATAGTTCAGTTGAGTGCTTTGCTTTTTCTATTGTTAAAAGCACTATTTAAAAAAGAAAAACCAAAAAAAATTCAAAGTGTCAAAAGGCGAAGAAAAGGACCAAAAAGAAAAGAAACTGAAGTAAGAGAAAACATTTGCTGAATGATTACTTTCAGAAACTGTCTCTCATTTTCTGCAAAAAGGGGGCTGAATTTCAAGCATAGCCCTTGTTAAAATCCTTTTCAGCCACTCCACTTCCTTTTGGGACTCACTATTCCACTTTCATAAGATTCACACACACTCCATTTTCATATTATGTCTGTCATAGTGAATGTCAGACTGGAGTTTCTTGGAAGTGAATGATGAGTTCAGCCATGGCTCTGTCTCGGCTCTTTCGATACCTCAGTGAGTGCCATCCAGTATAGATGACCTTTTAAAAAAAACATCACTGTCCTTTATTTTATGTGTGTTACCACACCACTGCAGAGCTCTACTAAGACCCAGAGATTAGCCAATTTGTGTGGTGTTAAAAGATGCATTGTGTGGTGAGGGATTAAGATTCTAGGTTTAGTTTCATCATCACAATAAAACAATCAGCCCTGCTGAAAAATACTGTTTAATCTGAGCAGGTGGTAAAACACAGGCCAAGGTGGCTAAACTGGTAGACCTTTTATACTCCTAAATTATTTTCCAGCTCCCTTGTTACTTTTCTAATTAAAAAAAAAAAAATTCTAATTGTCTTACTGTTGTGTGTTCGTAAAAACTTGGTAGCTTGGTAACTTGGTAATTAAGTTTCTTTTTCTATGGTCTACCAGTTTGACAGTCTTGGACTGTGTTCTGTAGCTGGTCAGACCAAACTGGATTTTTTTTTTTAGCAGGGAGAACATCATTAGTGTTTTTGAGACATTTCCACCAGAAACTCACTGAGATTTTGAACACTTGTTTTGCTGAAGCTCCTGTGTGTTATAATTGTTCTGTTTCTGTCGCCTGGCTGTGTCGTTACTGCAGGTGTGTGGGTGTGTGTGTGTGTGTGTGTGTGTGTGTGTGTGTGTGTGTGCTGCAGTAAAGACACACTGCAGGAAAAAGAGCTGTAGCTGATTCAACACACTGATACACCTGACTCACATAATCAGTTCTACAGTCTCTTTACGTTTCCATGTAGAACCCTATAACAAAGTGTTTCCTTTTGAGAGAGTATAACCTTTATTTGCGTAACTAATAACCCTGCAAATAACCCTTGAAGCACCATTTTTACTAAAATAGTATCAACAGATAATGTAGCTGATGCGGGTGAGTCAAACAACAGCCTTTCGCATAATGTGTATATTTTTACTGCAGACTTTTAAAGCAAAATGTAGAGCTTGTACCGTAATTGCTGTGAATGGACTGTGACTAACCACCACGACTCCCCTGCTCCACTTTACTATAAAAGGGTTATTCTAAATGAAAACAGAAGCTGAATTTAATTTGTTAGATCTACTCAGGGAATAAATGGATATAACCTGCTTGCTGGTCCATCGATTTTTCTCTTTTTCTGGTTTAGCATGAAAGGACGCCACATGCATATTACGAGCCGCATCTAATTCCCCATTGAACACGCCACTCCATTTTGTTCTAAATAAATCAATCAGAGAGAGAGAGAGAGACAGAGAGAGAGTTCAAGCCTCAGAAACATGGTTTACCATTTTATTATGCCCTTGTTCAATATCCCCTCATGATGCAGAGGTGTGAATCAGTTATGTCACACGAGTAACCACTTCGAGCACAATGGGAGTGGACTTTTAAATCAAAATGCTCTTGCCCTTGGCAAGAGGTATATTTCAAGTCTTGGAGTTTCCTACAGATATTTGTACTTTTCTTATCACACACCAAATAGGAAATGACTTGTGTTATATCAGGTGTGTTAAAATTCTTTAGCGCTGTGGATCTGAAGCCTGACACCCTAGCTATGGTTGAAGCAGATTTGGTTGATATTTGATATTACCTGTTTCTTTTGAAATATCTCTGCTTGCTAATTAGCCAGTCAACTAGCTAACATTTCAGCTAGTTTTTAACCTAGCTGGCATACTTTGTTTAGCACACATTGCAGTCTGTGATGCAGTGAAGGTGTCTGCAGTTTTTCCAGATAATTTAAGTGATTTACTTTTCCCAAACAACCCTAGTTAGTGTCATGGTACCAGTAAGCTAGGTTTCTTCCTCATGTCATCTCAGGGAGTTTTTCTGTTGTCTTTGGCTTGCTAATTAGAAATCTAAATCTATATTGAGATTAATATAAAGCTTCTTTGAGACCATATGCACTGTTAAAAGCACCATTTAAATAAAATTTAATTGAATATTAAATATAAACATTCAATAAAGATAATAAACTGCACAACATTTAACTTAGTATTTTCATTACTTAAACAGCTACAACAAGTAAGCTGTCATGATAATTAGCTAGCTTACTAATGAGGTAGAGAAAACTAAAAACTTAGGCCTTTACTGTAGATTGAGATGGCTACATAAACCAGCAAATCAAATATTTTATCGCTCCTATATAAGCAATATTTATGCACACCTTTTTGCAGTTCATTCATTTGTGCATCTTCAGAAACTGCTTTATCTTGGGCAGGATCATGGTGGATCCTGAGCCGATCTAAGGAACACTGGGTGAAAGGAAGTAATACACCCTGTCACCCAGTAATACACCCTGTACTGGATGACAGTAATCTGAGCTCAGGATCTAAGTAACGTTCCTGTGTTTGTGAAGTGGCGACTCTTCCTGCTGTATGATCTTGCCCGTCCTTTTTCTATTTTGGAAAGGGAATTGCGTTAATTTGTTAAACCTTCTGGGCAAGTTCTGCTACAAAAGTATACAATTACATTACCTCAATTGCTCAGTCCTCTAAGGGCTTATCTTGTGCATTTCCACGTAGCTGAGGGGAAAGAAATGAAATGATTGTTAAGATGGTGATGATGATTCCTCCAAAGGGAAATGGGGTAGGAGGAGGAGTTAATGAGGACATGATAGCAGTGCACTGTATCATGCACCATGTACTGTACAAAAACATTTTGGTTCCCCAAGGTATAAACAATGTAAGTGTACATCAGTGTTGTTAAATATCTTATGTACCTTAATGAAGGTATGTACCTTGTAACTAAAGGTAACTTTGAGGGCACCACCTCAGTGACAAGTCTTTGTACCTTCAAGCCATGGTTTAGTACTCTTTTTGTCTGAGACCGTACTGCAATGAACACAGCTATTTCTTTTTTTATTATCAGGTTCTCTTTTGGTGTGAAGAAATATTGGTAATGGTTGAAAAACTGGAACAGTGCTACTACGCTCCATTTGGGCAAATCACATGCTAGTGGAGATATTTCCTATTGCATTCCATCATTTCTCTCACTCTGTTTCCCTTTTTCGCTCACACAGACACATCATTTCGTCCTAGTTAACTCTCTTCAATGAACAGAATGAGATGATGCAGCGTCTTTTCTGACAAGACTTAGACCAGGATCTGCCCCATACGACACTGCAATCCATCACTATGGGCGCGCATTATTCGCCGTCCTTAGCTGTCAGTCAGCACCATGTCCGCAGCTTCATCCTCCTGATAAACACACATTTGCAGTTCAGACAGGGAGGTCTCCTGTCTGACATCACATTGACTATCTGACACCTGGTGCCCAAACATGCATGATAACAAATAGGTTAGTGACTCCACACAAAAGGTGGCTTGGTACTGCACACGTCGGCAGCAATTCATCACTTATAATTGCACATACCTCCTTGTTTATCTTGTGTCCCGTGGCTACTTCCTATGCATCGCAGGTTGTGGTGTGTACAGGGATTTGCTCTGCTTTTGCACCACGAAACCTGATCTCACTAATTAAACCACCATGTTTTTGAAGGAGGAAAAATGATTAGTGAAAATCAGGCTGGGTTGTACACATGAGACTGGGAGCTTAATAAAGGAGCTTGCAAACCACAAAACACTTTGCTATACCTTTACTCTGTCTACTCAATGTACAAGCTAGTATACAAACTGCTTATACATTTGGCAGTTTAATAGTTGACTTAAGGTGAAAAAGTAAGTCGACAAAGCCCTAAAACCGGGAAAGCTATTCGGGTTACGGGTCGGGTTACGCAGCTGCTTAATTAGATTTTTTTTGGGTGTGTCATTCATATTATGCAAATTGCCTTCATATAATTCCCACTTCTGAGGTTGCCAGATTTTTCTTGAGTAGAGAAAGATGAGACTTTTCAATAGTATCTAGATCACTGTCTTTAAACACAAGCACTTGCAGTTAAGCCTAAAGATAATCAGGGGATAGAAATTGCAGACTGAAGATGCAGAAAGCATTTTTTTTTTTTTTTTTTTTTGGCTGTCAAATGTAATATGATGTAAGATAAAAGCAAGAGACAATTTAAAAAAAAAAAAAGTTAAAAGACTAATATGGTAATAAATGAATGAGAGAAAAGTATTGAAATAAACATCTAATAGGACTCAAGTATGTTGCAAATGTATTGCAGTAATCATTACTGCAGCAGTCGAGATTCAACTATCATTATTAGGCATTTGATATAGCACATTATTATTTTGCTTTTTTAAAATATTGTGCACCAACAATTAATTGTGCACACAGCTTAAAGAAGCCACAAGACATTAAATTGAGGTTGTGAAACCATAATGTTTAACAAAGCATAACCCTGTTTGCAACCCTGGCAGCCAGTACACAACTCCACTGCTGGTTCAATAAAATATCTTAAATGAAATATGTTATTAAAATATGTTAAAATGCGCATTCGCCTTCACACACCAGGGGTAATTTCGAGTAGCCAGTCCACATGTCATGCGTTTGGGAGGTGGGAGGAAACCCATGCCAAAACGGGGATAACATGCACAGAACCTCCACATAGAGTTCAGGATTGAACTGCTGAGGTGGCAACACTACCTTTTGCGCCACTATGCATCCCATTTCTGCTTAACACTGATACGTAATTACAATTGCTAATAATATTGAATCAATTGAATGCACTAATATTAATGTCTAACCAATGCAGAGCCATTTTCTGGAAAGAAAGGACTGTACTTTTCTGTACTTTTACAGGCATTTACAGAAATTTTGCAATTTGTCTGTAAAAGTACAGAATCAATCACTATCCCTCTGATATGCAGTTCAGCTGGTGTAGTGAGGCAACTTGCCAATCACACAAATGGCCATTTGGTTCACTTAATGAGGTACAGGTGCAATAATGTCTAATCAAGTCCAAGTCCCCTTTAAAAAAGATCTTAATTCAAAGCTTTGACCACTGCCTAAAGTCCACATGTAGTCCTCCTCTTGTGCTTTCCTTTCCATGAGACATGAGGCAGATGGTCATGGCAGATTGCAGGTGGACATGTTCTGTGCCAGATTCGCCAGTCACTGGAGTAAACCCACACTGTTGTGTCTTGACTGCAGGCAAGGTTTCATCTGGTTCTCTTCTCTTGACTTCTGTCCACACCTGTGGGATGCCATGAGTCACATCAGGAGACATCATGCCTCTCTGCCTGCCAATGACCCTTCTGCACTAATGAAATAATTCTGGCTTGATTTCCTGGTTGAGTTTATTATATATTATTGAGTGATGTGTATCGGTAAATGCATTACTGGACACTTTATAAGACCAGACCTGTAGCTAAGAGCTTTTACATCATATAATCACAAGAACCCCAAGTCTTAATGGCAGGATTAGTAGTATAACATTATCCATTCAGGAAAACCTGTCTGTCTGACATAATGTTCGTAACTAGCTAGATTGGTGCAATGGATATTACAGAGTGGGTTAAACTTACTTTTGTAGGTTAAAAGTAAACATAACCACAGTTCAGAAATAGCAGTGATGATGGGAACAGATAAAGCAAATAAAAATCAACATACAAGCAGGGACGGCTGGTCTAACTGTACTAGCAGGGCAACTAGTCTTTGAAAGATAATAAGATGTCAATATGAGGTTTTATTATTGGCATCCACATCAGATGATTTTGGTTGAACCAACCAAACAGCAGCACCAATGGTCATAAGAAAAATATACAGAACGCTATGAGTAGCTGAGGCTGGGGCTAATTTTTTTTTTCTTACTCAGACTGCAGATTCAGGAGCATATCAGTGACAGTCGTGTCAGGTCAGGACTGTAGCCAGGATAAAAAATTTAGTGAAGTCTTCATTGTAGAAATTGCTATACCAATTGCTAATTTCTGTTCTTTGTTATGCTATAATTCAATTCTTCCATTAACTGTTCTGTCTCAATATTATTGAGTTAAATATTTTGGTTTATATTTCTCTGAGCGTGTGCTCATCCTCATTTCTCTCTTACTCCTCCTCATTAATTACTTAAAAATACATACATTAAAAATGTACCCAGCAGCTAATGTTTAACTGTAATTACCAAGCTGATTCGGCCAGCAACGTCTGTTTGCATTTTATAAACAACCAATTGCACTCATAAACACTCATATTTAGCCTACATCATATGTTCTGATATAAACCTAAACATTTATATCATAGTTAAGTCAGATGGTTGGAATGTCTCTTAATAAGAAGTTGAAGTCTGGTAGTGCAGCATCACATCAGAGCTAAACATAACAGGTGATTAACTCTGTGAGAAAACCTTAAGCATCTTTCATAGCTGCTTGAAAGTACGTAGTATGCTGTTTCATATGTTTCATATTGAATTTGACAGCTGGAGGTCCAGACCTCTGTACCCTCATATACATATATTAGATTTTAGCCTCCCATCTAATATCACAACCAGCCATCTCTGATTATTAGATATATAACATATCCATTTGTTCTAGCTTATTTGAAGATGATTAAAGAAGAATGTAAATATAGGCTTCTGGTTCTGGGAGTTCTGGGAGCTCCAGATGAAAGATTTGTAATAGACCTTCACCTGTGAAATATTAAAACAGCTCCTACTTTCTGAACAAATTGCACCTCAGTTGAACTGTCATTGAAGAGGCCGTCAGTCTGAAGGAAAGGAATGAAATTGAAGGCTAAAGAGCATTCTAATGATGTTTAAGATTAGGTAATAGGATTTCATAACTCAGGAATAGGGTGTAAAAATACAGTATATCTAAAAGCATCCCAGTAAACACTGTTGGCTCAATAGTGAGGTAGTGGAAGCTGCATCACACCACCCAAGCACTCAGTGCAAAAACAAGACAAAGGCTGGTGAGGGAAGCCTCAATCAGAGGCCAACAATCACTCTGAAGGAGTTACAGAGTACAGTGGCTGAGAGTGGCATGTAGGTGCAGAATCAACCTTTTTAAGAGCTCTGTATAATTGAGGACTGTACTGGAGGGTGGCTAGAAAGAAACTGTTTCTCAAGAAGAGCGATATGAAATCATGTGTGTGACCCAGTGAAGATGTGTTTTTTTTTTGTGATGTAACCAAGATCAAGGTATTTGTTCAAGACAAGTTTTAAAGCACTATGCGGGGCACAAACCTAACACAGGCAAGGCCTCTTGGTTAATACCATCCGTACAGTGAAATATGGTGATGCCAGCATCTTACTTTAAGGACACTTTTCATCCTCAGAACCTGGGCTTCTTTCAAAATTAAAGGGAGAATGGATGGAGCAAAATACAGGGGGATATTACAAGAACACCTGCTAAATAGACTCAAGCTTAAGAGGAACTTCACCTTTCAGAAAGACAGTGGTCCCAAACACAAGACCAAAGCAACTCGGGAGTGGCTAAAAACCAAAATGTGAATATTCTACAGTGGCCAAAGTCCAGATCTGAATCCCACTGAGAATCTTTGGCAATGTTTGAAAATTGCAGTCAAGAAACAGCATCCAAACAACCTGAAGAGCCTGTAGCAAATCTGACAGAAAGAATGGGTGAAATTCACTCCCAAACAGTGTGCAAAGCTGGAAGGAACTTACTCCAACATACCTAAAGCTGTTATTGCAGCAAAAGGTTGTTCTACCATGTCCTAGTCTGAAGCGGTTGAATACTTATGCAAGCAGCATTTTTCACTTATAGCATATTGGTGTGCATTAAAATACTGGCTGGAACAGCCTGGAAAAAGTGTCATTTGTAATGAAGATGAATCTGTTGACTTTTAAGGGGGTACTTTTGCAAGGCACTATATACTGTATGCTTCCTCTGTGGTAGCACAATCACAGCAAGTTCAAATTGCTGTGAAAAAGGGCTGATTTTTTAGAATTAAACCAAGAGATCACCTTGACCAGGTCAGAGGTTTTCGGTACCCCACTCACACACAGACGCACAAGCGCCATTCAGGTCCTCTTTGCTTCATTCTCCATCTGTGGCCATCTGCTAAGTAGACTGAAGGGGAAAGGGACATTGAGAATGAATGAAAGTGAGTGAGTGAGTGAGTGAGTGAAGGTGTGTACGGTTTTCCAGTGGCATGCTTCCTATTATCCAGATATGGGGAAAAGTGTGTATAGGTAATAAATTTTATATATGAAATATTAATTTTCCCATTCTGTGTCTTGTCTTCCTATCATTCTTGCTCTCTCTCTCTCTCTCTCTCTCTCTCTCTCTCTCTCCCACACACATGTTCAGAGACACATAAATGGCCCTTTGAGATTCTGTCAGTATCTGTCATTATACCTGCCTCTAGCTGATAGAGAAAATGAAGAATCAAGACAGGTACACTGTAAGAGGACTTAATGACTGAAACATCATAATAAGTGAATGTTCCTTTCTCTTTTAGCACTTTTTTAGCAAACTGACTCAATCTCCAGAGACATACTACTGCCTATAGGCTGGGGTCATTTAAATACTGCTAAGCAGGAAAGGATGTTTGTGTGTGAGAGGTGACAAGACATCACAACTCCAATGCAGACAGCGTTCTTGTTCCCAGAGGCCGAGTGTGTGCATACATTTGTCACTGCACTGCTTTAGTTTGTCACTCATTTATACCTTGTTCTTCTTTGTTCATTTTTCACTCTAATCTCAGCAGTCGCATTGCTGTCTTATCCCTCTCTCCTCTCCTCCCTGAGAGATATGGAGTGAGGCACTGTGCTCCTGCTCTGAAATATTAAGTGGATTAATGAAGAATTTAACAGCTGCAGAGTCATAAATATAACACAACAAGAGAGAGGGGAGATCAGGCTTGCCAATAATGGGTATATCTGTATCTTTACACTTTAACACACTCAGGAAGACTGTATTTAATGTCCTGCGTTTTAACACAAAGGTCTGATACTAGCGGATGCAGATGTGAGTACAATGTATGACGCCAAGAAGGCTTTTACTTTTAAAAAGACAGAATGAATTGTGTCAGTATTAAGAGTTGTTAGCGTTAGCTTTTATTTATTTTAGTGGAGTCTGCTTACTGATGCATTGTCAGTTGAGGCAGTAAGGGCTCCTCATCATCACTTCATGAAATATATTGTGATGTGATTGTTCACGACCAGGTGGGACCTCCAGGTGGAAACAAAAAAAACCTCATTCAAATGGCCTTCCATCTCATACTTCCTACTCTGGAAGTCTGAGTTGTCATTTGAACATGGCAGCGTCCACAGTGCAAATATGAATAAGTCATGGTTTGATTATGTTGATGTATTTCCTTTTGAAACATGAAATGATATATTGAAGTGTTTGACTGATTTACACAACAGCCAACGGATTTCAAGATACACCACCCTTCCCCACTCTCAACAAACTTGATAGAAGCTTAGTGGACTTTTTCTTAGTGGACATAGCCTTTTTCTAGTGGACCAACTGTAGAGGATTTCTCACCACCTCCTTCATCCATGCCTGTCAACTTTAACGAGGACGATATTGTAGATGGCCAGATGCTGTGTGATTTTGGAGTTATGCCACACAGGTTTGATCTGAGATGACAGGGTCATCACCAGGAGGCATCTGAGTGGTAGGCTAAAGAATTAACATTTTTCATGTATAGTACTTTTGTTATAGAATGTTAGATCAAACCCTAACTAACTAAACCTAATTAACCAGCCCCAATTTGGCAAAATACTCCTCTAAAAAGTGACTGTCACATAACTAAAAGCTTCTTCCAAGTTCCACTCTATTCGAAATGAATATGAAATGAACTCTGATCAATTTTCTTAATCAAAGAATGGGTGGATAAGGGAATATTGTGCCACAACCACAACCAACAAGCTGCTAATGTAGAGCAATACTAATATTTGTGGTGACAAAGTGTATGTTCTAGAGAGCATTTAATTGGATGAACACAAGATGAGTACATGATGATACTCCAGATATATTTTTGTATTGGTTTCCATAACATTAAGACAGAGGTACAAAAAAGCTCTGAAACACTAATTTTGATTTCATGGGCACTTTTTGTTTAATTTTTGACAATTCATACCCACTAGTTAATTCTACTCTACAAATAGGGAAGGTGAATGCTTTCTTTGAGACACATGAAGCAACTCACCAGATACCAACCCAATATCGGCAACTTTACTTATTCTGTTCAATTGTACTGTTTCTTTTCACCCTACAGTGGACCAAGCAAAAAAAAAAGTGCGTGAAATTTAGTATTAATAGTTTAGCAATGGATAAAAAAAAATACAGCAACATGAAAAATAACTTAACATAGAATAGTTTTCCCTTTAGATTTTTTTTAATTTTTTTTTTTTTTATGTGTATGAGGTAAACTTACAGAGAGGTTTTAACCATGGACGTGTCAATGTTGTTCCATTCAGGCCTTCCACAGATAATAGGCTGGCTGTCAAGAAGCTGTGTTAAGATTTTCAACCTGAATGATCTGCCACACGTTTATGGCACCAAAGAACCTGTAGAGTATCGAAAGGAATCCGGTCTAATCATTTCCCCTCACAATGCTTTCTTTCATGCTGCCAGTCATAAGATAACAGCTAATAATAACTAAATAAAGCAGATTAATTATAATTGCTGTATCATTGTCTGGAGGAAACAGAGGCGCTGGCATATGTTGGATTTATTCACCACACACTAGGGGCGTTTTAAATGTCTTTTTATTTTCTGACAGGGCCTGAGGGGGAAAGCAGTGACATGCTGAAGACAGGCGTTTTAAACTCTCAAGATGGCGGGAAATCCCCTGAAACTGGCTCTGAAAAGAATCATGCGCTGCTGTTTGTCTGACGTGAGGCCGCCATTAAGTGACAGAGGAGATCGGAGATCCCAGATCAATAAACGGCTCCAGAATGGATGGGGCTTTCGAGAGCTCCCATGACAACAGTACCTGTTAGAGTGCTCTAAGTGGTACAAAAGGGAGGAGGAGGAAAAATGTGGCGGTGTCTGTGTGAATGGGAGAAGAAAAAAAGGTTGGAAACAGGGGTGTGTCCTGGTTTTTTAGACAAATGGGGCACACTAAAGGTTACTGCCTAATTATGTACAGAACAAGGTTGCATTTGCATTACCTGATTTTTTTTTTTTTTTGTGTGTGTGTGTGTGTGTGTGTGTGTGTGTGTGTGTGTGTGTGCAGATAATAATGATATTACTGTATTGGCTTATTTTAAGAGAGGCAATCTAAATACCCACAACGTTACAATAATATAAAAGTTATATTAGTTCATGGCTATAAACAAGACGATTTTGTGGTAAGTGGTTATGTTTTGTTTTGGAGTGACGCTTCATGTTACCACATTTGACTAGTGCCACAGACTCTGATGCGGTGAGAATAATTGTAAATTTCTCTGTCTAGCTGTCTTTAAACATTCTGTTTTCATCGACTTGTCATCATTTTTTAAAGAAGACATGATGTTACTTCACTAATTAGACCAGAGAGAGTAAATGAAATAAGAAAATCTTTATAAGTCACTGAAAACTGTCTCCTTCCTCACTGAAGTGCATTAGTAAATAATTTGTATAAATACATGTATTTGGTTGCAACAGAGGATCTGGTACTAAAGCAGAGATTTACGGCTTTTTTTTTTTTTTTTTTTCTTCATCCGTTGATTGCTATTCAGTTACTGCTGAAGTACCTTCCTGTGTTCTCATCTGGATCAAAGCTCATTGATGACTTGCTTTAAATAAAAACGCCTGCCAAATGAGTAAATGTAAAAAAGGACCAACAGTGGCAGGTCCAGTGCTTGACAGCAGAGTGGGGCAGGCTAAAATAATAATCAATATCCTTTTAATCATCAGCCTTATGTACCAAAGTATACACTCACCATCCACTTAATTAGGAACACTTATACACCTGCACATTCATGCAGTTTCACCTTCAACAGTCTCTAGAATTTACACAGAATGGTATGAAAAACAAAAAAAGGCTGAAACACCTTGGTGATGAGAGAGCTCAGAGGAGAATGACCTGACTGGTCTGATCTGACAGGAAGGGTAAGCACTCTTTACAGCTGTGGTGAGCAGAAAAGCATCTCAGCATGCGCAAAACATCAGACTTTGATGTGGATGGGCTACAACAGAGGAAGACAACATCAACTTCCACTCTTGTCAGCCAACAACAAGAATCTGATGCTATCATGGGCACAGACTCATTGAAACTGGACAACTGAAGACTGGAAAAAGAGCAGGTGAAAGCAATCTTGCCATTTTCCTCCGACCTCTCCTATCAACAAGGCATTTTTACCCACAGGACTGAACCCACAGAACACTTAGTGGTTTTTTTTTTTTGCTTTTCAAACCATTCTGTGTAAACTCTAAAGACTGTTGTGTGTGAAAATCCCAGAGATCAGCAGTTTATGAAATACTCAGACCAGCCCATCTGGTACCAACATCCATGCCATGGTTATAGTCACAGAGATCACACTTTTCCCCATTCTGATGTTTGATTTGAAAATGAACTGAAATTCTTGACCTGTATCTGCATGATTTTTTGCATTGTACTGCTGCCACATGATGGGCTGATTAGATAATGGCATGAATGTTCAGGTGTACAGGTATTCCTAATAAAGTGTATATTGTTAGCCTCCTCAAATCTATGGAGGTATGAAGATAATGAAACATGGAAAAAAGCAAAAGTGTCTAGTTGAGACCATTCGCTTTGTGTAATCTGTCGCTTCGTAGAAACACTAGGAAACAACACCAATTTGCCTTCTGTCACCAAAGAAAAAAGCCATGAAGAAGTGGCACATGTCAAACACATCAAAAGATTGATAGCCTAGCATAACCGATATTATTAATGATGAGTGGTTATGACTGATAACATCCCTTTGGCTCTTCCCGTCTGCAAAGCTCCAAATCGACTTTCCTTGGAGCAAACTCCAGAGCATTCAAAATAAACCCATGGGTGCCCCATTTCCTGTTAATATTACATCCCTAAACTGCTCATTCAGCTCCCTGTATGGTAAATCTGACAGTAATTACTCAAAAATAATTTGCTCTAAGCTGCTCCACAGTTTAAAACTCTTACCAAGCAAATCAACCCTTAACACGCTATTGACTGTGCATGAAAAGCCATTATTGAAATCATTGCTAGTCTAATTTATTTCGAGAGAAAACAAATATAGGAAGGAAAGAGCCTGAGAGAAAGTGGACAAGGACAGACTCCAGATTTATTCAGACAAACATTTTTTTTTTTCATGAAACGGTTTTACAGATGAAACTTTCGGAAAAATCAAATCCAAATTAATAAAGAAATAAATAAATAAAACCTGAACAAACAGAAAGGGATTCAGCCCAGAACATCAACATTCCAGCAGGACTCAGGATCAGGGAGAGGAAAGGAGGGAAAAGAAGACAGGCATAAAACTGAGAACACTAGTACACACTCTGAAAGAGAGAGAGAGAGAGAGAGAGAGAGGAAGAGGGAGAGAGGAGAGGAAAGGGTCTACATTACAGTTAAGACTACAGGGGACTTATACACCCAATATCTGCAATGCAAATGGACAAAGCCACACTACTGTATTATATTACATCATCATTTTAGTACTCTTTTATTTTTTTTTAAAATCTGTTGTCTTTATCGACATCTTTACAAAGTAAAAAATATAGAGAATTAACAAAGAAGACTCTTGCAAATATGGCCATTTACTGTAATTGGTGCATTAGTGGTGTCTGCAATAGCATTAGCAGTACTGTTATCTGTGTGTGTGTGTGTGTGTGTGTTGTAGGGATGATTACTGAATTAACAAGGCAATTCATTGGTGCAGGAGCGAACCAATTCATGGAGAGGTCAGAGCTTCATGCTGAAGCAGGACAGACACTGGACGGTGGTCAGTAGTGACCTAACAGACAGCAAACATCACTGCTTTCTGATGGACAATGAAGATGTCGACTGTACAGCTATTTAAAGTCAGGGTTCTCAAACCTTGCCTGCTAGGAACCCCTAATTTAACTATTAAATAAGTACCCAAGTGTTTCAATGAATATTAGTATAATCCAACTTTTTAACTATTAGACTCATTCTTCAAATGTGTAAAAAAAAACTATTTTGGCTATTTACTGCAGCCGTAGATGTTTTTATTCCTGAATTTTCCACCATAAACACATTAGCTCCATGTTTGCATTATTCAGAGGCTATTTATTTTTAAGTTATTGAGCTTTGAAATAAATACTTTCAAAAGTGGCCAGTCAAGCAGGATAATAAGTAAAATAAATATAATGAGCTCATGAGAAATTAGTAGGAATTGTAACAAACGAGAGCAATATGGTTAGTTTCATTTGTTTGATATCATAACTAACCTTCACAACTTTGAATATGAACTGTGTTGGGCGAATTAGGATTTACTGAGTGTGAGAGTAAATTAGGATTTACTGAGTGTGAGAGTAAATTAGGATTTACTGAGTGTGAGAATTCAGCAAATGCTTTCTTTACCTCATTTTGAGAGATTATATTGAAGGTTTCTATTCAGTTATACTAATATACTCTACTCTCTTTAAATAAGCAATGTCTCTATCCTGTGCGTAATACTATGTAGAGTTGCATCAATAAATATATGCATCCATAATAACAACTTAATAATGGATTGTGATTTTCATCACTGTAACGAATTTTTAAAAAGAAATTACCCTTGGTTATACCTTATTGGCCCCTGAGAGTCACCAAACACCACTTTGCGAGCCACTGATTTACAGGTCAGACATGCAAACTGACTAAAGTGTATTTTCATGTCAAAGATAGATAACGGGAGAGCATTATATATTCCCATATAGATCATCATCATCATCGTTTCTCCCTCTGTTCCTCAGACATGCTGATAAATATCTCAGGGATGCATGTAAGTGTGGCTCTGAGAGACAGAGACAAATACACTGAATTGAATGCTGTGATGTAATCACGTCTGCTATCAGTAACGAAATGCGCTATAATCCGTCTCCTCGCTGATCAGACTCCACAGAGGGACACGTCATTATGATTAAGCGCATGTGACAGCTTTAATCTGATTTATTAAATCTGGCACTCAGGTCTGAGTCTTAGAGCCTTAAAACATCCCCTTAAAACTGACACTACTATTTAATCACCAACTTTCTCACCTAGTCTCATGGTGTACATTTATACATGGATCTACCCCAAGTGTGATTTATCTCTGTATGAGGGAGGGGAGCAAAGTCCTAGTTCTAATGGGTTCTATTCAAAACTATGCAGTTTTTTTGTTCTTTACACACCATGCTGACGACTGAGCACAGCGGGGGGAAAAAACTGCATATACAACATCCATTTTTCTTAAGAGACTGTCAAAATAAAATGTTGCCTCCTTCGAAAGGAAGTGGGAAAAAGTGTCACAGCCAGGTTAACAAAAGCACCCAGCTTGACACTGAAGGGGCCATGAAGAGTTTTTTTGTCCACATCCATTATTTCTATTTCAGAATGAGAGCGCATTTAGTGGAACTGTGTGAAGGGCAGGCTTAAAAACTTGATGGTGTGTCACACACCAGCATTCATACACTGCTGGGGAATGTTCCTAACCTTTCTCTCACATAAGGAACTTTGAAAAAATATGAGAGCAAGAATGAATGAAAAAGAATAATTGCTTAAATCAAACATTTTTACTCATGTCAGAATTGGAGTGATGCAAGTTTTGGCTACTAATTTGTTTGGATACACACACAGACACAGACACAGACACAGACTTTTCTGCTTTTCCACTGGACAGTGTAGTATGGTATGGTATGCTTACTAACCCGGATTCAGAACTGTCTGCATCCTGCTTGAGTACCTGTGTCCATTTCCTTCAAAAGTACTTGGGAAAATAGAAGGAGTTCTCTAGAGGTTGTGGGTTGATGATGCCATTTCCCAAGCAACGCTAGTGCTAACATCTGACACTAACGATAATAGCAACAATGGAGGAGCTACATGGTATGGTTTTTCAGCTACTCTGCATTTGGAATTCTATGAAGAGACATAAAACAGTCCAGTAGCGTTCTTAATTTTTTTTGAAAAATTATGGGTGACTCACGTGACAATGCCGTGACAAAGACATTTCAACAGTCAAAAGTTCGCACCATTTCTGGCTCCCAGTTGAGTTTTCTTGATGCCTTGGCAAGAAGGGTACCCAAATTCAGCACTGGTATTTGTGGGATCATGGATTAGTTACAGTACCATGAGCTCACCCTACCACACTGTCCGGTGGAATAGAAACTTTTGTTAATAGAGATTTGTGGTAGCACTGTGGCGACCATCCAGCAACAGAATGAAGCAGAGCGTCAGCAAACAACAGCAGTATCACAAAATAAAATGCTCATTGGCTTTTTATTAGCCACCAGCTGAGAAAAAAAAACATCACCTTCTTCTCGCCTCCACAGTGGGGAACATGCATAGGCCCGTCGAGTGTCTCACTAGAGCCTCCTAAAACACACCAGAACTTTTAATAATTCTCGCACATTGTATCATATTTTTACTTATCTAACGACATTCCACACCACCTGAAGAACCTTCTAGAACTTCTAGGAGTCTCCTAGAAGGCTCAGGTGAGAGACTCTGGGATGGAGGGAGAAATAGTGCCTCATCTGTCTGAAGAGAAAAAGAAATATTTACAGCCGCAGCTCTCAAATGGCTTCAGGAGCTCTATGGATGGAAAAAAAACACAGAAGAAAGAAAAAAAACAATACGAAGAAACGTTGGTAATGAAAAAAAGGGTGGGAGCATATGGTTGCCATTTCCAGATACAGAATGTGTTAATGCAGCTAAGAGAGTTTACATTGTTTTTTATATTGTTTAGAACAGCCAGAAAACAGGATACAGACAAAAAGAGAAGGAAAAAAATAAAAAAGGGAAAAAAGAATACAGGTGATGCAGGTTATAGTTATTGATTTTTTTTTTTTTTTTTTTTTTTTTTTTTTTTTTTGAGATTCTGATCCAGATCGTGAGGTTGGAATGGCTTCAGAACTGTGCATTACAACCGGGGTCCCTGGTTGGCCAATGGGAGATGGGGGGTGGAGCTACCAGATGTAGCCAATCTCATCTTCTTTGTCATCCTCTTCGTCTTCATCATCCTCTATGGCCCCACGGGGACGGAGCCTGCCCCGCTTCTCCTTCTGTCTGCGCCGCCTGTTCTGTGGAGGCTCCTCCTCCTCTTCCTGGTCATCGAGAAGAATGACGGCTCCTCCGCTGCCAAAATCCCCGGAGGTCTCCTGATCCTCCTCTATACACACACACACACACACACACACACACACACACAGATGGTGAAATAGGCAATCAGCTGTTAGACAGATATGAGATCAGTTATGACAGTGGAAGATGAATGGATAGCTGGTAGAGCAAGAAGGAAGAGTGCCATTATTTATCTACTATAGTCTTTTTACTGTGATGGGATAGACAAACAGCACCATCCTGAATTATGGGTCCTCTGATGACTCATAAAGCAAGCTCAGTAAAATTACACACAAACACACAGGCACATGTCTGATATCCTTCATTCAATAATGATCACGAATGTCTCAAACGCCAGAGCCTACAGCAAACATGCTATGATGGGCTACGATGGGCTATGTGTATTGCTTTATGTACCCCACTGAAGCAATAAACCTGTCCTCACTTGTGTAATTATGGATTGGGCAGGAACCTACCGCAGATCGGGTTGCCTTGTTTCCTGGAGCCTGCAATTTCATTGCCGTATTTATCGACACACCAACACTGGCCTGTGCTGCCGTGACACTGCGTAGCCTTAAAGTAGCCATCCTCTGTACAGCGTGGGACATATGCTCCTAGAGGAGAGGAGAGGAGAATCACACATTTGCAATATATGTGGTGAGCTGGGAAAACACGTCACTGTGGCTGAATTCTGCCAAACAGCAAAAACGGTGAAAAATCGGATTTTAGTCAAAACTGGATTTTCTGCCTATAACATACACTGTTGACCTGGCCTTCCCCAAACTGTTGCCAAGTTGGAATGTACAGAATGTCTCTGTATGTCTCTGTATGCTATGAGGTTATTATAACAGCAAAGGGAGATTAAATCTGGAACGGAAAGTTCAAAAATTACATACAAGTGTTATGGTCATGTAGTGTACTTTTACACCTCAGCTTTAAGAAACCATAAATATATTTTTTTTTACCAAAAATCATGCTTTGTAAGAGCCAGTTTAAAAGAAATGCAGTCAGTTTGTCTAAAGATAGCTAAAAAGCAGCATTTTTCTATTTTAGATGACTGTTCATCTCCTTTGACCTGGAAGAAAGGACAAGTGGATGACAACCTCCTGGCAGTGACCAGGCTGATAATACAGGTAAATATGTTGAGCCTACAATATAATTGTGTTTAATGTAGCCTATGTTTAGCAACACTCAACAAATTTCCCTTATTTATTGACCTGGCCACTGCCATTTCCAGGATGTTGTCATCCATTTATCCTTACCTTCTCAAGTTGTGGTCTTAGCAAAACCTGCAGGTGGCCAAGTATTTCTCTACACCAATTTCGCAGACATATCGGGGTATGCCATTCCATTATCAAACATTTTAGCTGTCACATCTTTCTGACATCTTTTGGTTATTTTCCACATGACTTCCCAGTTCAATCCTTATACGTATCTGGTGACCTTTGCATATATGGATGAAAGGAGTTTTAAAAAGATGCCTTTTTTTAGATTTGGATTTTTTTTTTTCCGTATTTTCTCATTTTACTGAGAATGGGACGGAAAATGGAAAAAGAAAAAGTGGAGAATTCAGGTTGAGATACGTGTAAACGAGAAACCTATTTCAGTTCAGGGAAAGCTGTAGTTTTCAGAACTATATATAGTTTAAAAAAAAGTCACTTCACAAATGTGAAGGGTTTGCCCAGACCACCACACATGTATTATTGATTCATGCATTAAACAACCTACAGGGTGTCCCAAAAGTCTCCATACAGGGTGGAAATGAACACTTTTTAGCAACATGTCTTCCAAAATCTTTCATACTTAGTTTATATTATATATTTTTTCCTCAGATACGAATGCCTTTACGAATGCCTTTGACAAAAGAAGGACGTATTGAAATCATTCTCATGGCTGGCTCGGGAAGCCGTGGCAAGGTTGCGGACATGCGATTACATTACAATAACACCAGATGTGTTAACAAGAGTTCATCATGAGTGGGAGAGATGACTCTGAGTGTGTTTACAAAGAAATGGTAATCATGTAGTTGTTTTTTTTGTAAATAAAGTTACATTTTGCTAAAAAGTGTTAATTTCCCGTGTATGGAGACTTTTCGGACACCTTGTACAAAAAACACCATTGTGACATAAATTCAATCTGCCATTTTACAACATTATATCTGAACTAAAAGCATCGTCATTTATTATATAACTCCTGCTGAGACCAGAAAGACAGGTTTGCCCTGCATTGTGCATGAGCCCAAGCAGGACAGCTGCAGCAGATTCTGGGCCTTAGGCGGTAGATATCACTAGTGCTGATTGGATTTCACTGTCTAAACTGTGACTCCCACACTCTCACCCATATTAATGCACACTCAGGCGGTTGTTTTTCAGCCTGTGTTATGGCATGAGTTATGAAGCAGTTATGATTGTACGGATTATTGATGCCCGTTGGGCCGAATGGGACCAGGGGCGGGAGCTCTGGGTGAGGGTGTCAGCGAGAGTGCACGTTATTGATCGCAGAGGAAAATATCAAGTGTGGACGCACATAAATCACACCGAAAGCCATTACGATTCAAATCAATTATAGCCCCACTTCTGCAAGGCTTCTGCAGCAAGGCACACATGAACACACACATACACACACGCGCAAGTGCAGACACACACTCAGACAGACGGCCACAGTCGGATGCTTTTTGTGGATGATGGAAATTAAAGTCTGTTCATTATTTTGGACGAAATAAATCTCAGGCTTAATGACTGACCCACCTATGAGAGACTTCCGTCGGCTTTGAGTGTGAATCCTATTTATTTCATTCTGACAAGGCAGACCTGGGGAAATGAGACACACACACACACACACACACACACACACACACATTAGCAAATCTATGCCAATACATTTAGTTAGTGTTATAAATGTAGCCCATTTGAAGTAAAATTATAACCCTGCTTTTTCTATTTCTATCAATTTCTCTCAATTTCTCTCAATTTCTCTCTCTCACCATCTGGTTTCTGGAAGCAATAGCACCACTCGTTGTTGGACAGCTTCCCATCCTTAAAGGAGTCACAGGAGTTGAAGAGTGGGCGCATACACAGCTCGTACTTGTCCAGATAAATGGCGCTGAGCTCTGACTGGTCGAGCAAGAGATCATAGTTCATATCCAACTTGTTGAACATCCAACCAAGAGAGTCTTTACAGATGGGGAGGATGCTGGTGTCAAAGCCTATAGGAGGGAGAAGAGAGATTTTTGCTGTTGTATTCATAAATACTGTCACTAGGACTCTTATTCACAATGTACTCATACTGAACGGCCTTTCAACACATTGTACTGACTTCTTCTAAAATTGCAATTATAAATAATCCTACTCTCCAATGTCTTCCAACTATAAATGGTGTCTAAACATACAACAGACTACAAAACATGAACTTGCAAACACAACACAAATACACACAAGGTCATGTGCTTACGTCCTTGACCGTTGTCATTGGCAGAAGTCTTCAGATCTCGGTTGGCGTCCATGTGCAGGACACCGAACCAGTCCTTCAGTCTAGAGGCCAAACTCCTCAGATCAGCATCACTGCAAGCTGGAAACACACACACACACACACATATATATATATATATATATATGCACCTTGTCATGCCAAGAAATCTCATTATCTTATTATCTGTAACAGAAGCACAAGATAAATTAGTGCCCCTTCTCAAGCTGGTTAGATGCCAAAGTAACGAGGCATGAAAAGAATCCTGACTCTCAGACCTTTTTCTATTTGAAAATAATCTGCAGATGAAAGCACAACAGTGCAATCGTCTACTGCTGGATGCCTGGAGATGAAAAAAATCCAGTAAACAGCCATGGAGAAATACCTGCAGCAATCAAACATGCCATGTACTGATGGAGCACAATAAAGCCCAACATCATAAAACGAGTCTCCGCCAATACGCCTTCCATTACATTTCACCTGTCTAATCTTCACTTTCATCAGCCAACGTGCACCATACCGTTCAGAAGTGCAGACTTTTATTGGCTATTTGGGACAAGTTCATCTCATGCAGTTATCAGTCAGAGATATAAAAATGAAAAAAGAAAAATGAGCAATAATGCCATGGTCTGAACTGCAGTATAGACAACAGAATTGGACCCAGTGCAATAAAGAAATGGTGGGTGAGAGTGTATGAGGCACCTCAAAGCCTCACGCAATACAGTACACCAAAATGTAGCAGCTCTGGGGGAAATAAGAAAAAAAGAATAAAAAACCTGAGCATTTGGAATTTATTCAATGATTTGCCCTGGTTGACTTGAGCTTTATTGACAGACAATTAAACTAGCATTTTGTTAGTTCTAGCCTCATTCTCAGGTCGTGAGGTTACCCCCATCATTCAAAACATATTTGGTAAAGTTTTGCAGCACAGATTTGCTCTCTCTGGTGAGATACTGGTGGGTTTCTGTCTGCCTGTTTCTAAGAACATATTGAAGAAAAAAGATTTTAAAAAAAAACAACAAAAAGTGAAAGTGGTGTACAGAAAGATGATAGTGGATTTATCAAATACAATATAATATAATATACGATGTGTGTGTGTGTAACTGTGTGTGCATAAGAGTGCTTAGATGATGTTCTTTGGGTAGTTTCTGAACAAAACAGCTGTTGATCTAATGATAAAAAAAAAACTTTGGTATTACTTTTTACCCAACAATATACACTCTGAAAACAAAAACAAATGGGTACATTAAGGAAATGTGCAGAATTTGTGCCACTCTGAATATCTAGTGATTTTTTTTTAACTGCTGACAAAAAAAGTCGTTTGAAGTAGGTGTTTAAGATCACCAGCCTCTGTAGAATTCATTCCCAGATGTTACTACTACACAGATGAATAAAGTTTAGTAAAAAGTCAATACTCTGGTGAGATTTAATACTGAAAGCTGTTTTAAGCACTTAAGCTTGGCTTACTATTCGGTTATTTCTCTTCAAACACATGATTAAATTGTTGAGTAACTAGTGGAAAATGAAAAGTGGAACTGAGTTACATGAGTAAGGAATGTTCTAGACATTAAAGTGGTTAACCGTGTATCATTTTTACACTGAACTGCAGATAAAAGTGAACACAAATCTGCACAATTCAGTTCAATTCTTTTCAAGTATTCAATTCAATACCTCATCATTGTACCCCAGTGTTATTGAATTCTCGATTCTGATTGGTCAATAGGTCATGAACTTTCCATAACAGCAGCTCTGACTTTAGTTCTGGCTCTAATGCAAATCGCAGGTTTATATTAATTCAAATCAATTCAATTTTATTTTGTATAGTGCTTTTAACAATGGACATTGTCATAAAGCAGCAAATCTGGATATAAAATTTTAATTTAAATTTATTCCTATTGAGCAAGCCAGAGGCAACGGCAGAAAGGAAAATCTCCCTGAGATAACAAGAGCAGGAAACCTTGAAAGGAACCAGACTGAAAAGTGAACCCATCCATAGTGCGATTATAAATTATTTCACGTCTGTATCTGTATATGAGAAAGTCGAGCAGTGCTAAGTGTGTTAAAAGGAACTGGAGTATGAGCAACATTAGAGTTTTAACTTTAAGTTTCTTGTATCAAACAGAATGCTTATTATTAATGCCATCTTTCTTGTATGTTATTGTTTCCATAGTAACAACTTACACAGGAAGTTGTATTGCGGACACATCACATTAACAATAAAAAAAAGAATGTGTGTAATTGGTGATATGGTGATGTGTTCTGTGAGATGGGTCTGTGAGATGTTTAGCAATGTTTAGAAGGAGTCTCCAGTGTCAGTGCTCTGTAACAGACAGAGGTAACGCTGTAACTTTTAGCTTTCTGCCACAGGAAAGTCTTCAGGACTTTGCACTGTGTGGTTTATCGGTAACATGAAAAGCTGCATTTTTGTGTCTTATTAGCTTCAAGAGAAAGAAATAAAGAGACGCTGGTAAAGGAAGGACTATTTATAGCTGCTATCATGTCAGGGATAACAGGAACGTTGATTATATTCCTACAACAGCATGCTCAGCTTGTTTTATTCCTTACATAATTCACTGTTCACACCTACCACCAGTATAGAAAGACAGAGAGAGAGAGAGAGAGGCAGAGAGAGACTAGAAATGAAAAGAAAAACGTGCAGAAAAATTTGATCAGCTTTCTGCCAGTGTTTGTTTCTGTGCCTCAGCTCTGGACTGCGTGGAAGAGAACCCAAGGTGTCTGTGTGTGAGAGAGCAAGACGAATGGAGACAGGACTTGATGTGTGTAAGTGTGTTTCTTATTCCGTACCTGTTCAAAGCTCACACCTCCTGTCTCATACATAAATGCCTGCAGGCCAAGCGTACACTCATGTTGTGAAACCCGTGTGCTGACTTCTCCCTTTCATCCTTCTCCATTCTCGCTCCTTCCAT
The DNA here is from genome assembly GCA_022985145.1 of Pangasius djambal. Classification (NCBI taxonomy): domain Eukaryota; kingdom Metazoa; phylum Chordata; class Actinopteri; order Siluriformes; family Pangasiidae; genus Pangasius; species Pangasius djambal. Next base: position 9,012,744 of record CM040983.1, read on the forward strand.
CCTGCTGCCTTTTTATCCCTCACTATCTGTAGCCTGTCCCTCCATCTTATTCACATTCCCACATTTTTTACAATGGAAACTGTTCTGGAGTTGAATTTGCTTTGTTTTTCTCTCAATGTGGAATACATCATGGATTTTCTTTTTTCAGGGTAAATAAGAGGGTGAGTCAAATGAAAACCTTAAAAGTGTGACATAAATGAGAGAGGTACCACCATGTACCAGTGCCACATAAAGCATACAATCACCATCCATTTTATTAGGAATATCTGTCCACCTGCACATTTATGCAGTTATCTAATCAGCGAATCATGTGGCAGCAGCACAATGCATAAAATCATGCAGATACAGGTCAAAAGCCTCAGTTAATGTTCACATCAGAATTGGGAAAAAATGTGATCTCTGTGACTATAAGCGTGGCATGGGTGTTGGTACCAGATGGGCTGGTTTGAGTATTACAGAAACTGCTGATCTCCTGGGATTTTCACACACAACAGTCTCTAGAGTTTACACAGCATGGTGCAAAAAACAAAAAAAAGCTGAGTGAGCTGCCAGGAAGGAATACAATAACTCAAATAAGCACTCTTTACACCCGTGGTGAGCAGAAAAGCATATCTCAGTGTGCACAAAACATCAACCTTGAGGTTGATGGGCTACAACAGCAGAAGATTGGGTTCCACTCCTGTCAACCAAGAACAGGAAGCTGAGGCTATCATGGCCACAGACTCACTGAAACTGGACAGTTGAAGATTAGAAATAAAAAAAACTGTCTTCAAGGTTTGATGTATTGTGCATTCTGAGATGCTTTTCTGCTCACCATGCTTGTAAAGACTGCTTATTTGAGTTAATATAGACTTCCTGGTAGCTCAGGCCAGTCTGGTCATTCTTCTCTGATCTCTCTCATCAACAAGGTGTTTTGGTCTGCAGACCCTCCACTCACAGGGTGTTTTTTGTTTGTTTTTCACACCATTCTGTGCAAACACAGAGACTGTTGTGTGTGAAAAAACCCAGGAGATCAGCAGTTTCTGAAATATTCTAATCAGCCCATCTGGCACCAACAACCATGTCACGGTTAAAGTCTCAGAGATCACACTTTTGCCTCATTCTGATGTTTAATGTTAACTGAAGCTCTTGACCTGTATCTGCATGACTAGAGGAATTCAGACATTTCCATATATCAAGTTTTTCATTTGACTGACTTTCTAAAGTTTTGTGAGCTAATAAATACAGCACACATGTTTCATATAATACATACTTTAGAAATTATTTGGCATTTACACCATAGCTGCAGAAAATATTCAGAAAAATATCCTATATCGAGGTTCCATTTACCATGTAACCATGACAACAGACATAGATAATGGTTTTGTCTAACCTATATTTATTACCCATTTGTCTAACCCATATTTATTTACCCATTATCACCTTCGATATTATGTTGCTAAATGACAAAAAAAAAAAAAAAAGAATAACTTTGATTTTCACAAGATGGAATGATTCATAGGCTTCAGTGGATGGAAGTGATTTCATGAAACACCTATAGAGATCAGAGAACAGAGTCATTTTCAGAATATGGTGAAAAACCTGTCCCTTAAATTACTGGTCATGACATAGTTTAAAAAAAAAAATAAAACAGTTCATGTTGCCGCATTTAACACACATCGTTGTATCACTTCAAAGGCTCCTAAGCAATAAAAATAGTTTGATTCTTTATTATTGTATACATCTTTATCATCTTTAGCAAATTTCCTTTGAATCTGTCAAGTAATGAACACATTTAAAAATTATGCCTTATTCATTTTAATGTCACAGTCTAAATATACTGCAAGTATGACGTCTATTATATAAGTAAATTAGCAGAATAAAATCTTTTTTTAATAATACAAATCAATAAAAATAACATTTGTCGCTGCTTTTGTTGTCAAAAACGTGTAAACTAGAGTTTTCTGCCATACTCGTCAATTTATTGATGCTGGTGTGATTCCTGACGTGTGCTTTGAGATGCTGTTGATGCCATTTTGGAAAATACATCTTTCTTTTGACATTGATGATTTGACATGAATTTGAAATTTGACATTGGTGTTACTGTCAGTGATGCAACAATTAATAATTCCATTGATTTAATGTACAGGCACCATATTGCAGATCTAAGAATAATAATTATTCACTCAAAAATATTTTTTTATTACAGTTTTATTATAATTATCAAACAAAATATGAAAACCTAATTCAAAATTTGAACACTTTTCTGGTCAGAAGGTCACCCTATTTTGAGAATGACCCAAGAAGAGTTTCATAATGTAGCATTTATAAAATGATGAATAAACTATTACTATAAAAATAAAAATATAAAAATAATGTATTTGCTGCGCATTTGAAATTATGAAAAGAAAACAAAAACACTGAGACGGCACAAGGCAGAAATTTTCCCCGTCATGACTTGATTTGAAACATTTAAACACACACACACACACACACACACACACACACACACACACACACACACACACACAGAGTTATGAATAAATCCATATGCAATATGGTGAACAATAAGAGTAACTTATTGTGTTAGTTATCATTATGCCTTGTTAAGCCATGTACTTTGAAATTACACCATAAGTAATATTATAATATTATAGTATTAGAGTTAATGAAATACTGATGTTTGTTTCAATGTTGCATTAGCCAGTGTTTATTCCATTCAGAAGTAAAAAAAAAATAAACCTACATAAATTAGCATCAATTAAATTACAACATGTTATTAAATGTTGATAATCAGCTGAGCTCAGATCCTTGGGTGTAAATGCTGAAACACGATCCAGTGTCAGTTATGAATTCCACCAATTAACCACTAAGAACTTGTTAATTGAGGCATTCATTCATGTTGGATCGGAATAAACATTAACACAGGTGTTCATTATTTAGTTAACATTCGAATGAAAAAAGAAAAAAAATTCATGCAAGTGATAATTGCTGTGTTAAAATTATTTACGGTTTATAAGTTCATGCTTTGCTAATCTTAACTAATGAAGTAAATAATTTACGTTAAAGGAGCCGTAATGTTAAAAAAAAAAAACCTGGAACACAGGCAAAACTGAAATCTACACACACACACACACACACACACACACACACACACACACACACACACACACACTTACACATTTGGTGTGCACTCATGCTGGATGCTGCACACGAACTCCCAATTGATTTTAGCTACAGGAACATATTAAGCAAGAAAGAAGCAAAACCTCTTTGCAGGATGAACCACTGATGTGCAGTTTACTAGGCAATTCTGCTAAGAAAGGAAAAGCCAAATATAACACATCAATTTCAGTGTGTATGTGTGTGTCCATTACTGCCCATTCGTGACACTATCTCCAATCTCAAATGACACATTTCTATGCAGACGTTTGAAACACTGGCCCAGAAACCACAAACACACACATAAGCACGGAAAATAATGTGCTATCTTTGACTCCTCGGGATGAAATGTTAAAATTAAAAATCTCTATACTGTTCTATTTACATTCCCTGCTGATCAGCCGTGTGGTGTATACATCATTCTTTTGTATACAGTATAAATATAGACATGAGTTATTTATTAATATACTTAGCACTGAAAGCTTAGGCAAAGGAGCATTAGAGAAGCCACCTGAAAACAAGATGAAAACAAACAGCTAGAGAAGCCACTCAGAGCCCGGACCTCAACTCAGCCGAACACCGCTGGGATGAATTGGAATGCTGACTGCACCTCAGGCTGCCTGACCTCACTAATGCTCTTGTGGCTGAATGAGCACAAATCCCCACAGCCATGCTCCAAAATCTAGTGGAAAGCCTTCCCAGAAGAGTGGAGGTTATTATAACAGCAAAGGGGAACTAAATCTGGAATGAAATGTTGAACAAGCACATGTAGGTGTGATGGTCAGGTGTCCACAAACTTTTTGTCGTGTAATGTATCATAGAAAGTATCCGACTTTACACCTGCTCTTATGCGATTATGGTCCTGAAAATTCACTTCCTAACTAGTTGGTTCATTAGTCTAAATTTACAACTAGAAGTGTACAACCTGGTGGTGCATTTGAACATTTCTGGTATGTAGGAAAGAAACTATGCCAAGCAAAACTCTCATTTCTGTTTTGTGTTTGGTTGAGTGGACTATAGCATATTTCCTGACTGATTCACGTATCCAGTTGACTGAGCCCATTATGCACGCCTATCTGGGTACATAGAAAGATACAAAATGCTCCTGTTGTGTTGCTGAAGGAGAGAGCACTGACATTCAGTTCTCAATCTCTAAAATTAAAGCAATATATATATGTGTATATATATATATATATATATATATATATATATATATATATATATATATATATATATATAATCTGTGTGTATCCTATTGAAAACTTCAGCTCTCTTCATTAACTTGGCCATGCATAACAGAGTCAACAGCAAACGCACATAAGCAAATCCTCTCACATAGTCAACCAAAAAAAACCAAGATGCTTTAGTCTTTTATAAGTGTGTGTGTGTGTGTTTGTGAGTATGTGGGTGGGCAGGAGGTCATGAATTCATTTGTATGTGTGTTTGAGAATGTTAGTGTGTTTGAGAATGTTCATTTCATCTGAAACTGAGTTGCTAGGGGAGACTTTTTTTTTTTTTTTTTTTGCCTGTAACCTATATGAATCCAGGGCAGAGAAGGATAGAGAATGTAATCTTTTGCATTCTGCCAAGAAACAGAGAGAGATATCAGGCCATTGTATGTGTTACTCCCTACTGGGTATGTGCATATGTGTACAGTGCATCCGGAAAGTATTCACAGCGCTTCACTTTTTCCACATTTTGTTGTTACGGCCTTATTCCAAAATGGATTAAATTCATTATTTTCCTCAAAATTCTACAAACAATACCCCATGATGACAACGTGAAAGAAGTTTGTTTGAAATCTTTGCAAATTTATTAAAAATAAAGAAAATCTAAGTACATAAGTAAAAAAAAAACACAAGTACATAAGTAAAAAAAAAAAAGTATTCACAGCCTTTGCTCAATACTTTGTTGAAGCACCTTTGGCAGAAATTACAGCCTCGAGTCTTTTTGAGTATGATGCTACAAGCTTGGCACACCTATTTTTAGGCAGTTTCTCCAATTCTCTCAAGCTCCATCAGGTTGGATGGGGAGCGCCGGTGCACAGCCATTTTCAGAACATCCAGAGATGTTCAATCGGGTTCAAGTCTGGGCTTTGGCTGGGCCACCCAAGGACATTCACAGAGTTGGCCCATAGCCACTCCTTTGTTATCTTGGCTATGTGCTTAGGATCGTTGTCCTGTTGGAAGATGAACCTTCACCCCAGTCTGAGGTCCAGAGCACTCTGGAGCAGGTTTTCATCAAGGATGTCTCTGTACATTGCTGCATTCATCTTTCCCTCAATCCTGACCAGTCTCCCAGTTCCTGCCACTGAAAAACATCCCCACAGCATGATGCTGCCACCACCATGCTTCATTGTAGGGATGGTACTGGCCAGGTGATGAGCGGTGCCTGGTTTCCTCCAGACATGACGCTTACTATTCAGGCCAAAGAGTTCAATCTTTGTTTCATCAGACCAGAGAATTTGGTTTCTCATGGTCTGAGAGTTCTTCAGTTGCCTTTTGGCAAACTCCAGGCGTCATTGAATATAGCTTTATTGAGTATGCCTTTATTGTCATTGTCACAGGTACAACGAAATTTAAAATTTAAATGCTAAGACAATGCTAAAATATATAATAATTTAAATGCTAGGACAATGCTAAAATATAATAATTTAAATGTTAGGACAATGCTAAAATATAATAATTGAATATGATAATGCTAAAATATAATAATTTAAATACTTTAGAATTCCTAAAAATATGAATAAATAAGAATAAATATACCTTAAACTGCACATGAGCATACCCACACACAGGCAATATATAAAAATGTTGAACATGATTCTACATCCTACACATACCTCCACCGTTTTACAGATCCATCCATCATCCACACATTTTACAGATCCACACATCATCCACACACATCCTTAGTATCCTCAGGAAGTACAGTCTATGCCGGGCCTTTTTTAGTAGCACAGAGGTGTTCACGCATGAGGATAGGTTCTCCTCTATGTGGACTCCCAGGATGCGAAAGTCTGCCACCCTCTCCACACAGTCCCCGTTGATGAGTAATGGTGGGATTTCTGTCTTTTTCCTCCTGTAGTCTATTATGAGTTCTTTGGTCTTTGAAGTGTTGAGGAAAAGGTTATTGGTCGTGCACCATGCCGACAGCTGCTACACCTCCTCTCTATAGGCAGACTCGTCCCCGCCAGAAATAAGCCCCACCACTGTAGTGTCGTCTGCAAACTTTACGATGGTGTTGCTGTGATGGACAGGGGTGCAGTCATGTGTGTATAGGGATTAGAGCAGGGGACTCAGCACACAGCCCTGAGGGGAACCAGTACTGAGGCTAAAGGCCGTAGAAATATGATGGCCTACTCTGACCCTCTGCCTGCGATCAGGTTGTAAGTGGGAGCCCCAGGTCCTCCAGCTTGACCACCAGCTTGTGTGGTAGGATGGTATTAAATGCAGAGCTGAAATCCACAAAGAGCATCCGCACATATCTCCCTTGCTGCTCCAGGTGTGATAGTGCAGCATGGAGTACTGTTGCTATGGCATCTTCTGTGGATCGGTTCGATCTGTAGGCAAACTGGTGGGAGTCGAGGCTTGGGGGCAGGGCTGCTGTGATGTGACTGCGGACCAGTTTTTCAAAGCACTTCATGATTACTGGGGTGAGTGCCACTGGTCTGTAGTCATTGAGGCTGGAGATGTGGAGCTTCTTGGGCAGGGGGACTATGGTGGAGGACTTCAGGCAGTGTGGGACAGTGGACTGTGCCAGGGATTGGTTGAAATTCCTTGTAAAGACTCCAGTCAGTTGGTCTGCACAATCCTTCAGCACACGTCCTGGGACGCCATCGGGACCAGCTGCCTATCTCGGATTGATGGCCCGCAGGGTGTGCCTCACCTCATGTTCCTCGAAGGTGAGGATTGTGCTGCTGTGGGGCATGTGGTGTAGCTGTGCCGCCTCTGTTGCAGTGACTTCGAAGCGGGCAAAGTAGATGTTCAGCTCCTCTGCCAGCGTGAGGTCACCTTCAGCAGCTCCGAGGTTGGACTGGTAGTTGGTGAGGTGCTGGACTCCCTGCCACACCTACTCACTGTTGTTACTGTCCAGGTGGTTCTCAATCCTCCTCCTGTAGTCCGCTTTGGCCTCTCTGATTCCTCTCTTCAGGTTGGCTCGGGCTGCGCTGTAGAGATCTCTGTTGCCGGTCCTGTAGGCGGTGTTCCTCTTTCTTAGCAGCTGCTGGACCTCCCGGGTCATCCAGGGCTTCTGATTGGGGTAGATCCAGATTCATTTGTCCACTGTGACAGTGTCTACGCAGTTCTTAATATAGCACAGTACACTGTCTGTGAACATCTCCAGGTCCTGATGTTCAAAGACCTCCCAATTGGTCCTATCAAAGCAGTCCTGTAGCTGCTGTGAGGCACCATCTGGAAACAGTCTTTCTGATGGTGGGAGCAGTTTTCTTGAGGGGGGCATATGCGGGAGTTAAAAACAAGGAGAGATGGTCAGACTGGCCCAGATGTGGTAGTGGTCTGGCCCTGTAGCCCATTTTGATGTTAGAATATACCTTGTCCAGAGTGTTCTCTCCCCTAGTAGCACACTTAACATGCTGGTGGAATTTAGGGAGTGCTACTTTTAAGTCGGCATGATTAAAATCCCCTGCTATGATCTGCACAGCTTCCGGGTACATGCTCTGCTGTCCTGCCGCTGCATAGTGTAGCCTGCCTTTTACTGAGGAGTGGCTTCTGTCTGGCCACTCTGTCAGGCCTGAAGAGTGCTGCAGAGATGGTTGTTCTTCTGGAAGGTTCTCCTCTCTCCACAGAGAAATGCTGGAGCTCTGACAGAGTGACCATCAGGCTCTTGTTCACTTCCCTGACTAAGGCCCTTCTACCCCAATCGCTCAGTTTGGCCGGGCGACCTGCTCTAGGAAGAGTCCTGGTGGTTCCAAACTTCTCCCATTTATGGATTATGGAGGCCACTGTGCTCATTGGGACCTTCAGTGCTTCAGAAATTTTTCTGTTCCCTTCCCCAGATCTGTGCGTCGATACAATCCTGTCTTCGAGGTCTGCAGACAATTCCTTGGACTTCATGGCTTGGTTTGTGCTCTCACATGCACTGTTAACTGTGGGACCTTATATAGACAGGTGTGTGCCTTTCCAAATCATGTCCAATCAACTGAATTTACCACAGGTGGACTCCAATCAAGTTGTAGAAACATCTCAAGGATGATCAGTGGAAACAGGATGCTCCTGAGCTCAATTTGGAGTGTCATGGCAAAGGCTGTGAATACTTATGTACATGTGATTTTTTTCATTTTTTATTTTTAATAAATTTGCAAAGATTTCAAACAAACTTCTTTCACATTGTCACTATGGGGTATTGTTTGTAGAATTTTGAGGAAAATAATGAATTTAATCCATTTTGCAAAAAGGCTGTAACATAACAAAATGTGGAAAAAGTGAAGCGCTGTGAACACTTTCCGGATGCACTGTATGTTCCTTATCCCAATTTCCAGCACAGTCATCTATACAGCTATAACACACAGCTCAGTGTAGTAGTCAGCTAGTTGACATGTTTAGAAGGTGGTAAGAAAGAAAGCTGAAACTCACCACACCATAAAAATACTCAGAATTCAGAGCAGATAAATAAGAATTGTAAGTTCAAGTGTGCCCCATCTCAGACTAATAAATAATAATAAAAAAAGAGATATGAGAAGCGAGAAGCTGCTATAAACTGCAGATGACATAGCCACAAATAAAGCAGACTGAAATGCTGCAAAATGGGTCAGACTGCCATTAATTTGATGAAGGTATAGTAAAACAGAGTGAGCCCTGCTGTAAAGTGCTATAAGATGCTATAAAGCTGTAAGAAGCCTGACTGCTAATCAGTGCTGGACTGTGGTGATGGATTAAGCACTTTGTCCGTTTTATTCCCAGCTCCTTAATTCGGAAATGGTCTAATCAAACGGTAATAACATGCATCTATTGGGGGGAGAGAGAGAGAGAGAGAGAGAGAGAGATACACACCCCTGCAAGTAACGGATTCAGAAACTTTTACATGAGGTAGCAATTGGGATTTCCAGGTCGGTGTGTCAAATCCTGCACAATGGTCCAAAACTGCCTGTATTAATGTCAAAAATTTTGAAGCAGGCAGATGTAAGTGCAAAGAATATCTTTAATAACAAATCTAAATCATAGTCAGCACAAGCAAAGGTCAAGACATAAGCAAACAGAGCAGTGGAGAAAGCCTGAATCTAAAACAAAGAACATGAACAAAGGTCAAAAAGCCTGAAAAACTGTTATACCCAGAATTGCAATCATAAGAAAGTCAAAACCTCTTAAAGACTGAGTGGAAATGAGTTGCTTAAATACCCAGTCATTGGAAATGACTGAAAGCAGGAAACTGTTCACGGGAGTGAGAGCTATAGATAATATTAACATCTTTACAATGTAACATATAATACATTTTTAATAAATCATACTATAACACATGCTTTAAATAATAAAATGAACCTGCATAGCTGGCTTTATGTTAATAAGACACATACTGTATACAGTATATTATGAATAGTATACTATTTTGTACTTTTAACTGCACAGGCTACATCAAATCATGGCCAAAAATTAATGCTGCTGTGTAGCTGTAGCTACTGTAGAAATGAAAACTGATTAATATCCTGAAGTCAGTTGGGATTTGCAAACGACTGTCTGAGTTTTCTGAATTTTCTGTACGCAGGGGAAAAGGGCTCTTGTTGTCCAGCAAAATCTCCTGTAAAATCTGTAGTGCAATCTCATGTGACAACGTCTGGACTGTCTCGGGCAAAGCTCTGCATTATTGCTCACTGTTGTGCTCACTGAGCTTACACAGATCTGTTATCTCTCAGAGATCATGTTTTTGAGTCTCAGAGCAAGTTAGAGAGCTGAAAAGGAAAAATGAACCAGATAAGGCAAGAATGTTTCACTGTCCTAGGCAGCACAATGTAGTGTTAACTAGCACGTTAACTAGCCTGGATTCTAACTAGCATGCAGAGCAGCTAATGAAGTAATCCACTGTTATATCACAGGTGAACAAAACATACATTTCTTAGCTAGCCCACTAAATAAGCAGAAGTTTACCAGACTAAAATGTGGCAGCAAATGTAATATCATTACCAGATAGTTTGCTAGCCTAATACAGACTAAGAGAAATGAACAAGTATATGATTATTATCTTCAAAGTTTCTAATGTGTCATGCTTCCTTCCTTGACAAAATGTCATTTGCCAGTGTTTTGACTGTAACATTTGATGATCTGGACACCACATCTGCTTGTCCCAGGCACCTGGGTACTGATTATCCCCCCTGCACATAAAGATGAAGTAATCTCTTCAAATCTCAGCTGAAAACCTTTCTCTTCACACAAAATTCATATTCTTTTCCTACTCCATATTGGTGTTTTTATTTTTTTATTCTGATGTTGTGTTACTTACATTGTAAAGTGACCTTGGGTTTTAAAAATGCTCTACATAATCGGGAGAACACAACTTCGAATCTTGACGATGCCACAGCCATCCGTAGCCAGGAGTCCAAAGGAGCAGTCCAAAGGATCACAGTGACACTAACCAAGTGTGGGTAACTGTGAGCTCATGTATGCAGAAGAGGGCAGATAGCACTTTCCTCTATGTTACTCTGTCATGTGATGCAGCACAAACAGCAGTTTGAAAAGATACAGCTGGCTAGCTTCATGTTTCTCAGAGGAATTATGTTTTAGTTCTTCTAGCCTTCACCCTCCCCAGCTGGTAGATGTCGTGTAATAGGCAAAAGCTAGATAGTGGGTGGGAACTGAAAAAATTTGGAAAAAAATAAGGTGCTAGATGAAAAGGACGGTACTACATTAAATCTCACTTAAACCTATCAAATCAAAGTGTAGTTTCTTTTACATATGTATTTCGTGTAAATGTGTTTGACATTTATAAACAGCAACTCACTGTTTATGATTTTTTGAAAGTAAATCTGATTATATTGCAGTGTCTTCTGGACAATATCTGTTCTTAACTTCTACAGTAACGTTCACTGAATTTCTTTGCAACATAAAGGTTCATCTGAAAAATTTTCCTTAAGCTGATAAAGCAAAGGAACAGCCCTTAGGCTGGCAACAGGAATTCCCTGGGTAGGGTATATGGCAGGGACAAATCTTTAAGAGTGGGTTTTTAAAAAAGCGTACTGGAATGCAGAACAAAGGGTATGGTACAGAGGGAGAGATACTTTTTAAAAAAAAGAAAGAAAGTAGACGAGAGACAAACTCGAGTCCTATATATCACACCTGCACCACCTCAGCGCTCCACTGCCAAGTGAGGAGTTACAGTTGAGAAAAAGTGCAAGGTCTGAGGCTAACAAGTCTGAGACACTCGCTAATGAACTGACTGCCACAGAGGCGAACCCACACCTCAAACTGGCTCCAGCCCACACACAGTGCACACCAAATGGATCTGAATGAGAAATGTATCAATCCCTGCATTTTTCATGTAGTTCTACATGTTTTGTGGAGGCACAATAGTTATTCCCCTGCATATGTCTATATGGATGGGATGATCGTAAAAACTGAGATGGTGCAAAATTTCCCTGAAGCTAGCATCATTATCTCTGCTCTGCTTCAGAGATAACGGCGGGATGCACACCTGTACATCATCAATGAAATCATCCATGAGATCACCAGAAGCAGTGCTACACTTCCTGACTTATAATAAAATGCATTACTCATCTTACTATTGGCCTATGATAATAAACCCTTTACCTGTCAGTTTAATAGGAACATCTGTACACATGCTCATTCCTGCAATTACCCTATCAGCCAATCATATGGACCAGGCAACATCCTGTGCCTACTGTAGCTTCGGATTCTTGTTCTTGGCTGACAGGAGTGGAACCCAATGCTGTCTTCTGCTGTTGTAGCCCATCTGCCTCAAGGTTCGATGTATTGTGCATTGTGTGATGCTTTTCTGCTCACCACGGTTGTAAAGAGTGGTTATTTGAGTTAGCGGAGCCTTGCTGTCAGCTTGTCCCAGGCTATCCATGCTCCTTTGTTCTCTCTCATTAACAAGCCGTTCTCATCTACCACACCAGAGCAAAGAATAAAGAACAGAGCACAGGACAACATTTGTCTACGCAACCACATGGAGCTCAACCACCAAAATGTTGTATCAAAGACCACCTCACAGCTACTTGTTCTAGACATAGGGTTTTCAAATCCAGCAGTGAGAACTCACTGTCCTGCACAGTTTTAATTAAAGATCTTGCTATCTAGATGAGTTGGATCTGGATTACTGGGCCAAAAAAAATTTGTCTCTTTGGGGGAAACCATTAACAAACCACAAAATGTTTCACAAGAAGTGAGGGTTCCGAGCAGATCTCGTTTATAGAGCGAATAAGTCTTAGTTTTCTAAAGAACCCCATACATGAAAAAGCAAACAGAATGTACAGCATGTGTTCTAGACTACTTAACAAACAACAAAAAAATACTGTTAGATTAAATGAAATACTGTTACATTTCTCTGTCCACCTGTATTTTTTGCCCCAAAATATTTCGCATGAAGTTTTGCTTTCATAGTGCATCTTCATGAAATATGTACAGTATAATCTCCATGTAGGTGCTTTCAGGGCAAGAGTTATGGACCCAAGTTGTCTTTTAATTATTCAAAATATGGTCATTTTGATACTGCAAGAGACCTGGTGAAGAGCCCTAGCCCATGGCCCCTCAGATAATGATGATTTATTGTTGCCTCCTCCAAGCGAACAGAAGTAATTGAAGATAGTGATATTGGAAAAGCCATAACACAAAATGATGGAATTTTTTAAAAAATGCCCTTAACTTTCAGCTGCCATAAAAATAACATTTCAAGTCGGGTAAAACTAGTGTCCCTTATAACCTTACACCAGAGTTGCTAAAATATATGACACCAGACCTGCAAGAACTTGTGTTTAAATTATTCAGTGTAGTTCTCACTGCAGGCTGCTCTCCTAAACTCGGGAATATGGGGTCGATATCACCAATTCACGAGAGTGGAGAGAAACTGAACCCCAACAGCTACTAAAGTGTGTGTGTGTGTGTGTGTGTGTGTGTGTGTGTGTGTGTGTGTGTGTGTGTGTGTGTGATTTCCTGCAGTTTTATCAATACCTGAGTATATGCCTTTTCTAATTAAACACAGCATCTTGCAGAGAAATTCAATTAGTTTTCTTTCAAATCATAGAGCCATAAAATCATATTGATTGCATTTACACACCTTAATGAACAAATATATTCACTAAGCTAAGTAAACAGAAGGAAAAAAAACTGTGCACGCTTTATCGATTTAAAAACCCTTTCATTCTATTTTAGCATGAAAAGCCCTATTACCAAAAGAAAATGAGGAAACAAAGAGCTAGCTCTACTACTATGCAGTGATAAATAAGCATGAGCTAACATTAAAGCAGTAGTATCTAGTTTATACTGTGAATCAGCATGTTTCAGTGTAGCTGACTAGTATAGCTCAACAGAAGATATAAAAATGAAGCTAATACAGTCAGGTTCATAAATATTTGGACTGCAATGGCCTGAAGTCAGTCACCTGAGCTGAATCCAACTGACCACGCATTTCACTTGCTGAAGGCAAAACTGAAGGCAAAATGCAGAGGCAGAGGGCCGAAAAGGGAAGAAACTCAGCGTCTGGTCACGTCTACGGGTTCTAGACTTCAGGCAGTCATTGACTCCAAAGGACTAAACCCAAGTATTAAAAATTCAGGCCACTGCAGTCCAAATATTTATGAACCTGACTGCATTAGCTTCCTTTTTTTATATCTTTTGTTGAGTAATAAGCTTAGCTATACTAGTCAGCTACACTGAAACCTGCTGATTAACAGTGTTAACTAGATACTATAGGTTTAATGTTAGCTCATGCTTATTTATCACTGCATAGTAGTAGAGCCAGATTGCTCTTTGTTTCCTCATTTTCTTTTTGTAATAGTGCTTTTCATGGCAAAACAGAATGAAATGGGTTTTAAATGTTAGTTTCTCCAATTACTTTTGGTCCCTTAAAGGGGGAGTATGGAGTGGGTGTCACCATAAAGTGCTGTAATTCCTACACTGTTTATCTGATTTGGATGTATTTAATTTTGTTCATTAATGAATTTTGAATATTTGAATCTGACTGTAGTTGCAGAGTCTAATATGGAAGGCCTGTAATAATTATGTACATTAAGTACTGTAACTTAAATGCAACAAGTGTGTTAGGATAAATATTTAACATTATTTTAATAATTGTAATAATATTTGCATAATGTGAGCAGAACATATTGTACACAATCTCAAGTCTTAATTTTTCTCATTCAGAAGTCATTGTAAGGTGTTTTATTGTAAAATATTGTGAAACAGAATTGTAAAATATTGTGTTTTTTAAAATACCTAAAGGTTAAAGGTTGTTTGATTGAAGAATTTTTGTCATATTTTTGGAGCCACTGTTATTCTACAGTTTGGCTTATAGGCCGGAAGCAAATTGTCATCTGCTAGACACAAAAGCACACACACGCACGTGCGCGCACACAGCAAATATCGCCGCTCTCTTTATTTTCTTATCCTGCTCATTTATCTTCCATAATCTTTTGTTGCATTTTCTCGCTTCATTTTGTAAGATGCATCACAAGCTCAGGGGAAATATCTCAGTCCTTCATAAGCCAAAATACACATTACATATACAAACCATAATGTTGTAAACAAAACAATAAGAACTTTAAAACCTCCTTCAGGAGTGTGGTGAATATTGCTCATTTCATCCCGGGTGCTGTTTATGAATTACAATTGGACAACGTTCTGCCAGAACATTCAATCAAAAAAAAAAAAAAAAAGTCACACAGTCCTCCATCTTTAATTCAGATATTCTAACAATTTTCTACTTAAAAGTACATTATCTTGAAATTGCCTTCTTCTTCAGAAATACAGTCTAGTATAACATTTTAAAGTCTTTTTAAAGATTCCTCATAGAAACCTAAAAATTAATTAGTTTCTAGCTCATGACTGTGATCACAGATTGTAATCACAGATTTTGACACCACTATTAATTATTAAAATAGTGTAGGTGAACCTCACGCTAATGTGTAAAAATCAGCATCTGTTTTATTTTGGGCAATCTAACAATCATCATAGTCCATAGAGTGGGTCGATACATAAGCAAGCAGCAACAAATAGGGGAGAACCCATAATCATGCAACACATGGGCAAGAATGAAAAATCAAAACGAGTGGGGGAAATAAGAAATCAGAACTTAGGATCATAACAATACAGAAATGCATGATAAGGCAATGAAAAACACAGAAACGGCAGGATGAAAATAGACAAACTAATTAAATGCTGAACACAGAACAGGTGCACACATTAGGGGAACAAACCATTGACATGACAGGGGTGGAGACAGCACCAAAACCAAAACACAGGAACATGGAGAATAAATAACAAGTGCAAGAGAGAGGAAATTTGTGTTACTCATAAAGTAGCAAATAATTCAGGAAATCTCTTGCACTGATTTACAGGTGAAGGTGTCGCAGACATTTTTTTTTTGATACAAAGACAGAATGCCCTGATAACCAGCTTTACATTTAATGAGAACCCCCATCAATCATGCTTGACTGATCTGCAACGCCTACAGCCAGTGATCAATGCTCATCCTCACTGTGCCAGACTCTGCTCATCATCATCTTTATCATCACTGACAAGAAATGAGACCAATCTGCATATAACACTATCAATGCTGTGCACCTGTGTGCTGTGTCTGCTATCCATGTGACAGACTGTCTCCCCATGGGAACACTTCACCGTCCATTAGACAAGGTAGACCTCAGGTGTCCTCTGTCTAATTCCTTGCTACAGTGAATACCAAAAGTTTACACACCCCTGTTAAAATGGCAGGTTTTGTAAAAAAATGAAAACAAGATGAATCATGTCAGATCTTTTAATGTGATATACTGTAGCAAAATTTAAGTGTAAAACAAATGAAAAAAAAAAAGATTCTATTTATATCACATTATACATATTCTTTTTATATCACAAAAACCTGCAATTTTAACAGGGGTGTGTAGACATTTTTATATCCACTGTATGTAGCTAAGTATGAGTCAGGCATTATTATTATAATCATCACTGCCTGAAAAAAAATGTCAGCCACACACACACACACCCACACACACCCACACACACGCAGGATGAGCACTGGAACAGGTTTTCCGTTTTTCCATAATTACTGATTTAATTGTTAACAATGAAATGAAAATAAGATCTTGAGCACTATGTAGTTGAATTGAATGATGGGGTAGTGATTATTTTCTGAGGTCCTGACAGAGCCATGTTTTCATCCAAACAACCATGGCTTATTTTCAGTGCTCCATATTACATTGCATTATCATTCACGTGAGAGGGAAAATAGACAATGGCAACAGATCTCATAACAATACAGGTCACAAAGCAAGGCCAGAAGAGCATTAAATGCTGTGATGCACCTATGTGCTGATAAGCAAAGTTTTATCAAACACAAATAATACACATGACTATATAAACTGCTTAACTCTAAACCCGTATTCACATAACTACAAACACACACAGACAGAAAGGGACGTCCTTTCTATTAAATGTCACTGAAGCTGTGAGCTGAATGAGCCTCTTAGCTGTTTAAGTGTATTATACGTTTCAGTCTATTACTCACACTGCTGTGTGTGTGATTCTGTGTCAGTAAGAGAGGCCAAATGTGTATGAGAAAATGATTCTACACTGGAGCATACGTGTGTCTAAGTGTGGATGGTGTGGTGGAAAAAAAACAGTATCACATATATAATCCATCTACCAGCTCCAAATATCAGCATCACAGCCGCTAGACTCCGTCCTGTAGCACTGATGCAATCAGTCTACAGCATCAAATCTCATCCAGAGCCATCGCTGCAGGATATTCGCCCCCCTCCCTCTTTCTCTCTCTCTCTCTCTCTCACACACACACACACACACTATTAATCTTTCCTCTCTCTCACACTCTTTCACTCTCACTCTTTTTCCCCTTTTGAATAAAGTAAAGGAACTTATGCTTCAGTCAGAAAATAAAATGAGAAAAGTGCACTACCATTACTCCTATAACTGCATCACTCTAGACTTAACCATATCTTCTCTTCTTTTCTTTCTACTGGATGTAAGAATGAATGTCAAAAAATGCTATTATGTACATCAGCGTGACTGTCATAGCTACTAGAAGAATGCGCATAATTGCAGTGGATCATAGTGTGCAAAGACAAGGCATCATAATGTTGTATATTTTTGGCATCTTCATGACCATTGATGCAAGAGATAAAGCAGCACAGAGTGGCAGAAATATAAAATGGAGTTGGGTTTATGCAAGTATATATTACTAAGAGGTATGGTTAGGTGTGCTGCTCAGATATCCAATCATATCAGCTCTTCACATTTCCTTTAAGAACCGAGTGCGCAGTCCAGCGCGGTAACATTTTCATAATGATGTACGATTACGACGGTGATTCAAATGAAAGCCTGTGAAAAAGTGTATAAGTGCATAATTGAGAGCATCCAAAAGCTTTTCCGAGGTTAAAATGACGATGCTACAAAGTGACAAAAAAGTGAAAAAGAAATGATACACTTTTGTGGCACCTATTTACAACAAACAATGCAAAATAAAATTTTTCATTTGACTCACTCATGTACATGTTCACATACAGATTTTTATCCCAATTTGTAATGGTAGAAATAGGCAGCTGACTGAATAGTTATTAGTTATTGTTAGTGTCTCAAATACTTTTTTTTTACCATTTCACTACATATCATGGGAGAATTTAAGCTGAATTAAAGCTAAAGATCAGCTCTGACAGCAAAATATCTTCACACTTGTATGGTTTCATATACAGCATGTAGGTATATGTAGGGAAGTCAGAGGAGAGAAAGTAGAAGTGTGCATAAAGTGAAAATTGACTGAGAATGCTATTGTTATCCTAACCACAATGCTACTGTTGACTATTATATAAACTAATGGTTGTTTTAATAGAATAAGTTTTTTTTTTTATGAATTTGGATGCCATTAACAAAATGCATCAGTCCTGCTGTTAAGAGGGGGTCTTGGGATGTGGTAATGCACGATAGGTTTTAAAATTAGACTACCCTAGTGGATTTTGAATGTCACACCTTCCTTTCTGCTGCCATTGGCTGATCTGTGCTTTACTGTGATCCTGCAATGCTGTGCTTGTGAATCAATAGCATGATCACCCATGCTGTGGTCTAACTATTTCCCCCCTGAGAGATCAAAACGTAAGACAAAGCTGATAATAGAAACAATGCCTTAATGAAGAAGAAAGACTTTTGTGTTTTATGATGCCTGCAGCTCTATGTTCAGCCATACCAGAATACTGGGGGTGCATCCTTGGCTGTACTTCTTTCAGGCACTATGGCAAGGGATGAACTGGAGATGGCATATTTGAAAACTGCTGGCAAGTGAAACCTGACAGCTCTGACTGTGAATTAGTGTAGCAGGCTTGACTGTTGAAGTCAAAGCAACTTAGGAAAATGTCGGCTATATGGTTGGGTTATGGATGGACTTTCCAGTGAACATGAGAGTAGGGTGAGGTGAGGTATAGTGAGGTGAGAAGTGGGAGAGAGGGAGCAATAAGTCTGAGATGATGTTGAGGGATGATAATTAGTGCAGTATGGAAGCCAGGATTGGGGTTTTCCAAATTGGTATCATTACCTCTCTTTTCCTGACCTTCTATGCTGGTATGCACTCAAAAAAAAAATACTAAAGAAGAGAAAATGTGGCTGACTTTTGTTGATGATAGTTTTGTTGGGACTTTTAATACTCTAAATCCAAAGCTAAAAATAGAGTAAGCCAGGAGTCTATGTGCGTTAGACAACCACATCTGTAATGCCACATGCACATATTGTATTAGTGTGCAGTTGTGTGATTTGTATCTCTAAGAAGAAAGCTAAATTACAAATAAAGGTGAGTATGATTTTAATCTTAGTATTAAGCATGTGTGCACTCACTAATCTGTAGCTTGTGCTGGTGAGAAGACATATTTCAAATAATCCACAGTCTTCTGTGGGTGAGTAAGTGCATAAACACACAAACAAACTGACATACTGAAGACTTGAGACAATAAGCCAATACTATTCTGTATAAGTCATGCTCAAGCCATTATTTCAAACCATTGATTACTCTCTTTGAAAATCAATATATCAATATATCTCTTTGAAAATCAATATATCAAACCATTGAGGTCAATGGACATTTCATGTCTAAAATAAATTAAGAAAGACTCTACTCAGTGTGTGGAAATGGACAATACAAAGTCATTCTGGTTAAACATCTCTGTTTTGTTTCAGCACACACCCTTTAAATAGATTGATCCAATTACAAACACTTTGCAAACATTACTGAGCTTCTTTTCTTGATCCCATGCATTTCTGGATTTAGACCCTGCTTTGTTTTCACATTTACCCCATTTAACATAGTCCAGTTTGCCAAATGTCTGGGTTTTTTTCCCCACATTTTTGAGTATTGCTTTGCCCCTCTGATTTGTTTGCCTGTACTTAATAAAGCCTTTAACCTGCACCTACGTCCTCGCATCTGCACTTCATGAAACTATCTCTTCTTCTGTACAGAGACGTCTAAGTGCCATCCAATAGAAATGACCTTACCTTATATTTAAAACTACACACATACACACACATTTGAACCAGGACATTGATCTTGTAACCAACTTTTAGGTACTGCTTAATGCATTTCAGCTTTATGACACTCATTCCTTATTACTGGCTCTGTTGAACATGCTCCTGAAAGACTATTAATGTGTGTGTGTATGAGAAAGAGAGAGAGGGAAAGAGGAACAGTGAGATTTGGGAAACAGATGGAGAAAGTTGGAAAGCAGAAAGCATGGCGACGATTTGCTCCGTACAAGAGTAGCAAGGGAGAAAGCCACATAGGAAATCTAAAAAAAAAAAATAAAAAAGTTCTAAAAGGCTCACAAGTCAGGAGGAGGCTAAGCCCAAAGCTGTACTAAATAAAAGCTCAGTAGAGGATAATAGACACACACACGCACACACACACATACACATGACATTTCCAGTAGCGCTGATATAATGGGGTAAGATGGCAAAAATAATTACACAGACACACAATCATACTCACTGTGGTCAGTTTCTGCCAGACATTACCAAAAAAATAAAGCCTATACCTGCTGCTTGATGCAAACAGCATTGATGTTTATGGTCATATTTCTTGAGGGATGTTGTATTATTGCAATAAACCCTAGGCTCCTAGATGCACTGCCAGTGAGTGTTAGTGAGTCACTATGTACTATATCTAGCGACAGATAACAGACCAGCTTTCCTTAATAAACTAGGCCCGGTTTCCCATAAGCATCTTAAAATTAAGATCATCTTAAGTGATAAAGAGAGGGAGTTCAATGTGATGACTGATCTACTGATCTCATTTAATGATGATTTTTCTGTTATGATGCTTTTTGGGAAACTCAGTCCTGCACAGGATTGTTCTATATTCAAACTTATAAACTATGTACAGTTCATAATATCCTGTAGATTGATGTGTGTAGTATACGATTATGAAAAATATGGCTATTAGAAGTAGAAAATAGGAGACTTAGCACAATACTGCAAGGGCGTAAAGATCTCACAGGATGCTAATGTGACCATCATGTTTAAAACTTATGGAATACCTCAATATCCATGAGTGGTAGAGATTTCACATTGAGACATGATGCCAGCTTATCAAATCTTTACCTACCAACGTTGACAGTATGACATGCATGTGAACAAAGAGTATTTGCCAACGAGTAAAATTAACAAGAATGAATAACAGGTATATAATGTATAACAGCCACATACACACACAGTGAAGAGAAGTTTCTGTTCTCCAGTCCCGTGTTTTGTAAAGCTGGTTAAGTGCCTTAATACAGACTAAGGGAAATATAGCATATGCTCATTGTTATTCTCTTTTTTGTTTGCACTTTTGGCTACAAGTCAGCATGTCACTGGTCAAGTTTCCTGTTCTCACATCACACATAAAAGATTATTTGAGTCTGCCTAGAATCTTTATTTTCTTTCAATATCTTTAGTGGCTAGGTGATTGCATGTAGCAAACGAGGACGGTATATGATGGCTCTGCACTACACTTTATTTTGCTCTATTTCATCAGTGTTTCCTCATACCTGCCTTTTTCCAGAATCGGAAGGGATTATTTGTCATCAGTGCATGCTCTAGGAAATAGGAAAAATAAACAAAATACACTTATGGCAATCGACGGACGCACTTATCCAGAGCGACTTACATTTATGTCATTTTTATACAGCTGAGCAGTCGAGGGTTAGGGGTGGCAGCGCCGAGATTTGAACTTATGACCTTCCGAGAAGTAGTCCGACACCTTAACTACTGCCTGTTGAAGTACAAATGAAATCTGCTTGTCCAGGGCACCTAGGCTACTGATTTGTCCACTGCTGAATAGAATATTTACTCACACACCAGCTTCTATCACAAGAACAAGACAAAACTCCAGAAATACTAAATGCACATATGTTTAGATCTGTAGTTATCAAACCTAGTCAGCGTCCTACATTTATCACATTATTATCATCCATATTCAACATCCTGTCAGACATTCAGAGAGCAGTTACAGAACCACACAGACTAACAGGCACTGTTGTGAGAATTACATCATGTTTTATAACTAATGACAGAGGCATAATGATGAAATTAGATTAACTGAACTATTGTCGCAGTGTGAAGAGGCAGAACAGCATCTCATTGTTAATAGAAAACTAGGAATTAGAGAATCATTCACTGCGTTTCTGTTTTTAACTATCCAGCATGGATACCCAAGACGTTTGCTGTAATTACAGGCTGAATTGTCACGAACCGTCAGTGTCCACCACTGATTGCACTCAGCAGACAGGTGTCCCTTTGAGCTGTTTAACACAAACACTGACTCTAATCGCAATGACAACCATTGTTCAGCCTCGCATGCTGCGTTTTGCTAATCCTGCAGCTCATGGTGGAGCACAATTAAACTATCTGTCGCTCTAATTGTGGACCCATCAGCAATAAAATGACAGTTTTCTCCAAAATGACAAATAAATTGAACGTTCAGAAGCTATTCATATAGCACTGGTCTGCATTTTCTGTGTGACCAGTGAACAAGCCTCAAATTATATTCAGGAATCTAAGAGCATGCCCTGCTTGTAGCCATTAAACATACAATGAACTACAATTAATCTGAAGACATGCTGTGAATGTGTGGTACATCTGAATCAGTTGATGTTTTTTTAGAAGCTAGCTGATATGATCCTGTCTCCCATGGAGGCTAGACAAGATGGATTTGGTAGTTATGATTAAAACAGATCAATAGACTATTGAATTTGTCTGATAGAGTGTGAATACAAACACCATCTTTAAGGTAATCCCGTATATTTAATTACCTATTGCATATCTATGGCAATTAAATTCTACCAATAGTGCATGTGATATGGCTAATCAAATTTAAGTTGAATCTTGGGGGGGGATTGCCTGGGGACCATGAGATATGCTTTGAGAATCAAAGAGGTGCTCATATAAAATGTGTCATTTTGTTAAATAAATAAATAAATAAATGAATGAATAAATAAATAAATGCTGTTTTTTGGTAGAAAGCTGTTATTTTTCCACACATATCAACTCACATTCCGTATTTCTCAACCTGATGGGTAGGACTGATTGTCATGGTTATGCCGAAATCAGCACTGGACTACGATTCCCATCAGCCACTGCACCTCACACGATCATGTCACATGAAAGACCGCACCTGATTCATGTTTTGGTATAAGGAGCACTTGTATATAAGTCACATCTTGCACAGCACACACTGCCTTGCGTTTGTCTTTTTGTCGTCGCTGTTGTCTGTCACGCTCTGCTACCCTGGCTATGTGTACCTTGTTCCCTTGCCTACTTTTCCTGTGTTTGCTATCATAATCTTTTGGTTTTTTCCGCTCACCTTAAATAAAATAGTCTGCACTTGGATCCGTCTACATCTTCATTACGCGACACATCTAATAGTCAGGATTGATTGTTTCATGTTAACTAATACTTATGAGCAATCATTGCATTGTATTAGCAGTTAGGAGAATTTATCCAGGTATTGTCTAGCATTTAAAAAAGTAGTTATTGCTGAAATAAACAGCTGGCCTACGATTTTTTGCTTGAGAACCAGATTATTGCTGCCCTTACAAGTGCATTAATAAAGGTTTAAATGGCAAAAGACCTGGTTGTACATGAGCACTTTTACTCCATGAAGTTTTGATAACTGTGGGCTCGACTATATGGAAGCTCTTGATGATCTGGCGAATAAATCTGTCAGCATTAATAGAATAATAAATGACTCAATTCCACTTTCCTAATTATTGCAATATTACAGTCTATTTTATAATTACTAATGAAAAAGTTTTACTTTATTATAATACGATTATGACAAGGACTTCATAGAGCAATCCCAAGACAAAAGTTGTTTTATAGTTTTATAATGAGCTTCATAAAATTGAAACACTTCATGTAATTAACTTTCCTTGAGATTATTTGTGTCTTGGATATAATTGAACATTTTAGCCGAGTCAATCTTCCTTTCATACTCCTGTATTAAATTAAATAATAATCTGCACATTCAATTGCTGAGTTAAAAAATAATAATGTTGCGAAATGTTCATGTTCGTAGAACACAAATCCATAGGATGTTCCTTAAAATTTAAAAAAAAAAAAAAAAACTCATAGAAACTGGAAAGTTTGGAAGAACAGGCCTGGTCAGTTTGGGTGAGCCTGTGCACACTGTAGTCTCAGATTCCTGCTCTTGGCTGACAGGAGCACAACCCGATGTGGCCTTCTGCTATTGTAGCCCATCTGCCTCAAGATTCTGTTTTTCTGCTCACCACGGCTGTAAAGAGTGGTTATTTGAGCTATAGTAACCTTCCTGTCAGCTTGACCCAGTCCATTCTCCTGTCGACAAGGTTTTTCCACCCGTAGAACTGCTGCTTACTGGATGTTTTTTTTTGTTTTTCGTACAATTTTGTCTAAACTCTAGAGAAGTGTGTGAGATAATCCCTGGACATTATTTTTTCTGAAATACTCAAACTAACAACAATGCCATGGTCAAAGTTACTGAGATTGAAGGAAGCTTGTGACCTGTATCTGCATGATTTTATGTGCTAGTGTCCAGATCTTCCTAATAAAGTGAATGTATATTAATAAAGTGGTGCGTATATTTGGGAATGTTCATTATTCAGAGTGAAATTCTCAGACTTCTAAAGAAACATCACCTGCAGGTCCCATGCCCCCTTTAGCAACTATGAGATTAGGCCATCAGTAAGGAAATAAAGCTAGCAAAGCTATGTTGAACTACCAAAACTCCAAACCAGTTTATTACTTATTAAATGTATATTTTATGTACAGATTTCCTTTTTTGCTTAGTCTCCAAGCCGAAATAAATATTTCACCTCTACATTTTACAGTGTCTGCATGTCGCATATGAATTTGAGTCCTGTGCGACGGTTGATCTGGTTTTCTAGAGTCACGTCGAAATGATCTCATCTCTGAAGGAAGTTACATAGGTTGGATTTATGACTTAATTTGTTTAAGAACGAAACAGACCACACAGGTAAAAAAAACAACAAAAAAACCCAAAAAAGAAACACCACAGTGACCTGAAAAATACAAGTGAGAGAGATCGTAATAGACTTGTAATTAGGTCCTGCTGAAATCCACTCAACACTAAACACTTTCTACTGTTTAGCACCTTCTCTCAGACACTTCTGAGATTAAACTAGCTCCGTCTTCCCACTCACAAATTAATAAGAAAAACGGATAAAAATAATGGCTCAGCAGCCCACACAAGCAATGAGCTGTTTCAATTCAACAACAAAGATGTTGTTCACCCTTCAAGCAAATTCTCTGTACTTTTTATGATCCATATTTTTACCCTGTCTGACCTCTGCTTATAATGAAGCTTGCTTTGAGATGGAGTATAAAGGTAGCTGCGTTGAGTGTCTGGGCTGCTGTCTCTTGAGCAGATGTGCGACACAGATGTGATTTTACATCAAACTGACTAAAAAGTGTCATAGCCAGCAAAACCTCCTCTGCCGCCTAACAGTCCTGACAGTAAAGAAAAATGTCCACTTTAATATATTTTTCTTCATTTATTCTCTATATTTTTCTCTATATATTAATCTGTCTGTGTATTATTGATTACTTGGCACTCTACATTCTGCCTGTGTCAGTGAAACAACATAACGGGAGAGTGCTAATAAGAAGTTTGTTTATACTTCCGTGTCTGATTTGTGCTTTTGACACAGAATGGTGAACACGTCACACTCAAGTGTTGAGAACAGTTTCTCAGTTGCTAGGCAACAGATTTTTCAACACTGAGAATAAGATAGCAAATGACGAACACTAATATTTTATCTAGCTAGCGTGTAGTCTTGTGATCCAGAATTTTGCTATAAGGTCTGGTACTTTTCATTTCTAAACATGGCCAAGAACCTTATAATGCTGTGAAATTTATTTTCAATCCATTGATTCTATCTGTGAAGTTTAGTGTTCTTGTTGGAAAGTGGTGTATGACAGTGGGAATAGATGAAAATGTGGATAGCCAATCAGAATCCTGAAGCTTGTTGCCAGTTAAGTGTACAAATGTGTATCAGGTGCTCTATGAGACATGGGCAGGAGACTAGCTAGCATGTAGCCATTAAGTATTTTATATGGACACATGGGACAAATGCGAAATGCAACATTTTCCACAGATTTGTTGGTAAATTACTTAGCAATTACTCCTTACAATTCAAATGACATTGAGATTACATGTAGGACTGTAATCACAATTGTTCTTGCTAGCATGTCCAATAAACCAGAATCAAATTTATCAATGTAGCAGGAAGACCATTTTTATGATGCCATTTCCAAGAAGAGATATTAAACAAATAGAAATAAGAAATGCCACTGTTGGCATTTACCAAAAAAAAAAAAAAAAAAGCCAAAGGCTTTGTGGGCCACTTTAAAGTTAGCAACTACGCCCTATTTTTATTTTAAGACAGGTGAGAGTTAAGGGCTTGCATAAACATACTGCATAATGAGTTGCGTGGGTTTGCGATCTATCCTGTGCAGATGTGCATTTAGAAATGAAATCACAAGCAAAACACATTGACATGACATTGAAAAAGAACATCTTTTGTTTGGAATGTCAGACGAAAATCTTTCACAAAGCATCCAATCTTTAATGAAGGCTGCTACACAAAGTGAGGTCTGTGTTTTTGATAATGCATGACTAAAATCCCTAGCAACAATAGCTTTGTTTAAGACCTTTTACAAAAAGTGCCTGAAAAGGCAATGTGGATGGGGTGGAGTCCTGCAAAGTGTCCGGAATTGGCCAGTAGAGATGTGTGAATGAATGGGGGACGGAAACCAGTAGGAGCTTTGACAGCATGTCTCATACCCCCTTTCCTCATACGTACTCATCACAAAAAGTGTTAGATCACAGCACAACTGCATTTCCTATAGATAGGTGAAAGCAAAGTCAGTACTTTTTAATCCAGCAACTTCTGAATAAGGAAACTAAATTAGAGTTATATATTTTTATAGTAGAAACAAATGCTAAACTGTTTCATGTTACTGTTCGTGCTGTTGAGCTGACTGATGAATATACAAAATGTTCAAATGTAGTGTTCATCTCTTCTATCTGGTCATCAATATTTTAACAACTTGGTCAGTCAGAGTTGCTTTGCAGTGCTTTAAGTCAGTGCAGTGGAGGTGTTTTTAAGGACCAGGTTTTAATGCACGGGGATTAACAGCAAGCTACGTTTTAAAATTAGGTTGCCCATTCAAGTGTAAATTGTAAGGAGTTGTGCTTTAATTGAGCTCCGAGAATGTGCTTTCACAAATGTGTGGCGGCCTGGGGAAAGCTTTCGCGTGGTCAAATTTGAGATTTTATACTCAGACTTTCCTGAACTGAAATATTCTTCCCTTCTCCATGTTTTGTATCTTATCCAGAAGTAACGTTCTAGCATTTTAAAAGTAAAAATGGAAAAATGCATTTAAAGATTTCTTTCCAGAGTTTGCAGGTTCTCCCTGTGCATCGGGGGTTTGCTCTGGGTGCTCCGGCTTCCTACCCAGGCCAAAGACATGCACTGTAGGCTGATTGGCATCAAGTCAAGACAAGTGGAGTTTATTGTTATTCAACCATATACAGCCAGTTAGTACATAGTGAAATGAAACAACGTTTCTCCAAGACCAAGGTGCTACATAAGACAAACACAGAACAACACAGAACTACAAGGGACTACATAATTTTATACATAAAGTGCACAAGTGCAGACATCTGCAGACAGCACAAGACAGTACAATGACTACTGGGACAGACAATGGGCACAGAAAGTCGCAATGCAGTGCCGACCAGTACACAGTTCTGTTTAAAAGTGAATCCAGTGACAATTGTGCCAAGAGTACAATTGTCCATAGTGTGTGAATGGGTGTGTGAATGGGTGTGCAATTGAATGTGTCTTCGATGGATTGGCACCCTGTCCAGGGTGTCCCCCACCTTGTGCCCCGAGTTCCCTGAGATAGGATCCAGGCTTCCCGTGACCCTCTATAGGATAAGCGGTACAGAGAATTCTTTCCGATTCCACTGAAACATGCCTCTCCTCTATAGTTATGACCTAATCTACCTATTTAAAAAACAACACTACTGCCAAATTTTAAAGAATGACAAGTTTACAATTAGAAATGAGCTCTCACTTTGATTTTCAGAACCATCCACATCACTCTTCTCATCCCCTGAGTCACTCAGCTGGCCTCTGTTCATGCTAACCTCATCAGGGAAATAATTGGTGATTAATTGAGTTTGTTCTGTTGGCTGAATTTCTTGTTATCGTTGACCCTTCACTATCCACTCGTCATACATGTGTACATGCTCTCCACTGTTTTGATGATGTAAAGATGAAGCATCACAGACATTCTGACAGCTGCTATCTGATCACAGTGAACTGTGTGAGAAATGTGTGAGAGATGAATGAGATTCCGTTTCTTTAGGCAGACTGACTATTTTTAACACTGCATTTGTTAAATTGGCTTCTTACCCAACATGTTCTTTGCAGGCAGAAAGCCAAGGCAAGATAACCGAGATAAAATAATTTTAGTGTTGCTTGTTTTCTTAATGTAGAGATGTCAGTGGATATTATTGGCAGGAAAATATTTTTTATTTTAGTCATTTTCTTTCCACTGTTTTCCAAAAATCAGCCAATATTCATCAGGTTTTCCCAGACTGCCACACATATTACGCCTTGCTGTTTACTTCCCACATCCATGTTTGATGGACAGATAAAGTCCTAGTGTTGTAAAATACTCTGAACTTCTCTCAGAAGCAGGTGTGATGATGCATAACAGGCCCTTAAAAGCCTTGCTGGACGCTCACAGTAGTGGCTTGGGGAGATTAAATCTTATGACCTTGACGTCATCAGCACAGAACCTTGGGCTTTGACTGATTAGTCACATAATTATGTGAGTGTTGCTGTCTAAAACATTTTCCTTAGCATCGAAGAAGATGTATGTGGCTTTTTATAAAAAAAAAATAAAAAATACAGTTGTGCTCAAAATTATTCATACCCCTTGGACAAATCAATACTTTTGAATTTTTTTCATTTATAAAAACTACTTTGGCAAAACTTCCATTGTATTCAATATATATTAGTTGCTATGCACAGCCCCACATATGTGTTAGCTAAACGTTATTTGTATACCAATAGATATGGCCAGAGATTCTCTTTTGAGCCTGTTTAAAATTAATCATACCATATTCCCAATCTCAGAAAAAAATCCTTCTTTTGTGAAAGTGCACATGGTTTCACACTCCAGTGACTATAATCAATTTAATCAATTTAGGTCTAATCAATTAAGGCCTAATAATGTTAAATGGTAACACCTGCTCTGTAAAGTATAATTAAGGGGGCAAAGCTTTAATTATTCTCAGTCATGATCTTCATACGCGTGCTGTCAATGCCCATAATGGAGGCAAAGGCTACAAGGCCATTTTGAAAGAACTGGATGTCCCTGTATCAACCGTACAGAGTATCATCAAGAAGTTCAAGATGTTCAACACTGTCAAAAACCTGGATGAGCATGGCAGGAAGCGCAAAGTATCCTCTAGAGTCACTAGAAAGATCTGCCGTGATGCAAACAACAACCCCCGTATCACCACCAAAGCTCTAACAGATACCCTCAACCAAGCAGGGAAGACGGTATCAAGATCCACCGTTCAGCGAATTCTGCATCGAGGTGGTCTCCATGGACATCGCCCCAGAAAGACACCACTCCTTACCCAGAGACACTGGGATGCGTGTCTGGCCTTTGCGTGGGGTCACCTAGATAGAGATCCGAACTTCTGGTCATCCATCCTCTGGTCAGATGAGACTAAACTGGAGCTCTTTGGACATATGGATGTTGCATATGTTTGGCGTAAGAGAGGAGAAGCCTTCAATCCTAAGAATACCATCCCAACGGTCAAGCACGGCGGTGGTCACATCATGCTATGGGGATGCTTCTCTGCCAGTGGTACAGGGAACCTTGTTAAGATAGATGGTATCATGAAAAAGGAGGACTATCTCAAGATTCTTGATGAAAACCTGGTGGCGTCAGCACACAAGCTCAACCTGCCAGAGAAATGGACCTACCAGCAGGATAATGACCCGAAGCATACGGCGCGAGTGGTCAAGCAATGGTTCAGGAACAACAACAGAAATGTTTTGGAGTGGCCAAGTCAGAGCCCTGACCTGAACCCAACTGAGAATTTGTGGAGAGAGTTGAAGGTCCGGGTCAGGGCTAGGAGGCCTTCCAATCTCCAACAACTGGAGGCTTGTGAGGGAAGAGTGGGGAAACATTCCGCAGCAGACCTGTAGAAATCTTGTGGAGACCTACAAGAAGCGTTTGCAGGCCATCATTAAGAACAAAGGCTTTTCTATTGATTATTGAAACATTGTAATATAAAGGGTATGAATAATTCTGAACGTGGTGATTTTTGAATATTTGTCAATAAAAACCCATGAAATGTCATATTTCTTGAAATATCACATGCTGTTATTCTGTCAGTTGTTTGTCACATATTAAATATATGAAAGTATTATAAAACTCATTCATCACAGAAGACAACTCAAAAACACTATAAAAATACCAAGGGTATGAATAAGTTTGAGCACGACGGTAAATAAATCAGTCATTAGACTGACAATCTGTGATAGGTTTCTGCAAGTATTCAGCAGTTTCTCAGAAGCTCTCTTTCTCACTAATATTAACCATGACCAGTGTTAACTGTTACATAATTTACTAATAAATGGCTGCATCCATTATGACCTTAACTGAGATATTTCCGTATAGCTGCTTCAGGCATTGTGCTCCTTTTCCTGTGAAATTCACAACTAGTCAAAAAGGCAAATGAATAAAATGTAAATAGTGATTCTGCAAATTAATTTGCCGTGCTCTTTGAATAACTACAGTACACTGCAGTCTACAAATATTTTCAGTATACAGTTTAATTTGAAAACTACATTTGGCTCCAATTAATGAACCATCTGTTTCTCCTCAAACAGCATTAAATAACCTAAAGACAACCGGTATAGTGCTAATTAAACAAAGTCATGTTAATAGTGCTCATTCTTTTGTGTGGGATGTGGTGCGTGTGTGTCATCTAAAGTCTTCCCAGGCCAATGCACATGAAGCAAAGCATAGTGCACTCTCCCACGCTAATGCTTGGCAATGGTGCACACAGCAATTTTCTGTTCCTGGACAGAAAACCTAAAAGCTCTGGCTTGGCTGTAATGAGCTTTTAGGGGATGGTGAGTAGATCCTTAGCTCATAGGTTAAATACGGCTCAGCCAGGGACGTATGCTGTGCATCTACAAATCTCCAAGCACAAAGACTACGCTTAGAGAATATTAGAGCATTTTCTCTAAGCTTGCTTTTCATGTCCCCGTCTAATGAGAGTAATTCTGTACATCTCAGCCACGTCCGTGTTTTTATAAGCCTTTACTGGTGGCTAATTAAAAGGAAGCAGAGAAAGCGCACTGACCAAATTAAACTCATTATGTTGGACGTGTGATGTGTTTAAGAACAATGTAGGGGAAAGGAATGTGTGATGATTTGTGTGTGTCTGGAATTTGTCTTTAGAATAAGAGAATATGAGCTTGTGCTGTGGGGGTGTATGAATGCCGGAGTTAAACATTCTCTCTCTTTTTTCCTTGATTCTGGACTGCATGTCTTAAATCGAACAACAGAAAGCATGTGCTGTTCATCATTGGAGGAGGCAGTGGGTGGAAAGCCTTTGGTGGAAGACAGAGGAATGCAGAAATGGGATAACAAAGTGGCTGGAGGAAAATAAACATGCTGTATGCTTCGTTGCCTGCCAAGGAAAACGAGTGTATTTAGCTGTGTGTCAGAAAACGCATACAATAATGACTACCGATAACACATCAACATACACACACACACACACACACACACACACACACACACACACAAATCGCAGGTAGAATCACTGAATCATCACCATGCTAGTCATATCTTAATGCTTATAATAGCAGATTAACATAGCTATGATCTATAAAGGGTCAGTGCTTTAATGTCTATATGTCTTAATGTCCTCTTAAGTTCTTTGACTTGTACCCTGATTATGCCTTTGCTATACATTTCATTTTTTATCCTTGCTTAATTCCGACGGTACTTAGTATCATTTTTGTAGCATAAATTTAGCTTTAAATCTGATTCCCTTTTTAGTTGATTATATGAACTGGGTAGCTGCTAGCAAAAGCAAAGAAATTAAGTTAAAAACCTAAAAGTATCCTTACATACAGTATTTATACAGTATACATCTGCTTATCAACATTTAAGGCATTGCCAAAATCATTCACGGACGTAAAAGCCAGGGCTGTGTGGTATTCTGTGACATTTTAATGACAGCAATGTCCAATGTCTCCATGATAAATATTCTACACAAAAGGTATTGGAGATGTGTCTCGGATATGAAGCTGCATATCACCATAGCTGAGCTGCAGTTATTCTGGAGAAAAGCCTCACTCCTTCTTCTAGTTCTGTTCCTAAAATTATTGAAAGATTTCTACCTAAGATTTCTATCTCAGTAGAAAAAAAGAGAGAAGCTCCAGTTCAAAGATCAGCAGCAAGTGTTACCTTACTTCCCCTCAAAAGTGTTTTCTCTGATGGTCATCATTATACTGGATGTAGCTCTCCTGAACCCTGATTAGGCTGTGATGCAACACACACACACACACACACACACACACACACACACACACAAAATCCTTCTTGCCGCAGGACATGCATTGATCTTTAAAGATTTGTCAACAACACTGACAAATTTTGACATTTTCTTTCTTTCTTTCTCTCTCTATGCGTTTGCATGTGTGTGTGTGTGTGTGTGTGTGTGTGTGTGTAATACCCTTGAACTACATAAAAATTATACTAAATGATCGCCACACTTCACGGTTCATTTGAGAACACAGCTGTCAGTGTGTATGCAGCTCTCACTGTGTACATCAATTGAGAAAACGGCATAGACATAATGAATTATTATTATTATTATTATTATTATTATTATTTTTATTATTATTATTATTTATTGCTCTAGTTATTTGTGTCTAGCGTATATGATCAGAATACATAAATAAAGCAATGATATATAAAGCAAAGATATTTCTTTTAGGAAATTATGGATCAACAATTATGTACATCATCCTTGCCCGAGGAATTTTTTTCTACTCTTCCTCCTCATCTTCCTCTACCTCCTCTATTCACACCTCTTTAGGTAGCTGAATATTCATGCCTAATAAGCTTATTAGGAGGTACTGTGATTCAGTCTTGGTTGGCAGGTCTGACAATTTCGTACAATTTCATTTCAAACAAATGGATTACTGCATCTCCAATATATATATATATATTTATATATATATATATATATATATATATATATATATATATATATATATATATATATATATATATATATATATATATATATATATATATATATGATGTTAGATGGACTGTCTGCACTAAATTAGCCCTAGGTGTGAATGAGTCTGTGAATTTATATGATGCATGGCGCCGTGTGATTGACTAACATCCCATACAGGATGTATTCCTGCCCCGCACCCAGTATTCCCAGGTTAGACCCTGGATCCACCGTGACTCTGAAGAAGAAAAAACTGTTAAGATGAACGAACTAAGGAATGAATGAGGACACTTAGGTATTGTGTTGCCTATAATATTGGACGTTTTTCTTTCAGAAGGTTTCTAAGGAGAGCGAAAACAGTTTAGAGTTTTGCACCAACAAAAGGTTACTGAGAAACTGACAGTCACATCCTTACATGCACAAACAATTTATAAGCAAATATGAAAAACTGTAATTGGCTCATTCTCATTGTCCTGATAGACTCTAAGCACTCACTCATCCTCTGTAATCAAAGAACACTACGATTCTCATGATACTGCTCACTGCTACTCTCTCTCTATGTGTGTGTGCTTACCTCATACACAGTTTTCATAATACCATTATGACATGTTAAATTGAGTTGTGCCAGCAAGCAGAGAGTTTAACTCAGCTGTTTATGAGGGCTGAGACTGTAGGATCTGTTATGAAGCTGTGAAGAATAGCTGAACAAATACACACCAAAAAAGAAGAAAAAACATACATGCTGGAGAGGAAAAAAGCAGGGCATGTACTTGTAACACTGAATTATGGGTAATCTGGTAATACTATGTAGGTTGCAGCCACTTAGAGTGAAGTCTTATAAATTTATGCACTGCACAGAAATGGCATATGATTTATAAAGAAAACAGAGAAAAGGAAGATGTCCCTAATTCAGAATCCTTTCCTGCAAATAAGACTGAGAGTTCCTGTGCCACACGACACTGTAGAATCAGTAATAAGGGCAGGATAGAGATAATGACAGAGTGAAAGAGAATGAAGGTGCTTATTAGAGGGAGAGTCAGATGGCAGTTTACTACTCAATCATCTGTTCCTTTTGGACTGGCAACAATACTGCTATTTCTGAGAAGCTCTCTGCACACATACACACCTAAAGCAAACACACACACACACATACACACACACACACAAACACACGTGATGGTGAGAATATCAAGTGTGAGTAAGACTATTCAGAGAAGCTGAGAATATCAGGGTAAGATGAAAAGTATCAGGTTAATGTGGGTGTGTTAGGTGAGCGTTAGGTAACTTGTTGGCTCATGGACCTCATGGTGAGAAGACCACGGACAGCTTCTTCCACTTCATCCTTTCAGACCACTTGCTCTCAGCTAAACTGGGAAGTAGAATTGGTGGCTCAGTGGGTAAAGTTGTTGATCGGATGGCTGTGAGTTCAAATCCCAGCCTGCTGGGTCCTTAAGCAACTTTCAACTGCTCAGTTGTAGCCTGTCTTAACTGTAAATCATATGAGACGTTACGTACAGTAGCTTAGCACTAGCAAAGTGACAACACCAGTCCCTGGACCTGGAAGGAGGAATGGCAGGCTAAAGGAGAGCATTTAGCCTGTCTAGGACTGGTGTTGCATCAATGGTACCTTGAAGCCAGAGTACCGTAATCCTACTGCTGTCCCACCAGATGAGCCTCAGAACACCAAGACAGGGCAAAGGCAATGAGTCCAGGAGTCACATTTATCATGCATAAAACAAGTTATATTTCTGTTTATTCACTAAAAAAAAAAAATCATACATGCATATGCACAACTGTTTGCAATGGCCGTTGATAAATCCTACACATTCTAAATTACTCTGCTTCCCTTTAAAAGGATGATTTTTATGGCTAAGTTTGTACAATCCCGAAGTATATTTGGAAAAGCTGTGATGGCATGAGAATCCCTCATTATTATTATTATTATTATTATTATTATTATTATTGTCTTTTCCATTTCTGCCATTTTTGGAAATGCACTGTATTGTGGCATGAGTGATATAAATGGAAGACATTATTCAGCTCCTAGTTGTTTGGGAAATGCCAAACCTGTCTCCAATCCAATTTCTCACTGAAATATGCTGGTGGCTGAAAACCTTAGAGTAGAAAGGAACTGAGTTGTGTGTGGATGCTATTGCTGCGTTTTGTTGGCCTCTGCATCCCTTTTATATGATTTTACTTTACATTTCATCTCTGTCAACTGTCTGCACTTTTTATTGTCAGCACCACAGTCGGCCAATTATGCTGACATGATTGACAAAACGTGGAATGGGAGCTCCTTCTAATCAGTTTCCCCATGATAACACTTTTCTACCACTGGGGCTTTCTGCATTTGCGTGGTGAGAAGCAGTCCTACATATATGCACATCCTCACACACTAGAAACCCTGATACAGTCAAGTCCTGATCCATGCTGGGTAATGAACCTCCCAAAGCTCAGCTCGAACAATCAGACAGGAGCTATGGGTTGTTTTGTGCTGCATTTTCCCTCATTGACTGCCTTGCTTTCATAAATGACGAAAGTAAAAAAGTTAGAGAGGAAGACTGAGTCTGAATGCTGCGAGCTGAAGGAATTCCTCACAACAGAGCCTGTACTTCTAAACCCCGACTTCAATCAAACTTTCATCTCGCAGATGTCAGAGAGCGGCCTCAAGGCTTTACTGTCCACACAACTGGCAGGCAAGGAGCATTTTGTTATATTTACAAGTCATAGACCTCAGTCATCTCACCTTCTGAACGAAAACACACAGCACCGGAATGGCAGGTAAAGCCCGAAAGCTCAAAGTTTAATATGAGAAACTGAAATGACTGATATTAACACGTTAATAACCGCGGGGTTTGTTTTTCATCACCTGCTTCTAGAAGACTCTTACAGCAGTAATGTGTGTGTATGTGTGTGTGTGTGTGTGTGTGTGTGTGTATTCTATGTATGAAAAGCAACTTTTCAAATAACAATATGAGTTGCCTCATATTAATGCTGCATTCAACTTAACTTGGAAGACAGAACGTGGAGTCATTTTCAACCTCTGTGCATTCAAGCATTATCAAAAAAAAAAAAAAAAATGTTCGTCTTTTGTTAGCCAGCTAACTGTGATAAGTGATGTATATTTATCTCCTCAGATAGTGAACTGTATAGTCAATGTTATAAATTTAACAAGCAAATATATCTGTATGCTGGTTGGTCTAAAGCAAATACTAGTAAATACAGCACAACTCATCTAAAATAACAAAAAGAAAGTGCTACTTTGTTTGCTGTTGATGCTGTGAGCAGCCATGTTAATTTGATGGCCCGTGCTGAACTCGGGAAATTTCGCGTTATAACTTATAGTCAAAAGCAGCATAATTCCTAAACGAGTTACTGCGCAGATCGGAGAGGATTAGAGTAATGAACTGAGCACATAGTGGAGGACAGACAGAAAAAGACAAAAGGAAGAAATAAGAGAGACAGAGAGAAACAAAGTAAAACGTTGTGAAATAAGCTGGAGCTGAGTAGAGAAAGACAGGGGGAACAGAAGTCAGAAAGAACATGATGATAAAAAAAAGACAATGCAGAGAGAGAGGAGGCAGTTAGAGCCAAGGTGAAGAAAAGGGGCGGAGGTGAGACAAGAGAGACAGAAAAAAATGAGGAGAAAGAAGACAGGAGAAAAAGAGCTTAGACGAGAGAGACAGAGATTTGACAGCGTGTAACAGTAATTGTTCGTTTATGTATTCAGATTTATTCCGGTTACTAGCTTGTCCAAATTTCTGCAAAAGTCTAATCATAGAGAATGAGAGAGACACGGAGAGATTGGACATTATCTCAGAGAGAGATTGGATTGCCTATGGAATGTTGTAGTCGCTGCATCCTGGCACTAGAGAATATTAAACGCATGATTTTATCTTTTTGCTGAATTGAAACTATTTGCTGAATTAAAGGATAAGGTTTTCTTTTTTTTTTTTAATTTTCTTTTCCATGTCAGGAAGCAACAGCTGGTGTCACTAACATTTAGCTGTTGGGAGATCAGAGAATGAAAGGAAGACAAATATCACTCATTTAGCAGCAAATGTAAAAATGCTATGCAACTAAAATGGAGTGACCACAAAGTTGGATCCCTGCAAATCATCAACTGGTACGGACTTCAACGTAACCTTCAATATTCTTGTAGCTTTCAATATAACTTCCAGTGTAACATTCAGGGTTTACTCCGAAGTTCTTCTTCACACTGTCGCTTTTTTTCTGATGTCGTTACAGTTTATCTTCGCAGTTCATTCTGCAGTAGTAAACAGATCTACGCAACAGCGCGGTAGCCAACGCAACGCACCTAGCCAATGCTGATACAACACGCACAGATTTTGGATCACTGCTAATGCATGTCCTAAATATTTCTGCTTTTATAGTTTTAGATAAATTAGAATATTTAGTCAGCTGTTGAATGCAGTGAGACGTGTGTTACTTGGCTAAGCGCCGCCCCAAAAAATTAGGTTATGTCTATTAATCAGGGGACCCAAGGGAGGGCAACTTGAGCTGAATTTACTTATCGCATGGCGAGAGTGTGGAGATTAAATAAATGATCACCAAAAGGGGTGCTGATGGGTTTAAATCACACATTTTTACTCAAGAATGGCTGGAAAAAAGGGGATGATAAAAGAGGGCTTGCAACATCACTGAAACATAAATCATGTTGATGTGTGCTACCTGGGATGTGAACTCAGAGCTAAGGAGCCTAATACTGGTACTTTCTTTGCACCTAGCATTATGTCTAATCAGGTATAGCTCAAATTTTCAGAACCACTGTTTTGCTTTTCAAATAACGTCCTTTTTTTGAACCCTAGCATATTTCTTGGGCATTTTTTCGATTCTAAAATTGCAGCTCCCTACAGCACTCTATATATGCGTTTTATTTATTTATTTTCTTTCAGGACATCCTGGGCTATCTTTTCTCCTTTGACAGCCGAGGCACAAAAATTACACTGTATTGTTGAGTGATAGTACTTAGTACATGCTGCGAGCCTTGCTCAGTCATCCAGGGTTCTGCCGTAGGATTTCAGGAGCATGTGACCATTTCTCTTCAGGGAGAACACTTCAGGACCCTCTCGTATTGAGACCTATTTGTAACCGTGCCTTCCTACATGTGCCAGGAGCTAACGTTAGCTTGAGCATCAAATCCTAGTGTAGTTGAGTTACTTGAGTCAGCCGGGTAGGTAATTAGGTAGCTAATTTCCTCTGTAAGCATTAGACAGCAGTGTGTATGTGCAAGATTAGGCTATTTATTTGAGAAGGTCAGTTATGCAAGTAAAGCTAGTAAGTTGTAGACAGATAGAATTTAGGAATGTAAATCACTATTACAAGTTACAAGGTCATAGAATGTTATGGATTTAGCAGGTAAGATTTTTTAACATTATTTGTAAAATTATGGACAAAAAAAACAAAACAAAAACAAAAACAGCCTAAACATAAAATGTACTCTGCAGAAAAGAACATTTTATTGGGTCATATATCTTAAAGAAAAGACTGTTGCGCAGCTCTGTAAAAAAAAAAAAAAAAAATCTCTTAACCGCTCCTGAAATGTCTGATGGTCATCATTCCATTTTTATTATAATTTAAATGATCATATTTTTATCTTATTTTTTAAATAATATTTTTATCATATTTTTAATAAACGTATTACTAACAGATATAACTTGATAGTTCTTGCAACCAATAGCAAAGAAAATTCCTTGTGACCCAAATATTCTATGTTTTACTTTTACAGGAGTAGAAATAAGAAGTGAGAGAACTGGAAGAAGCTGAGAGAGTGATAAGTACAGAGCGTGAAAAGAGGAGTGCATGCTCTCGCTCGCTCTCTCTCTCTCTCTCTCCCCCTCTCTCTCCCCTGTGTTTCTGACTTCATCCTTATGAAGTGCAGTTCAGGGTATGAAACTTTTAATTCGGCATTTACTGTGACCAACCATCACCTCAAGGCTCACTCTCTCTCACACACACACACACACACACACACACACACACACACACACACACACACACACACACACACACACACAGTATAGCTTATAGTTTAGCTCAGAAAGTTACTGACTGGCAAAACCAAATCACAGCAAATGCAAATGCAAAAAAAAAAAAAACAGGAAGTGACTCACCGTTCTTTTCAGGGTGTGGCTTGAAGACTTCCTGTCCAGGCAGGCAGGGACACGGTCCTTCACATTTCGCTAAGATGTTCTTTTCTGAAACACATGCCTGGAACTCCAGCTTACACTGCAGCCAGACAGAAAAGGATTATGGGTAATGTGTTGTAGTTCACACTTAGCCTTGTGTCACCAGCTCACAGCACTTGTGCAGAAGTTAAAACAATGTGTGATGTTGTACATTCCAAAACTCACTGGCAGTTATTACAAATATCCAATATAGAGCGTGCAGCATTTAATAACACATACTGCATTATGCATAAGCTGCTGCAGTCAAGTAAACTTTGAGATAATTACCATTCTGTGCGTGCTGTAGAGAAGAGGGGAAACGTGAAGAAAATAAGTGAATTAGCCAGCGCGCGCAGAACAAAATTAAAAAGCAGGGAGCGAACAAGAACAAGTCAAATGCTTTCTGATGGAAAAGCAAGATGGAGATTTGTGTTCAATGTGTGTTAATTCTGCTTCAAAAGCTTTAAATGATCCTCTCTTATTAAACATTAATCAGAGCACCTCATTCGATCACACACAGATACTAGTGTGTGTGTGTATGACAGTAGATTGAAATGCACCACATGAATTCACTCATGAACAAGTTGAAGTGGAATGGCGCTAATTCTCCATAAATGAGTTTTGTAAACCAATGCAGACTTCAGAGCATGAAGACCATGTCCTTTATTAGAGAGAAATCACACACACACACACACACACACACACACATCTTTCTATCCTTGGCTCTTTTAGTTTTTTTTTTTTCACTTTAAGCTACAACGTCTAAAACAAACAACCAAACAAACAAATAAATGCTCATCTTAACAGACATCTGCTTTCCAATCTGGTATTTCAGCTTCTAATATTGTTGCACTGTTGACTTCTCTAATCTGATTGGTCAGAAGGCGTCGATTAATGTTCTAACAGCAGCTCGAACAGGAGTTCCTGTCGTAATTAAAATGACTGGACTTATATTGAAGCATTTGTTCTAATACATTATCGTTTCTTTTTTTTTTTGCAAGTTATTTTTATTGAACAATTTTCAACTGTCAGGCAATACCTGTAAATTTGTGAAATAAGAAATTAACGGTTGCCATTTGTGAAAGAACATATCAGTGGAACCTCTCAGTGTGTATTTAATCTTCTCTAACTTAAGAAAAAATAATAAATCTTTAATCCACTGAGAGACAAAGGGACACTTAATGGACTTCCAGTGTAGGAGTATGGTACGTCTAGCCAACAAAGATGAGAAAGCGATAACATCCTTATGTGCAGAACTCAACGGGACTGAATCATCTGGAATGCCAAATATGGCAATTAATGGACATGGTTTTAACTGCACCCCAACTATAGTGGACATGATTTTGAAAAAACCTGTCCAAAAGTCCTGCAAGTTTGGGCACAAAAAGAACATATGACTTAGATTACAGGGAGAGGCATAGCACCTGTCACATCTATCCTCAACATCGGGATATATTTCAGCCAGCCTAGATTTGGAATAATGGACTCTGTGCAAAACCTTGAACTGAATAAGACTGAGGCGGGCACAGGAAGTGCTGGAGCGTATCCTGTCTACGGCCTTCTCCCAGCATTCCTACATTATCGTTTCTATAGCAACAGCTTATTTACAGGGACTTGTATATCAGATGATCTACATATTCCAAGCTAATAATAAACAGATTTTTAAAAATGTGCTGTTATTTTGCAAAGAGAAACATGGAATTGATATGTAAGGAGATGTTTATTTCACATTTATGGAAGGAGTCTCCAGTGTCAGCGATTTGTAACAGTTAGTAGGTTTTCTGCCACACAAGAGTCTTCAGGACAGAGGAGTTTGCACTTTTCATTTTTTTTCCCGTAACAGATTTTTGTCTTATTATGTTCAAGAAAGAGAAAAAAAAGAGGAACTAACTTGTCATGGACGTTCCATAACATTACATGTAACAATTAATGGTTAAGAAGCATGGCATATCATTCATTAATAAATTAAAAAGTGTAAACTGTAAACATAACACTTGTTATTGGAAAGTTATTGGTATTGGAAAGTAATATGATTTGGGGTGGTAACTTTGATCTTTTCTATTATTATTATTATTATTTTTATTATTATTTTAGATTCCTATGGGGAAAAGAGAAAACTCCAAAGCTGGAGCTTGACACTCCTGCAGAGCTGAACCAGTGTCTGTGCTCAGCCGAGCTTGGTGTGCAACGTGACATACAAAGAGTTTATGGAAGAGCTTATTGCAGAGCTCTGTGGTGTGTCACAGAACGTAACACCAAAACAGACCAGTAGTGACCATGTGCCTGTTCAAGGAGCTGAGCTGAGCTCAGATGCCAGGATTATTGCCACTGCTGGTCGCCGGATCTGTGTGCATTGCAAAGCAGTGCATGGCAAGAAGCAGCAAATACCTTGGAAATGCCAGGCATGTGACATTCACTTGTGAACGTCGGCTGAACAGGAACTGTTTCCAGGAATGGCACAAAGGTGTGCCTTTGACTCTCAAAAATGTGCCTTTGACTCTCTTTTTTAATATTTTGATTATATTGTGCACTATCTTGTAAATAAACCACAAAAAAAAAAACATTCTTTCTTTTAGTCTCCTCAGATTCTTCCGTTTCGTTTCCACAGTGGCACTGCACCTTCTCCCATGTGTGAAAGACATTAATATTCATGACCACTGACACTCCCTCACATACAGACCTCTAAAACAAAAAGTGTCAGACAAAACTTAAATCAGTGCTTTGTTTTAAGTGAATGAATGAACAGGATGGTTTTCACAACATGTTGAAACAAAGACTCTACACAATCCAGCACTCGAAAGTCTTGTGAAAATATATTTAATATGTCTTATGGCCCAATCTTAGTGTCCTTAAAAAATATAGCTTTTTACTGACCAAGTTTAAACTTCATTTTCTCAAAAATACAAACATGTACATACAGTACATGTTGCTCACATATTATTGTAGCACAATTTGTGCTGAATATAGTGTAATGAGACTTTTGCCATTAATATGTTATCTTATCAGAAATAAGAACAAATGTCAGGACATGTCGAAACATCTCCAGGATCCAAAAAAAAAAAGCCTGAGACTCCTGAGGGTTAAGTCGAGCAGACTGGCCTGATCTCAGCCGAAGTGCAAAATGCCCAAAATGTTTTATTCAGGGCTGTACAGCAGCTTAAGGTTTGCAGGTTTTACTGTAACACTTCAGCAGCAGGAGCACAACACACTGTCTTGACTCCAGCTTGTTGTTTCAGTGATAGCTCAGTGTGAGGATTGCAAAAGTGCAGTGATCTCTTATGATGCAATTCTATCCTTCTGACATGTTCATATATATATATATATACATATCTTACATACAAAGACACACAATACACACACACCTGCATGTACAGTGCAACATACATTTCTTTCCCCTCAAACTGACATATTCAATTTCACGGCATCCGGTTTAAACTCGCCACTACACTAAACTCTCGGCTAATTTAAGAA
This sequence comes from Pangasius djambal, assembly GCA_022985145.1. Classification (NCBI taxonomy): domain Eukaryota; kingdom Metazoa; phylum Chordata; class Actinopteri; order Siluriformes; family Pangasiidae; genus Pangasius; species Pangasius djambal. The sequence goes on from CM040983.1 coordinate 9,055,553, forward strand.
TCGGCTTGACTAATTAAAAAAGCTGTCATGCACATACTTGTGTATAAATGGCTACACAAATGCCACAGTTGCACCTACACAAATTAATACATATAGGTATAAATATACACACAGTTAATGAACTGTCAAACTGTTCAGCCAAAGAATTTATATGAGACATTTCTGTGGGAAAAAAAAAAATCAATTTGGTAGAAAAGGTGGGAAACGGGATCTGGATTTATTTTAATTTAATCACAGCATGACAGGTCTGATTACGCCAGGCAATCACACAAGGTGCTTAAATGCAGAGAGATTTAAAAAAAAAAAAAAAGACATATCGTTCTATTTCAGGAAATTTACGTTTAATTTAATTCAGTTCAAAGTAGCTTTTGCGAAATGACTGCCCACTTTAATAGGAACACCCATACACCTGCTCATTTATGCAGTTATCTTATGCAGATACAGGTCAAGAGCTACAGTTAATGTTCACATCAAACAACAAGAATGAATAAAAAATATGATCTCTGTGACTATAACCATGGCATGGTTATTGGTACCAGATGGGCTGGTCTGAGTATTTCAGAAACTGCTGATCTCCTGGGATTTTCACACACAACAGTCTCTAGAGTTTACACAAAATGGTGCGAAAAACAAAAATACACTGAGTGCATGAAAGTTCTGTGGGTGGAATTGCCTTGATAAGAGCGGTCAGAGTAAAATAGCCAGATTGGTTTAGGCTACCAGGAAGGATATAATAACACAAATAAGCACTCTTTACAACTGTGGTGAGCAGAAAAGCATCTCAGCATGCACAAAACATCAATCTTTGAGGTGGATGGGCTACAACAGCAGGAGGCAACACTGGGTTCCACTCCTGTCAGCCAAGATCAGGAATCTGAGGCTATAATGGGCACAGATTCACTGAAACTAGACAGTTGAAGATTAGAAAAAAAAAATCACCTGCTCTTTTTCCAGTCTTGCCCAAGATAGCCTCAGATTCCTGTTCTTGGCTGACAGGACTGGAACCCAATGTGGTGTTCTGCTGTTGTAGCTCATCCACCTCAATGTTTAATAAGCTGTGTGTTCTGAGATGCTCCAGTCTGTTATTCTCCTCTGATCTCTCTCATCAACAAGGTGTTTCATATTTTGTTTTTCGCACTATTCTATGTAAACTCTAAGATCAGCAGTTTCTGAAATACTCAAACCAGCCCATCTGGGACCAACAAACATGTCATGGTTAAAGTCACACACTTTTTCCCTCATTCTGATGTTTGATGTGAACATTAACTGAAGCTCTTGACTTGTATCTGCATGATTTTATGCATTGTGCTACTGCCACATGATTGGCTGATTGGACAACTGCAAAAATGAGCAGATGTATAGGTGATTCTATTAAACTGCACAGAGAGTGTATAGTATAATTTTTCTGAAAAACAGTAAGAACTGCAAGAACAACAAAAATGACAGAAAATATAAATAATATCAATACTTTTATACATTATAACAATAGATATAACAATAGTCTCCTAAACTAAATACTCCCTTTCCCTTTTCTCAAATTATCAAGCGAACTGACTAAAATTGGCTCTATTCCCTATTTCCTGTAGGGCTTTACCCAGAATATACCAAAAAAGACCACAAGATGGAGGGAGGGGTAATTGGAGATGCAAGAGACGAATGAAAAGATTGGAGCAGGGCTGAGAATCCAATAACAATAGTGGACACAGTTCATCCACACGATTATCCATCAGCACTGACTGAGCAATTTATACACAAAATCAGAGAGGGAGAGAGATGGGAGAAAGTGTTTACTGCTATATTAGGATGTTAACGTGTAAATTTGGATCCTGCTGCTGAGCCTGAGCGATTACATATTGAGTCCAAGTGTCATTAGTATACATTAATATTGTATCTGACTCATGGAGAAGTAGAAGACAGCTTCTTATTGCCATTATACATATACACATGGGTATAGGACAATGCTATTCTTTTCTTTACATATTCCATCTTGGAAGGAAGCTGGGATCAGAATTCAGGGTGAGCCATGGTACCACACTCCTTACAACCTTCTAACTCAGGGGTATTTTACAAACGTGGATTGGTAGCGTTACGTAAAATTCCATGCTTACAATGGTCCGGATAAACAACTACACTAAATGGCAACAACAGTTACATTTTAATGCTTAACTATTAGTGATTAGTTTCTGGCTATAAATGAGATGATTTGAAGTGATTATGTTCCCAAAATGGAAGAGATGAAAGAAATCGCATTAAACTTCATTCTAATGTTCATTACATCTAGAGCTCAAATAAGTATGCAGCAAAGACATGTAGAAAATATTACATGTTTTATTAGATGTTTTTCTTTTTTACTAACATGAATCAGCAGGCCACCACTATATATACATATATACATACATACATACAGGAGATCCTAATCCAAGATGCTATCAATCCACATATCTTTAAGATGAAAGAAAAATACAAATATACTTGGAACTTTGGGTTTGGGGACACTTGCTAATAGGATTGAAATGTTTTGTGATTGCATAGATTTGAAACTCGTTTTTAAATGGTGGCATATTTCAGCCACTGAACATAATAAACCATCACAAACCATTCAAAATTTCAATACATCTATCAATACAAACTTGTGCTTCTCTGCATGCCTGATTCACTGCTGCACACTCATGAATAGGTTTGTGAAAAAAGAGTACTTAGAAGACTAGAAATACGCAGATGTAAAAGTGTTCAAAAGGTAATTTCACAGGTAACTGGATTCTGTAATAGTAGGAACTGCCTGAATTTACTTCCTATGTCTGCTTGAAAAACCAAGGACCAGGTATTAAATGTGATGACAATTTTGCCATTCAAACAAGCAAACAAGCAAAAATCTATTTTTTTTCACACAACCAACCTAAATTCACCACATGTCTCTTAATTACTCACCTTTCTGTTAGTGAGATTTGGTTTGTGAACTTGCTACATACTACGTGATGTGTTTCAGCAGCTTCAGAAGAGAATCCTTGGGGAACAGGGATGTTAACTGTAGGTTTCCCTGCTACTTCTTCATTTTTCCCTAGGAACTTCTGCTGCTATGCCTATTAGTATGTCTCATTTCAAGAAAAATGTAAACACCTTAGTTCAATTCAATTTTATCTGTATAGCGCTTTTAACAATGGACGTTTTTACAAGACACCCTCATCTGGACATCCTCATCTGGGTGACCCCGGATAGTGTGATTATAAATAATTTCCCTTCTAGAAGTTTATACTATATAGTCAAAAAGTGCAATTGTGTAAACAGGAAGTTATGAGCTTATGAGCAACTTATGAGTATGAGCATCAGAGTCATTTCTGAATTCATTATAGCTTTAACTTAATGTCACGGTTCATGGGTTCACCGGCCTCTTCTGTCCGTTTCATGTACTACCGTTAATTAGTTCTTTGGTTTCAGCTGCCACTCATTACCTGCTCTACTTATACCTCAGCGTTTGTCCTGTCTTTTGTCAGTTCGTTGTTTTTCATGTCTGTGTCTTCCACAGTGCTGTGTTTGCTCTGTCTTCTGGTTCATGCTCTCTGATAGCTTACCGATATCTAGTGTGGTCTATTGGACTGTTTATTCCCTCACTGCAGCCGAGTGCCACCAAGGTCGCCTGCCACCACTGCACCCACGTCTTCCTCCAGTGTGTTACTCGGCCTGTTGTTTACTCGCAACCTCATTAAAGTTTCACAAACTCGCACTTGAATCCGCCTGCTGTTTTTGATCCTGACACCTAAAGTCTACTGTATCAAACTGAAGTTATTAACTGTTCAGTGATGGAGACTTGTATGCTTGCATGCAAACTGTTCTTACAAGCATCAGGTAAGACCCATTAATGACTTACACTTTATTACTGTTGAATCACATAGTTAACACTCTTGATCTTGAGTGCTATGCTATTATAACTATGCCCATCTTCAGATGATGAGAAGGTTCTTTTATAACTTTTTATACTGGGAATGTAAATATAGGAACAATACTAGTATATACAGTACAGTGCCAGACAAGTTTTTGAACACACTATATTTGGTTAACACTTAAATACTTTGGGAAGAAAACTACATAGGAATCATGTATAAGTGAACTGAGGAATGTCTGTGACGTTTTTATAGTTGATAAGGTTACACAACATACTGTATATTTGTCTAACCTACACTGTTTACTATCATCAGGAAGATTTATAGTATAACATGCTTACAGTAGCTTGTTCACCAAACACTCTGATTTTAATATAGCAGAAATTTAGAGTCCTAGTAGAGTCTGAGAGTGGACAATGGCAATGAGTCCTGAAATACAAAGACTTAGGGATTTCATGGAACACTTGCTCATTTTATTACAAATTTAACTGGCAAATGTGGGAAAACATTATCAGTTATTTTAAAAGAATAGACTACCCCTAGCTACAATGCCAACACCTCTGTACACCTTTTTTAAAGACACATTATTAAACTTATAACCCAAAGGCCCATTAAATTCCTTCTAATGGGTTGAAGCTCCAATCATATTTTACCAACCCTGTCTTGCAATTCACTGCTTTTGCTGATATTCTTGACTTTGTGTATTCCCTAGAGCAAATTTCATAAATACACAACACCTCAGTTTGATGAACATATTTTCAGCTTTCTCTGGGAGTTTGATTTTGAGTTGCACCCCAGGACACATGTCTGAGCTACTGATCAATCAAAAACTTCTGATCAAAGGAAGAGGCAAAGAAACTGACACTCTTCATTGCTCAGTCTCAGATACTCTGCCGTGGGTCTTGGAGTGTCTGAGGCTGAAACAAACTGTTGAGTACACTTTTCTGGCCACAAGCTTCAGAATGCTGAAGGTTACACTGTGACAAAATGAGCTTTTCTGAGCATCGGTACACTTAATCCAGTGTTTAAAAGTTATTAGTGGTGATAAAATCTCCAATTCTATCTCTAATCCGAGTAGTGTTATTAACTCTAATGTCAATCTCAGTCAGACAAGGCTAAATGCAAACATACATTCTGGAACTTCAGCATTATTTCTGTTGCAAATTGCACACACTGAGCTAGAAGACTTTCACTGTAATCTCTGTATAAACTGACTCAACTAGCTTTGTCTAGCCATGCCTTTCAGTCATCAAACCAAGGACCCTTGTAACAAAACAGCTTGTAGCAAACTAATAAAGGATTCAGATTACAGTCTGTGCATAGAATTGACATTTCAAGGGCTAACACTGCTAAATAAATGTCTGGCACTTGGTGTATTTCTGGTTTTTAGAGTGTAATACATTACAATGATGATAATAATGATGATTAAGATGATGATGATGATGATGATGGTGGTGGTGATCTCACCTTTGAGGAGTAGGTATGACCATCTGAGCCACACACTGGACTAGGATGGACAACAGGACAAGGTCTACATTTCCCATGATTCATTGTTCCCATCCAGTGCTTATGGAGATGACTGCCTTTCCTTGGCTTAATGCTGAAAAGAAAAGAGATTTTATTTTTCAAAATATACCTTTTTTTATTATTCTATAATTAGAGGATAGTTTGTGTAACCTGGGAAATATCAAAGAGTGAAAAACTGGAAACAGTGTGATGCCTGTTTATTTGCTAAATATCAAAGACTCCTTAAAAAGTGAAAGAGAGAGAGAGAGAGAGAAATTATATTATAATAATAGATTAGAAATTTCAGCGAGGTGTGTTGCCTGTGAGCCACACTGATTAAACAATGAACTAATGTCAGGTTAGAAAAGGCCACAGGGCTGCCAGTGTATGTGTGTGTTTTCTCTCAGGGCTGAAGGGCTGAGGATCTGGGTAACACTGTGAGTGTATTAAAAAGCCCTTAATCCCTCTGGAGAGATCCCTTTTCTACATCAGTCCCAATCACACACACACACACGACTGAACAGGAGAAAAGAAACTCTGTGCTTTTCCATCTCTCTCATCTCATCATCTTGGTCTTTCATCTTATCATCTTTTAAAAGCTTAAAGATAATCATTGCCATTCTCTGAACTTCTGCACTGATCTGTGCTTCTATTTTTTATTTACTACGTGTTCACTTCATAATATTTAGTGGTTTTCTTCACTTTCTATCAGATCCAATAAAATATCTGCTCAGAGGAGAAACTTTTGTCACTGTGGTGCCCTAGGCTCTGTAAATGGGAAGACAGAAACACCTACATCCATCCAGTCAGGATTAGAAAGTGTTCCTACTGGCCTGTCAATCATGATGCTGTCAGTTCTGAAAGCACCCACAGGCATTCTAGCCTTGGCATGTGTTTTGGGAGCTTTGTTTTGGCAGGAACCCTGAGGGAAGGGGCTATATATTGGCAATTTGAGTTTCAAAAAAGCTAGCTACAGCTAATTCATGCCAGAATAGCTGACTGTAGCTTTAAAGTGAAGGTTTTTCATATGGGGTGAATTCAGGTATACTAGGATATCAAGAAAATTTGGATGGTTTAACTTAGCAGCATTTACAGTCAGGTCCATAAATATTGGGACATCGA
>CM040983.1:9071043-9108274 GCA_022985145.1 Pangasius djambal
GGAGTATGTTAGTAATGACGGTTACTGATCATGCTGGATTGTGTGTCAGTAATGATGGTTACTGATCATCCTGGAGTATGTTAGTAATGATGGTTACTGATCACCCTGGAGTGTGTGTCAGTTTTGGAGGTTCTCATGCTGTTCATTCACCCTCATATCTCACAGGTCATTTCTCCACTGCTGTGAGTCATTATCTAATCTAATCTTTCAAACTGTGGGTTTCACATGGAGAATCTTCATTCACACACAGAAGCACAACACACACACATACACACACACAATTTTTTTCAAAAGAAAAAAGGAACAGCATCTAAAAAATGTCAAATCAAGAGCACAGCCAAAGAGATCAACATTCAGGAAAGAAATATGATGAAACCCTAATGCTTTATAAATACACACAGGGCATGTGAAACTTTCAAAGAATGGCCTACTAAGGCTGGATTTGTAGACAGAAAAGCATCAAATCAAGTTTTTCCTAGAATGCTGCCTTCAGAGACACCTACAGCTTTAATTTTGAAGGCAGCAAACATACAGTATATCCTTTGTGTCCAAAATCCCACAAAAAAAAACTTTTAAAATGGAGACAGAAAACACCTGAGAGAGGGGGAGCTTTTTATCGAAAAATAAGTCAACTTATTAATAATTATTATCTAAAAAATTACATAATTACAAATACATAATTACTGTAATTATTAACTTTTGATTTTATTTCTAGTGAGAAATGTCTGCTACATTATATTCATTTTATTGTTCTCAACTTTATTTATGTTAATTTACTTTTTTATTATTATTATTATTATTATTATTATTATTATTATGGTGATGTATACTTGTTTTGAAGCTGTCTTAAAAGACAACTGATTTGAGACATCAAGACAGCTGCCATACTGTCATAAACGTATGAAAATTTCACAGAGCAGAATTCAAACTCGACCACACACAAAACCTTTTTTTTTTTTTTTAACCCAAGAAAAATAATGTGGAATAAAACACTTTCAACATAAAAAGACCTCTTTAAATTCCAACATAACCAGATGGAATCGGCCATTGTAAAATGGCAGACAGATTTAGGATCCACGAGGCAGACAGAGTAAAATCATTATCCAAATCCAAAAACGCTAAGGCAGGCAAAAGGTCTAAACGCGATCAGCAACAGTAAGTATGGCTGTTGATTAAATTACCCAGGCTTGAGCTGCTTAAATGCTTTCAAACCAGGAAGTGAACAGAAACTAGGACTAAAACTCTACTGACTGTGAGCTCTGCTGGCAGGGAGGGGAAATGTCCTGAGCTCTTGTTACAACAATTACTGCTTTAAAATCTATACTGAGTTACCAGTCTGTTAAAAACGTTTACCTTGTAGCTACACTCACCGGCCATTTGCATTATACAGGTTACTTTGTAGGTACATAATTACTACCTGCAGCGCATCTAGTTTCTATGCACACTGTGTATAATCTGTCAGACTCCCTCTAAAACTTCCATCACCAGTAAGCCCCCACAGGACCCCTGATAATCAGATGTTATTTGGTGGCGGATCATTCTCTGCACTGCAGCATCAGGAAAGTGTGTGTGTGTGTGTGTGTGTGTGTGTGTGTGTGTGTGTGTGTGTGTGTGTGTGTGTCATGCTGGTTTGAGTGTATCAGCTGCAGTTTTTAAAACTCCTCAGTGTCATCGCTGGGTTGCAAAACCAAAATTTTCCAACCAACGGCAGTTGTGTAGTCAGAAATCAACACTGGTTACATCTCACAATTACTGTCAGATGCACAGTTTATGAATAAATAATGTCAACCAGCAGGGTGGGTGTGTCTAATAAACGAACCAGTATTCCCCAAAAAACCTGCCTCTCTCCCCTCAGTCTTTTTTCTCCTTCTTCTATCTTTACTTCCATCTCCCTTCACCCTTCTCTCCCTCTGTCTCTGTCTTTCCTATTTCTCCCTCCATCTCCCTTTATCTCTATCTCTCCATTGTTTTCTCTTTCTTTATACACAACCAGTCAAAAGTTGGACTCGCTAGATAAAATATACTGTATATTTTTGTCTGAAACACATCAATCGAATTTGTAAATGGAAATGGTGTAAATGTAAACGGTGGAAGTTACTGCCCATGTAAATATTTCAAACTATATTTTTAATAAACCATTTTACTTCAAATTAAATTGTTTCCCCAAACAAGTAGTTTGCTTGTAGAACTTAGGAGAAGCATTGAGGAGCTCTGCCTATTTGGGAACTTTAAGGAAAGCTTCCTGATTTTAAGAAAAGCTTCTCATGAAGCTGACTGAGAAGATGCAACAAGCTTCATCAGGAATACTGTTAAGAATTCAAATCAAATGATCAACAGTCTTTCACTCAAAATTCCTCTTCACCAATCCTCCCCTCTTCCTTTCTACTCCATTTTGCTCTCCCTCTATTTCTCGCTCTGCTACTTTACAGAAACGATGTAATGAATAATCAGTGGATTCATTTCACAGAAATAAGGAGAAGATTGCATTCTCTGCTGACATTTATTATAGAGGAAAAATAAAAGACTTCCTCCAGATTGTCACTATGGAAACAGCATGGGCCGGAGGGCAAGTGGGGTCACAGCTGAATACAAGTTTTATTGCATTATGGTTAAAATTAAAACAGAGACTGAAAGAAAGATAGAGAGAGAGAGAAAGGAAGGGTCAGAGTATTTGAAATGAACAAATACCAATTATTTGGGATGTAACAGAATACGAATACATTATCTGGATTGAACAGATAATGTGTTCTACAGAAGATGTGTTCTACAAATGCAGATATGAACTGGAGATGCATCATTCTTTTTTCATTCCCTAGTGTTTTCCACTGTTTATAGAGAAAGGGCTCACATTTAATTTTAAAATTATCTCCTTCTGAATCTGTTTACTTTCATATTATCTACCTGAGGAGCTGCACTAAGCACTCTTATATGGTGCTGAAGGAAACCTCTGAACTGCAGAGGTCAAATGAACTGGACAACACTGCTTCTTGACGTTGCCAGTAGTGGTACTAGGGCGCTCAGCAAGTGTAGTGTCTCTCAGGATCTAGAGCTATATCCGGTTTTCTCTAAAGCTGTTTGTGTGATTTAATGTGCATAATCAGCAAACGCTCCCCACTGGAAGTGTTAATGTCATTAGGAAGGAGGTGGAGTGTCACACACTAACTCCCCCTGTGGAATTACCACCATTCCTTCAATTCCACTGATGTCTGACTTCTAATATTCCCCCTGCAGAGACTAAAACTGAAACTTTACTATATAAGGCTCAGCACATGCAGAGACAGAGGATATCAAAATATATAATACATATATTAACACACTGTGGGTTGTGTGACTATTCATTTTTAATAATTGAGCAGTAATTCAAAAAAACAGAATTCGAATAGTAGTATTTTACTTAGTTAGGGCAAACACTGATTTGGGACACTACTATTCTTAGGCTATTTTATTAGTGCCGTATCAAACCGCACTTCAATTTGCAGCCACACAGGCTACAAATTACATTTCCAGCTTTTTAAACTAAACTGTTAACAATGAAAATAAATAAATCGGTGCAAAATAATACATCGTGGCATATTACACTAAATTAAAATGCATATTAAAATTCCACTCATGTGGAAGACCTGGTGGCAGATATGAAAGTGTCGATTTTATGCGCAGCATGGAAGCTCATGCCCAACAACACAACTCTCAATCACCTTCTGTTAGCTCGCAAGTTCTGCTTGACTCCCAACTAGCTGAGTGAGATTTGATAGTAATATGCAACCTGTGGTACAGTATGCAATATTTTGTACAGCATTGGTCATGATGGAATCCACTATGCCCCAGTGTAAGGATTTTATTTTCATTTTATTTAGCTTTGAAAGACGACAAACATGTGGGAGAATGAGGGATTGGTCAGAGTTCTTTGAGAAGTATGCAGGAGTGGATTTAAAAAAAAATGTCCAGCACACACCTCTACATTTTATAAAAAATAATATGTAAGTGGTACTAGTCCATTAAAGCAGGAAAAAAAAGAACTATTCTCTGCATGGTCTTAAAGAACATGTGTAATTGACTCGAGACTTGGGTTCATCTAGTCTGAAATATTTTCAGACAAAATACAAGATAAGTACATTTAGCCTGCTTTTTTTTACCATCTGCCTTGCTGCCTATGATGTCTTAGTTAACTATCTGACTAATCGCATGACTACATTTACAGCTGGCACATGCTGCAGATCTGACTCTAAATTAGCTGAGTAGGATCGGACAGTGATGATCTGGAGATGGAAAGGATTTCTTGCACAAAAGGAGAAAGCTTGCATTCTTTCTGTGTGCTTCAGCTCTTAATTTAAGCGCTTACGTGTCAGTGGTATGATTGCTGTAGTGATATACAGTCAGGTCCGGAAGTATTTGGACAATGACAGAGTTTTTGTGATTTTGCCTTTATACACCACCACAATGGATTTGAAATAAAACAATCAAGATGTGATCAAAGTGTAGACTTTCAGCTTTATTTTAACAGGTTCAACAAAAATATGGCATTTACCATTATTTACCATATAGGGCTATACCCTCTGCTCACATTCAGCCAAATGCTACAAAACTGATAGGACGCTGCTTCACAGTGCAGGTGGATAATGACCCTAAACATACTGTGAAAGCAGCTCAAGACTTTTTGACGGCAAAGAAATGGAATATTCTTCAATGGCCAAGTCAGTCGCCTGATCTCAACCCAATAGAGCTGCTTTTCACTTACTGAAGACAAGACTGAAGGCAGAAAGACCCACAAACAAGCAGCAACTGAAGCTGGCTGCAGTGAAGGCCTGGCAAAGCATCTCCAGGGAGGAAACTCAGAATTTGAGTTTTGAGAACATGGGCTCCAGACTTCAGGCAGCCATTGACTGCAAAGGATTTTCATCCAAGTATTAAAATTATGGTTATATTTACAATTATGTCACTTTGTCCAAATACCTTTGAGCCCCTGAAAATAGAGGTACTTGAAAATGGCTGTAATTACTAAATGGTAAATGCCATATTTTTGTGGAACCTCTTAAAATAAAGCTGAAAGTCTATGGTGGTGTATAAAGGCAAAATCACAAAAACTCTGTCACTGTCCAAATACTTTCAGACCTAACTGTAATGAACAAAGACAGCTGATTTAATGTGTCTCTGTGTTTGTGCATGTGTATATTTGTGTGTGTCAGCACTTGAGTTGAGTGTTGTAGGGGTCAGCAGTATGATTACTGTAGTGGTATAATGAAAAGGAAAAAAATAGAATAAATAGAGCTATGTGTGTGCGTTTGTGTTTGTGTGTGTGTGGATGCTAGATGAGGAGTTAATAGGAGTTTCATTTAAAACCTTCTCCACATCGCTCCATCTGTCATTGTCAATTACTAACTCTAGTCTCTCTCTCTCTCTCTCTCTCTCTCTCTCTTGCTCAGAGGACGTTATCAGATAGGGGACAGATTGTGGGAGCCCTGTATTGGCAGATGATCTTAAGTTGGTTAATTGCAAACAGAACAGCAGGTGATGATATTACTTACATCTCCATTCTCCATCTCACTTTAACACAAAAGGTTATGTCATTAATCCAGCTGTTCTGCAGCTATATACTGTATCTTAAACATCTGGCAATGAACACTCATCATATGTGGCTGCTCTGTAACAATTAAAAGCACTATATAAATAACAATAATGTGAAGTGAATTGAATATATACCCCACAATCACCCTGTAGTTATGGCAACAGCAGAATAGGTTGTAATTATGGGAAAGATGGCTGAGGCAGTGCTGTGATCTAACCACAGGTGTAACATCCAAACAAAGATTATCAGATCAGAGTCAAGCTGTGATAAGCTAGCTGCAGGTTGTAAAACTATCTCGCCATGTCCTTCAGAATGTATGTGTGAGTTTAAAGTGACAAGGTAAGCAGCAGGTGAAGGATAATCCATCACTACGCAGTCACCTGTGTAATATGTGTGTCCTCCAGACTGAGGACCAAAGAATATCCATATGCACACGCTGTGAACCATGGGGATCCCTTAACCTGAAGCAGCTCCTGTCATCAAAAACAACAACTGATGCTGAATCTACCCTACATGAATGTAGTCCTCGATTTACTAATTTTTGGGATCTGCAAAACACCCAGGCCGCCCCCCCCCCCCCCCCCCCCCCCCCCCCCCCCCCCCCCCCCCCCCCCCCCCCCCCCCCCCCCCCCCCCCCAAGTTGCAGATGCTCCGACATTTTCAAGCATGTTTGAAATTCTGAGCAATGAATCACGTAGTGAGAGCACCTTTACAACAAGTTAGCAAGAACAGCGCTGAGCAACAGCCAGTAAAGACTCTGAGAGGAAATCAAATTCATCTGCCATCTGTGCAGCAGATCTCTGAATCCAGATCTACTTGCAAGTGCAAAATGTAAGCACAAAAATGTTGTTTCTTTTAGAAATTATTTAGCATGTCATACCCAAATGGTTGTTAGGAACAAAGTAAACAAAAAAAAGTAAGTTTCACCTAATCAAATTCTTAGTTTTTTTGCAGATTCCCCAGACAAAGTGTGGACAGTAGCCTAGCACAGAGCCACCAATCCCCCAGACCATACAGAGAACACATCAGACATTGAGTGGACCTCTCGGCTCAACAGTTCAGGTTCAGCCATCCAGAATTCTATGACTCTATAACTCTATAACAATTTTAGGTAGTGCTTTACATCAAGGTTTTTTAACTGACATTATTTAAGACATAAGTTAAGATGAACAAATCGTGTACTTCAGCATTAATACACCAATTAACATTAGCAAAGTAACTAACCCTTGTATTAATAGATGCTTTCATAATAAACCAAATAAGCCAAATTATCAACATCTGTGTGAACCAGCACCTTAATAAACATGTTTGGGTTGTTAACTGGCAAAATTCAGAACTGAGGCTGAAATCCCAATATTTAAATCTAGAGACTAGAGTTCAGTAAGTTGTCAACATTTAGGAACACACTGTATATAAATAGATGCTAATTTACTTGCTTTATTATTTTGCTAAACTTACTTATGTTTTCATTTTTGTGCATTGTCATGAGTGGTAAAGTGAGAAGTACTCTCTCAAATGGGCAATAGATAAACTCAGACATAACCTCACAGCATGGCTCTTTAGCTCAGTCACAGACCACACTCCTTTCCCAGTGAATGAGTAAAAAAGAAATTTACCTAGAGGTACAAGACATTGCATTTCAAAACACAGGTTTGAGTGGCCTCTTCAGGATCTTCTCCCCGAGGGCAGAACCAACCAGTGCTCCAGGCTACAAGAGGAAAACTGTGAGGGCCCCAAAAAATGGCAATTACCTCTTCTGCAGCACCACCAGTAAAGCAACTCGGACAACTCCTCAATCAAACTGACAACAAATGCATGTGGGCTGAACCTCCCCTGGCTAGAATCCACTAACTGTGCTAACTCATAGATAAAAATGCCACTCATAAAAAGTTCGGAAATTTCAAGCTAAAAAAAAATGCAATGACACTTCTTTGATTTTGCAGGTACAAACACCCTCTCATGGCAAATCCAGAACTCCACTGCACTCAACGCATATAGCCACCTCAGCCACGACCTTTTACGTCAGCTTTAAATAAAACTGTGCTGCAGCTGTGTTGTGTAGCTGTAACAACATGCACACACATATGCGTAACCTCTCCCATTCTCTCTGGTGTATATAATAATCTCTCGCACATACATACACTCGTAATGATAAGAAACCTGAACTGTTTTCTCTATATAAACATCAAATCACATTTTTCTTCATGAACTTTTTTTTTTTTTTTTCATGAATGTCATGAAATTGTGTTTGTTTTCCCTTGGATCCCCAGGCACTAAACTCTCATACTCTCTCTCTCACATGCACACAGACAGACTGACACACACACACACATGCACACACACACACACACACACACACACACACACACACAAACCAAAGTGCTTTAGGAATAATTGGTGTTAATGTCAAGACGCTTTGATGTAATAATAATGAAAAGCCATTCTCTCATTTCCCTTGTACCTGAAGGGATAAAGAGTGAGGGAAAAATAAAAGTGAACAAAAAACACATGCTGGGAGAGAGAGAGAGAGAGAGAGAGCTGTGTCATCACTCTGTAGGTTTTACAGAATTAACAGCACTGCCCTCTTTCTGTGCAGCATAATTACTATTTCACATTTCATTACAGAATAAAGCAAATAAAATGGCTGTGGCTGTTGCGTTGGGACTGAAAAATTGTTTCAGCTGAAGGATTTAATGGGATTTTAAGGGACATGTTCACCATTAAAGGGGAAACAAGCCCTCATAACAAGAACACAGAGAGGGTGAAGGACGTCACGCCAACCAAAGTGGCAAAAAAAAAGAGTGCATTATCTCAGGTTTGAATTTACAGGAAGGATTATATAATTGTGGAGAGCATCAGAGTTTTAAAAAAAAATTTTAAAAAAATGGAGAGATGGTGAAGATTCTGTTTCTGATCTTGAAAGACAGAGAGAGAGAGAGAGAGAGAGAGAGAGAGAGAGAGAGAGATGCAGCTTACAAACCACACCAACAACCTGTGGACAACCAAATACTAATCAATCAAATATATCCAGTAGATATTGTGTTACCTGTGTGCATGTGTGTGTGTTCATATAACTCTACTGTGTCCACATCAACAAAAAATATGCTACCATTTCTGCTACACCCAGTTACCATGACAACTTCAAGCTCATTACACCAAGTCAGCAGCAATTAACACAAACTGGTTAATTGCTGTAATCATTAGATGCCTCTGTTGGGGAGAAAGGTGGTGTGGATGAAACGAGACAGATGTTTCCTTATGGTTGATATGGACACACAAACCTGCCCACATTAAGTACCTTTATCAGCTATGGCACAATGGCACATCCACAAGATAACAGCAAAGCAAAATCACATACAAGTGTCAAGGCACATTTCATATAAATTCACCGAAGGAGCTGTAAATCAAATCCTGATGACTGAAGCAGGAAACATAAATTGACCTTATATTGTATTATAAATGTCTTACTTCACTACTACGGCTCTCTGAATGCAGTGAAGTCCTGCAGGAGGAAATCTCCATTAGAGGAAGTATAAGTTGGAGAAACCAGAGTGCCTCACTCAGGGGTGATGAAACAGTCACAGATTAAAATGAGAGGTCAGTCTAATAAAACAGGATGAAAGATGTGTGGGTGGATTTTTGGGTAATTAATGGTAAAATGCTGTCTTTAACAAGCTTTAGCAGAAAGAGAGGTGAGCACTGATGTGTCTCTGGAGTTAAAGAGGATCAGGCCTGCAGGGATGGAGGGAGGGGAGGTCTCTGCACTGTGGGTTGTTGCCTCACATCACACACCAACACACACCTACCCATCTGACTCAACGCTGAGAGTTAAATGTGCATGAGTGGTCCCTTTTAGCATTGGTACTTGATCTAATCTATTATTACATCATATCTGCACTTTTACATGCGATGCATAATTATAAGAAATACATTTGCAGATGAGATCAGGGCGCAAGGTTGTGTTTGTTTCTTTTTGTAAATAGAGATATGCCAGCTTGCGTGACATTTTATTGCATCGCACATGATGCCACTTCATACCTGTGATGCCCTGTGAACATCACCGGCAAGTTTTATTTTAATATGCCTCCTATTCATATCTGTATTTTTATCTGCTTAGAACACATTATCTGTGACATCCCTAAAACAGATTAACTATGAAGTGAAATGTCAAGAGGCAGTATAACAGAATTAAAGACAAAGAACAGGGGCAGGTTATCAGAGGATGGAGAAGATAGAGGTGGAAAAGAATCAGAGAAAGAAAGCATCTGTGTGTGTATAATCAGTTCTGACAGGTAGCTTTAGCTCTCAGAGCTTCATCAGCAATTGCTGATGGGGTAAAAAAGGATTTGGAGTCCTGCGGAAGGATCTGGGATGCCCTCACATCTCTACGGTATAGAGCCGGATTAGTGACTCCTGATTAACAGCGCTGACAAAGACTCCATCCTCATCTATCATGTGATCACTTCCTCTGTTGCTTCCTATTCTTCAGTAACCATAACAAGAAGGAGAGGAAAGGGCATCATTCTGGCTCATGTCGCATTGTTGTAATAGGTGTGTAAAAGGCGGTGATCTTAAAAAGCTATGTGTTGAGATGTTTCTCAGAGCAGGAGGAAAAACTTTCAGGGTAAAGTGGTGCAACATGCCCTCCCCACCCCACCCTCTCACACAGTAAAGTAGGTTTGCAACTCTTCTTTGTGTAAAAAGTAAGCTCCTGCTCAATTCCCAGCTTGTTCACCAGTTCTGCCGGAGAGGAGAGGGGATTCTTGTCTGTGTGACGGGCCACACTGGGAATTGCTGCTGCAAAACAGCCTTTTGTCTTAAGTTTCATCATGTCTTTTTGCCTTCTCCTAATCAGTCATCTCTAATTAGGACAGTGACTGCAGCACCAGGGTACAAACGAACAGCTCCTGCTCCAGTATTTAACTGATAAAGAAAGCCATTCTGGCCTAAAACCATGCTGTTTGTTTTGCTGCAGGACTTGAGTGCTATCTGACTGCTGACCTGGCTCAAACACACGGCTTTGACCTGGCAGCCAAAATGGCTTTGGTGTCACTGGCATGGCTCTCAAATTGAACCCCAGAGTTCCATGAAGCATAGCCAGGGGGTCCATGATTTTTTTCAATAATGTTATAATTCTGATAATCATAGTACTTCATTATCAAAGATGTTATAGTTCAAAGTTAGCACCTGTAATTATATGCCTACGTGACTAATCAGTAATCCAAACCTTAAAACAAGTATAAACAGAAAAATAATGCCAACTTTAAACTAACTGCAACTTTAGTAAAATGAGAGGAGACAAATGAAAATTAGATGAATAGGGATGAATAGAGATAAAAATGAGATTAATGGAGATAACTAAAGATGAATAGAGATGAGTGGATATGAGTGGAGATGAATGGAGATGAGTAGAGATGAATGGAGATGATTGAAGATGAGTGGAGGTGATTGGAGATGAATGGATATGAGTCGAGATGAGCAGAGGTTAATGAAGATGAGTGGAGATTAATAAAGATGATTGAAAATGAAGTGTAGGCATGTGGAGTGAAGATTAGAGTTAAACAAAGGTGAGTGGAGATGAAGGTGAGGGTTTATAATAATGTTAAAAAAAAAACTTCAAAAAAAAAAAAAAAAACCAACAAGAACAGATTTTTTCCTCTTATAACTGTTTCCTGCATCATTTGGTACACATTTTTCTCCTCTTTTGAACAAAATTCTCTTGTGCAGTTTCAGCTGCCTGATTTGTGTGAGGTTTCTAATGGCTTTGTCCTAAATCTAACTGTTAACACTATCCTATGAAGCTTTCCCCGTGTTTCATTAACTCTGAGGTTTGAGCAGGAAGTAACATCAATGTTATTCTTATCAGCTTTTCTAATCCATTGGTTAATTCTGCTCCAAGAGACCTGGAAGTCTCCTGACTCAACAGTATACTTACACTTTAATCTATTATTATTTGCAATTAGTGACATCATTATACTGTATATTAGAAAGCTTAGTGTAATAAGTGTAATAATTTGGTTGACTGACTCAAACACCTAGTTAGAAGATTGTGCTTGAAGTTTTCACTTTTGGCAGGTTATTAATTTGCCTTTAAGTGGTATTAAATGTAATTAAAATGGCCTAGCAATTGGATTACTCAATCACACTCTCTGCCCTGTGTTACAATCCATGCTCAAAGGAGACTAATGAACTTTTTTTGGCTAGTGAGGCAGGCCTAATTGGCAATCTAAGCAAGTTGTAATATCATGGTCCTTGCAAGCTGTCTATTGTTGAAGCAAAATAGTTTCTTCCACTTGTGAGCCGATTATCACTAGGATGTTTTCATCACCAAAAAAAAAAAAAAAAAAAACATAGAAAATTTAATGGGTCAAGATATGTACATTATATAGTATTATGGAGGCTTAATGTACAACTGCCTAATAAAAGAATATATTGGCTTTCAAGAAAAATCTCAACCGACCAAGTAGATGGCTGGTTCTCACTGTTAAATCAGTTTAGTTAAAATCTAAACTAAGGAGTCCATCTTCTATTGTAAATGCATTCATTCAATTAGTAAACACTCTGTCTGTGTCAGGGCCATGGTGGATCCAGAGCCCATGCCAGAACACTGGGCACACAGTGGGAATATAGTACACCCTGGATGGAATGCTAGTCCATCGCAGGGCACCATGCACACATATTCACACACTTATTAACAGCTAGAGGGTAATTTTGCATATCCAATTCACTTACAAGGAGGAAATCCACACAGGAAAAATAATACTGATGGGATTTTCCTTTTGGAATTTAAAGATTTACTATTTCATTTCCAGCCAAAATCTAAAACTGAAGTGAGACTACTGCATTACTTGAAACACAGAAACATGAGGTTCCACCTGCATGATGATAAATACAGTAGCACCTTGGCAGGTGTTGGGGTCAGAGGTCACATAAGGAATTGTGCTGTTTCTCTCTAGGCTGCTTCCCTGTGGGTTAATTAGATCAGAGCATGAATGGCAATATGATCCACACACCTGGCTCGTAATTGGCCCACACATCTGGCTGAACAGTGACCCACTGGTTTCTCTCTCCATTTTTGCACCTTCCTCATATTCTTTTTAGAAAAGCAAATCTGAACATAAGTGCATGCTTTCAAATGGAGACCATGTTGCATTAATGAGCCTGTGGTTCTCTTTCATACATGTTGCTTTTGTGCCAAATAAAACATTTCTTGCTTTGACTGCAATCACCAAACATTTACACAGCTCTTCAAGCTAACACTTTCTCGGTATGCAATGACATTCACTGCTGCTGCACACTTGGCCTTTAGAAGTACTTGGACATCAGCATCATTCTGGCTGAAAACAGTAAATATGTGTATTGGTAAGACAGCTCTACAATTCCAAGGCTACGTTTCATTTGTATAGCACTATTAACAACAGAGACACACAGATCACCAGAAAGCTGGAGGTACACCTTGATCCCTAATCAACAAGACAGAGGCAGCAGACTCAAAACACATCCTCTTCTGGATTAGTGGGTTTATAATCTTTTTTTCAGAACTGTAGTGTAACTTAAGTGTTACTGCTCAGGCACTGATCACTGGAGGAGGCTCTCTGCTACATTTAGGCTCTCTGTTACATTTTACTCTGACTCATATAGTTACCCCCCTGCCCCCTTTCTCTCTCATTCTCACTCTCTGCGGTAAGGAGGTCAAGTGCCCTAATCATACCTATTCAAAGGAATCTTAGGTGCAATTGGGGTTCCTGAACCCCAGGGGTGAAATGTCAGCACTTTTCCCACTCAGTAGAGTGTGTCCCAATTACTGCTGAGTTGGGCTACTGTCACCATGACAACACAGCTGAAATTTGCAGGAATGCTACAGAATAGTCAGCTGTCAAATCTACCTCTAAACTCACCAGTAATGCATTCATTCAGGTTAACTACAGGAGTCCAAAAGTTTGAGTCTAGTACCAAGAGTTGTTAGTTACTAAAATAAATGCAATTAAATGGAAATAGTTGTTGAGTTCTTGAGTTGTATAGTCAGTTCTTGAATTTTGAGTCAGTTCTTTAGCTTTGGAGTGTGTGTTTGAGGTATGGAGTCAGTTCTTGAGTTATGGAGTCAGGCCTGGAGTTTTTAAATTTAAAATTTAAATTTAAATTTGAAGTGAAGTGTGGTGACCCATACTCGGAATTTGTGCTCTGCATTTAACATTCAAGCAGTGGGCAGCCTTTTTTTTGCTGCGGTGCCCGGGGAGCAGTTGGGGGTTTGGTGCCTTGCTCAAGGGTCTCACCTCAGTCGTGGTATTGAGGGAGGAAGAGAGCGCTGGTCATTCACTCCCCCCACCTGCAATCCCTGCTCGAACCCACGACCTTCAGGTTCACCTTTGGGTTACAAGTCCAACTCTCTAACCATTAAGCCACGACTGCCCCGTGACTGAGTCAGTTCTTGAGCTCTGCAGTCAGTGCCTAAGCTTTGGAGTCAGTTCTTGAGCTATGGATTCAGGTCCTGAGTTCTCGAGTCTGTTCTTGAGTTTTGGAGCCAATTGTTGATATCTGAACCCTGCTGCATTAGGCAAAGCTGTCTTACAGCTTTACTACCAGGTCATTGCTAAACAATCCCTAAATAGAACTCAAATCTCATGTGAGATCTCATCTTTACTATCTTTACCTAAGGACATTTAATTTTCACTCTTTCTTCGACATTTAACAGCTGATACACACTGCTTCACAGAGATGCACACACAGTCTTCATTTCATAGAAGACTAAAGCACTATGTGTGTAACATATCCAGAGTAACTCACCATCATCAGTCCGCCACTTAGCTTGCGCTGGGTGTGTTTTGGATCCTGGTTCCCCATGTCTTCTGGGCCTGTTCTCTGGCTCTGTGGAACAAGCAGAAACATTAGAACTACTGCTGATCAAACAAACAGGACCACCGGAACTGTGGGATGACCTTGGCTATTTTGATTATTTCTACCCTGTTTTTTTCAGTTCTGTTGTCTTACTGTGCATTCAAGACTAACCTGTGATCCCTTAGTGACTGAGTTTCTACTTTCATGTGTAGCACTCCCTGCCTGTTGACCATCACCTGTATTATTGTGGATGATTATAAATATATCTATGATGACCCTGCCTGCCCTAACAAAGACAACACTTCCATGACATGTTGATTTGTTAGGACACAGCCACCAATGTTCCTGTCTTCCTACTGCCACATTGCTCTTTTTTACTCTGCCTTTGTCTCTGTCTCTCTCCATCTTCACCTGTCTTTTTGTTGTCACTCAGTCCTTCTGTGCTGAGAGCTGGATGTCCACAGGCAAACAAACAGAACAAACCCTAAACCAATTTCCCCAATATTAGTTCATTCAATCCATCTTGCCTGGAGCATCTGTGTGTGTGTGTGTGTGTCCATATACAGAGCAACACCACTAGTGAAAGAGACAATCCAAAGCAATCCTCATTTAGTTTATATAGTCTCTCTCTCTCTCTCTCTCTCTCTCTCTCTCTCTCTCTCTCTCTCCCTCTCATGGATTGATTTTGTGGTTAATCTCAGGTGTGGGCTTGCACATTGCTTGTTTTTCAAGTATCTCTCGCAAATTGATAGGACGGCGCAAAGAAAATCAATTTACCAACACACACAAGCACATACATACACACACCTGATTCTGCTTGTCTTTTGTTGTACTGCAGAGTGAGAACTCTGACACTGTGGGATAATAGAGCTTTTGTGTTGTTGTGTGTCAACTATGAGGAGTTCTACTCTATATACACAGTGTTCACTAAGACAAGAGATGTGACACTAGGTTTCCTGTGTATGTATGTGTTTATATATCTGTTCTTTAATGTCCATGTGTCCAGAACCTGAATGTAGCTGATCCATGCAGGCTGACATGAGACATGCATTTTTTCATGACGTGCATATTCTCAGTTCAAGTACTTGCACCAAAAAGGTCAACTAATTACAATGCTCCAAGCTTATGAAGGTCTGGTCCTCTGCTGACCATTACAACCCTTTCACCAGCATTATGGAGCTTGAAACAGGAAGTACCATGACAAATCGAACCAACTGACACCTGATGCAGACTAACCCATGGTTCGGTTACACTGAACTCCAGACCACTGTTTTCAAGAGGGAATCTGTTGGACTCTGCACTGCTCCTGGGATCGAAATCAGCAGTTACATTTCACCAAAAGTAGCAAACTCTGGGTTTAAACGACCCTAAGTCTAAAAAATTATTATATTTATTATTGAGTTCTAGGTATAAGGGAACTGTTTGACTGGTACCTTAAACTGAATAAAACCTCAATAACTCTAATAAGTAGGTCAATAAATAATGTCTTTAATAAAAATGTGTTCCATCGGAGGAAAGTTCAGAGATTAAAATGTCTATGACTCCTATTGTAAATTAAATGGAACCAAATTATAATTGTACCTAAGCATTATTGAACTTTAAATAATGTCCTTAATATTTGAATAGTTAGTTTATGTTAATAAAATACATCTGCTAATTTTTTTGGTGACTTTGAGAAGACCTGCTCTATGAAAAAACGTTAAATGCATGGCAGTGAAATAAATCTAACTTCTTTTGCAATTTCGGTAACAAAGTTAGTATGCCCAAACCTTACGCTGTATTCCCACTAGACGTTTTTGTACAGAAAAATATGCTGCCAAGAGTGCATTTGTTTTGCACAGATCTGCCGCATAGTTAACAGATCTGCCCTGTAATTGTCATGGAAATTGAAATGTATCTCATTTAACATATTTTATAGCTGTTTATATTCCCACTAGCCCTATATCCTCCAACTTGCTACTTTGCACTTTGCAACCTGATTGGCTTAGTGAGAAAAATGCTCTTGATACCATTCAGGGCTTTTGTGATGCTTTTCACAAAGAAAATACTGGAGACAGCTTTTTTAAAACCTAGCGCATTTGACCTCATCTCATGGGGTTGCAGATAAAGAATGTGTTGGCGGTTGAAATAAATGGCTACTGTGAAGGTAGTTTTAATGTGTATGTAGAGAATTGTGAAAAAGAAGAATGCAGGAACACATCAGCGCATTCGTCTGTACATTATACCACATTAATGTTCTACATAAACAAATTAAAATGTGTCTAATTGTTGATATGGTGAATTTTTCTGTGACGAGACGTTTATTTAGTGGCAGTGCTTTGTAACAATCAAAGCTGTAAATCTTAAGTTTTCTGAGTCGACATGACAGTGAACTTTGCCCAAATGCACCAAATGACAAGCTGCATTTTTTCACCATATTACATTCAAGAGGGAGAAGAAAAGACAGGCTGGTACAGGAATGACTGTTTATAGTTGTTACAACATAACTGATATCAGGAACAAACTTGATTTGTGGATGTAACTATAAATAGACAAAAAGTAGTTGTTGTAACTATAAATGTAAAAAAAAAAAAAATGTTAGGATTGAGAAATTGCTGTGGTATAAGAGGAATGAAACATGGACATGTTATAGGGATATATTAAAATCAACTTTGGGATGGTCACAGAATGGTCACAGCTGAAGAATGAAAGAGGACACCTTGTTCAGCAGTGCGTCCTTTAACCTGCAGCTTTTAACACCAAACTCTTATTTCCACAGACATATCATTCAGATCTTTCACACAACAGCTGACAGGATCAGAACTAAATGTGAGTGTGTAAGAGTGCCACCAGTGTTACACCAGACAGCTTTAATAAAGCTTTCAGTCACACATAAATATAATCCTCCCCACCATCTCCTTCACAGATCCCTGTTTCTCACAGATTCCTGATTCTTACAGATCCCTGTTTCTCACAGATTCCTGATTCTTACAGATCCCTGATTCTTACAGACCCCTGTCCTTCACAGATCCCTGATTCTTACAGACCCCTGTCCTTGACTGGTCCATTATTCTCCCAGATCCCTGTCCTTCACAGATCCCTGTTTCTCACAGATTCCTGATTCTTACAGATCCCTGTCCTTCACAGATCCTTGATTCTTACAGACCCCTGTCCTTGACTGGTCCATTATTCTCCCAGATCCCTGTCCTTCACAGATCCCTGTTTCTCACAGATTCCTGATTCTTACAGACCCCTGTCCTTGACTGGTCCATTATTCTCCCAGATCCCTGTCTTTCACAAATGCCTGTCCCTCACAGATCCATGTCCTTCACAGATCCCTGTCACTCACAGATTCCTGTCTCTTACAGATCCCCAACTTCACAGATCCCTGTTCTTCACATATTACTGTCCTTCACAGATCCTTATCTCTCACAGATCTTTATCTCTGTTCTTCACAGACCCCTGCCTCTCACAGATCCCCATCTGTCTCTAAATGTTTAAGGAAAATATGTTTGTTTATATTTAGAGTATTTAGTATAATTAAAAAAACTGTTAAATGAACATTTTCCTAACATTACATGCAAAATATTTTAATTATCCTTTAATTATTTAGATGTTTTTGAGTGACAGAGAGAGAGAGAAACAGAGCAGTATATGACACAGCTTATTATTCTAGTTATGACACTTAAGCAAAGATCCAACACAGATTTCAGCCAGAGTCCAACCCACACACACACACACACACACACACAGAGAGAGAGAGAGAGAGAGAGAGAGAGAGAGAGATTGCTTTCAACCTTCTGAAATCAGAGTTAATGACTCAGCAGGAAAAAAAATTGCACTTAGATTGTGAAACTAAGATGCAACACCAGCATTTCTCTCCCTCTCACTCTCTCACTCTCTCTATCCATCTGTCTATCTATCTCTCTGTTTATATTGTGCAGGGATAGAATGAGCTTGGGTTGGATGACAGAATTTAATGTTCAAAAACTACAATGCGTTTCTGTAAAAAGAAAATAGACATTCTTCTCTGCACACATATAAAATATGGTCTGACATATATTCTATTCATTCCTATTGACATGAGGCACACTTGTCACACCTTCAGTGCGAGTGTTTCACATTGGTTAGTGTCTCAGAGTCTCAGTGTTGCTCTTTTGTATAGCTTCTTGCTAGCAGTGCAAAAGTAGGAAAATAAAAGACTCTATCAGAAAGAAGAGGAAAGTGATCTTGAGCTAAAGCCAGGTATGAGGTCTGATGCGGGGCACAAATCCAAGACACAATGCAAAATTTGCAACAGTAGCATCAGTTCTCTAGATAAGGATAATAGACTCTATAATCCTGTCTTCTGATTCCTGAATTACACACTATGCCTCTACATACACAAACACACACACCCTCTATCTCTCTCTTTCTCCCTACTTTAGCAGTCTACGATTGTAAATTGCTGATGGTAAATTTAGCATTATTAGCCTGATAACACTGATTAGCATTATGGTCCTGAATTGTTGTATTAGTCTGCTACTCCAGCAGTTAGAGTCATTTCCAGCACCATGTGGTAAATTACGACTGCTGTTATCTTGGTGCTAACACTGAATAACACTGAAAATCCCTTAGCCGCACTAGCATAAATTACTATTATCTTCTCAGCAGTGAATCGACAAGCAAACGTGTTGTATAAAGCGAATGGCAAGCTTTCAACTTAAATAAATGGGCTCTGTTGTATCATCAGGTTGTTTACATTTCGATGCTAAATTCTCTACTGCCCTAAAACCTTTTAGAAAACTTAATCTGAACTCAACCACAGGCCGCAACTCAGCTCAATCCTCGCTTCAAGCTTAGTGTTTTCATCTCGCCACCATTAAGCAGTTGTGTCTCAGACTGCATTATTGTCCTTTAACCTTGCTGCATATTAATACTCAGCTCTGTTTTCCTCCTCCACTGTCCATCTTCTCTCTGCTCTTATCTCTGGGAGCTGTTATTAGTGTGTGTGTGTGTGTGTGTGTGTGTGTGTGTGTATGTAGGGCATTCATGGCAGCAGGGAATTAAAACGATGTGAGTTTGATTGTGTATAAGGCCTCATTACTTCCCCCGGGCTAAACTGGCTGTTATATCATTAAATGGACTCTGTGTTCTTGTAGCAACCTTTAGAACAGGTTGAGATGGGAGACACACACTCTGGCCTTGGCTTAAATTAATATTTAAAAGTAGAACATAGTGAAGAGCAAGCGTGTGTACTTTCTCACTGATCTCACTGATGGTGGGCACATTCATCTTTTAAGTGTGTGTTGTGTTTGTGTATGTGTGCATGTGCCTTGGTCTATGTAGTAAAAGAAATTGGAACAGGTAGGCAAATAGGATATAATGTATATACAAATAGGATATAGCTGACATTTTAAAGGCTGCACACTTTTATAAGAAATTGCCTATTGGTTCAAGATCTGGTAGAAAGAAAGATGGCTGGATGAAGACAAATAGATGGAGGGATATATGAAGGGCTGTTTCAGAAACTTTGGGGGCCTTAAGCAAAATCCACCTGCTTTTTTTTTTTGTTCTTTTACAGGTACCCTGGTGGCTTGGGGGCCCGAAAAGACGGCTTATACATAAAACATGAACAAATTACTACATGGAGATTCATATAAAATGTGTGTGTGTGAGAGAGAGAGAGAGAGAGAGAGAGATCAGGAGCTGAGGAAGCTGTTTGAATGTATCCAGCCTTCATCTGTCACCATATCCAGAACAGCTTGCTGTTGAGAACACCACTCTCACAGATACGCAAGATAAGCTCTCTCTCTCTCCTTCTGTGTTTGTGTGTGTGAAATGTCTCTATGCAATGCACCTGAGTACAGTTCTCACCCTGTTAATTTTTCATTTTAGTCGCTGAAAGAAGTAGATGGTTTAATATAATTTCCTTCTAAATCTCAAAAGTTTTAATGAGCTCTGCCCAATTAAAAAACAACACTTTCATACCAAACAAATCTATTTATTTGACTAGGTTCTTATTAAACATGTCAATAGAAACCTAATGCTAGAATGTTATCAGTACTAAGGGATCAGGATGTGCTCGAGTATTGACAGAACATCCGATCAGTGTTGCAAAATTAATGATTCTGTAGCAGTGATTGGACAGACCCTTCATTTGGACCAATTTGATGTGTCTCTTTACTCAGTAACACAGTGCTCAACATACGGTTTACACATAGTGCCATTATAAAGATAAAATTCAATAAGACAATTAAATAATTATGTTTTTGTCTGAAATTACAAAGAGATCGCTACACAGAACAGCATGTTACATCTATACATATTACACCAGAGGGGAGCCACTGAGACTCATATTCTTTTAATTAATGTCATCAGTAATGCTCAGGTTATGTTCAGGCCAGAGGGGCTCATTACCTTCTTACTTTATTTCTTCATTTCTGCTTCAGTTGTTTTGCACAATAATTAAGCATGAGCTTTTACAAACTATACAAATCGCACATCTGCATGCCTGAAAAGGGGGGAAAAGTACAAGGAAAAAGCATATACATCACATTAATGATGCTGCCTCTCCCACATTAATGTATATGCAAAAAATCAAAGGTGCCTTAATGTGTATTTTTCTATTTTAAACACCTCACCAACATCTGTACACATATTTTCTTCTTATTATTATTATTAGCCACAAGTACACAGTTTGGCAGAACTAAGTTCAGATTGTTTGCCCAATTTCATCCCCAGCTAACTCCTGCCTATAACATGACACAAACAAGTGCTTCCTCTGGGTCACATGAAGCCAACCTCCACATCTTTTCAGACCATTGCTCAGTGTACAATACAGGGCAGTGTAAACACTTGGAGCGAAAGCTCTATCTACCCTCTTCCGCATACATGAGATGCGCACGATTGGCTAGTTTCGCTGTGATTAACAGAGGAGAGAGAGTATGCCGTCTTTCCCTCCAAGACAGCATGGCCAGTTTTGCTCACTTGACTCCTGGCCGTGGATGGCTGTGGCATCATTTAGGTTCAAATGCGTGGTTTCCTTATGATAGAGCGAACACGCTTCTGTTGCACCACTCAGACGCCCAACATCAACACCACGATTCGTAATAGGAACAGAACACCACTTAAACATGTAAACCTGTAACCTGTAATCTCTACTCTAATGATGTTCTTCTGTTGTCTTTTTTATAGATGTTGTTGCTATATGGTGCTACTGCATCTCTGTGTTCTCATGACAGCATCTCCTAAAACCAACCTAATGTTCCTCTTGGGGAAGACAAATCTAGGACAAAGTCTCCACATTCCCAGCCTTCAGTGTTTTAATGAGAGCAGATATATAGACTTCATTAGAGCTTGAAGCTGCAGAACATTTGTGAGTGAAGTAGTTTGCAGGCACGCTCTTTCATCAGTCTGTCTTTCAGGTCCTCACCTCCTCATTTGTTTGCCTGTTCAACTTGTTCTCTCTTATTGGCTCTGATTCATCGAAGTTGCAAGAAACAAGTGCAAATGTAAGTGACCTATGAACAAATTTGTGTCTGATTCATGACACCTGACATCAAAAGTGTAAACAATGAATCAGCTTCAGCTCCATGGAAACAAGTTGGCACTGCCATAACTGTCTTTTTATTCTAAGCAAGCTGGGACAAAAGCCTCATTATCACAACAACAATTGCAGTAATTAGGGCGTGTTTCATGTAAATTACAGCAGAAGCTTGTTTCCATGCAGCTGAAGCTGGTTCATTGTTTACACTTTTGATGTCAGATGTCAATCACATGTGAACTTATTCATACATCACTCACATATAGTTCATCAATAGTGATATATATATATATATATATATATATATATATATATATATATATATATATATATATATATATATATGTATTTATGTGAAAATGTGCGATGATCTCTTCTTTGAATAGCCCAAGGCTCCAGGTCAGCGCTTCACATTTCCCCTTGTATATAAATGCATCGACTTACTCAACTGAATGTCCAATTAGCTGATGAAAATTCATGTTTCAAATTGCATACTGACATTAAACCCCATGACCTATATTTTAGTTCAAGGTATCTCTTTGCACTTATTGCACTTAATTGCAATTATTAACATTACTATCTATTTCTGTTGTTATTGCATATACTATTATACTTACTATATGTAGTATACTTATTGTTGATACTGATATTGATTATTGCAAATCAAGGACTTTTCAGGTTGTTAAAAACATTGAGCTCAAATTTACACACGCCAGATACAAATTTGATTGATACAGATACACCAAAGATTAAATTAATCAATAAGGAAACTGTGAATGAATTTTTTTTAAGCAAGGTTGTTGTTTTAAGATCAGATTTGATCAATATGTGCTGTTGTCTCCTCTTGTTATCTCAAACCCACATGTATTTCCATTAAAACACACTGCACCTGAATTCATTAATGAAGTAAAGAGTACATTACTATAGATTTTAATCTTTTTTAATGCGATTTTGTTTGATCTGATGGTTTTAATCGGTATTTCTTTCTTACAGTGGATCATTAAGGAACTATTTCCTCCCCTATTTCATTTTGGATTTTTTTTTTATTATTATTACTATTATTACAAAGTGTGTGTGAAAGTAAAGGATAGAAAACAAGTTCTATCTGTTTAACAATGTGGATCAAAAAGAGAACAGAAATCTGAAAAGAGATCTGTTATAGGAAGTGGAAAAGAGGTTTTACCATTTTACTGATCTCATTTTAACATGTGAAGATGAGACAGATCACCGCTGAGGAGAAAAGGCGAGGTGAAGATAAAGAAATGCTAGAGAAAAAAAATAGAAGGGTGGAGAGAAGAGCTGGAGACGGTACGACTGCAGAAAAGAACTGAACAAAGTAACACAGGAGAGCAAAATGTTTAACTATTGATGAACTGTTAAATCCCAAAGAAACACCAAACTTTACCCTGTGAAGCCTGTTAGGATATAACTTATTTTTTTCCCTCAAAATAAAAGCACTGAGGCAATCGATTCACTAAGCTCAGTGTCTTGGGAGCTTGGTTCCACAAACCACACGACCTTCGGTCCTCGCCAAACCGAATTCAAAACTGTAACCCCTGCAAGCCTTGAAAAGATGGTGCTCTCAATGAAAGCAGCCTGTCACCAGTGTTCTTACAAGTTCTTACAAGTATTTTTTGCACTGGAATGTGCAATATTTTATGTAAATAAGGCTTCATCTAATTAAATATATTAATATATAAATTTTCATACATAATAACCAAATGTTATTCTAGTCTTTGGATGATGTTAGAATTGAAATGTTCATTTCACTATGAACACACTCTTCAGAGGAAGACGTTTACTGAATAGTTTGTTGGAATGTCAGTTATTTATCTTTTAATCAAGGAAAAATTATGTGCTGCTTTTTTAGTCTATCATAAATACAACAGTAATGAGCATTTTACAAATTCTGATAATCTAGAAATGGGGATTTGTATGTATATGTTTATATGTGCCAATTCTGATTTAAAGCCAGTAACATTCAGGGTGTCTCTCAAGGATCCATTTGAGCCGTTTTTAAAATTTTTAATTTTTTAATTTTTTTATTTTTTCCTTTTTATTGCACACATCCACCTTTATGCTGATTATATGAACGTCATCTGTACAAATGTACACTCGTTTTCCATGTAACAAATCCTCCCTGTAATCGCACTTTGCCACTTTTCTTACTAAAACTCCAGGAGTATTGCAAAAGTCCATCCATTTCTACCCAATAGTGCTCTGTCCACTCTAATTCATTCACTTCCTTTCTCTCCTGGTTAGATTATTGTAATTCTCCATCAAAACTTCCACCAACAGCCGCCTGCATCCTAAGACAAAAATCGAAGACCATGTAAGCACCATATTGCACCAATTAACCCTGCTGTGAGATTTTTTTTCATCTGAATCATATATTCATTCATGCCTCAGTCTGCATTCTGTGACCTTATAACCCCAAAAGATACCGCCGCTCTGGAGATGCTGAGCTACTTACCAAACACAGCACACACAGTCTACAACAGTGCTTTACCAGGCCAGCCCCTGAGGAGTTCTCTGGTTAGATCGATCAGAGACACAACAAGATCTGAACATCATTTTGGGTCGACCTTTGAAAAGTAGATTACTGTAACAACTACATTAGTCTGGACAAAAGGGGCTATAAAATTCCAGTGATTGTTTAAGAGCAGAGCTGGAGGAAGTGAGACAGGAGAGCAGAGCTGGAGAGAGTAAGACATGAGAGTAGAGCTGGAGAGAGTAAGACATGAGAGTAGATTTGCAGAGAGACAGAAGAAAAGAGATGGAGAGGGTAGGACAGGAGAGCATAGGTTGATAGAGTGAGACAGGAGTGCAGAGTTGGAGAGTTTAAGACAAGAGAGCAGTGCTGGGGAGAGAGAGACAGGAGAGCAGAGCTGGAGAGAGTGAGACAGGAGAGCAGAGCTGGAGAGAGTGAGACAGGAGAGCAGAGCTGGAGAGAGTGAGACAGGAGAGCAGAGCTGGAGAGAGTGAGACAGGAGAGCAGAGCTGGAGAGAGTGAGACATGGGGTCACTGACAGCAAGAGATCGATGGAGGTTCATGTTCATGTCCCAGAGTATGATGCCAGATTAGAAATGAGGCACCTGGGTCTCTTGCCTTTGGTCTTATGCACACACACACACACACACACAAAATTTAGTCATGACAGATCATCTGCAGAAACAATAGAAAACTAGGAAGATAATAAGCACCCACACGTGTATGCAGGTTCTGCACCACTGAATGTGTTTCCCCTCCACTTTCTTAGTTTCGGAGTATGTTTCCAAGGAAACAGACTACTTCCAGAATCAACCAGCATACTGATCAACCGCACAAACACTCAAACCCACACACACACAATCAACCAAATACACACATACACACAATCAACCACCCACACACAGTTTGCTGTTTCACTGCTTTGGTAATGAGTTGTATTTTGCATTGCTCAGAACTTTCAGTCAAATATTTTATTTTCATATTGCACATTTTGTATTGACGTTGGCCATTTGTAGATGTGTGTGTGTGTGTGTGTGTGTGTGTCACCTGGTGCCCTGCCAGAGCAGGACTGGCTACCATAGCCAGACAAACATTAGCATTCATCTGGAACTAATGAGGAGATTTACAAGGGATAAGCACACAAACAAACTCACATACGTACAAACACAATCAGAGGGAATTCCATCAGGAAGCGTGGTTCTGTCAGGAGTGAGACAAAGTTCTGTCAGGAATCAGACCAAATTCTTACAGCAGACACACAGTTCCTCCAGACATGTCTGTTATCTTTATTGCTGCCCCCCCTTCTTTCATTAACAGTGGTCATGTCCCATGTTTGTTTGTGTGCTAGCTTCATTGCTGATTCAATTTTTTGGCCTTTCTCTCTCCCTGCAGTTCAAGAGTCAGCCTAATGGCCCTACACTGAGAGGAATTTACTTGGTGCACTCTGCTTCAATATCCCTGTGTGATGGATGTGTCTTTGGGCTTTAGGAAATTGCCCTGAAAATCCACATCCCGAGAGACAACAGAGAGTGTCAGAGTGTGTAGAGAGAGAGATACAGGCAGAGTGAGTGAGAGAGGTTTCCCAAGAAATCTTGCATAAAATATCAAAATATGTGTCTGAAACCATAGCTGAATATTACATTTAAACATTACATACTGTATCTAGAACAGTTTGAATAATAAAAAAAAAAACCCTAATGATTTTAATCCAACACTCCCAGGCTGTTATGCCTCCCAAGCAAAACTGAACACAACATCAGTTTCAGGGAGCAACAGTAGGATATGCTTGCTATGTTAGCTTTTAGAGAGTAAAGACTGTATTAAGAAGACATTACTGCTATGGTAACTCAAATAACCACTCTTTGCAGCAGTGCTGAGCAGAAAAGCATGTGGACAGTTTGTTTTTGATTTTCAAGATTGGAAAAGCATTACCTGGACATAAAGGTTCAGCATGTTGTGAATTCTGAGGTGCTTTTCTGCTTACCACAGTTGTAAAGAGTGCTATTTGCATTAGTCAGCTCAAACCAGGTATATAGTTGAGGCCGAAAGTTTACAGACCTAGGCTAAAGACATTCAAACTCCTTTTTCACAACTTCTTACATTTGATGTTACCATACATTTCCTGTGTTAGGTCAATTAATGTATCTACTTTATTTTCATAAAAGATGATTTAAAAATAATAGCTAAAACACAGATTTATTTGTTCTTGCTCAGATACGTTTTTCAACTCCACTAATCCACAAATTGGACTCAGGTCAGGCCTTTGTGATGGCCACTGCAGTCTTGGCTGAGTTGCTTGGATTTCCACATGGTACTGTATCAATGGCAGAAAGGTACTGTGTCTAAAGCTAGGCCCTTAAATACAGCCACAGGTACACTCCCAATTAACTCCTAACTATGACAAAGTCCAGTCAGAAGCTTCTAAAAGTCATTGCATCTGGAATCTTCCAGACAGTTTAAAGAGACAGTCAATTTGGGGTGTGTAAACTTTTTGACGCATTGGAATTCTAATATAGTGAAATAACTCTGCAAGAAGTCTTCCTCTAAACGATTGTTTTAAAATGACCTCTGATGTGAATAAAATAGATGCCCTAACTGACTTGCCAAAAGAAATGTACAGTAACATCAAACTGAGATTGAATGTCTTTGGCCTGTGAGTATGTAAACTTTTGGCCTCCACTATATTTGCTGTAACGTAAATGACAACTGGAACTTGTCTTGTTTTGTGTTTTAATTCCACAGCATTAAATATAACTATAAACAGAAAAAGTATGACAGGACATTCTTTATATAACAGAGAAATATAGTCCTTGGCAAATCTCTGTGGAACAAGAGGAATGAAACATGATGGGGCATTCTGTTTTAGGAAAATAATAAACTTCTGGGTGGTAATGCCCCACCGCTCCTCTAGTATAACAGCAAGCCCTGTGTTTTATTCCTTATACTGTATACTGTATCTGTTCAGACCTGCACTTACTGGTTTCGTAAAATGTTTGCATAGCTGTTTAACTTGTAGATTTTTTATTTATCTTTTTCAGTTTTTTTTTTTTTGCAAGACTTATTGTGAAGTCTTAGCACTATTTTCCACTTTTGCTAGACAAAAGTATTGTTAAGGAGTAAGTCAAATAGGGTTGTGTTACTACCAACAATAAGAACAAGGGTTTAAAAATTTGTGATTGATTCAAAGGGATCTCAAGTTGAGTCCAGTGCAGTGGAAAGGGAGCAGGAACCCTGCACCAGACTTGTGAAAACAGTGGAACAGTGGGTGGGTGTGTGCAACAGTAAGCGACAGGGAGAGAAAAAAAAAAGTGACTGGTTTCTCAGTGAAACACATAGCAATAAATCTGAAATTCAGATTTAAATTTCTGCAATCATAGTGGTTACACACACACACACGATAAAAGAATGTGTGTAAGATTGGGGGGATGGGGGGGTGTCTTGTAGTCCTACACTGCGGTTTGGACAATGTCGACGTCTCTGTTCAGTAGCTGATAAGAGAGTCGAGGGAACGCTTTCTGACCTTTTCAATCCTCTCCTCTGGCACACACTCTCTTTGTCCCCCTCACTCACTTTGCCTCAGTCAGTGAGAACAGACTGAAGATCCCCAAGAGTGGCTCGAGGTCAGATTTCTCCGCTGTTAGAAGGATTCATATGGGATTTCGCTTTTGATGAAAGCATGTTCCCTCCAGGACACAGAAGGCTGATACGGCTCTATAGCACTGCCGCTCTGTCACTCAGTTTTCTTCTGCTGAATGATGCCACATTTTCAAGATTTTCAGTAAATCTAATATAATTACACCTACTTTTAAGGTTAATGGTGCTATATATGTTTTAACATATGCTGTATAGTATGTTCTGCAGATTCACGCAAAGTATGAGTTGAATTTCACATTTATGCTTCCATATGTCAGAATTTAATTTCTATAGCAACAGCTCTTTTCTCTTCAACACATAGACTCACTCGATGACGTTTGTCCTGCAGCTCACCACCAACCCTTCGGCTGTCTCCCACACAGACATGAAAGTACCCCAAGCACTGACTCCTATCATTATTGCTGCAGTAAGCACAATAGCACAACTCTTCTCTTTCCCTTTTCCCAATTCCACACTCGTTATATAAATTAAATTCCTTCTGAGGCTCAACTACCTACCTACAACACCTACAACTACCTACATTGTTATTACAATGCACATGTTATAGTAAATTATGAGCTAACTCTATTATATACTCAGTTTACCAAATCAAACTATCTGAAGTGCCAGTCCTATAATTTCTTGCCAAGCCAGGTTTTGACATTTCTCAGAGATGCTAGAGAGTTTTAATGAGCAGCGCCAAAATGAAGTGCACAGCTTGCTATTGCAAAGATTTGTAGAGGCTTGTTATTACATTATGTCCAACCTACTCTATCTACCATGTAGTGCTAAAGGTACATATAAGTGAGTCAAGTAATCTCAGAGGGTTTGAACCAGAAATGAAATGTCAGAATATATTTGTACAATTCTACTTGGAGAAATCACACAAAGAACTGCAGTTCACCCTGATGTCCTCAATATATAGTATGTAAGGATTAAAACATGATGGAGCATGCTGCAATAGGAAAATAATCAACAAAGTGGTGGTGGGATACACGTTGCGGCAGTCTGTTAACACCTCAGATTTTCCAATAACAGCATGTCCCGAAGTGTTTTATTCCTCTTATACGACGGCAATTTTTTTTTTTTAATGAAAGAAAGTTGAACATATTTTCCCATTTTCTCCCCAACTCGGTCTTAACAATTCCCACCAACTAGTTTACCCTCCCCTATCACATGACACCTAACAACCCGGGAGGGTGAAGGCTAACATATGCTTCCTCCAAGCCACATGAAGCCAGCCTCTGCATCTTTTCATACTGTTGTGCATGATGTGTCACAGTGCAGCGTAACATACTCGCTGGAAAGCGCTATCCGCCCTCTTCCGCATACATGACCTCACAAATGCTCACCATTGCCTAGAGTCTCTATGATTGACAGGGGGAGAGAGTAGGCCATCCCTCACACCCAGAGAGCACGTCCAAGTTTGCTCTCCTGACTCCCAGACACGGACGGCTGTGGCATCGTTAAAGTCATACGTTCTATCTGTGTATAGTTACATTTATTGGGCCTCATTTATCAATCTTTTAGTAAAGTTGTGTGTAAATATTTGCATCAGCCAAACCAAACTAAAATTTTCTGCCAGATTTGAAATTTCTGAAATGCTGATTTTCTTTGTACCCACATGCACATGTTGATCACCCATAACGTGCAACGCGTGTCCTTTCACAGCTCACTTGCATGTAGTGACGCCCACAAAACTTCAAGTGCACAGACAGTTGAGAACAAGAAATGAACGAACAGGGTAAAGTCTCAAAGACAGAAGTGGAAGTTATTTCGACTCACTTCTATGCCAATAAATATATTTAGCAATATATAAAATTAATAATAATAAGTGAGAGCTAAATCTTCCATCAACTGGCATTCGTTTATGGTTTACAACTATGCACAGACATATTCTCGATTCTGATTGGTCAAAAGGTGCTGTAACGTAATATTGATCAGAAGTTGTTATAACATTGTTATAACATTGTTATAGTTGTTATAAGTGATAACAAGAACTAACATGGATGTTCCATGAAATTATATGTAATTATAAACAGATAAAAAGTATGTGCCATTCTTCAATAGGGTAAAAGATGTTAGCCTTGGCATATGCTGTACTATAAGATGAACAAAGCTTCATAAGCTTCATCTCGATTTGCACATTGTTAAATGTGACAGCTGCTATTATTATTGTGTAGTTGCACCCAATTTGCTACATGCTACTGTACTATTGTTTTGTACAAAAGTCAATATTGCACACTCGCACATAGAGATATACTACATATTACTGCTACATGTGAACACATCACTGTTACTACATGCACTGTAATATTGTTTTGCACACTCATACATACAGATGTACATAGTCTATATTTCTATATACATAATCTATATTTCTATTTCTGCAACATAGCTACACTTTATTATGTTTGTTTGTATGTATGTGTATGTCTGTTTTTATTTTTTTACATAGTTTGCATTTGTCTTGGCATTCAATGTGGACAGCAAAGAAAGAATTTCATTGCACAGGGAAACTTGTTTTTCCTCACTGTGCACATGACAATAAACGCTTTGAATTGAACAGAATTGAATTAAAACGTGCTGTTATAGGAAAAATCAGGGTGGTAACAGTAACTATGCTTTGTGTCATGCCAAATCACACCACACCGTCATTGATTAATTTCCTATAAAAGCACACCCCCTTTGTCTTACTATTTTTTGTTTCTTTGTTTTATAAATGTTACGTGTATACTTTGTTATTTGTCCTGGCTACATTACCTGAACAACATATTACACATGTAAACTACTTCGCCCATAATGTTTTATTTGCACCACACTTATTTAAGCTACATTGTGCCACATTTTAACTCTCGTATCCGTAGGCAGACAGCAAATAAAAATGGCATCAGTGCTGCAAAAACAGGAGGGTGGAGTGCCGAAGCTGAGTTTGTTATTCAGGGCAGCTGGTGTGAGATCTGAGTGTGAGAGTGTGAAGGTTCTAAGCTGTAACACACTTATTGTACAGTTTGGCTTTCTTTGATCGCCATTATCAAGAGAGATGTACCTTTCCATTCACCTGTCTACCTGCGTGTCAATGTCTCTTAGCCTTCTTCTCTCTTTATTCGTCTTGATATATCCCTGTAGACTTCTCAGTAAAATGCTCCTTTTACTTTACACACACACACGCAGTAACCTTTCCAAGGTGTAGTAAACCTCATGATCACTGTGTTCATCAAATTCCCATGGCTAATTCAATTAGCATTTCTCCATAATTACAGCTACATTATGGTTCTGATCCATTATAGATAACCAAGGCACTGTGTTCAGCTCAGTGAAAAAGTGTGTGTGTTCACAAAAATAAGCAGGTTTTAATAGCATTCTCTCTTGTAAAGAAGACAGTAGTGCAAATGTAATTATATAAATGAAGATAAGTACACACATTCGCACAGATTTAATGCAGAATTTTTTTTTAACTCAAATACATCTTTAATCTATTCCCACCCCACCCCCCAGTGACTCTCTTGTTATTGATTGGCCTGATGTGCAGCACAGATTGTGATCAATAACATATAAAATAGAGATTCCCCCTGTGTGAATGGAGGATTTTCTATACAACTAATCTGAGAGACCAAACCAGGAGAGATGAGTAAAAGAAGGCTTATGGAGTCATGCAGCATGAATTGACACAGCGACACACTGACACAATTCTCTTACCTTTGTCTTGTGCTTTGCTTGGGCCCCAGGTCCTGAAGTAATCATCCTACAGAAAGACAAAATTAGTCCTCCATCAGCAGTGAGAAGAAACAGCCTACACATATCTTTGATCATGTGTGAAGATAAAAACTCCACAGACACACACATGAAAACTCTACATGCCCATGTGTATTAAGTTCCTAGGACTGTGTTATAAATATGAAGGCTTCGTCAGCTTCATTCAGTTTTGGTAATGTGGATATTTAACATATACAAGGGTCATTCCATGACTGAGTGTCATTTGTGTTCCACTGATATTATATTTAAAAATACTGTATGAATGTAAAGGTGCCAGACATTTCACACGGAGATAATGTGTCCTTCACAACATATTTGAGATAATATCTCTAGCACTCTGAAAACAACATTTCTGTCTGCCCCAGACCACTATAACTACACTTTACCTTCAAATATAATCATTAAAATGTTCTCATGCTTGAAAAATCATATTGAAAAGCTTATCTCATGCTCGAAATGCATATCTCATGCTCAAAAAATCTCATAATTTTGCAGTAATGTGTAAATTCTTTTAATATCTCACATCACTTTCCATGAGTCATCCATTATAGGTTATACAAAATGTATATTTAAGTTCCCACATTATTTACTCAACCCTGTTACCTGAAACATTTACCCCTGAAATAAGTGTAACGCACTGGAGGAAAGTGCTCTCTACCTTCTTCCGCATACATGAGCTCACAGACGCCTAGGATTAGGTCACTGTGATTGACAGGGGAGAGAGAGTGTGTCAATCCTCCCAACCAGAGAGCACAGCCAATTTTGCTCCCTTGGCTCCTGGCCATGGTTGGCTGTGGCATCATCAAGATTCAAACTCACAGTCTCCTAGAATGTCCTTATGCCATCAGCAGGGATGCTAACATTTTTCTGTATTATGCTAAAAAAAAAAACTCTGTTGAAAAGTATTTAGGAGCAAAATGCAGCCATTGTCAGCAAAGAAACCTTGTAAAAATGAGACTGATGCCTGAGATGGGTTAACCCATATTGAATGACTAAATTGTTTCGTTAGATTCAAAGCGGAAAAATTATTAAAGAACAATAAAGTTATAAGAGTAACAATAGCTAAATTGCTGTTACCATAATCACACTCATAAGCCCTTTCTGAGAATTTTGACAAGAGCTTGGACTGGGCAGAGCAACCTACTATACGTCCTGGTTCATTTCTGTCCATGCAAAAGTAAACCAGGCTACACAGTTTGAAACTGAATACCCAATGTGCACACACACACACACACACACACACTTGAAGGCAAACCTCACGGCACATTAGTTCTAGCCAGGGTATTTCTAAAAGCTCTGCATTTTGACCTAAATAACAGCAGCGTTTTGAGCCATCAGCATTAGGACTTAAAGTCAATACTCATTAACTGCTTTTTACCCTGGTAGTAACGTACATAGAGCAAGAGCACTAAGTCATTTCATTTAAAGGAATGGGATTTTTTTTTGCACAATTTTCCACTTACAACCGAGTGCGTTTCCTGCATTCGTTTTTTTTTTTCACTATGAAGCTATGAAGGTTATGGTGTTAGCAAATAATGGAACGCTGTCTCACCCAAAATACAGTGTGACTTATTCTACATGTAATCTATAAACATTAGAAAAACTTTTCTTCCTCAGTGCAGCTTGGTGTCATTCCTCCCCCTGGCACTGTGGAACTGTAGTGGAAAGCTGGAGGTTATGTGCATGATCAAGTAATTTCAGCAAATTTACATTTTGTAAATATAGACAATTCCTGCTATTTCACAAGATCATATACAATGTAGCACCCTGATGTCAGTTAAAGGAATTATAAAGAAATTATAAAGAAAACATAATAGTGATGGCAATGGCAATGGCAACGCACAGATCAAATGCCACTGAATGCTAGGTAACTAGGTAAATAAGTAACTATGGAAGTATGAGTGAGTAAGTGTCGGAGAGATTTTTGTAGAAGTGTGACAGCAGATAAAAGCAAGGAGAGAGAGAGAGACAGAGACAGACAAAAGAAAGAGAGTGAGCAAGATAGAACATACAATAAGGCGAAGTCATGTCGCGTCTGAATCAAGGTTGCATCTTCCCAAGATAAACTAGGCCATGGCTGACCACAGGCTTACTGCCGAGAGTGACGCTGAATTGTGGGTAAAAATAGGACATCATTGAACTCTGTAACTCTCTAACTGCAAATAATTTCCAACCAAACAGCCCTTCAGGCCTCAGGCCATGTGAATGCCCTTCCATATCTCTCTCTCTCTCTCTCTCTCTCTCTCTCTCTCTCTCTCTCTCTCAAACCGTTTCTGTGACCAATCAAAATCTCTTTGAGTATGTTTCAGAAATATTGAGCTTAAGTGATTCACCACTTAAATTTTCCACATTTTGTAGTATACAACCTGGAACTAAACTGGAATTAAATTGGATTTTTTTTTTTGTCCCATTTGATTTACACAATACATCTAGCATTTGAAGGTGAAAAATTATTGTGACAGACATTTGTTGGTTGCATTAATACCCCTTGGGTCAATACTTGATAGAAACACTTTTGGCTGCAATTACAGCTGCAAGTCTGCAAATAATTTTGTAAACTACACAGATTTTTGTACCCACTTCCATATTAGCAGCTATTTTGTACTGATTCACGGCATGTATTCCCAATTAAGTCCATTTCAGTTCCATCACCACAAAATGTGGACAAATTCATGGGGAGTGAATACTTATGTAAGGCACTGGACATTGTTTAGTGACATCACAGATCCTCTGACAAGATGGTGGAGTAAAGCTTAACTTGCCTCTGAAATCCAATTTTTTTTTT
The DNA here is from genome assembly GCA_022985145.1 of Pangasius djambal. Taxonomy (NCBI): domain Eukaryota; kingdom Metazoa; phylum Chordata; class Actinopteri; order Siluriformes; family Pangasiidae; genus Pangasius; species Pangasius djambal. Next base: position 9,105,611 of record CM040983.1, read on the forward strand.
TGTAGCTTAATATTTTTAAATTCTCTTTTTAAATTTATATTCCATCACATGTGGAAACGCTGGGTCCCTGGAGGACTAGTGGTTAGGGCTAGTGGTTAGGTACAATTCCCGGCCAGAGAACCAACCCCAACCACTGGGGATGCACAAAACAGTGCACTCCCAGTTCCGGTCCCAAGCCCAGATAGAACTGGAGAGGATTGGGTCAGGAAGGGCATCCGATGTAAAAACTGTGCCAGATCGAACATGCGGACCAATGATCTGTTGTGGGGACCCCTAACTGGAGCAGCCGAAAGAACAACAACAAAAACAACCTGTATGGAAAAGGTCCATTTTTTAATGATTCATATTTGTGGAAATCTTGTAGAAATGACTGTTCAATTAATGCTCTCTAAAATCATATGTGTCCCTCCGTAGACGTGTGTCTTGTGGAACAACAGAAGCTCGTTAGCAGCAAACATGGTTCAGTGGTTCATCATTGGCTCTCTGTCTTCCCACTTACTATTCACTTTTCCAACCATTCCTTGGTTAAAGAAAAAAAGGTTGGATTTTATTTATGGCATTTAGCAGACACCCTTATCGAGAGCGACTTACATTTATCTCATTTATACAACTGAGCAGTTGAGGGTTAAGAGCCTTACTCAAGGGCCCAGCAGTGGTAGCCTGGTGGTTGAACTCATGACCTTCCAATCAGTAGTCCAACGTCTTAACCACTGAGCTACGTCTGCCGTTTATATGGAAGACAGACAGTAGAATTTGTATGAGGTCAGAGTTATTTATGGGACAGGACGTTTTGTGGGGTGTCTTACCAACTTGGGGCTCTTCAATGCTGGAATCGCTTCCTCAGATTGAATGAGAATGTGATTCCATCAGTTTACAGCTTTGATGTTTCTCCATCAGTAAGAACAAGTAAATGGTTCTCGCTTATCTCTTCCAAGGTCAGCTTGCTAAGATACTGTCAAGTTTATTCAGATTCGCAGGGTGTGGCATATCTTAAATGCAACTGGCTCTAGTGTACGTCAGTCAAGCACGACAACACAATGTTATTCTGACTTCCTGTTTCAGAAGGACTTACATCCACATACAGAATCAAATCACATATTAGACACAATTTCATGGGTTTACAAATAGTCTATAAGGATAGTGTTTAGTTTAAATAGAAATGAGTGGATTTGTTTTTTTGCATACTTGACACCTACAGCTTTACTGAAGATAAGTTTGTATTTGCATTTTTATTATTTCTACATTTTCAAGGTTAATTTGTTATGGTGCATCAGCGAGGCCAGAGACATTAATAAGCATATTTGGAGGTTTGCCAGCTTTTGGATTTGGTCAACTTTGTGTGTGCATATGTCATAATAATAATAATAATAATAATAATAATAATAATAATAATAATAATAATAATAACTAATAATAATAGGCTAAAATAACAAAATGTCAGATTGCTCTCATATCTGGCAATGGATGTTTTATATAAAAGTGTACATTGTATATATACACACAGGCTCTATTTTTCTCTCTCTCACACACACACAATACAAAAAACACAAATTTGGCATAAAAGATGACAGAAGACCTACAAAAACTGCTTGCTAAGGTTTGTTCTCACCAAAGCTTAACTGCTCCAAATTAATAACTCTTTGTTTTATTCCCACAGGCCTCAGTGAAAACCGGAAGCCGCACAATTCATTATTCACTATTTTAATGATGGAACAACAATGGCAGCTTTAAAAGTAGCACTGAGTAGTAAATTACAGCTTTGTGTTTTTGCTCTGGTTCCTGGATTTACTCTGAAGAGAGTAAAGTGCAGTGCTGGTCATTTCTGTCTATATGAGAGACAACATTAAAAGTGCTGGTCCACAATAAAAGCCATTATTCCTATCACAAATTTTGCTTTTGTGCACCATGAAGAATAGGAGGAACTACTGGAACAACCTGAAAAAAAGGGTCAGTCTTCATTTTCCTTAAACACTAGACATCAGTTTCACCTCTCCGCAAACACACAGCAATACAAAAGAGGATATGAGGATATTGAAATACTAATACTAATGTCAGCTAATGATTAATGCATACTTTATAAATGTCAGTCTCTCACAAATAATTAGCACTTTATTTGAATAGCACATAAATGGATGTGAAAGACTGATCAACATTCTGCAATGTGATCCCATTGTCAGTGTGCTAAATAAATGGCAGGGCCAGGGCGAAATACTCCTGCATATCACAGACCATAGAAGGTATGTAACTGAGTCTACATATGGAAGTTCTTAAGTAAACAAAGAAGGAATTTATATACATGTACATTCTCCCCATGTCTGTGTGGGTTTCCTCGGGGTTCTCTGGTTTCCTCCCTTGTCTATACAAAATTGCCCCTAGGTGTCAACAAATGTTTGTGTGCTCTGGAAGGTCACCCAGGGTGTACTCCCCTCTCATTCCCAGTGGCTTTAACATTAAAAGATGACGATAATCTTTTGTGACAAACTTCAGTGGTATGAAATTCGATAAATCACAATAGCTTGTTAGAGTTTCTATAAATATTTTTGTGAGATCAGATTGCATAAAACATGTGTTTAAACGAGGAAGTGGGAGAGACATAGAGAGAATGCCAGAGCAGGAAAAAGTGAGTGCATGAAAAAATAAGCATGAGAGAGTGAGAAAGCATGA
>CM040983.1:9110045-9150766 GCA_022985145.1 Pangasius djambal
AGTGATTGGATTTTCTGCTTGTTTCTCTTTCCAATAAGATAAAAAAAAAAAATCCTCTCTCGTTCTCTCGCTGAAATGTCTGTCCCGTTTCCAACAGCCATTAGCACTTACATGTGTAGAGCAAACACACTCATCGCCATGAGAAGTTACAGAAAGCAGGTCATTACTAATGTGTGTCTGATTATCATTATAAATAAACACATCCCTGTGATGTTGCTACTCGTCTCATGTGATGTTGTGTCACAGCAATAAAGCATGAAGCACCATTAAAAAACCATGACTGGCACTGATCTCTCCCTGATACTGTTTGTACCTGCTGTAATCATGAAGACTGTCCTGTGCCCAGCTCAGCGCTCATCTACAATAGTGCTATACTGGACATCCTTTCAACACACTTGTTTGACTTTATAGTATTCAGCAGAAGAAGAGGAATCATTTATAATCTCACTATCCAGTGTCACCCTAAAGAAGACTTCTTCCATTCTGAATCTGGTTCCTCTCAAGGTTTCTTCCTCATCACATCTCAGAGAGTTTTTCTAGGCCACTGTTATTCTGGCTCACTCATTACAGATATAAACCGATATCCAGATTTCTATAAAGCTGATGCCTATTGTTAAAAGTGCAAATAAAATAAAACTGAACTGAATGTATATGGAAGATGGATATTAGGCATTGATATTCAGCTGTTCAGATACATTGCATGAGGCATTTATTAGATCTGTTCCTCCCAGACTGGTAGGTATTATGCGACAGGAGAACTAGCTAATGGCAGGAAGTGTCGATGTTCATTCCTTCATTCATTCATCTTCAGTAACCGCTTTATTCTAGTCAGGGTCATGGTGGAAACAGAGCCTATCCTGGAAACACTGGATGTGAGGCAGGAATACACCCGGAATAGGGTCCCACTATTTCACCAGGCACACACGCACACACACACACGTACACACACACACACACACACACACACACACACACACACACACACACACAAGCACACTCATTCACACCTAGGGGCAATTTAGAGTAGCTTATTTGCTGACCAGCATACTTTTAGACCATCTGCTGGAGAGTCTGGAGGACAATCTGGAATCACACTGAACAAAGGAATACACGTGAATCTCACACAGACAGTAACCTCAGATCAAATTAGAGATGCTGGAGCTGTGAGGTGGCAATGCTAACTTTAAATCAGAATCATTTTTAAATCGCCAACAGACACAAAGTTTGCATCTGGGAAATATTTCCTTATCTTGTGTCTGTGATTTTATATTCAATTTACACTCATAGTTCTGAGTAACAAGCAGAGACATTCTGTCAGAAGTGATGAGTCCAAAATCTGTGTTTCTAAGTCAAAGCGAAGAAACTTTTCTTAAATCCGTCCCTATAATCATCTACACAGCGCACTGAATCGACAAAATAGTCACTGAGATTAATAGCTGGGTTTGTGCTGACAAAAATGATACCATACAATTTGTGTATAGAACATTTTTTCATGATCAACAAGGGAAAAATTAAATGTAGCAGAATGACAGAAATAACTCCAGTATTCTACCAACTTCAAAGGATGAAAGTGCATTGTTTCCACTTTTCTTCATCCCTTCCTATTTCATATTCTAGTTCAGCTTTTAAGTGAATACGCGATGAGTGAGATGAGAGTCAGAGAGTATCTGGCAGTGCTGCTTTGAATTCAAGTGTTTATATAAAGGCACGGTTTTCTGCCTGGAAAACATTCTTTTGTCAGATTTTCACTTTTGTGTCCATGGTGGCTTTTGCTTTGTAAATCCATTTGCATTGGAAACGTAACACAATAAGCCTATTCATATATTCAGACTGTGTTGTGTCCGCAATATTTTGCACACGCTTCCAGGGGGCAAAGTTTTTCTGATTAGTTTGAGTGATTTATTGCTCCAAAGCAACACTAGTTAGTTCCAGTACTCATCCAAAAGTGATGAAATGAATTCCATCTCTGAAGGGAAGTGTGATGAAGTGTTCAAAATTGTTTTTACTGCGACCCCACTGTTTTCCGTTTGTCATATGACGTGCTGACGTGTTCTACGCGAAGCACCTCCTCACACTGAACTTAATATTATTTAATTAGAATATTTATAGAACATAAATACATTCACTGACAACTTTATTAGGAACATTTGTATGCCTGCTCATTCATGCAGTTATCCAATCGCCCAATTACGTGGCAGCAGCAATGCATAGAATTATGCAGGTACAGGTCGTGAACTTCAGTTAATCTTCCTATCAAACATTAGAATGGGGAAAAATGTGATCTCTGTGACTTTGACTGTCGTATGGTTGTTGGCAGGCTGGTTTGAGTATTTTAGGAACTGCTGATTTCCTGAGATTCACACACACAAAATCTGTAGAGTTTATACAGAATGGTGCGAGAAACAAAAACATCAAGTGAGCTGCAGTTCCACGGGCAGAAATGCCTTGTTTGATGAGCGAGGTCAGCGGAAAAAGGCCAGACTTGTTTGAGCTGCCAAGAAGGCTACAGTAAGTCAAATAACCACTTGTTACAACCGTGGTTAGCAGAAAAGCATCTCAGAATGCACGACATGTCAGATCTTGAGAGGGATGGGTGACAACAGCAGAAGACCAAATCAGGTTCCACTCCTTTCAACCAAGAACAGGAATTTGAGGGTAGAGTAGGAACAGGCTCACTGAAATTGGATCATCGCCTGTTTTTTCCCCTCAATCTTCGACAGTCAGCAATATTCCTAATAAAGTGGCTGGTGAGTATATATGTCATACCAAAATCTGAATATTAAATATATATATATATATATATATATATATATATATATATATATATATATATATATATATATATATATATGTATATACATACAATAAACATATTCTGTACAAACTTTAAGTTAATTCTTGTCTTCTTTTCTTTCTCTGAGAGTCACGAATTCACAAATTGTGACATGTTGCCGTTTCTCAATAGAGCAGCACACACTGAAGTTTGGTTTGTGGTCAATGCTAAGTGTAATTACAGTTTAATTTTTAAAATAATTCCTATTCACATGTGAGGTAAGTGTGGTTATCTTTGATTATTTCTTGTTCTTTCGACTTTAAGTGTGCCTGTACACTGTACACAAGACTTAACAACTAAATGCTAGCTAAACTCAACCATCAGGCACCTTATGCTCAGCATCTATATTTTCCAGTCGCCTAGCAACAGTGTCCTCATAACTTTAACCACTTAAAAGGCAAACATATGGTGCGTTCGTCTTCTCACGTCAAAAACTGTATTCAGGAGTTCAGTTTGAATACATAATATCTAAGCTTTACGGGTTTTCGGAGTAGGAAAGGTGTTATTATGTGCTTCTATCCTGTCTTAGTCATTCTGTCTCCTCTATTTGTGTCATCACCCTGCTTGTCCTTTTCTCTCTCTGTCCCCCTGCTGTTCCTGTGTATTCGTAATCCTGGGATGTTAAAGGATCTACTTGTAATGCTTTCTGATTAGATATAAAGGAAAAGCCTTCGGGAAATCACTGAGCTTGGTGAAAAGGTGAGATCAGGCTTTCTCCCAGTAGCCATGTCATTTCCTGCTTAGGATTAAGAGGGTCAATGTGTTTATAAGAGACCAATGAGACATTAATAGACCGATAAAAGCTTGGCAATGTTTGTAAAGTGCTGTTTTAAAATCCTTCCTGACCTCGAAACACCAGAGAATATTAAAAAGTTATATTAAACCATAAACCAATGAACACTAATATAAGAGAGAGCAAATGAGCAAATTTTATTCTGCTTTTAATATCCCTCTTGTGGCGGGAAATGAAAATCAGAAACATATCCTGTATACCAATTTTAATATTTAGTAATACTATCTCAAATACGAACAGTCTTTTCTTAAAGTAGCATACCAGTGTATTTAACTCTGGATAGAGAAGGAGATAAATGCACTAATTAGCACTACATCATTATTATTATTATTATTATTTATTTATTTTTTTTTTTTTTGGTATTAGAAACGTTATGCTAGGTGATACTAGCTGCTCTAGCCGGATATAAAAAGTCTACACACAGGTTTTTTTGATGTAAAAGAATGAAACCAAGATCAGTCATATCAGTCATATTCCCCATGTGACCAATAATCGAATGTAAAACAAATAGAAATGAATAGAAAAGAAAAAAATTCAAATGTACAACAACCTGGTTGCATAAGTGTGCACACCCCTCAACCAACACTTTTGTTAAAGCATCTTTTGCTTGTAATACAGCACTCAGTCTTTTAAGGTGAGAGTCAACCAACTTGATTTGGAAAATTTATTCTACTCTTCCTTGCAAAAATGACCTTTCATAAAGCTTCTTAACCAATATCCTCCTCTGGAGGAGGTTAGATAAATCCTATGCTGTTACAAATAAAACGAAGGACCTTTTAGAGGCATCAACAAATGAAAGTGATGATGTCAACACACACACACGCATACACATCTCACACTCCGATCCCTGTCACAGTTGATGGGAGACCACACGGGTCTGAAGCTCAAACATGGCTACACTGACAGATTTCACAGTTACCTGTACACACACATCAGTTATAGAGCTATATAAGCTAGGATGCTTCTTCCCTTCAGCAAAAAAAGGAAAGATTGGTGAAAAGGGCTAACTTGGCTACAGCTGAACGTTGCATCCATGCAGGACTATGCTAACTAATGGCTTTTGTGCTCTGGTAGCTTCCATTCATTGCTAGCCCTGTTAGCAGTTTTTTTTTTTTTTTGCCATTTTAAGCCCTGCAACTTCAGTCAACTTGAGAGTTTCTTTCAACAAAGTGCCACACTGTGCCCTTTAAAGTGCACTATATTTTGCTTGTGCTTTTTCACTATGTCCTGTGCAGTCCGCTAAAATGCCTAAAATATCTTTCATCCCCAGTGTGGTTAAAAATCACTCACACTGGGACCAAATCGTATGATTAACCCAGATGTAAACTTTACTGCCCTGCTGAAAAATAGCTGCTCAAACTGGTTAGTGAGTTAGTGAGTTATTTTCCAGCTCCTTAATAACTTGACTAAATCGATCAATAGATTTTTGAGATTTCAAAGTGGGATTTCAAACAGATTCCTTTCTGTTGTAGTATTTTCTTTAAAAACAATTCATCCACGATGTAGTTTTAACAGTGGTAATTCAGAAACCGCTTCCTTTCCACTAGCACTTACCAGCTGATAAAGCTGGTTGTCACACAAACTCAGGAATCCGCCAGAGACTTGATTTCCCAGAACACACCATGGCCTACCTGACTTTCCAAACCTTGTATCTGTATTTTGCTATTCTGATTTTTGGATTTTGGTTTTGCCTACATTGTTCTGTTTGCTGATCGCCTGACTTTCTGCCTGTTCCATGTTTATGATCCTTGCCTCACATTTTGAAATTGTTTGCCAGTGTCTTTTTAATAAAAAGGCTAACCTGCACTTGCATCCATCTCTGACTCTGTTGCATGACAATGGTCTACCAGGTTGACCAGCTCAACCTGTGTTTTGGCAGCTTGTATCTGTTCAGTTCTGTAATTTTGATACATGTAGCTAATGCTGTGACTCTTAGAGGTGCCAACATCTAGGGTTTAGCTGTAACATTTAGGATTTGTGACCCCTTGCAATGGCAGTACAGGAGACACCTGAACAAAGCTCTTTTTCAGCTAAAGCTTCAGTTAGACCAAACAAGACCAAAAAAATTCATCCAGCACTAAAGTCACTTCACTGAAGGGGAAAGGACACAGTATGTGAAAGACGCACATTTGCTTCTGGTAGCGGTTAGTTCTGCTTTGCGCTGTCTTTATCTGGGTGAACTTTGACCTGTGAATTTACAAATCTCGATTTTGTGAACAAACAGAAACCAAGTGGCCGGGACTGGTGTCTGTTTGAGTGGTGAATAAAATGCTACTGGAGATGGACATGCAAATTATTATTATTAAGCAGTGGTCACACTGCACTTTTGCCTTCATGTTTTCTTTCTGTTTTTTGATGCACATCTAGGAAAGAATAGTAGTCTTGTCCATCAACAAGTGCTAGGGTTTTTGTGGTCAATTTTTTCTCTCGCTGTCTTCTAGGATTTTCTTCTTAGCAACGATGTTACCTCTGAATCAACAATGTTACTCCCGGAAACCTCTTTCCAACATCTGGGCTGTTAGTTAGCATGAATGGTGAGCAGTGTGTTTGACTCTCAGCTCTCAAATGTGTATGCCTTGCTGATTTAACCATTATTTAAATATATTTTATTAAATGAAATGTAATGAAATATAGTAAAGTTATTTTGTATTTAAAGTGTCTGAAGCAATAGTTAGTCAATGAAGAACACTACTGGTCAAATTATGTGAACTTTGTTGATCTAAAGAAGAGCCATTTGAGAGCCGACTCTTATTAGTGAGCTGAGCCAAATGACCTGACTCAATAAAAAAGAGCCAGAATTTCCATCACTAGCATTAGTGTAGTGTCTGTAGGTGTTTTTGTCAAGAGGTGGCAAGTTTGGATTTCAGGGTCTTTTAGAGACCAGGAACGAGCCTCATCTCCTCAGTGGTCCCACACACTGCTGTGGGTTTGTTGCAGGTTGGAAGAGAGGTGAGGCCATTTCCTGTCCTCCATCTACTTATTCTGTGCCACCTAAAAGACACTGCTCTTAGATCCACAAGAACCTGTAACTAAACTGTTTATTTAATTGGTCTGTTTACCTTTATCCTGGTCAGGGATGATCCTGGGGGATTATAGTGAAAGAAGCAGGAATTCACTCTGACTGGGAGACCAGCCTATCACACTGAGAGTCAGTAATCCACATATCAGCATGTTTTCCAGAGGTGAGAGGACACTAGATTTTCACCAAAACACAGGACTGGGTTCAGTCTCAGGATCTGTCTTGACTTACATAGAGTGCCACAGGAATGAGTCCTAAAACCCGGAAATTAGTTAGCATTTTGGCACTTCCGCTTCCGTCGTCCCGAGGTCAGTGGGTTTTTTGAATGGGTTTTGGTTAAATGCCTCAAAATAAGGTCTGTGGTTAATACAGGCTCAAGATATTTTCACATTTTAGTCTACGGCATAAAATACATCCGCAATAGCCCACTTGTGATTTTTTTTAAGCTTTTACGTGTCTTGAAATTGGCGGTTGCTAGCAAGACTGCAGAGGCTGTCAGGGACATTAAACGCCATCACGCCGAACAGGAAAACTCATCCACTACACGTATAAACAAACGGAATTTTCTCCAAAATAGTGCAACATGGACACATTCCCAAAAAAGGTGGGAGAAGATTCATCCACAAAAAGAGCCCAGTGGATCCTTATCAGGGAACATGTTTTTAAAATAAAGAGTTTCGAAAGAAAGAGTTTCGAAAGAGTTGTCAGAAGCTTAGTGGTGGTGACACTGAAGTCATGTGACCGCGTTGTGTTTCGTTTATAGCCTAAATTAGCTTTTTACTTTCGACGATTGTATTTAGGCTTCAAAATTCATAAACGTTTGTGAAGATTATCTTGATGAACAAAATGTGTAAGAATCATAAACTTTTGTTGGTCGCAGAGCTTTTTTTCCGCAATAATCCAAAAGCCAATGGAAAAATCCTACTGGCTTTTTGTCGAGGGAACCAGGGTGATAGGGTAACTTCCGAGTTGGCCTACAAAACTCCTTCATCCCTGCAGCACTCTATTCCTCACTCTAACAATTACATACCATTCCTTTTAGTTTCTAAGTAATTCATAGTAGTTACTGAGTAATATGCTGCAAGATGATTTACAAAGCCAGTGCTTTAGGAGGTTAAAAAGAGTAGAAAAGCATTTCGTTATTTAAAAATAGTGTAATTTCATGAAGGATTGTTTCTCTTCGGTTTGATGTTTATCTCTCTAAGAGCAATCTCGTTCATCCTACTGTTCACAGCAGCAACGATAGAACTGGTGCATCTCTCTACACAGTATCTCTTTTTGGCCCTGTTTGCATTCATATGATCTCTATCTGCATCAGGATCATGATAATGAGTGATGCTGATATGCGTTCTAGTTGTCTGCATTCTGCACACACGTGACCAGATTTCACTGCCCAATAAGTGAGTATGCTAGCTAGGCTATGGGAGATCAGACAGTTGTGAAAATGGCAGAAGAAGCATCATCAGAGATTTGAGTATTACTAAAAGAAATTCATGAAACAATGTTCGACAAGCACAAACAACAACAAGCAAACAAAAAAAGATTAAAAGATTTCAAAAATAAAATGAATAAATCTGGAAGGATTAGTAGCATCTTGAAAACAAATACACAAAAACAGCTGTCATAGCAATGCTCTACTGCCCAACCCAATCTACTAACACACACACACACACACACACATAGGAATAGGAATAAGAAATATAACACTGACTGACGGTGTGTGTAGACAAAGAAGAGCGAGAGAAGGAAATTCTACTCTCACGCTATCTGATCTAATCTGATCTAACAGAAGTAGTGTGCTATACTGTGACACACACACACACACACACACACATTTTCTCAGCCATATGCTTTGAGTGTTTTTCACATAGGTACTAACTCCCCTAGTATATATTCATCAATAAAAACGCACAACACAGACAAAACATGCTTTTACGCTCACGTAAAAAGTCGACATGCTTTATGGAGGTGTTATTACGTTTGTATTTGTTTTACATACAGTGCATCCGGTAAGTATTCACATTTTTTATGTTACAGCCTTTTTCCAAAATGGATTAAATTAATTATTTTCCTCAAAATCCTACAAACAATACCCCATAATGACAACGTGAAAGAAGTTTGTTTGAAATCTTTGCAAATTTATTCAAAATAAAAATCACATGTACGTAAGTATTCACAGCCTTTGCTCAATACTTTGTTGAAGCACCTTTGGCAGCAATTACAGCCTCAAGTCTTTTTGAGTATGATGCTACAAGCTTGGCACACCTATTTTTAGGCAGTTTCTCCAATTCTTCTTTGCAGGACCTCTCAAGCTCCATAAGGTTGGATGGGGAGCGTCAGTGCACAGCCATTTTCAGAACATCCAGAGATGTTCAATCGGGTTCAAGTCTGGGCTTTGGCTGGGTCCATAGCGCTCTGGAGCAGGTTTTCATCAAGGATGTCTCTGTACATTGCTGCATTCATCTTTCCCTCGATCCTGACCAGTCTCTCAGTTCCTGCCGCTGAAAAACATCCCCACAGCATGATGCTGCCACCACCATGCTTCACTGTAGGGATGGTACTGGCCAGGTGATGAGCGGTGCCTGGTTTCCTCCAGACATGACGCTTAACATTCAGGCCAAAGAGTTCAATCTTTGTTTCATCAGACCAGAGAATTTTGTTTCTCATGGTCTGAGAGTTCTTCAGTTGCCTTTTGGCAAACTCCAGGCAGGCCGTCATGTGCCTTTTACTGAGGAGTGGCTTCTGTCTGGCCACTCTACCATGCAGGCCTGCAGAGTGCTGCAGAGATGGTTGTTCTTGGAGCTCTGTCAGAGTGACCATCGGGTTCTTGGTCACTTCCCTGACTAAGGCCCTTCTCCCCCAATCGCTCAGTTTGGCCGGGCGACCTGCTCTAGGAAGAGTCCTGGTGGTTCCAAACTTCTTCCATTTACGGATTATGGAGGCCACTGTGCTCATTGGGACCTTCAATGCTTCAGAAATTTTTCTGTACCCTTCCCCAGATCTGTGCCTCGATATAATCCTTTCTCAGAGGTCTGCAGACAATTCCTTGGACTTCATGGCTTGGTTTGTGCTCTCACATGCACTGTTAACTGTGGGACCTTATATAGACAGGTGTGTGCCTTTCCAAATCATGTCCAATCAACTGAATTTACCACAGGTGGACTCCAATTAAGTTGTAGAAACATCTCAAGGATGATCAGTGGAAACAGGATGCTCCTGAGCTCAATTTGGAGTGTCATGGCAAAGGCTGTGAATACTTATGTACATGTGATTTTTTCATTTTTTATTTTTAATTAATTTGCAAAGATTTCAAACAAACTTCTTTCACCTTGTCATTATGGGGTACTGTTTGTAGAATTTTGAGGAAAATAATGAATTTAATCCATTTTGGAAAAAAGGCTGTAACATAACAAAATGTGGAAAAAGTGAAGCGCTGTGAACACTTTCTGTATGCACTGTATGCAAACCTTTATTAAATCAAGTCAAGTCAAGTCAAGAGGCTTTTATTGTCATTTCAACTATATATAGCTGACACAGTACACAGTGAAATGAGACAACGTTTCTCCAGAACCCTTGGTGCTACATAAAACAACATCACCTCACACAACATACAGTTACAGGAACACAGAGCTGAGGACTAGACTAAGTTGTCCTAGCCACATAAAGTGCATAGTGTGCAACCTGGTGCAAACAGTGCAAAACAAATCAGGTTTTGGATTCACTTAAACAGGATTCTTTTCATAACATCAGCCATTCTCATTGACAGATTGTTAATACAACTACCTACGACAACCACTATGCTAACTATGAAAGAATCTAATCATGCAATTAAATACATTGTGATTGGTAAATGTAAAAAGTGGTTAAAATGCATTGTTAAAATTTTGATGTGCATCAAATCACAATCACACACTCACTCGCAACTCAGGGCAATTTAGAGGCACCAGTTTACCACAAAAATGTTTAGGAGTTGGGAGGAAACAAAAGAACCTGGAGCAAACCCTCTCGGACATGAAGAGAACATGCAAAACTGCACACAGACAGCAACCTGAGCTCAAGATCAAACTAGACACTCTGGAGTTGTGAGAAGGCAATGTTATTCACTGCTATCAGTGTCTTAGATATGTTTGCTAACCTGTGTAGCTGGCTAGCTGGTTAAGAGAGCTCAGCCTAGGCACTCCATGCTCATAAAGATCAGCTGAAGTTTAAACTCTAAATGACTTTATACTCCTGGTATCAAATTATGCTTTATACACCCTACATAGTGCACTACCAGTGACCTCACTAAAGACACTTTAATCCAAAGTGCAAACACAGACATAACAAATTCGGTCATCTCAAGTCCCCTTGTTTGACTGATATTAAACCTGCCCCAGAAATAACTCTACACAAGCAATGTCCATGCAAGATTAACTACAACATCATTTACTCATTCATCTGCACTAACCTTGGGATGCCATAGATGAAAGAGATCAAAATAAACTTAATTGTATAGTTATTCTGCCTACAGGGTGCCTTATAACTGGTAATTTGCAAGTTGTAATAATAATAACAATAATAATAATAAAACAATTAATTATAATTATTATTATTAGAATTTCCCCACATCCGGACTTTCGAATGTACGAAGTGGGAAAAAAAAAAACATGGGCGCCTTAATGAAAGTGCGTGTTTTGTTTGCTCTGTCAGAGCATGTAAAGCTCATAAAAAGCTACTTTAGCCGCACTTTTACCATTACAGACCTGAGTGGCTACTGGTACTGTTCTACTATAGTGAACTTCAAACATTCATGCAGCATTTTGGACTGAAATGCAGCACAGGAACAACAGCGGACAACAGCGATTAGCTCAGTAATGAGCTAGCCTGCAGGCAATACTGAGTAGCTTAGCAACAAGCTACCCGGCTAACGTTAGTGATAACTTTAATGTTGATGATTACCTCTCAAAACAGCATTTAGCACAGTCAGTGTTATAGATTTAACTAGGTAGTGCATCTGTATATTAACTGACCTAAATCCAATATTGCTACAAACTAATATATTATAAACTAATTTAAAAGCAGACAAGGGGAACTTTACACTGTTCACAGTGTGTGTGGCCATAAGCAGGGAAGGGCCTGGTTGTTGAGAAGACTACCCCAAGTTACGAGTTGAAATTTCAAGTTTTTGGTGGATTTTACCAGTTGTAGGTGAGGAATTACAAGTTGTAACTTCGCCTCGAACGCAGCAATAGTTCTGCTGTGTTTAGTTAGTTTTGTTTTGTGTTTGAGTGATGAATACATGAACCTGATTGATCTCCACCATTTTGAGAACTTCTGAGAGTGAGCAATGATAGCAGTGGGAACATACACCATCCCCAAAGTCTCAAAAATGAACTTGGCTCGAGAGCAAAGTGTAGACCCTGGCGAGCGAGAGGAAAGTAGTGCACAATTTTCAGTGGTCAGTGCTCCCTGAACTGAAGTGCTCTCATGTGTGACAGTTTCTCTGCATACTCGCCTCACCGCTCGATGCTCAGGAAATGATGGTCACTGATAATACTCGGCATGCTCATATCAGCCCTGTATTAAAGATACTGTTTAAAAATCATCCTGGTAATGCTACCTACCACGCCACCATGCCACCCTAACTACAAATTTACTAATGGAAAACTGTGGAATGAGTGGAATGACATGGGCGTGGAGTGAGACAGCACCAAATGAGGTGGCAAATAACAAGGTGGCTGTGAAATTAGGAGGTGTAGAATGAGGCATTTTATCCTCTCCTTTTTAGCTCCTACGGAACGGACACCTTGCCTGAGGCAAGGTGCTAGGGTAACACAACTTTAAGATAATAATACACTGGGTGTGCGTGTATGTGTGTGTTTTTTTCCCTAGGGACGAGACTGAAGAACTGGGGGATAAAAGGATGTATCCGCACAATCTGGCTCGATTTTTTTTTTGGTAAATGCAGCTGTATCATACCCCTACTGAGGATTAGCGAACAGACAGATAGTCACAATCCTCTCACAGCATCTTGTCTTCAACTCACTGAATCCCCTAGTGAGAGGTGTCCGTTATGCAATTTTCCGCATGGAGAAAGAGAGATATCCAACTCAGCTGCTCCTGATAGGATGTCAGGGGACTCTGGGAAATTGTGTCAGTCTCCCAACAGCATGTCCATTAGAGAAGTAGCTCCATGTTTACAGAGCAGACACTCCAGAATGCACAAGAATCTCAGCTAAAGGTCTTGCTGTTTCCTCATTATATATTCTGTGCACTTTTTTTTTTTTTTTACCAAGCATAGAAATATTGTTTAGTGTGTGTGTGTGTGTGTGTGTGTGTGTGTGTGTTTATACCTGGGTCAGATATATGTGTGAACATAGTAATGAGGCCATTATCAGAGTGAACAGCTAATCTGGTCCCTCACAGAGAGTAAACACAATTAATCATTCATATCATCCGTCATCCCTCCCTCGCTCTCGCTCCCTCCCTATTCACTTTCGCTGCAGTATCCCGTCTCTCGCCATAGAGGTCAAACCGTGTCTAAAACCAACCAGATGACATTAGCATGAGAATAAATTGATTGTTAGTTTCACGCTTTAAAGATTATTTCTTTTTTATGCTAAAAAGGTGCGCGACAGAGCAATAAAAGCGCCGTATTAAAATTCTACAGAGGTCACTGCAAAAACCGGACAGAATTAATTATTAGGTCAGGTAAAACAGGACAAGGCCTAAAAGAAAATAAACACAAGCACCTTTGAATACTATACACTTATGCTAATGGTGCACTCAAATGGGGTTGTGTGTTGACATTGTTTATAAGATGCTATATGAATGGCCCACCTTTGTGGTATTGTCAAATAGCCACGATTTTCTGATAGCTTCACAAGATGTGATGTAATATTGACTTTTCTTGATATGGCAGAACACATCAGAAAATGGGTTTCCAATCATTGCTAAGTCATTCAGTGCAAATTTTTGTAGGCGACTCTTTTCTTTATCAGTTACTAACACATCTGAGGTAAATGTCGATACTGCTCATGCATTCTTCAGGTTTCTACTGTCATTCTTTTTTTTCATATTGTTTATATAAAAAAAAACTTATGCTAGCTAAATCATTGAACATAGTCAGTTAATACATCTCAAATGTTATAATAGGTTAAACCCTTAGATTATCGTCTATACACTTGAATGTGTAGTAGCTGGATTTATGTAGCGTTGTAGTATCATCACAGATTTTGCACTAAACATGACAAATTGCCACGCTGGACCTTGCAGCACTGATCTGTGCTAGAACAGCTATTAGTTAGCTTGTGTTTGGTGTAGCAGTTTGGTTTCCTAGCAACAGTGTTCTCATGACTTCCACCACTTGAAAAGTGAGTGTAAACAGCAAGAACAGATCTGACTGCACCATATCTGTCCACACATACTTCACATTCCTCTCATTACAATGATGGGGAAAAAATAAAAACTCAAGAACGATGAAACTTCAGGGAGCACTAATTTAAGATTTGGTGATATTTTATTAGAGGCAAATAAAGCATTGGTTCAATATTAAATATTAACAATTAATTAATCATGAATAAGTGAATTATTATTGTATAAAGTTTAAAATGCATTCATATGTAAGGAACAGGATATGATGGAGATATGAAAATAATCAATAATGGGCTGCAGATGCTTCATGCCAGACTCTTACCTCCGAACATTTTCCTGTTACAGCACATCCTGATGTGTTTTCTTCCCATTTTAACCACAGAAGTTTGCCAACAATATCATTTATTTATTAATTAAAGCATGAAATGCATTACCTTTTATCCATTTATATTTACATTTACTGTTGTGGAACCTCCAGGAAACAAGTTAGTTTTAACAAGTCAGTTATCAACACCTTCTGACCAATCAGAATCAAGAATTCAGCAGCTGTAGTATAAAATGTATTAATATTACTCAAATACTGATGAATTTATTTTTAAATTTATTTATAAATGACTTCTTAGACCAGCATAAATCAAATCTAGTCTTAGGTTCCCACTGCACTGTACAGTTTCATGCTCCCTCAAGGTCGTGATAATGAGCTGGATCAAGTGTGATCAAGTGTGGGTGCTGAGATAAACCTGAATTTCTTCAAGTCAGCGAGTCCCTAGGACTGGAGTTAAGCTTTTTTTTTTCTAATTAATGCATTTACAATATTTGTTAATACAAGACCAATGACTTAGAAGCAATCGTAAATTAGTAAATGATATATTACTTGCTAATAAATAGTTCATTGCCGAACTTTAGAGTGTTACAAAATTTTGTCTTTTGACAGGAAGTTAATGTGTTTAATTAGGTCCAGATGGAACAATGTCAAATCAAACTTTATTAAATTTTGTGCTTGCTGCACACTGAATAAGTTTCCTATGCTTCCCATTACACATTGAATGTCAGATGAAGTGAGACAGATGGCCCTTGGCATGCTGCAGGAGGGCATGGCATGTGCCAGTGTTACCAGCCACCCTGGAGAAAACCTGCTCTGTTGTGTCCAGACTTGAGATGAGATTTGAGCAGATTGGTTGAACAGATAAGCCCCTAAGACCTGGTCACCATCTCCTGCCAGTCAACCTCATACAGCATCTGTAAGACTCTCTGGATCCCAGTGGGTGGACAAGTGACCTGCCTACCAATGACCAGCAACCATCAGACCTTTTCACATGATGAAGAAAAAATCCTTCACCTGCACATTAACACACTGGAGCTTTATGATGGAGATTCAGAGACACACTGGCCTTATGAAAACTCACTTACTCAGAGAAATCACTGGGTTCTCTTATTCACTACAGTAGTGCACTATTCACTACCTAGTGCACAGTGCCATTTTAGTCACATATAAGAACACTGTTGAGAATATCCAGAGCACCTGTGAAATCCCACAGTGAAGTACAATAGGTTAGCTTCCATAAGTACATTGGCAGGTTAAGAATTCCTTGACTGTGTGTTGTGTTTTATAGGGAATAAGGAGTAGAGTAACATTTTATACACACTAATATTGAGATTCAGAAAGTCACTGGCTTTATGATTAAGATTCAGACACTCATTTGGTCCTATAATTTAGATTTAGAAAGGTACTAGCTCTATTATTCATATTCAGAGAATCATTGGATCTATGATTCAGATTCAGCAAATCACTGGTACTTTATTCAGATTGCTACTTATTGGTTCTGTGATTCAGATTTAGCAGATTGTGGGTTCTCTGATTCAAGAGAAGTTGTTTTAGCATGATAATTCATATTCAGCAAGATTGATAATTCAGATTCAGACTTACTTGTTCTATGACTCAGATTCAAATAAGTATTTGTCTTATAATTCATATTCAGAAAGAAGATTATTGGTTAAATGATTAAGCTTCAGATTCAGATTCGGAGATGTGTTTTGAGTACGTGATTCGGATTCACAGGCTCACTGGCTCCATGATTCGGAGTCAGAGACTCTACGGTTATTCTAATAAGATTACATAAGCCATTCACACAAAGTACTGAAAGATTGAAGGCCAAATAGCAGATATTGTTACTTATGCAGTGAACGTGTTGGGATTTTTTTTTTCACAATGTCAGTACATTTATCAGAGATATTGCATGTCAGTACAAGTTTATATTTCTATTTGTCTTATAAACAGCACTGTGCTTGTTATAAAATTTCTTATTAGCCCTAACCACTTACCAATCTCTCCCTCTCTCTCTCTCCCTCTCTCTCTCTCCCTCTCTCTCTCTGATACAGAGGTAGAAAAAGCAGCAGAAAATCAATGATGAAATTGAACGAAAGGTGCGATAGATCTGCAATAATTCTCTAAATCTGTGTCTCAGTGGCTGAAATTGTATCAACTGATACAGGTGCATCCCTAAATACTGCAATGTAAGTCCGGTATAGGAGTCGAGTGCTGAAATATCAATCTTTATCAAAATCACACTCATGTCCTACATATAGACATACTGTTACTGTGTTTGGACTTTGCAGCCCTGATCAAAAACATTCTTCCTTTACTAAAGCAAGCATGAAATCTCGAGGGAAAACCAACACTTCTCAGCTCAGAGACTTTTCCAATAAGACATACACATCTACAATTCTCTCATCGCTCATGGGAAAAAAGAGAGGAATTTATGGTAAAAACGCACTTACTCACAGAGAGCCTCCTAAAACTATACGCTACAAGAAGTGTGCGTCAATTTAAAGAGAAAGGGATGTAATATGAAATAAACCTAGGCAAATATTCATTCTTAATAGGAAAAAAAGTAAGAAGAGAGCTGTTCTGAGACAGAATAAAAAAAGGATTTAAAGTAAGGGTCAAATTACAGATATTAAAGGAAAGTCAAACATATTAGAACGTGCAGATTTCCTGTAACATTTGCAGCAATTTGTTTCTCCAGTGTAGCATGAGAGATTTAAATTGATGACCTTGTATGTATAGATGAGAGGCAATTTTCCTCTTCCACAGGCTTTATCAGAGTTTATAGAAGTGTTTAAATATCGCCAAGAAGCTGTCACGGCTCTTCACACTGCCCCAAGGTTTTATCTATAATCCAACAACTTAGAGAAGCTCTCTTGATGAAGCCACTTCTAAGTGGCATGTAAGCACTTTCATTTGTCTTGCCATATAATAATAATGACCTCAGTTCATATAGTAAATCACTACCAGTGAGCGAAGCAGACAAATGTAGATTAACAGCGGAATTTTAGAAAAGAAAAACAGAATCAAAATTGGTTCACTCCATGCTGACCCAATATTTTAATGTTTCCTTTCTTGTGTTCCAATCCCAATGAAAACACATTACAACATGAAAAAAATGGAAGATGCCAGAACTGGCACATGTACAGTAGCGCCAACCATCTCACTCAACTGAACATTCGCTAATGCTAGTAATTCTAGTCTAGCCGATATATATATATATATATATATATATATACCACACACCGCAGCATGATATTCATATGAAGATGGGGTGTGAGTTTTGGATAAGCCTAAAGAGGCTTGATGATTCCATGTGGGGTCTTTTATAACACACTGAAGATGGAGAAATGTGGCAGGCCCCGTGAAATGGTAACTGACTATCGTTTATAAGAACAATTGTGTGTAAATACTGCTCTTGCTCTGCAGGTTGTGCAGGTTGTCAGAAGCTCGAGGCAGTTTTACTCAAGTGAACTCAATGACACCTTATATATATATATATATATTCATTTATATGTTCATTTCTTTTGACAGTTTTGGCCCTATAATTCATATTCAGAAAGTAATGAGAGCTATGACTTACTTAGACTTACTGGTTCTATAAGGGATGTTGTATCATGTAAAATTTGATGATTGATCGCACATTCCTGAATTCTTTTCCACCTTATCAGTAGAGGTGAGATATAAGGACACAGTAGCAATGACACTCGCTGTCATGGTCCTGAAACCATTCTTGTGACATGGTGCATAATAAGGCTGGAAGTGTCCTTATGAGTGCACAGAGCCACGCAGACATTTTTCTATTGGATACCTACAGTAACATTTAATGTTATGATACATTCATAAAAAAAAGGTCGTTTCTGTTATCACTTACGTTATAGAAGTCATGCCATCATTTTTAGCTCTGTCTTGAAGATAATAAGACAAAAACATGCAGCTTGTCATGTTACAGAAAAAACAGCAAGCGTAAACTCCTCTGTCCTGAAGACTCTCCCATGGAAGACAACTTTGAGACTCCTTCCATAAATGTTAAATAAACATCTCCTAACATTTTTCTTTGTTAAATAACAACACATTTTTCTTCCGTTCATTATTTGAATTCAAAAGCACTGTGGTGTAACCACCGATAACTGATTAGCAGGTTTCCTTCTAGTGTGATGTAACTGTCTTGGTTTACATTTAGATGACATTTGGTGTACACTTCTCTGTCCTTTTTATGTCAAACTTTATTCAGCTTTTGTATCTTTCTGATAACAGCAAATCCTGTTGATTATCAAAATTGAAAGGAACATCCAACAAATGCAATCTGAAAATGTCAGAGTCCCTTCCTTCTCCTCCTCCCTTGTCTCTGCGTCTCCCTCTCCTTCCCACTATCTACCCGTTTTTTGTTCTTTCTAGTCATATGGATAGCTGTGTGTGTGTGGAAGAATAGACGCAAGGTGAGCTCTGGCCTTCTGTGTGCTTTATCGCGTCTGACAGCGATGAATGAGGACAGAGCCGGGCGTCTTCCAGTCGTCTAAGACACAACGCATATTTTATCATGATCAAGGTCTCGCACACAGTCTGGCACTGCATTTTTCCATCTTTTATTCTCTTCTTTCACAGAAGAGTCAGTTGAGCAGGACTGGGTTAACTAATGTCTGCCAAACCGTGTTGTATGCGTGTGTTTGCATAAGTGTATGCAATAGCTAACAACTGCCCGGGTTTTGTTAGAAAATGAATGGCTTTGGCACTCAACAAAAGTTTTTTTTAATAAGGAATCGGGAAAAAAAAGGAAAGGCTGAAATGAAATACACAGAGACTGATGTATATACAGTGAGCGCATTGTTGCAGAGGGTGCTGCTCATTTATCAGCAGACACACACACACACACACACATTTTTGTCTAATTATACTTGTGAGGACCCTCCATTGACAAAGGCCCGTGTCATGTGATGATTAACTTCCTAATAAGTTACCTCTCACTCACCACCATTTACACTTTGTTAATTAAAGAAACAGAACCATGGCCTAAAGTTTAAGAAAAAAGTAATTGATTTATCTTTTATTATATTTTTTGCAGAGTTAAAAAAAAAACAAAAAAACACTGCCTTCACCACCAATTAAATCCATGTCAATACAGATCAGCCAAATGTGCCCAAAAGGACAAAACTGTCAGATATCCCTAGCCTTGTGGGACGTTTCCCTCTCTCTCTCCCTCTCTCCCCTGTTCCGCCTCCTCCTTCTCTCCCCTATTCAGCAGAAGTGACGATTCATAGGAACGGGTGCTATATAGACTATAAGACTCTTTACAGAAATCAATGGCTTTCCTCACTGCATTCACTCAGTCCATGTACTAGGTAGTATAGATTAGAGATATATATATACATAAACATGAGAACACACATAAATACAATGCAATGCACCTTATTCATTTATTCAGCTCCAGTAAGCGCTTTATCCTGGTCAGAGTCACGGTGGAGCCGGATCCTATCCTGGGAACACTGGGCACAAGGTGGTGGAATACACCCTGAAAGGGATGCACCACATACTCATTCAAACACTTTTTCTACGGCCAATTTAGAGTAGGCAGTTCACCCACCTGCATGTTTTTGGACAATGGGCGGAACTGGTGAACCTGGTGGAACCCACATGCACAAGCGGAGAAGACAGACACAGACAGTGTCTACACAGACTCTACACAGACGGTACCCAAGCTCAAGATCAAACCCACCCCCCCGGAGCTGTGAGGCGGCAACATTACCCACTGGGCAATTCACATTAATGGCTCTAAATTATGTAATAACCTTAATGGTACTCTTGAGATCCCAACCAGATTTAAAGCATCCTGTATTATGTGTGTGTCTACAGAAACACACATTCAATTCAAGTCTAGAGACGTGTTGAGTCGAACCATCACATGACGCATTACCGCACTCTCACTCCCTAGACCTCTAATCGCACATCTACCCTATAAATACACACCAAATACAAACCTCAGCTCATTTTGTAGTATCATTCCTAGTAAACCATTAGTGACGTTACAAAGATTTTACTGTCTATTCTTTTTTTGACTCTGTTTAGCTTATCAAGTTGGTATTTTTCTATTCTAGCCTGTTTGTTGATTGTCCGTAGCCTGTTTATGACTTCGAGTCATCTTCACCCTTTGGAATTATCTGCTTTTCCATTTGCACTGATAAACCTGCACTTGAAATCAAACCCCTGTCCGTGCTTCACACAAACACACATACACACATACACACACACACACACACACACACACACACACACAAATATATTGCAGATCCTAAACGTTTTAAAAAGCCTGTGTGACAGGAACTTGGCAGCGGAAATAAAGATAAAATGAATGCAATAAACTTTTCTAAATGTAAATATGTATGAAGGTTTTGTCGTTCACTCCATTTCTGTTCTCACACTTATTTTTTGAAAGTAACTCTTCTTGCGGTAATTTTCAGTTTACAGCACATCCCTCCTTTGCCCTGCAATATCATTCCACTTTTCTTTATCTCTTTCGCTGCCATCTTACCGGTTAAGTCTCTCAATTTAAAACATACACTGAACCGAGCAGTTGCTCTCTCTCCTCCCTCTTTACCGTTTCAAATACACACTCAATTTTTTTCGCTCACTTTCTGACATTCCAACCAGCATTCAATCAAGCAGGTGTCACTAACTGCAGCTTCAAATCCTCAATCTGACCGTCTCACCTCTCTCACTCCCTCCTCCATGATTCATGAGTCTCCCTCTCTTCCTCACTGTATCGTTTTTGATGAGATGCAGCTGCCACACTCTGTTTTTTAAAGAAAAACTACAGTGTGTGAGAGAGAAAGTCAGAAATCAAAGAACTCTGTGTCAGTCTCATGTGTTATTGACTGGGTTGGAACTGTGATTATGCATGCATTGCAATCCAGACACAGTAGTGCCAAGCATCTGATGAGAACCAGAACACTGACACTGAGAGAGAGAGAGAGAGAAAGAGAGAGAGGCAAAAATAACAGAAAGTATGCATAAATATTCAGAAAGCCTACATTTCTCAGAGCTGATCAAACAGGACTATGTACTGTATAACGATATGGACTTGGGATTCCTCAAATCCATGTGAAGTACTGATAGCAGCATCAATGGCCTCACTGAGTTTTGAGCAGACAGTTTTGATAAGGTCGTGTGCCCCACCATCATTTGCTGATCACACTCCAGTTCACTCCCATCTGCATGATGATTAAAATGCTGAGGAAGGACAGATGCCTCCAAAGATGGTAGTTAAAAACAACCTGAAATCAAACCTGACCTTGTTTGCTAGATTATGTCCCTGGTCATACTGTGTGTCCTGTTACACAGAAATACATAATGTAGCACACACAGGTGATGTAAAAAAAAAAAAAAAAAAAAAGAATTAGTAAACAAAAAAAGAGAGGATTGTTGGCTGAAGATAGTAACATTACATAAGCACAGAAAAGGAAAGATCACTGCAAAATTTAGTTGGGGAAATACATCGACCAACAGAGAGACATAAGCATACTGGATAACGTACTGAAAGTGAGCATGTCAACCAAAAAAGGGGTGGAGCTAAACACAAAAATGATGTTCTCAGCACATCACAAAGTGTTGTATTTCTCTTACACCACAATAAATTGCCTACCATTTGGAATGACATCATACTTTTTAATGTGTTTACATAGTTCTTTTAAAAAGACTAAGTTCTTGGCTCCCAAGTGGCGCAACAGAAAAGCATTCGTCTGGTCATCCTCAAATGACGTGTTTGAATCCTGACAATGCCACAGCCATCCGTGACCAGATTCCAAGAGAGAAAAATTGGCCATGCCCTCAGTGTAGGAGAGACAGGATACTCTCTTTTCCCTGTCAATCACAGTGGCACTAGCCAATTGTGTGCGTCTGCGAGCTCATGCATGTGGAAGAGGGTGGATAGCGCTTTCCCCTGAGCGTGTTACGCTGCTCTGTCATGCAGAAGAATCAGCACAGAATCAGCACAATGGCCAGCGCAATGGTCAGAAAAACCCTGGACAGCACCCACATCAACAAAAGCATATGCTTCTGAGGTGGGGTTGGACCCACGCTGCTGGGGCAATGATTACCACAAAATGCTCCCCAGCAAGCACTTCAGTCAGCACAACAGTGCCACACACTGAGACTGAGGACATAAAAAAATATATACTGTTGGGGTCACAAGTTTACATACGCCTTGCAGAATCTGCAAAATGTTAATAATTTTAAAAAAAAATAAGAGGAATCATAAAAATTCCATTTTGTTTTTTATTTAGTACTGCCCTGAATAAGCTACTTCACATAGCAGATATTTACATATAGTCCACAAGACACAATAAATAACTGAATTTACACAAATGAACCAGTTCAAAAGTTTACATACACTTTATTCTTAATACTGTGTGTTGTACTAACACACTTTTGAACAGGATGTTTGGTGTTAATTGTTGGTGTTAATTTTGTTAAAAGATCTTTTTTTCATTTAGTATTGCCCCTCAGAAGCTACATAAGATATTTACATGTTTCCAAGAAGATAATAGATTATAACAACTTACACTGATCATCCTGTTCAAAATGTTACACCCCCTGGCTCTTAATCTACCATGTTGCCTTCTTGAGCATCAGTGCATGTTTGCACCTTTTGTAATAGTTGTGTTTGAGTGCCTCAGTAGTCTTCTGTGCGAAAAGATGGATCTCAAACACATATAGCCGCTGTTGGAAAGGGGTCAAATATGCAGAAGATGCTGGAAAAGCAAAGAATGTGCAGGACCTTGAGGATTTTTCTGAAGAACAGTGGGCAGTTTAACTGCTCAGGACAAACAAGGAACTCATGGACAACTACCACAAAACATAAAAACAGTCGTTGATCATCCAGGTAACAACACAAAGTATTAAGAATCAAGCATATGCAAACTTTTGAACTGGTTAGTTTGTGTAAATTCAGTTATTTTTCTTGTCTTGTGAAGTAGCTTATTCAGGGCAGTATTAAATAAAAAACAAAATGCAATTTTTATGATTCCTCTTATTTTTTTAAAATTATTAACATTTTGCAGAATCTGCAAGGCGTATGTAAACTTATGACTCCAACTGTATAGACTCCCCAGAAGAACCTGCCCTCCAGTCAGCCACTAAGGCAAATACATCACCTGTACAGATCAACACACACTTCCCCTTCATGGACCTCCCAATAACAAGCACCGTCTCTGTACAATTCCTTTTCGTACTCTCTCCAAGCAGCATGTGAAGAAAAACCCTGCCGGGGCACGGACGATATTCATGTCTCAAGCTGTTACTTTGTCAGTTACAAGTTATACTGGCAACTTTCTTGAAAGAGCCTTTGCAGTAGCGTGTAGTATCAAAGAAAAACTAGTACTGTTATTTTGTAGTGCAGCCAGTAGCAGTCCTTGGAATAGGTAGCATAGGCAATAGCCTAGGGTGGAAACTTGCCAGGGGCAGCATAGCAAATTGTGTTCTTTAGGTACATGCAGTTCTGAGAAATGTGTCTCTGAGCCTGCTGAACCACTGCATGAAATGATCAGTCTATGGATTACCACCTGCTGCTCCACCACTACTCCTCAACATTGTGTAATATGGCCTTGTTTTGACATCCGCCACTAGCGATTCGATCACAAGTTGACAGCAGAGATAAATAACCATTCACTCTTGGTGCTGTCTCAAACGTGTCTCCACTGAGCACTTGTGCTCACAAATCATCAGTAAAAGGATTGACAAATCTGCCAAAGGAAAATGATGTCACTTCCAATCCAGCCACCAAAAACTAAGGTTATTTCATGGGACTTGCCAGCCTCGTGAAACGAACTTTACTTTTCCTCTTCTCTACCAACACGTTCGGGTTTGCAAGTCACGTGGTAATGCGGTACAGTAACGCAGGATGTTTCAAACTGCAGAAAGCCTCTGTATTCTCTGTAAGCCTAAAGAAAATTTCACTCGCTCATTACTTATTCTTTAGGAGTATTCTTTAGGCTACCGAGAATACAGAGACTTTGAAAAACTTGACCTTGTTACCATCGATGATACCACGTGACTTGCAAACCTGATTGTGTTTGCAGAGAAGAGGAGAATTTAGACTTATTCTCCATGAGCCCGATAAGTCTCATCAAAGTTTTAATTCTAGTGCTAGTCATTTCTCTCATTCATTATAGAGGTATTCATTCATTCATTCATTCATTCATTCATCCATTCATTCATCTTCATTAACTGCTTTATCCTGGTCAGGGTTGTGGTGGATAAGGAACCTAAGAAGCCAAGAACGCTAGCCACAAGGCAGGGGAATTCACCCTAGATGTGATGTCTGTCTATCGCAGGGCACCAAGCACACACAGTCACTCGCACACTTATTACATTCACATACTTAAGTATAAATGTAATGTTGAAAACTGAAACAAGGAGCATGCATATGAAATGAGATTACCTCACACGTGTAATGTCATTGCAACTAATGAAATGTATGCACGCCAATCCAAGGGAAAAAACATACAAAAACTGTAACACTGATGACTAGATTTCCTTGTCAGGGACGTTGTCAGGGATGCACTGCTGTTCACATTAATGCGCCCCAGGACACCTCCTCAGCTGGTCTGAGTGATTGGTTGACAAGATGCATTGGACCCCATTCAGACCTGTATTTAATGCAGACCACTTTTAATTGGATCACTACAGAAGGATGTTGTTACTATGGATGCTACTATGACAATAATAAAACTGTCCCCCATCTCCCTATTCCTGACCAGATTCCAAATCAGCTAAACCCAAATTTTGTCTTAGGTATAGGTCATGACCACCCTGGTGAGGTTTAACCAACCAAATGGTGCAGATCTTCATTCTTTTGTTTTATTAACCACAAAGCTGTACAAGTTGACTGTTCCAGTGCATGACGAAAAAACTCCTTCCTCTACTTTGGGACATATAGATACAGTATATTAAACACAAACATCTGCTTCCTCCACTCAATATATCACTAAACTATTACAACCTACTATTTAATTATAATGCTATTAAACTCAGTAATGGTATTGCACATTAATAATAACATTCAAAACAATGTTAAATATTTATTTTACTTTATTAATAATATAACCAGCACATTGTACAACACAAAGTATTTGGCACTTTTGCTAAAAGCAGTTGTTTAAAATTCAACTTTTAGTGTTTCAGTCCACAGGAAACATTCAGCCTTCACAATGCAATCTGTCAGCTCGCTTTAATTACAGCCTGTCATTCGACTCCATTTAGCCACCGGGAAGCAAACTTAATGAATGCTCTAATCCTGACCTGAGCTCAAATTCATCATGATAAACCTCAAATTCTGCATGAAACCCGCTATACACTCACACTCACAAATCTGACAGGAGAAGACTTAAGCTCCAGTTGATGTTTTGTGTTTTTTATGGCTTTTTTTGTGTGTCATGTTTACTCCTTGTGAGTGAAGCCTGTCACAATATCACTGATTAATCTGAATATGAAATTTATTTATAACGCTACACACTGCAGTGCAAAAAAGACCTTATAATACAAACCCTCTCTCTCTCTGTCACATACACATGCAAACACACAGACACACACACACACACACACACACACACACACACACACACATGCACACACAGACACAAAATGGAATCCAGATGGCTAATTAACAGCCCATAATCTTAAGTGCATAAAGATCCTGTGTGAAGCAAAGGAATGAAAAAATCAGTGCTGATGGGTAAGGAGAGAGAGAGAGAGAGAGAGAGAGAGAGAGAAAGCTGAACGGAGAAAGACAGATAGGAACAGCTGGTGAGTAGTGGGCAAGAGAGGGAGATTAGCAGACAGCAATAGATAGATAGATAGATAGATAGATAGATAGATAGATAGATAGATAGATAGAGAGAAAGAGAGATGTACACAGACAGATGATTAAAAGGGAAAATAATGGAACAGACTGCCTGGAAAAGACATTGTGATGGAGAAACAAACAAGGTAATGTATGACAGCTCAATCCGGGTTTTATATATATGTTAGTTAGACTGGCAAACACACACACAAACACACACACACACACACACACACACACACACACACACACACACACACGGTCACCTGCTGTTTGATGCCATTGTACCCATTCCACACAACAGCAGTGTAACTTTTTTCATTGTGTTAAATTACACCCGAGACTTGAGTCGATTTTCAAAAACAGATTCCATTAAAACAAGTGAAATAAGAATGTGGATGAAAAGTGCAAAGTGTTCACAGATGCATAGGTGAGAATTTGCTGGTGTGTGTGTGTGTGTGTGTGTGTGTGTGTGTGTGTGTGTGTGTGTGTGTGTGTGTGTGTGAACAAGCTAGCTGGTTTATGCAGAACTGTGAAAACCCTCACAGAAAAGATTTTCTTTTTCACACTTTAACTGACAGTGATCTTTATTCATGCAGGCTGGTACACATCCTGGGCTACAAAAACAAACTAATCTCAACAGGCTTTCTGGTCACACTCACGTGAAATGTGTAAATGTGAAATCTCCTCAAAGTCATTGCACATTTATTCACATGTAACATCGAAGGTTAACACGTGCTTCCTGCGAGACATGTGCATCTTCTCAAAATACCGCTCATGCTGTGTCACAGGGCAGTGTAACACACTTGGAGGAAAGCTCTATCTGCACTTTTCCACATACATGAGCTCACAGATGCCTACAATTGGCTAGCGTTACTGTGATTGACAGGAGAAAGAGAGTACACCATGCCTCTCACACAGAGAGCATGGCAAATTTTGCTTTCTTGGCTCCCGGTCATTGTTACGATTTAAGCTTGTGGTTAAAGGATTTAGGGATAGCACCAATTAGCAGCATTAATAATTATGTCAATGGAAGTTCCTCACATGAACAGTAAGACAAATATGCATGTGTGTGTCTGACATTGCAGTGAGCCATCTTCCTTAACTGTAATGCAGTTCATGTCTATCTGTTTTAACTTCTAGTGTGTATGTATTGTTCCTTGTCAGAGTCTAATCTCTTTCTCTCTTTCTAGCTTATCATCTTTCACCCCATGCATGTCTGCCACTCACACACACATACACAGGAGCAGCATATAAGAGACAGTTAAAGCTCACAATGTGTCTCTCAGTCCTCCCACCTTCTCTGAAGCATGAAACAATGGGCTCTGAATTTTAATATCTATTTCATTGTCACTGTATATGAAATCCAAAAATACATAAATAAATAAATAAATAAATAAGAAAAACCTGCAGAAAAGACAGAGAGAGGGCTGGGTTTGTAGCCCGTGGCTGTGCATTTTGCATTTTCAGTTGTGCACTTGGCTCGGGGTAATCAATTTGCAGAGTGGGAGAAAGACGAGAGAGAAGACGTCTGCGAGAGGGAGGGACTCAGATAACAGGGTATAACAATAGGGCTTGAAATTAATGGTTTTTATGACCGTACCGGAGAGCAGTTTTAGACACCTAACTGTCTCAAATACAAAATCCCACATGCTTTTGTAATGATAACTTATAAAAGAATAAGACACACCATGCCAGCAAACCTTTAGGCTGTTGTCAATCATTACATGTGTGATACTCCAGCTAGCAAGAAGGCTGCCGGTAAAGTCACACAAACACTCATAGCTTTCCCACTGCACATTCAAACACAAGAAAAAGTCTAAACAAGCCCCAACTGAACTTTTCTTTCTGGTTCATTTTCCATCAACCTGGAACATTCATAGTATTTGCACTCAAAGCAACTGTATTCAAATTTCAGCATGGAATAACGCCATAAAGTTCAACAATTGTGAAACAACTGTTTGGATTAATTGGATTAATTGGATTGTCTGGATTAATATTGCTCCTTTCTTTAAAACGGAAAAAGACCCAAATCCACACTGTGATGAAATCAAAATCATTTTAAATTAAATTTCAAACCTTATTGGCAAAAATATAATGAAATGAAACTTGCCTTGTATGGAGGTATTAAATGAATTAAATATCCCCATGAAATCTTGTGAAATCATAAAAAATGTATTTCAGTTCATTCGTGCTTTAGTTATGCCATAAAGTTCATTGTTCTGGTAGTGTTACTGAGAAATAAAACATTCGTATAGGTTGAGAAGTCATGATAGAGCATCATGTTATAGGAAAGAAATCAAGAACACACAGTGCTTTGCATCTGTTCTTAGTTATGTTTAAAGTTTGTAACTATAATCAAAAATTCAACAGCACTGTGATATAAATAAAAATTGTATGAAAATAATGTTGCATTTGAAGCCAAAAATAAGCAGAATCAATAAACCAGACTATTCTATGCACTATATACAGTAGATGTAATAAAGGTTCAGTGTAATACAGTTTCCAGGGGAAAAAAAGAAAACAGGATATTTTGGACAAAAATTTTCATTTGTGCAAGCAAAGTGCTTCTGAATTAAAGGAGGTGAAATCAGTATATACACTATAAATAGTATATGCATACTGTATAATTATACAGTCTGTATTTTTTTATTCTATACATGGGGCATGTTGTGTTGCTCAAATGCATGTAACACATCAGTAATAGACAGTGGTGTTAACTCCTTCCTAAGCACTGTAGTCTGAGTTACCTACTGGCTCTCCCTTTTAGTTATGCTATCATATCTAAACCCATCAGAGTCCCAAATTTCACTCTGATCACAATGTACACCCCTTTATAACCACAGTGACAGTAGTATTCGAACTGTGGGAGAATTGTTTCAGACCTGCCAGCCTTGACACATTTTGCGTAGGAGCATTTTATCAAAAAAAAAAAAAAAAAACTCTTTTTTCCCCTAATAAAAACATCAGAGGAGCAATTTGCCATATTAATTTGGAATCATTGACAGTTGTGCAGGTGTTTTGAGCTCTCCACTTGAAAGGTGCGCTGACGCCTTCATGGTACTTTCATTTTCTGCCATGGTAAATGGTAAGTTCATTACCACGATTTTTTGATTCATTAATGTGAAAACTATCAATGTATTTCTGACCTCATTCCATCATTAAATAAGTATATAGTTAACATCAGTTAACTGTATTTATTAGGGATATCAAAACAATATTTCAGCCAAAAATAGTGCACTTTCATTTATTAGTTATCAGACAAAAAAGGCTGAATTGCTCAAAAAACTGGGAAGTGGGGCTCATGGGGCTCACAGATGGTCCAACATGAACACCCTAAAGATTTGTGCATCCAAAAAACAGTTTATGCCCAATTTCACCTTGAATACTGTAGATTTGCATCTAGAACTGCTGCTGTAATCATAAAGACTGTCTTGTACTCATCCCAGGACACTTATACACAATATACTCATACTGAACATCCTTTTAGCACTCTTACTACTGCTTGGCTTTATAGTATACAATTGCAGAAAAGTAAAATTTTATAATCCCACTAAATTTCTGTCACGCAGAAGAGGATGGATTCCAATTTGAGTGTGTTGTCTCAGGGAGTTTTCCCTTAACATTGCTTATTAGGAATCTAAATAGATAAAGCTGCTTTGTGGTAATGTCTATTGTTAAAAGTGCTATGCAAATAAAATTGAATATTAATATAACTGAATTAATATTTCCTGTTGGTGCCAATCTTTGACAGGCAACAAAAACCATATAACTTGCAACCTTTGGTTCTGGACTAGTAGCCAATGGAAAAAAAACACAGTTCCAATTCTTCCTTTCCAAGTTCCCTTCTGTTCCAAGGCCTGTAATACAATACAATCTGACAGAAACTTTGTTCCTCACATTATCAGAGATGGTGACAGGTCTCAGAGTTACTCATTTTAGTTATATAAATCCAAGTATGGATCATTCAAATAGTTATCAAATAATGTAGTTTAGGCTAATTAAAGCGTTTTCTCAAACCGTCTCTGGATTCCACACATGCAGCAAATTTCAACAATGCTCAATGGGTCATATTGGAAGATTTGTGATTTAAGACACAGATGTTATACTGTGGCCTGATTCTCAAAATTCATTGCACAGTAATAACCCACTTGAATCTTCCAATTTTATGAGCAGCAGCCATAATTCACTATAGAATTAATAATGAGTCCATTACAGCCACCATCGTTCTAAGCAAGAACTCTCATCATCCCCAGCAATTTTAATAGTCTCTGGGATGACGTGACGCCGTTAATTTTGAATGGAATACATTCATTAGCTTTGAAGAGAGCAAGAGATCATAAGACAGTCCCAGCCAAGGGACATAATGTGAGATGGGAATCAAATGAGAGTGGGAGAGAAAAGAGAAGAGGAACAGTGCGAGCCAAAATAGAGCAGGCAAGGTAAAAGAGAAAGAAAGAGAAATGGACAGAGAAATGGAAAGAGAAGTCACTTAGTAAGGACAAGCACCACAGAGCACCACTATAAAACCTTCTGAACTCTCGAAAGTAGAGATGTTCATGGAGCTGTTTTTTTTATTTGTATCTGAACATGACATTTTCTAATGAATTTAGTTGGTTCTGTTTCCCAAAATACCTGACTGCTCACTCTGACCACTCACCCACATGAAACTAAAAGCCCATCCTGCAGCATCCCAATCCCAGTGCACACTTCTAGTCTCAACCAGATGCCCTATGCACCTATGAAAAAATATTAATAACAATAGCCTGTTTCCTATTCGTATTTGTATCTGGTCAGAGCACATTATCTGTTCATTCTGAATAATGTATTCATATTCAGTTATATCTCTACTATAGATACAATTAGGGAAAGTCAGCTTGCTTGCACTTCCTCAACAGCTGTCATCAGGACAGTCAAATGCACATATAATCCTTAGAACTGAAGGTGCAGATGTCTCATTTACAAGACAAAAGGGGTTTAGTTGCAGCAACAAAATGCTCCTGGTCTGGTAACACAAATCAAATAGTGTAAGGGTTTAGAAATGGTTTGCAAAAAAAGCAAAAACTATTGCAACTATCATCCATTTGATTTCAAGTTGATTTCAAAGAACTAAACTGCTACGAAAATTTCCTCTGAGAAGCTAAACACTCATAATAAGCAGGCATAAGGTTTCCGTTGTATTGTTTAGAATCATTGTCTATGGTCATATTTTGTGCTGGAATTTGATTTCAGATAGTAAAAAACATTCTCAAAGCCAGAAGCACCAATCGTGAAGCCTTGCAGGTATTATGTGCAGGAGGAAGAGACAGTGTGAGTAGTGTGTGTGCTTTGCAAATTGTCAAAGTCAAGGGCAGGGGTCATAACACAGGCAGACAGACCAAAACACATCTGTAATTAGTAATCAAGGGAACAGAAATGGGGTCAAAACCAAGGATCAACATAATACTACAGAAAGTCAAGCTTGGAATTGTACATAAAAGGCAAGGAACAAAGAAAACACAGGGCGTAAATATACAAATGAATAAAGACACTACACACATGAATACAAAGACAAAAACTGATAACCGGACGAGGGAGGAGACGAAATTCTAAAAAAAAACTAAAAACAAAAGCACATGGTGCTGTTGCCAAGGAAGCCATAATGTGAATCATTGGGGGTGAGTTTGCAACTCCATAGTTTTTATTTTTAGGCAGTGCATTAGGAAGCTCCCACGGCTGATTATGTAATATGCTCAAACCAGGGGAGCTTTGCTAATTTATTGATACCTCATCAGCGGAAAAGTTGTGCTAGAGGAAAGAACAATGCTGCGCAGTTCTGTTTATGTGAGATAGCAGACGTTGTCAAGTGTCCCTCAGCAAGAAGTCCCTCCCACCACTGAGAACACGGCCAGGGCTGCCAACATAGTGACATTTTTGCTAGATTTGCAAACATACAAAAGGACACTTTTGACGAGCTATACAATTGAGAGAGCAAGGTCAGTTGACTCACAACCAATGTGTAAATTCTGAGCGAGTTGGATGAAATGTTACCATCAACAAATTACTGATCACCACTGTTCCCAGCGATCAATCACTTATCACCATTGTTTCCCAAGATTCTTCAGAAAATATTCCTTCTTCATGTAACGCATTTTAATATGCAAATGATGAAATTTTTTTTACTGAATATGCAAATTAGTCTATGGCATCATCTGGTGACTTCTAGTGACTTGTTGAGCTAACTATCCCTGAAAAGCATTAGTAACAGTGAACACCACCAATGGCGCTCTGGTGAACTCAGTAATGTGCTCAACCTTCTTATATATATGTAACGCATCTATGCCTACACATCACACTCACACAATTACAAACTCACACAAACATGCACATTCAAATTCCTAGTTCCATTTTACCCGCAAATGATACAGTGACCACAAGTTTATTCAAAGATTTAAAGAAAGTTCATGTACTTACCTAAAATTAAGGAGGAAGAAATCCCAGATAGAAGCATGAAAAAGTACACAAGAGAGAGAGAAAGAGAGAAAGAAAGAAAGAAAGAAAGAAAGAAAGAAAGAAAGAAAGAAAGAAAGAAAAACAAACTCATTAGTACTGAAATCATCATCATGCATCTTGTTCTTCTGTTGACATCATCTTTGTGCGACAGTGATGACGGAAGGGATGTGAAAGAAAGTTGGAGTCTTATATTGTGGTACTTTCTAAAACTATTTAGCTTGAAGGGCTTCAGCTCTTAACTGCACACCAAAGCTTCAATCCTTTTACTCTGGTTACGAAAGCTGTTTTGATGCTACTTATCCTAATGGCTAAATTTAGGATTGAAGTAGGTGGAACTGCTCCTACATCAACATAAATATCCAACTTCTAGCCAAAGCATACAAATCCAATCACATAGCAGTAAACCTGGGGCGAGACAGAAATACACAGACTTATTTGAGCTCATTTATTGGATTGGCTATGAAAAAAAACGCTAATCATGTATTAGATAACTGGCTAACCCACTTACCTCAGGCTATCTTCCTCTCTAACACAATCTGCGTGATGATTGTAACAACACAATTCAGTTTTTAACCAAACCAGCCCTTGCTTATAAGCTAGGATCTTGCCCTGTTTGCAGAGTTTACAACAAGACAAATTTATGACTATCAACCTCAATATACTCTAAATATCCTGTGTATTCTGCTGCTACTGGATGCTTATTTGTCTCATTTGTATATTATTGTGTTGTGCTAATCTTTTTACATTCTATTCTCTTGCTTTTATGCTACTTTCTATTGTAATTGATAGCATATTCTACCCATAAAATCTGATCTATTTTACTAGTCTTGCATTTTCTATCAACCAGCTCCTTTGGGCTTAAAGGCAAAATCTCAGTTTAAATTCCCCTTTGGGGATCCATCCATCCATCCATCCATCCATCTATCTATCTATCTATCTATCTATCTATCTATCTATCTATCTATCTATCTATCTGTCTATCTATCTGTCTGTCTGTCTGTCTGTCTATCTATTTATCTATGTATCTATCTAAAAGAAGGTGGACTAATTGTGAATCTTATGCCATTAACATTTTACCCCTGGAAAGTTCAGCACACACTTAGCCCAAGTCTGAACACAGATAACTTTCTCTACTTATCCATTAAATTTAAGAAACTGTCGAGCCACCTACTCTGACTGCAGCCCAGAGAGCAGAGAGAACAATTAGCGCTTCACGCATAGTGTAAGCTGAATAAATAAGAGGTCATTCAGTTTCTTCTAATCAATACTAAAGGGGAAAAAATATCTCCTCTCTGGCTCCCTCTTCCTGTCTATGTGTGTGTCAAGGACAAGACTAAATAAGAGAATCCATTCCTGTGCTCACTCTTTTCATTGTGCAGGACACACACACACACACACACACACACAAACACTTCTCATTATGTTAGCCTTGAACACTGAAGCAAATCTTTTACAACACCAATTACTGCTGGATTTAAAAGGTATGGCTGTGATAATATGTAGCCACCCACACACACACAATACACACACAATACACACACATTCATACTGCAAAAGTAAGGTGCGCTTTAAAAAAACAAAACAAACTAATTTGCCCAATAAAATACTGTGTTCAAAGCAGTATAATACTATAAATATATTTTCCAGTTCACTACAGCAATCGCTGTAGAGGTTTAGGAAAAATATTCACAGGACCATTAGATTATACGGTATCATTGAATAGCTACTGTTAAAGTTGCAGGTTTTTGTGATGTAAAAAAATGAAACCAAAATAAATCGCATCAGATCCTTTTCCATCTTTAATGTGATATACCATTGCAATCAACATAATTCAATTGAAGAACAAACAGAGAAAAAAAGAAAAAGAACTTACAACAGCATGGTTGCAGAAGTGTGGCATGTGCCTGTGCTCAGAATTAAGCAATCACATTCAAACTCTTGTTCAAAAGTAATTATCACACACATGGAATCAATAAAGTGGTTCGAATTAACCGCAAATAAAGATCAGTCGTTTCTGTAGGATTTTGTTGACATCTTCTTGGTTTTCATGGTGAAGCCACGGTCCTCAAAGAGCTTACAAAGCATGCACGGGAGCTTATTGTCAAAAGGTATCAATCAGGAGAGGGGTCCAAAAAATTTTCAAAAAGTGGAGAAAATGGGACACTACAGTAACATTACCAACAACAGGACGTCCCTCCACCACCACCCACTTCATGAATGTGACAACAATCTCTTGTATTATTCACATGTCCGGGCTATGGGATAGTGTGTTTTTCTTTCTCATAAAAAAAATATCCAAGTCCAACTATATTTTGCCAAAATATACATACAATCACCTCAAACCATGTGTTATGGTCTGATGAGACCAAGGTAGAACATTTTGTGACAGCTTATCTCCCAAAGAACAACATACACATGGAGAAGCATGGTGGTGGCAGCATCAAGCTACGTAGCTGCTTTTCTTCAGCTGAGATTGAGGCTCTATTCAACATAGAGGGAGGGAGTCATGATTAGCACCAAATAATAGTCTATTTTGGCACAAAACCTGCAGGCCTCTGTTAGCTGAAGATGAAGAAAAATTTTACCTTCCAGCACGATAAGAACCCGAAACACAAATCCAAGTTAACGAAGGAATGTCTTCAGAAGATGAAGAGCAACTTTTTGGAATGGCTCAGTCAGAGCCCTATCGAAAACCTGTGAAAT
Organism: Pangasius djambal; assembly: GCA_022985145.1. Taxonomy (NCBI): domain Eukaryota; kingdom Metazoa; phylum Chordata; class Actinopteri; order Siluriformes; family Pangasiidae; genus Pangasius; species Pangasius djambal. Next base: position 9,145,397 of record CM040983.1, read on the forward strand.
GCACAGGAGCTCCGCTTGCAAGTTGATAGATCTGGAGCATTTTGGCAAGGAAGAGAAATAAAATCACTAAACGAACATGTGCTGAGTTAATAGATTCTAATCCAAAAGACTGAGTGCTGTATTACAAGCAAAAGGTGCTTTAACAAAGTATTATTTAAGGAGTGTGCACACTTAATGCAACCAGGTTATTGTATGTTTTTTCCTTTTTTTTGGTTGCTATATCACATTAAAGGCAGAAAATGATCTGACATGATTTATTTTAGTTTAATTTTTTTTATACATCACAAAAACCTACTATTTTAACAAGGGTGTGTAGACTTTTTATATTCACTGTATCTTATCAATCTCTATATGTATTAACCTGTATAACTCTTATTTGTGCCACCCCCCTAAAAGTCTATGCATTTAGTCATTCAGCTGTTTATTTGTTTTTGTTTTTTTTTGTTGTTGTTGTTGTTGTTTATTCTCTGCATTTTGCTCATCAGCCTCCCAACTCCAACTCTGCTCTTATTCTCTTATCATTTCCCTGTTGACTTGCACAACACTAAAATGGGCCAATGCAATTTGGACTAAAAGGGATGAATTAACTAGCAATTATGACTTTTTACTAGACTCTTCTGTAATGTTGTTTATTATCTCCCTCAGGAAAAGTAAAGTGAGAGGTGAATTACTTTTCATTCTGCATCAAGGTTTGCAGGCATCTGCCAATTACGTGCTAGATTTTCATACTCTAGATGCTAGTATTGGCTTTTTAGTCAGCCATCCTGCCCAGATATCTCTGACCTGGGTTTCATCGTTGAGGGAGATGCCTCAGAGACACTGGAGCAGTTCTTCTGTTTTATCCCTTTGATTGGATGCTCTGGTTGCTTATTGAATCGTTGGTTCTGGCTCTGTTGATAATTACTCTTTTGCCTGCTGGGTTGTCTGCTCCTGATTCAATAAACTCTGCTTTAACTTGCAGTCATCTCTACTAAGTTGACAGCTTTCCTTAACTTTCAAATAATCCCCCCTCTCAGCTCTTTTTAAGTTCAGGCCATATACTTAATCAGCTGTTATTGTATATTTCACCACCCTTAATTAGTGTTTCTCCAGCTGAAAAAATGTACAGCAAGTCTGGAAATAAAGTATGCACTTTAAGTTGTTATGTGAAAGCTCTTAGCTTTGTAGACCACATTAAAGCTGCAGAAGTAAAGTTGGACCTCAGCGCTTGTTTTGGTAAACCAACCAGTGAGTCAGCACATTTTGGTGTGATTTTCTGGAAGTGTAACAAATATAGACTATAGCAGTATCCCAATTAAATGCTCTGAGATGTTTTGCATCTCTAATTCACTGGTCAGTGAACAGTAGGTACAAACTAAAGCTATTCCTACATTGTTGCATCACAGCAACTGTTCCTGTGCTTCAGGATCCTCCCTCACTAACAGCTCAGTTATGAGTCTGGTTTCTTATAGAACTTAAATATGACTGAAATCATCTAAAGGGCTTTGTGAGTGGCGAAACAACTCCAAGATTCGAAAACAAGTCTCGTCACTGACTAGATTTGGGTTGGCTGAAATCCGACATTTTTAAGCCAGGGTTCGTTTAGCAATTCAGCTAAAGCCCTATACTCACCTAGAAACCTAGCAGTAATATGTAAAATCTCCTTATGAAGCATACATTTAACAACTTTTTTTTATCCATACAGGCTTTACAAAGGCTTATCCTAATGCTATGAAACAGAAGGAACTCAGGAACTGGCACAAGAAATCTCCCTTAAGAAACAGGGCCAGTTATCCCTGAGACATGATGTAGACATAGCCAAAAGGTATTATTCTTCCTCTCTCTAAAACAATGCTTATGTAACATGTGGGTGCAGGAGTTTGAGACAGAATACATGGGTGGGAGCTGAACATAAGTAGAAGTTTATAAGTAGAAGTCTAAAAATCGAAAACAAATGTCATGGCTGGGGTCAAGACAAAACAGAATTCATACGACAAAAAAAAAAACCAGACAGACAGGAGAATGTTAAAAAACAGACACTTTGAAATGCTAGGACCCTGGATCATGGACAAGACAAGGAAAATGCAGTAGTTACATAGATAATACTTCACAGACACAAACACTGTGTGTGAAACTACACCCTAATCACTATGTCGTGCACTATTTTCAGGCTTCAAATGGCTCTGATAGGTAGTGTACCAATGATGTACCCTCATGGCCAAGGGAATTGGTGGTTTGATTGGTATAGATCTTAACTAGATTGGAGAAAGACAGCAAACTAAATTGATAATATCCATTCAGACTTCTTACAAACGTGAGGATTGGATTAATTGTTTTATGAAGTTTCTATAGCCACATGTTTAGAGTTTACGGTTGGCTTGGTCACTTTATTGTCCTTAGGTTTGAAATGGGTCAAATAATTGAATAGAGAGTGATTGAGCTAAAGATGTGACTGTTTCTCTGAGAGAATGTGACTACTGCTGCAGCATGATAAGCAAACCTGTGTAATGTAGTGCATGAATTTTTTTTACTTATTTACTTCTAAACCTATTCCCTATAGTAGTGCTTTATTATACTGCTTTGAATTTCCAGTGTAGGTAGGGATGGATTAGTAAATCCTGGGCACCTGAGCAGAGAGCTAAGCAATGCCTTCCTCCACCAATGCATTACACATCCATTATGAGTATTTGAGTAGTCTCTGTGATACAGAGAAGGCAGTCTTACTTAAGGCACTTACTGGTTTCTTTTTTGTTTTTCACCTAAGAAACTCAGTGACCAAATCATCAAAGTCCGGCTCTTTAACAAGCTTCAATTCAACAGCCAGTAGTGACAGCATGTTGAGTTTTCTTTGGCCCATTTTAGTTTGGAATTCAATTTTAATCCTAACCATTAGGGAAATTGAGTGTTCTCTGGCTTCTCTTTCCTTTGCTTTCTTTCGCCAACAAAGTGTGGGTTTACAATTGTTCTTTTTTTTTATCTGATTATCTAGCTCCACCGACCACCTATTGGTTAAAAATGTAGACCCACACACCAATAACATTTCCAAATTGATTTCAGTTTATGTGACTTTACATTCACTGGCTTGTGTTTTCTATGTTGTGTTTTATGTAACGACATAATGGCCTAATCATTTACTTCAAATCAATGCTCTTCAAGGACCCCATAGAGGCCAGGGCCGCTGGGCACATGTCTAATAGGACCATCCGGTAATCCATCCCTGAGCATAGGCAGTAGTAATCAGAGCACCATTTTCAAACCATTTCAAACACTAATGTTTGAACACAGACAAAATACTCAGGTATATCATGTTAGGAAACCTGCAAGTGATTAGAAAGTGGACAAATTAGTATCAACAGAATACAAATTATTGAGAGTAAAGAGAGGCAGAATCTGGGTGGACTTGAGAAAGTATTAGATGTAAAAAAAAAGGCAGTAATACACAAAATATACACTTTCACATTACTACACATGATGCAGTTCTACACATGGATAACACTGAAAACAAAAGCTGATGAAATACTTCACCCAATTCATCTAAATAACAGAAAGCTAACATGTGTTACTAACACAGAAGTACACCACTAAAGTGCAGGAGCTATGAGCAGGATACTATTAAAGCTTAGGTAATAGTCGTAGTCTGTACATGTATCTTACTTAGACAAGTTTAAGAGCTAGCTAACTGGTAATGTAGCTGCAGCGTAGCAATGAATTGGATAGCTCTTCAGTTGATGTCTCTATATTCTGCTGAAAAGATATTCTGCAGCTTGAAAATTTCATTTCCTCGCAGCAAAAACTGTTGAGGTATATGGGCATGTTCTTCTTTTGGGCCCACACACAATGGTTACTTAGGTTCAAATCCACTTTCCACACTGCCTACATTCTCCCCGTGTTGCTTTGCCTGTCTGAATGCCTCTCATTGTATATCACATAACACATGCAACAGCTCATAAACAAACTAGGAAAAACAGAGTTTTAACAGAAAACTACATACAGGACCAAACAATAGGGGTGAGAGCTAGGACAGAAAAGAATGACCATATAAGGAAGTGTTGGGTCAAAAGGGAGCGAATCCGGGTGGACATGACAAGCCTGTTCCACTTAGGAAATCTCAGGAAGGCTATGGCACTAGACAGCTTGTGAAGTGGTGCATTATTTAAAGGCCTTTTGTAGATTCATGTTCCATTTCTTTCTCTCTCCTGACCTCATGCTCTCATTTTCATTCTCTTTTGTGAAAACAAAGCCGCTCTATTTGGAAAAATCTGTGATCCACGCCTAGCCGAGCAAATTGAAACAGAAAAATCAATCCCTTCCGCTAAACTGCAATTTACAAATGTTAATAAATATTTCCACTAGAGAGAGAAGGATCTGTCACGGTCACTGACTAATGTGCCCTGAGTGTGTGTGTATGTGTGTGTGCACCCATAGTTATGAGAGTGAGAGTGAATACATGTTGATTAGGAGTGTAACACAATGCCACTATCTGTATCTACATTTAGGTCTGTATACTGTTCTAAATATCCTTACCTGAATCTGTATTTGGATTTAAACCTGAAGTGGGTGTGGCTAAAACCAAAAAGGGTGTTAAACCACCACAACCCTGACCAGGCAGTTACAAAGGATGAATGAAAGAATGAATGAACGAATGAATGCTGTAATCTCAACTCTATTCTCAACCAGATGTGAACCTTTCTGGCAAGCTTTGGCAAGCATATTCGTATCTGTATCTGTTTAGAATACATTATCTGTTCCTTCCAAATGATGTATTCATAATCAGTTACATCTCAACTGTTTATGATAGGGTTGTTCTGATACTATTTTTGGTGCTGTAGAATAAGCAGGACGCATACTCAAATTCTGTTGCTGTTATGTACTTGGTGTAAACCATCATTTTAAGCACCCAGAATTACATTATTTCACTGATCTTCTCAGACCCTTAACCACTAACCAATAGTTTAGCTAGCTTCATTATGTGCAGTGGTGGCTGAATGGTTAAGGGTCTGGGTTACTGATTGACAGGTTGGGGGTTCAAGCCCCAGCACTGTCAAGCTGCTGCTGTTGGGCACTGGAGCAAGGCATTTAACCACAGCTGCTCCAGGAGTGCTGTAACATGTTTGACCCTAGCTTCTTAGCAAGCTGGGATATGTGAAAAACTCATTGGCTCTGTACTCGTACTCTGCACAATGACAATAAAGTTGAATCTTATATTATGACTGACACCCAGAGAGCAGGGCTAATTATGCCCTATTGGAGTCCTGGCTATAGGTGACTACAGCATTACTGAGATTCAAACTCACCATTGCACCTCTCAGGCCCTGTATCACACGATCATATATTTCAAGTAGTGTGGTATCTGAGAAGTTGGTATTACATCCCTTGGCACATTATGCTCTA
>CM040983.1:9150866-9163366 GCA_022985145.1 Pangasius djambal
TTGAATCTTATATTATGACTGACACCCAGAGAGCAGGGCTAATTATGCCCTATTGGAGTCCTGGCTATAGGTGACTACAGCATTACTGAGATTCAAACTCACCATTGCACCTCTCAGGCCCTGTATCACACGATCATATATTTCAAGTAGTGTGGTATCTGAGAAGTTGGTATTACATCCCTTGGCACATTATGCTCTAAAGGCTTTGGTCATCACGTTCTATGAATTCCATGATTTCTGTAATTGTCTTTCTGTTTTCAGATGCAGGTTTTTCACATCCTCTAAATGTCTGAGTCAGGTTTAGCTAAGTGACTCATAAACAGGGACTGTTTGTTGACTAGTTACAATGTCTTCGTAATGTTTCACATGCTGTGATATTGAAATGTTAACTCACTTAAATGAAGTCTTTGGAAATAGTATTTCCAGGTGAGATATCTTTTTGCAAATATTATGATTTGCCAAGTAAATGTCATCTTTAATAACAAAGTATAATAATTCTACACCTTTAATACATTCCTGCTGCTTCAGCCCACATTCAACTCTAAGCATTGGGGGTTATGTGAACATGTATACTGGTATGAAGTGGAAGCTGAATCATCAGGATCAGAATCAGAAAGAGCTTTTATTGTATATATATATATATATATCAGAAAGAGCTTTTATTATATATATATATATATATATATATATATATATGCTGTACAGTAGACACAATAGGCTTAAATGGAATAGATGTACAGTACTGTGCAAAAGTCTTAGGCACCCTATTTTTTTTAGTACAAACTTTGTTATAGATTTTTATTTTATGACTTCTACGTTATTGATTCAGTACAAAAACTTTTTAGATTTCCAAACATTAGTTTTCCAGCACAAAATTAAGTGTTACAGAAAAATGTTTGTATGCCAGTAAAGAAAGCAGCAGATTACATAAAAGGCCACTTTTCAAACAAAAAAACATAATGTAGGCTGCTGGGTTTTGCTGCAAAAAATAAGAAGCAAATGTGACATTCAAAGTCTCCAGAAGAACTGTGGCTGCTTCTGCAAGATAAAACTTACAGCTCATTTCCTTATAAAACTGCACAAATTGTACCTGAGACTACTATTTTTTTTAAAGCGAAGGATCGTCACACCAAATATTGACTTTGTTTCATTTATTACTGTTTACTGCTCTTTATAGTATTTCTTTTTATGTAGAAACGTTTAATTTCATTATTTTTGAAGGCATCTACACCATTTCTTTGCATGTGCCTAAGACTTTTGCACAGTACTGTACATCCAGATGTGATATAATACAGCTATGTGCAAGGTGAAGGCAATGGCAGAAGCATTAAGGATGTGTGTACAGGTAATATAGTAAAAGTACAGCATACGTCATGATGCAAGTAAGAGCCACCCTTAATACAGAGTGTGAAGATAAGTATCATAGAAAAACACAAAGAAACTTTTTTGTCTCCTCCCTTTAAAACAGTATTGTTCTTAATGAGGACTCTGGGGACTAACCCACAGAGTGAGCTCTGCTCCGGCCGTCAAACATAATGATGATGTTACACTGTCCGTTGTTATTCAGGGCAGCAGGTAACTACAGCTACTTTCCCCAGAGGAACCAACAGAGGAGCCACTTCAGAAGTGTCACACTGACATTTTAATCCAACACGACTTCACAGACAGGCAGCACGAGCGATGCTTGATTAATCAAATCCTGCCAAATCCTGTTAAATCCTATAAAACTCTTTATCAGTCCTTCTTGAACATCATCTGGAAACATGCAACAGTTCGCAAACTTTTGTCTCTAAGTACTCACTTTGGTGTCTCCAGGTCAAGCAGTTCATCTTAGCACCTGGCACATTTTACTGTGTCATTTTATCATGTTTGGGGTTTTCATAAATATCCATGTTCTATACAATGCTGGTGTAATGAGAATAGTTGACGCTGCCAAAATTTTATTCAAAACTTGTAGGATGATGAAACTAAAAATTATGAAGCTCTACACTGCACATAGTTGATGCTGCACAAAGAATTGTGTTTCAGTGTTTAGATTGGACAACTATAAACATAGTGGGACAGCAACATTGCACAAAATTATTAGCAATCTAATTTAACTGGCTTACATTTTCCAGTAGCAAAGTGGTGTTGCTTCTTTCTAAAGCAAGCTGTTTATAACTAGTTTATAACTATTTTAGTGACTGAGCATTGAAGCTCTACTGAAAAACCTAAACTAATAAAACTACTAAATTTCCTTTTCTTGATGTACACAACATACAGCTGCATCTCATCTGTTAGTTGGAAACAATACAAAATGATTAAACAAGGTTACTGCATAATAATGAGACCAAACACCAGACCAAATGCAGGTTCTTTTGATTAGCTATTATTTGTAATTAACACTAAAGTTTATGTCAAACCAGTTATTGGCTCTTTATTGCTTCCAACACCAGTTCAGCACCATGGACAGCGACAGCAGTCTGTGGTTTTGATTTAGTAACGCTTTCCATGCGTACATCTTATGCAAACTTGAAGAAACCAACAAAAGAGTACAAATTGATTTAATACCAGGGTCTATGAACAACTGTGCCTCTCACATCAGCAAAAATAATGTTTTTTTCCATCTTGTACATTGGCCTTAATGAATACGCAATTAAGTTGTTTCCAACCAAGGATGCAAAACACAGAATGTAGTCAAAGCAAACAGATTCATTTTGTATCTGCAATATGACTTACTGCAGCCTAAATGTCATTTCAGAATGATGACTGCAGAAATTAATAGCACTGAAGGGATCAAACTTTGAAACGTTTCGCCTCTTGACGACAAACTTGACAAAATAATGAGAAATGACAAATAATGAGAAAATATTATTGAACATATTGAAATTAGTAAAAAGATTTTAGTAAAAAGGATAATGTTTTTTTAATGATTCAGCATTACAACAGCAAAATGGGTTTCCTATTAGATATCCATCTCTGATTCTAACAGCATTTAAGATGTTTTCCTTCACGTATACCTATAACAGACTCAAACCCATGTACACACAATGTGTCTCTTTATCTTAAATACTTTTTTGTTTTAGTTTTTTGTTTTACTCTTCCTGAAGTCTCTTTGAGGCCCAAACTAGCCATAACTTATTAAAAACAATTATCACACACAGAAACCTGATTTTCTTTCCTTCCCCTATTTTGCGATTATCTGTAAAGCACTCACAACATGCCCACTAACTGTGCACCCAATTTATCCAATCAGAGGCAAATTAGTACTCATTATTTTGGATATTAGTAAAGTAATTAGGGTCCATTAGTTTTCATCATTCAGCTCTGGCCAAGAACCACATACTTTTAGAGGAAGATATCATTTGACTGACATTGTGCAGCACCAGGTCAAGACATTACCTCTCCCCACCAGTGGATGTTGCCCTCTCCTGAGTTGTAGTATAACCTCTGACCAGTATGCTCTTCATTTCTTCATTTCACATAAATAAGCTTACAGTTTTCAGTAGTTCATGGTGAAGTCTTGCCAGTTCTCCAGCTGCATAAGTTCAAGCCTTGTTCATAAATGTTAGCCTTGAATGTTTTTAGAGCCTTGGCCTGCTCATTGTACCACTCTGTGGATTATAGACTCTTTGGCCTGACTGTGTTCTGACCCTTGTCTGCTCTACTGTTTTGAATTTCCGGATGTGTACTGTCTATGGAAAGGGCACCTAAGTTTAAGAGTGTGCAGCTGGAGGAAGCTGATTACATCAAGCCTCCTTGACTGGCATGAACATTTAGAAAGAAAAGTCAGAGAAGAAAACACCAGATGTTCGCTACATAGTGTACTAATCCCATTCACTCTCTCCTTAAATTGCAGAAGAGGCCTGTCCTCCAGCATGACGTTGATCATCTGTCTGAATCATCCAAAAAAGTACAGAAGCGCACCCCAAGATATCCACAAGAGCACAGACACTTGCCACTTTCTCTACTTGCAAAGTAAATCTAAACCCCTACAGGGCTTGTCTGTTGTCAGTGTGTTTGTGTTCAAGCTATGCCTGAGGTTTTACAGCATCACAACATCACAACATCACAGCATGTTCACAGCATTCTGTTACCTACATATATTTCTGCTACAATTATGAAATGCAAATTCTACATGAACAGCCTTCTGAGTATGTTTCATGTACGTACAGTGCTTTTCTTATCCGTATGTTCAATTTGGATACCTTGGTACAAATGTCACTGTTATATTTACAGTAAGTTCATACAGTTAACCAAAATTAACCCATATTAAGTCACATTAATCTCAGCCAAATCCACCAATCACTGTACACTGTTTTAAGTATGTGCTAAACTTTTGCTTGGAAAACAAAAGTGTAGTTGTAAATTGTTTTAAGTATGTGCTAAACTTTTGGAAAATAAAGGTGTAGTTTTGCATTGTTTTAAGCAGATGCTAAACTTTTTTTGAAGAAAAAAAAGTGTAGTTGTAAATTGTTTTAAGTATGCGCTAAACTTTTGTTGGGAAAACTTTGCATTGTTTTTAATGCAGCCAGTGAGAGCTATCTGGCTTAATTGTTGTTTTGTTTCCCATTAAATGTCTCTGAGCTGTTCTGGGATAACAAGAAGCTCACGGCAACCACAACAGCCAAAGGAAATATGAACCACTCATAAATGAACAATGTCACTGTAGTAACAAAATCAGAATGTTCAGCCACCGTGTATATACATACAGAGTGAGAATATAAAGATACAGTGTCATACTTTTAGGAGTTTTAGGAGTCGGAGTTGGCAGTGGGGGTCTGTGGGGTTGCAATTCCCCTTGTTAGATTAAAAAATGACAAATGTGATATAACTATTATTTGCAGGCTATCAGCATTTCGGATTTATATGCCATGTGTTAAACTGAGAATTCTTCTTGTCAAACCAAAAGTCTGAGTTGGTCAAACCAATTAGTTTCAGTGTAATGCACACATACTGCATGCTCAGGCTTTCCAAACTGGATTTTACTGTTTCTAAAACAATCATTGCTTAAATCATTCTTAATTACCTATAAACTCTCAAATTGTGGCCAAATTAAAACCACCAGCATGAAGTTATGTCTTTCCAGGCCAATGCGATTAACAATTTTCCAATTTCATAGATGCAATCTGGCAACCCTGAAACTTTTAATTGGTAATGCAGTTGAGTGTTTAATGGTTTCAAAAAACAAATCTGACATTCTGAAAAAATAGCAGGAATGATAGTGAAAGATGTGTGGAGTAAAATTAAATTTTTAATTAAGCTATGTCTCAATAATTTGCCCACATGCTTATCCACTGTTTTTCATAGTCACCATTTTTTATACATTTATTTGTATACGATTGAGATTTATGTGCATCCTGCTCTATGGACTTTACTCACCACTCACAACAATAGGCTTTACTAGAATCAGAAAATTTGATCTTATTACCCCTATTTTATCCACACTGCATTGGCTCCCAGTAAAATGTCACACATAAGCACTGAATGGCCTCGCCCCATAGAGTTTGAGTGAAATGTTGGTCTATATTGATCTACCATGCCTGCTTCTCCAGACCTGCCTGAGTCATCCTGATGCTCTACTGTAAGAGCATTCTGCTCTTGTGACTCACTTTCTCACCATAAATATTTGCACTTTCCAAAAACAGCTAATGTCCAAGAACCACTCTTGCTTCAGCGCATTATCTAACCTGTATACTGTAGATTTGTACCTAAAAACTGCTTCTGTAACCATACAGACTATCCTGTCCTCATCCCAGTGCTCTTTTACACAACATAGATAGATAGCATACTTTATAGAGTACAATATACTCATATTGAACATCTTTTCAACACAGTACTGTTTGTCTTTACTCTTTATTCTACACCTGTATGCTGTAATAGTTTATAATCCCACTATCATTATATACCAGAGTTTACAATCATCCAGAAGAGGATGGGTGATTTCTGTAAATGATTTCTCTAAAGCTACTCTCATGACAATGTCTGCTGTTAAAAGTGCTTTACAAACAATTGAAATATACTACTAATAATTGTAATATACTATCCTTATCTGACGCAACCGAAGCAGCTTCACTGCGGAAGGTGAACCTGAAGGTTGTGGGTTCGAGTCTTAGGTCCGGCAGAGACTGTAGGTGGGGGGAGTTAATGACCAGCGCTCTCTTCCACCCTCAATACCACGACTGAGGTGAGACCCTTGAGCAAGGCACCGAACCCCTAACTGCTCCCCGGGCGCCGTAGCAAAAAAGGCTGCCCACTGCTCCGGGTGTGTGTTCACAGTGTGTGTGTGTTCACTACTGTGTGTGTGCACTTGGATGGGTTAAATGCAGAGCAGAAATTCCGAGTATGGGTCACCATACTTGGCCACACGTCACTTCACTTCATATGTTCATCTTCCCACACTTCAGTGGTAGAAAGGTGGAGTAAGATCACCGACTTTTAGAATTGTTTGTGCATGTTCCTAAATTTCTCTCAGTATTTAGGTTTTACACTTCATTAAAACTTTTGTACATATTCTGTGCAAAGAATGCTGGGGAATACTGTGTGTATACAATTCATATATAAGACATATGTTTGTTTTTTTTTTATGTGCTATGAGTATTACCTGGATAAAACACAATTTTCCTTGATAGTGATAAATTCACATCTGAGTCAAGCATGAAAAGTACCATACAGAATGTATTGTAAATCCTCGATAAGTTCATATTTTGGCCCTTGGGCCCATCCAGCATGGAACAGAGCCTTTCTGTTTCTGCATGTCCTGCGTAAGCACTGAGCTGCATGACTGATATTGCTGTGAGACATCAAAAAACCATCTGTCCACTCCAGAAAAAAAAAAAACTGAGTGAGTCAGAGAGACAGAAGGACAGACGGAGAGAGGATGTCAATAAGAGAAAGAGAGAGTGAGAGAAATGTAGTCAGAGATGGATGAGAGAGGGAGATGAGCGAAATCAGTGTGTTTTCTTCTCAGAGATTGTTGCTGGATTCACACTTTATTCTGTATCAAAGCAGGAGCAGACGCACCACCGTGACAATAAACACAAGTGAAGTGCTCAGGGCAATTAAAATTTCTGCCAACCAAGAACATCTTACACACCAAAATTAATTAAAAACACCATCCTCTGTGTGTGTGTGTGTGTGTGTATGTACTGACCCCATTGTTTTCGTGAACAGATTCAAACAGGAAATTATTTTCCATTTATTCTAAAATCAGTTTCCATTTATTGTTCTAAGGACCACAAAGGAAATAAGCTCTGTAGCTTTATTGTGTTTATTCTCTGATATTTTAATGTGTGTAATGTTTTCTGTGCATTATTATGTAAGGAATAAAACAAAACAGAGTTGTTACAGGAAACTAATCAACAATGGGGTGGTGTGATGCATTAGTTTCTAATAGGGGTGTTAATATATACTCCGGTCACAATTCGATTCATCATACTGTGTTCACAATTCAATTCAATTCTACTCCTAGAAAATTTGAAAAAAATTTGAATGAAGAAAAATTATGACTGAAAAGATTTTTCATTTTTTCATAATTTTTCATTTTTTTTTTATTTTTTTCTGTATAATTAACAATGCAAAACAATGTGCATTTTTGTCTGTACAAAACAAAATAAATTCAAAATTGCTATGAAATGATATAATATTATATTTAATATTGAAACCAAAATGCACTACAAAGTAACCATATCTTATAAATAAATAAATAAATACATTTCGATTGAATAAACAAAGTGTTTGGCCTGGGAAATTGAAAATGATCGACTGAAACATAATGAAAAATAGAGCTTCAAAGTTGGCTAAAATGGTGTCTTTGTTCTCTCTCTTTCTTGAAGTTTGTACTACAAAAGAAAAGCAGATTGTCTTGCTACCAAGAATATGGAAACTGCAAGATCCTCTGTCCTGAAGACTCCCCCATAAATTTCAATTGCATTTCAGTTAAGAAGTTATTAAAAATGTTTAAGTTAAGAAAGAAAGATTCTCATATCAGAATAGGTAAATGGTGTGGACAGTATTAATACAACTGATAAGCCTTTACATTTCCAATTTATTTTATCCTAATGAAATGCTGTGCACACAATAAACTACACACAAAATATGCATTTCAACTGTATTCCATTTTAAATTGTAGCTTCTATAACATTTGGAGAAATTTTAATATCACAGAGGTTCTGCTGAGTGAGTTGAATTTCTTTGTTAAATGTGAATAAATTGATGTATGTAAACAGGACCAGGCTTACCTGACATTGTGTTATAGCATATCAAATGACAAGCAGTATTAAAACACATAGTTGGCCTGAACAGTTGTACATTAAAATAATTTTTTGGCAGTGAAGTTTTTTCCTATTGAAATTTGTTGTACAAATAAAAAGCTGATTATTGGCTTTCAGTGTTTGATATTTAGCACTCAGTACAGTATTATAACTTGCTAAGGATCTGTTATTTGGTAATGACCACAGATGAGAGACCTGTTTTACTCAATATTTTTCATAGAGATTTTTGTACAGTATCTCACTCTTTATCTGTATCTCCATCTCTCCTCCTATTTCTCCCTGTCTTTGAATGATTCTATCAGTGGAAATAATACTGCTGTCATTTCCTCCTCACACCAAACACCACCCTGACATCATCAATCATCATGACAGACAGCTGTCCAGCACTCCATTCTTCCTCTATCTTTCCCTTCTCTCACCCACTCATGTTGTCCTGCTGTTCTGGAGGCAACAGGGTCAGATTCGGAGTTAGACTGGAGTTGGACGTTAAATCAGCAGAGATATGACTTTGACATACTGCAGATGCTTTTACTGAAGGTGACAAGTGAGGCAGAACAGCAACCAAGCACAAAGCTCAAGCACTTAATAGTGGCTCTGTGGCAGTACTGGGATTTAAGCTAACAGTGTTACATTAGCTAAAACATTATTTGTTTTTCGCTGTCAGGGACTTAATCTGTCATTTCAGCTCTCACAGCAGCTTCATCATCTACTGCTGCTTAAGAAAGATCCCCAGCTAGCTTACATAGCGCAAGACAAAAAGCCAACAGGATCTTTCCCAAGATTAGTTACTTTACATCTTATGCCATGATTTTTTAAAGTTTTAAGGCAGCTTCGAATTTAGTGTCAAAGTTAGCACAACAGAATATGTGTTTCTAAGTCAGTCACCTTCATTTTTCCCTTAACAAGTCTTACTTTGTCAGTCGCAAGAAAATGTACTTAAAATATCATTATTAAAAAGAAAGCAAAAGGAGTGCCACAACACAAAAGTGTTCACCCTGTCTTCCAGATACTGCGACTTCAAATCCTGACAATGTCACAGCCATCCATCCACAGGAGTCCAAGACAGCAAAACTGAGTGGGAGGTGCTGCATACTCTCTCTCCCCTGTCAATCACAGTGAAACTAGCCAACTGTGGGTGTTTGTGAGCTCTGGTTTGCAAAAGAGTGTGTCTTGTGATGCTGTGAACACTGGGCTCAAGGCGGAAGAATTCACCCCAGGTAAGATGCCAGTCCATCTCAGGACTAACGGATTTGTTTGATTCTTTGTTTGTTTATGGACATCATAATGGTGCAGCAGGCAGCATCACCACCTCACAGCTCTATGGTCTCCAGTGGGGTTACCGTCTGTGTGGAATTTCTGTACATGTTCTCCCTGTGTCCATGTGGGTTTCCTCCAGGTTCCTCCCAGTATCCAAAAAGATCCCAGGAGGTGGACTGGCTACTCTAAATTGCCTTTAGGTGTGAATGAGTGTGTGAATGTGTGTGTGCGTGTGTGTGTCTGCATGGTGTCCTGAAATGGACTTTCATCTCATTTAGGGTGTATTCCTGCATCATGTCCACCGTTCCGGGGACAGGTTTCAGATCCTGAATGGGATAAAGTGGTTACTGCATATGAATAATCCAACATGTTGGGGAATGTATGCCAAGAATACCATTGTGAAATTAATCACATTCCAGTTTCCATGGTGATTATTCTTTAACTTAATTGATAATTAAACAGATTATCCACCTCTTTTGATGGAATAGAAATTTTATCCTGTTTGACCTGTGATTCAGGTGTATACAGGAATGATTAGGCTATTGTAATGCTACATAGCTACTATAATGGTAAAGGTAATGAATCTGCACTCTTCAGTATTGTTAGGTAGCACACACAAAATGTGCTACATGCTTCATGACTGATATTTTCAAGCTCCCACTAACAGACGTTTCCACTTTAACCTTCAAAGCCACGACACGGCGACTGAAACTAATAGAATTATTACTTGTCTCCTCTTTCCTCCGCCAATGCTGTTTCTCATCACACCACTCCATCTGTCTTACTTTGTTTTCTCCATCAGTCTGTCTTCTCTTCACCCCTCCTCTTCTCCTGCCAAGGCTCTCACTCAGAATGCAGAGAAACAGCTTTCTACTGCGTCCTTCATTTTGCTGTTTACCCTTCAAGTTATCCCTCTCTCTCTCTCTCTCTCTCTCTCCTGCACTTTCTCTTTCAGTCTCTATAACTGGCACAGAGAGAAATTTGGTCATGTAAATGCAGGGCTGAAGGAATGTCATGTGGAGAATGCTAATATGATTAGCCTGAGAACTGGCTAATCCTTGCTAACCAAATCAGGCTTTAGGATAACTTAGTCTAGGTTAAAGGAGAAGCACAGGGTCATACACACACACACACCTTCTCTCTCTCTCTCTCTCTCTCTCTCTCTCTTGTGCTCTCTGTCTCTCCTGCTCTCTCGCTCTCTCTGTAATGAAATGAACAGCCAAAAGCAATCTCTGCCTGTAGCGTATATATGAGAGTGACAACATTTTTCCCCCTGTTGCTACTGAAGTAAAGCTCATGCTGAATGCTAATAGCAGCACAGATAGCAACAGTCACTCAGCGTCCTAACCAAGGCCACACGAAACAAACAGAAAACACTTAATATCACACTCAAGCTCAATTCAGAATTCTGCAAATTAAACTCTTAACAAACCCTGAAGTGTTCTGAATATAAGAACCAAAACAAAATTAAATTCTAAATCTGTTTTAATACATAATGTAATTATTAATGAATAAATAAATGCATGCACCAGATGTCACCACAGTTTTATTGCCATTTTATCTTTAAAAATGTATAATTTTTTCCTAATCATGATATAGAGGAACAGAAAATGAGGGCTGCCGATATGAAACATTAATATTCATACTCACACATGCACATACTGTCAGAATGAATTAGTAATGTTCTGAGCCAGTGCCTTCCAATGTTGCATTATGAAGCATTGACATGCTTCATAATGATGATAATCATGAGGGCAAGGAGGAATGCTGTGTTTGTATATTTTGTTTTCTTCACACTATAATAAAGATGAAGTCCTAGGGGTTTAAAAGGTGTTTTTTATGCATTCCAGAAACCCTGAATGGAAAAACACCGAATTCATTTGGGAATGTAACGTTTAGCTGCCTAGCGAGCTCAGCAGGTCAGTCTCCATCCTGTCATAGCCATACATTTACATTTGCATTTAACCATGGCAGACTGGTTTAAATGGGCTAGCGTGGCTAAGCCCTCCCTAGCATTCAAGGAAAAATACATAAAAAACATTTTTTTTTTTACTTTTCTGGAACTAAGAACAGCAACAACACCAATGGTTCTACTATAAGTAAAAATACACCAAATGGTATGAAGAAGAGCATGGTGCTGATTTCTTTCTAGCTCAGACTGTAGATTCACTGAGATTCTTATCAAGTGCTTCAGTGACACATCCATAACATGAACATGTCATCAACAGTGACTGAGGAAGCACACTAGAAATACAGCCTTGGATGTAATAAACATGAAGAACGTATATTACTTTCTCGATCACTGATTTTTTTTAAATGCCTTTGGAGGAGAATTTAGAAGTAAACAGACGAAACAAGCATTGTCTAATCAATGTACTAAGCACAAATCCAGCTTTTCTGTTTACCATGCTTGCTATTTGAAAAGAGACACAGCATAATTGTGGTTTTGAAACACCTGACGTTAAGAATTTTGAACGGTATTGCTGTCCGTTAGTGAGCATGGTCTTATGCGTATGCATAATAGTGTTTTGCCTATGATGAACGCTCCTTGTTATAAACTTCAACCATTTCATAATATGCTGAGTCACTGAATATTAGACTTTACTCAGTCTTTATTCTTTACCAGCCACCACTAAACACCTTCTACACCATTTGTATAGATCTTTTACCTGTAGTGTACGTTTAAAGCTCTAGATCTTTAAATGTCTAGACTGAGACTTTTCATCAATAACCCTCCGTCCATTCGCTGACATTTCAACTCACAACTTGTCGTGTCAATATTAACATTTGACATCATTTTTATTATTAAGCATTTCTCAGCATATGGAGTTGAATACAAATCTACATTATTAAATTATTATACCTCTAATACAATGGTCAGAGAAACAGCTTTGTCTGAACATTCTTTGCCAATAAGGAAACACGCACTGTTGTCTTCAAATTGGACCAAGATAAGGTTTCTTAGCAGACTGCCTGCCATATGCTGTCTGA
>CM040983.1:9168366-9179012 GCA_022985145.1 Pangasius djambal
GTGATGTTCTCGCTCAGTCAGATGCACTCTGTCTCTTATTTTCTGTGTGTGTGTGTGTGTGTGTGTGTGTGTGTGTAGCTTATGGACTGTCAGACATGCAATCCAGTCAAACATGCAACCAACCCTGATTACCTTCATTACCTAAAAGAGAGGAAGAGGGAAAGATATAAGAAAGGAGATGCAAGCATTAAAGATATATATATATATATATATATATATATATATATATATATATAGAGAGAGAGAGAGAGAGAGAGAGAGAGAGAGAGAGTGTTTGTGTCCCGCATCCTGTGCGACACATGCCAATGATGCAAGTCGCTGCATTAGGGAATAACGTCTGTCTCTAAATTGATTTGAGACACAACATTTGGACTCATGACAGGAAGTCGTAATATCACAACACCTTTATGTCACAGTCATAAAGTTATAGGTAAAGGAAACCCATATTATGAGATGCAACACAATTTATTTTTGTCGATCTTAAAGCTGCAGACACATTTTCTGATAGCCATCACAGTAGCTGGAATTGCTCTGTGATTCTGGACACTATCATCAATCATCCCAATCCTATTAGATACAATACACAGGTAGGTCCATAAGTATTTGGACAGTGACACAATTTTGCCTCTGTACCCCACCAAAATGGATTTGCAATGAAGCAATCAAGACTTGTATGAAGTGTAGACTTTCAGCTTTAATTCAAGGGGTTTAACAAAAATATTGCACTAATCATTAAGAATTATAGCCATTTGTTACATAGTACATCCATTTTCACAGGCTCAAAATTAATTGGACACTTGACTGATAAGCATTTTCAGTTGTGGCCTGTTTCCTCCTTATTTCATGACAAATTAAAGAGAGAAAAGATCTGGAGTTGATTCCAAGTGTTGAATTTGCTTTTGGTAGCTGTTCATGGGAACTCTCACTATGCAGTCCAAAGAGATGTGATGCAAGTGAAAGAGGCCATCATTAGGCTGAAAAAAATACAGAACTATCAGAGAGATAGCAGAAACTTTAGGAGGGCCAAATCAACAATTTGGTACATTCTTAAAAAGAAGGAATGCACTGGCAAGCTCAGCAACACCAAACGGCCTGGAAGACCACAGAAGACAACTAAAGTGGAAGAAAAACCCCTTCACAACATAGTCAAGTCAAGAAGGAGGCAGTTGTTTGGTCATTGCCAGAGTCTACAATCAAGAGACACCTTCATGAATGTAAATACAGACGTTTTACCTCAAGATGCAAACCACTGGAAACATTCATTTACATTTATAGCATTTGGCAGACGCCCTGATCCAGAGCGACTTACATTTATCTTATTTATACAAATGAGCAGTTGAGGATTAAGGGCCTTGCTCAAGGGCCCACCAGTGACAGCTTGGCAGTGCTGGGGATCAAACTCATGACCTTCCGATCAGTAGCCCAACTTCCTAACCACTGAGCTACCACTGCCCATTCAAGAACAGAAAGGCCTGGAAGAAAACATCTAAAAAAGCCTGCCCAGTTCTGGAACAAGATTTGTTGGACAGATGAAACCAAGATGTAACTTGTACCAGAATGCTGGGAATAGAAGGAAAGGAAGGGCTCATGATCCAAAACATATCACATCATCTGTCAAACATGGAGGAAGTGTTATGGCATGGGAATGTATGGCTGCCAATGGAACTGGGTCACTGGTGTGTATTGATGATGTGACTGCTGATAGTGACTTACTGATGACAAAGCTGAATGAAGAAAGACCCACAGACAAGCAGCAACTGAAGGCAGCAGCAGTAAAGGCCTGGACAAAGCATCTCAAGGGAGGAAACTCCACATCTGGTGATGTCCATGGGTTCCAGATTTCAGCCAGTCATTGACTGCAAAGGATTTGCACCCAGACAGGAAATTATGACTCATTGTGAGCTAGCTAGCTGGCGTGCTATCAGTGAGTATGGCTTCTTCGGGATCTTTTTCCATTCGCAGAGCAAAAATGATTTGGCCAAATTGTGTCTGAAAAGTCAGTTACTCAATATTAATTTCTTATTTATAAAAGTGTTGTATAAAAGCAATATACACTCGCACTCGTAATCATGTGGTTATAACTGTATTCTTGCTCGTGCAATATTGCTGAAATATGCTAAGTGGGCAGTGAATGCTTCCTGACTCATTCTTGTAAATTTGTATAGTGACTAGGGATCCACACTTGTCATTTTTTTCAGAATTGAAAGTAAACTGAAAGTAAACAAAACAGACCTCACCAAGCCGGTTCAAGGCTTCAGCAATTACAGCGTCTGCATTTTTGTTGTATTTCTTCAACACATATTTCTTTCACTGCTAGAAGACATCCAGAGTGTGGAGGAAAATATCAAACCGTTGAGCCTGCCTGCTTCAGATTCAACCTGTGAACTTTAGCTATAATGTTGCAAAAATTGGGTCAGGTGAACCTAGATTAAAACTTTCTCTCAATGTCTGATCATTTTCTGAGATAATGAAGTAGTGAGTACAATAGCAGTCCAATACAATTTTCCTCGTCGCTTGGACATTTCAGTCACTTTGGCTGTCGTTGCTAGAACAATCACACAGAGGTTAGAGACAGATAAAAATCTCTTTCTCTTCTCCACGAGCCTCTAATGGTATATAAACAGTTTCTAGCTATATCTTTATGTTTTTTTTCACTCCTCCTGCTCTCAGTGACCTTTAATATCAGCAAGTATGATTGTGTCAGACATGACTGCCTCTGGTTATGAATATATAGATATAGGGGAAATTCTTATATCAGTTAAAATGCAGTTTCATCATGTGCAAGCACCAGTCATCAAGCTATTATGCGCCATACACACTCACCATAAACATTACTACGCCGCATGTCTCCTACAGGGGTGTGAGAGTTTCAAATTTGTTGAAATAATGTTCTTCATTCTTAGAAAGATGGTAATCAGAACGAGTTGTCAGTATTTATCACATTCTCGTTATAAGCTGAAAGAAAGAGTGGTTGCGAGGACAGAAATCGAACTAGAGAGGCAGTGTACTGTATTGCTTAGCCAAAAATAGCTGTTTCATTTAGTTCTGGCCAGCAGTGCCACGTTCTTATGCGCTTTTGTATTTAAGCCGTCATATTTAATAAAGGTAGGAACATGCTAGTAGCAGAAGAGGTAGCAATGTAATGTGTTTACAGCAGTAGCAGATTACACAACCAAAGGATTTTCAGTGCAGTCTGCATCCCCTGTGCCGAGAAACAGAGGTTGCTGTAGTATGATTTAGGGCAAGTCCAGAGGACGGAGGTTGCAAAATCTTTGGCAAGTCACAGTTGGACACAAAAGGGATGACAACCACTGGAGTAAGGGATTTTATCAGGTAAAAAAAATAGTTGGTAATAGATGGAAATTTTGAAAAAATCAGCAGTGAGGTAAGTGTTCCAAATCTGAACACTTGGATTCTCTACAGACTCATCACTATTCTAATTCTCAATTCCCCGACATTTTCTCAGCACTATTCCAGGCCCCATGTTCCCTGTCCCCTACATTCACTAGATGTCCTCTACAGCCCTACCATTATATCAATCCCCATGTCCCACACAATCACTAAGTGTCCCATATACTCTCCCCACTGACCAAAGCTCAGTCACAGTTCAGCTCATCCCTTAAAGCCATTACAATCAAGTGAATGAGATTTCTGGGACGCAGTCATACAGCAGGATAATTATATATTTAAGAGCTGAATGGAAGAATAATTTTCAGTCTTACAAACAAATGACCAGGACCGAGTTGAGATGAGTCTAAAATACCTGATGCATTTCAGACTAACGAAATGGCAGCCACAGCATTTAATTTTCTAAAGCAGTGTGGTGCCGTGCTCCTGTCTGATAATTTACTCTGTGCTGTGAATATACGAAACAGTAACAAATAAGAGACTTCATGTTCACACTGGGTGTTGAATTAGAATTGAAACTAGTTTTATTTATGAACAGACATTTCATTTTCAACATGCATGAATCAATATACTGCCTACGAGAATTATATGTGATGTAAAGGAAAATGTGTACAAATGCTGGACATTCAGTACTTCCATTCAAATGAATGAAAGTATGTAAACCTGTGTGAAAGATGAAGAATATAAAATCACTTACCTGTGTTATGAAATGGAACAGGCATGAAAGATATGAAATAGAAAAGAGAAGACAAAATCATTAGGAGAATTATATAATACATACATGTAATGCGGCTCAGGCAAATAATTTGTTTAGGCCAGCCTAATGCTGGACCATACACTATATTATCTGCAATATGATCCAGTACTTTAAAGTGTAAATTTCATAATGATTTAATAAGAGGAGAAACACGAGTAGGATCTCAGTAGGATGTTTGCTTCTGTCCATAATGCAAACACGCTGATGGTAAACATCTTGTGGAGCTAATTTTACAAAGTTTACCTAGCAGCTAGCCTGACAGACACACACACACACACACACACACTCTACTACTACACATATTGAACTCTAAGTAAGGAAAGAAAAAACGTTTTGGACCTTTTGCTGTTATACAAAAATATTGTGAAGCGGCCTGAGGAAAAGCAGACCACAATGCACAAGGTGATTGTTCTTATAACATCAGGAAGTGTTTTATTCCTCTTATACCACAGCAATTTGCTAATGCTTTTTTTTTTTTATTAATTAATGAATGACAACCATTTATAATTACATTTAAGGTTGTGGAACATCTGGAAAACAAGTATGTTCCTGTTATCACTTAATTTATAGAAACTATAAACTTATCTTTCATAAACTTTTGGAAGATTTTATTTTTGACTGTTACAAATCTCTGACACTAGAGACTCCTTCCAAATGGTAAATTAATGGCTCCTTACAAAAACCTTTACCACGACAACAGTGATACATTTTACAATACAATGAACCCATTTATTATTAGTCTTAGATTATATGGAGCATCTGCCATACAAGTCCATGAGAATGAGTTAATACAGAAACAATAATGTATTAGAACGAGCACATTAATATGTGATTTGTCTTCCAGCCAGAACTACTGACAGAGCTAGAAAAGAAAATTAATCAAAACATTCTGACCGATCGGATTTGAGAATTCAACAGCACTGTCGTATAATTCTGTTTAAAAGACGAGAGGGGACACAGTTCCAAATCAGTTTATTGTAAAGTAATCATTTCTTGAAGAATTGCAGAAATCAACCAACACACAGTCAGTACATTAAACCAAACTACACAAAGTCCAAAAAACTAACAGATTCACAGAAAGTTATGAAGACTCAACTTTTCATATTTTTTATTTATTTATTTTTTTCATTATAGGGGTTTCTGGCCAAACACACACATGGCGGTACACACAACACGTTCAGACCTTTTTCTTACAGAACTTAAACAAGTTTATCATAAACATCCTCTAGAGACTGGGTACTGGAGTGAAACAATTTTGCTCTCCAAATTTCCAGCTTGTTACTGACCATTAGGCTTTCATCATGGCAGAGGAAAGGATGGTTTCAGATGTGAATGGTAGGTAATTCATTCTTTCATTCATTCTTTCTTTCATGTTTAGTAAGCACTTTATTCTACTCTGGGTTGTAGTGGATTCAGAGTCTATCCCAGGAATGCTGGGCATGATAGAGGAATACATCCTGGATGGAATTCCAGTCTATTACAGGGCACCAAAAACACACACACACACACACACTTGCTCACAAATAGGGGCAATTTAGCGTATCCAATCAGCCTACATGCATAGTTTTGGGAGGCGGCAGAAAACTGCAGAACCCGGAGGAAACCAACGCCAGACAGTATCCCGAGGTCAGGATCAAACTGGCAACCTGTGGAGCTGTGATGCAGCAATGCTACCCTCTATACAACCATGCCCCCTTCATTCTGATCATTTTAATTGGAAATGTCTTGATAAATTGAATCATATATCTTACTGAGCATAGGAAACACAGAGTGTGTTTTGAGTTTGTCATAGGAGACCACACTGACACACTCATACCATAGAGTCGATTGTGTAATCACGGTCCAGAATGATTTCATTCTGAACAACAGAACTAACATGGGGTGAGTCAGCATTTAATAGGGTTTGTGATTCAGCGCCATCTACATCAAGTACACATAGGTGCTAAAATACAGTTAGGCTCTCTGACTCAAACCTCTTTAATGGTGTCTCACACTGTGTAGGACAGACAGTGTCTTTGTGAGGGCTGGCTATTAAAATGATAACAGGAAGACTTCTCTTCTTTGTTACCTATAAACAATTCATCCCTATGAGCTTTCTTTCTATTTCTCTCATAGGGCAGGAGGAAATCAATAACCTGGTGTTTAGCCAGTGTCAAGAGCCATGACGACAATAACCATGGGAGCAGGGTCAAAGAGCCAATAGGAACAAAGCAAGCTACATGTGGAAGCTGCTAACAGGCTAACAAGGGAATTAAAAAATTATGGGTTATTTTTACTCATGCCTCATAAGAGCACAGCACAAAGGAAGAGAAAGAAGAAAGAAAACAGCTCAGTGCTTCACGTCACGCCTACAGAATTCATCATTGGCTCTGTTCATTCTGAGAGCTAATGGACCGTCCATCCATTACTGAAAAACACCTGTGAGCAAATCATATCTCAGATGAAGTTTACTCAAAAATCTATGTGTGATCATCAGAGAAAACCACTGGCCTTTATAATGTTTAATAAAATCGACTACAAGGCAAAGTACAAGTAGCTTAAATACACTCAGAAAAAATGGTTACCTTTGTATGGTTAACAATTTTAGCCTTCAAAAGGGGTTTTAGGAACCCTATGCAGAAGGAAAAGCCTTTATTTCCTCCTCGTTCTGCCAGTTCCCACCCACTAGCTAGCTCTCCCTTATCACATGACAGCTACCAATCATGGATGGTAAGAGACATGAAGCAAGCCATTGCATGTTTTCCAAGCTCATCATAAGACAGTTGAACACACTCCGAGGAAAGTGCTATCTACCCTCTTCCACATACATGAGCTCACAGACACCCATGATTGGCTAGTGTTGCTCTGACTGACAGGGGAGAGAGAGAGAGTTATAGCTCAGACCCCTGGCCACCAATGGCTGTTGCATCATCGGGATTCAAACTCACATCTCCTGGAGATAGTGACACTTATTACAAATTACAAATAATAATCAAAAGAAGGTCCCAAATAATTTATTCACAATTTTCTAACAAAAAAATAATTTATATTTCTATAAGAAGTGACTCAGAGTGAGAATTATGGAGTTGCCTCATCATTTACATAAGAAACGACTAGAAATGACAAAGCTCACAGAGGTAAAAGGTGCAATGTGAAATCAGTAAAAAGGCTGAAGCTCTTCAAACTGCAAAAGTCTACACTGTGGAGGCACTATCCTACTGCACTGCATTGTGGGATTTCAGAAATGTAACAGGTTTTCTATATTTTTAAGGAGCAAAACACAATGGGGGATGCTGTTGTAGGAAAATTAATGGAGTGAATAGAAAAATGATGTTGAGGTGTGTCGATAACAGGACCTCCCAAAGTGTTTTATGACTATCTCATACCACAGCAATTTGTCACGAATTACAATTTTAATTATTAATGAATGACACTTTTATAATTATATTTAATGTTGTGGAACGTCCATGAAACTGATTAGCTCCTGTTATCACTTACATTATAGCAGCTCTAAACCAGTTGTGCCATCACTTAGCCTTTTTTATAATCTCTGTACTGAAGTTAATAAGACAGAAAATGCAGCCTGTCATGTTACGGACAAACCAGAAAGCACAATGTCTTCTGAACTGATGATTTTCCAGTGGCCAAAAACCTACTGACTGTTACAAAGCTCATTTTTTTAATCCGTTTATTTATAGTCTGCCTTACAAGTCCCTGTGACAGAGCTGTTAATCTACATACAGTAGCATATTAGAACTACTGTCAACTGCTGCCGTTATAGAAAATTAATCAACATCTTCTAGCCAATCAGCTTCAGGAATTTAACAGTGCTGTTAAACAGGAATTTAACAGTGCTGTGCTAGAATCATTACTGTAAAAGGCAAACGTTTCTAAATAGTGCACTTTATTATGAAAAAGGTGTGGTTTCAGATATATGTGTAAGCTGGCTATATAACTGGATTGAAAATATAAGAATAAAATTATGTAGAGCTATTTTGGTACTTGTTTCATAAAAGTATGTCTTTTATGCCTACGAAGAGAGAAAGAAAGAGAGAGAGAGAGAGAGAGAGAGAGAGAGAGAGAACATTCACCTGTGAAATAGTTTGTGTGTAGGTCATTACAGTGTGTAATAATAGCCAGTCCAGTGCAAAATGTCCCATATGCCCTTATGTGCTTGGCATTGTACCACTACTCTAGCAGAATACACTCAACTGTACACACACACTCTCTCGCACACACACACACACACTCACTCACACTCTCTCGCACACAAACACCATATGGAAAGTACTTGTCTAAATTTACCCTTTGGCCCAAAGTCATAACCTTGACTCACAATACACAATGCTTTTACAAACTACATCCACAGATGCTCAACCAAGGAACATAATTCAGGATTTTAATACTTGACTAAAACCCATCAAACATCATCACACTGACACACCACATAAACACGTTCTGTCAGAAATCATCTACCCACAGTCACTTCCACCATATGGCAACTCTTCCCTGATTGTCTCCAATCATCCATCACAAACAACAAATACAGCACACACACACACGCACTGCTATGTGTGTGCCTGAAAGACAAGATGTCCCACCCATCATGTTGCCATGGCGACTGAAGGTGACAGACATGTGGATGGATAGCCTCCACATCTGTTACACTTGCATGATCACCCAGAGAGCACGGCATTGTGGGTACTGATTGCAAAAATAGCATTACAGCCAATAAAAGAGGAACTCATATTTTCATCTTTACAATTTTCACACACTCCTAACCCTCACAACACACATTCCTCACAGCACACACTCCTAACCCTCACAACACTCATCTCATGCCCAGACCCACTGCACACCTGACCACAATAAAGTGCTTACTAAAGAGCAACAAATAAAATATGTATGATGTTTCAGTGTGAATAATTCATTCTTTGGAAAATTATTAAGGTTTTGGACCCAGTGTTTAATTTTGCTCACAACATATTTTATGGGAATTTGAGACACTGTTTCCAAAAATGTGCGCGAGCAATTGAAAAATAAATGGCCGATACATGTCGATTTCTCATTTTTGTTTGTTCTTGAGGTCTTTCTTCTCTCAAACTCTTAATACTCAAATGCTCACATTTCTATTTGCAGTTGTGATTTCTCCAGAGCAGCAAGCACAATGAAAGGCAGTGGTGGAAATGGCCTGTATGGCTGAAGGCTTTATTGTCTGTTTCTTTGAAAACACCAAAATGATCTTGAGAGACAATAAAAGCCACAATGATGGAGAGAAGTTATAGTGGAGTAGAGTCTCTAGTTCAACAGTCTCTCTGTGAATAATGGTTGAGATCGAGTTCTCACTAGTTTATTACAGGTCTTTTCAATTGCTTACATTTCTGGAAAGAGTGTCTCAAATGCTCTAATATATTTCCCAAAACTATACACACATTTTGCAAATGCTCATATACTGTGAGCAAAATGAAACATTGGTTAGAAAGCCTTGAACACTCTCCTCAAAATGAAATAGGTATTTCATGTTTCATATATACATATATCATATATACTATACTGAATATATGTATATATATATATAGATACACACACACATATATATATACATATATTCAGTGTGTGTATGTACATATATATATGTGTGTGTGTATTACTCTGCACTGTGACGCAGCATGAGCAGCAGTTTAAAAAGTTGCAGTGGCTTCACATGTCTCAGAGGAAGCACCTTAGCCTTCATCCTCCCTAGTCGGTAGCTGTCGTGTAATAGGGGAGAGATGTGAAGAAAAAAGTGAGCAAGGACTTTGTAATGAGAATGAACTCCTGTGAAATGTTTGTCCTAATGGCTGACAGAAGAACAGGTGTCCCAGGATGCAATGACTGATAAGAAAAACAGGTGTCCCAGTATGCAGTGTGTAACAGCGTGTAAGCAGTCTTGAAAAACTGTAAGCAAATTTATTCACAATCAAATCTGATCATGAAGCATGTTTTCATCAACATCATCCGGCGTATCAGTATGAACTCATGTCTGCTCAGAAGCCGTGTA
This sequence comes from Pangasius djambal, assembly GCA_022985145.1. Classification (NCBI taxonomy): domain Eukaryota; kingdom Metazoa; phylum Chordata; class Actinopteri; order Siluriformes; family Pangasiidae; genus Pangasius; species Pangasius djambal. The sequence goes on from CM040983.1 coordinate 9,178,551, forward strand.
AATTTGATTTGAGCAACCATGATTTGCAGTCAGATCATCATTTATATAAAAATAGCACGAGCAGCAGGGAAGCCAGCCTGAGTTCCATAGTGTCATCTGGCAAAGTTTGCACTCAACATTCTCTCTATTTTCACTAAGATTAATGTACTGGCACACTTTGCTTGGGTCGCTTGCAGCAACAGCAGATCAACAAGCTTGTTTTGTCTCAATATTTCACCCTCAGAGGTAGACAAGCAACACAGACATGACATTTATTCACAGCATGCCAGGCCGAAGGAAATTTGTGAATTTCAAGTAGTACTTAGCTATTCGGTTATGTGGTTTCATTACAAGTGCTCCTTTATTCATCTACTCATGCCCACCATTAGTCTAACACACACATGCACACACACTGCACCTACATCTAAGCCAACGTTTATTTTAGCAACCAAAATCTTTTGGGTCTTTAAATAAATGCCGGAG
>CM040983.1:9186598-9244992 GCA_022985145.1 Pangasius djambal
GATCAATCAGGTGATGTGTTTCACTCGTTCATGTGAATTTGGTAAAATCTAGTCGTTAATAATGACAGAGGTCACATACAGAAATAATGAAATAATGCTCTTCTGCCCTCCCTCCATTTCACTCCCTCACTCTGTCTCTCTCCTGAGAAAACAGCACAGCTGCTTACTGAATTATTAAAGCTGTTACAAACCTACAAACTCACACACACACACATACAAACACACACCACTATCCATTTCTGTGGCCTGAGGGAGCAGGGAAATAATGACCAATTCAACTGGACATGGTTATAGATACTATAAACACAAGGGCATGGGGAGCAGGGCGAAGGGGAGAGAAGGAAGAAGGTAGTAAACAGCTTGGGTAAAAAGCAGGGACTGAGGAAGAAAAAAACTACACAGATTGTCATAAAACCCCCTTTTTGCTCAGCTCAGGAAAGCTCTCATGACAGAAGTGTTAAATTATTTACAGTGCATTTTAACAATTAGTTCTATCTGAATCTGATGAATGATTCCTGACTATGCACTTGTAATAAAAATGTATTACACACACACACACACACACACACACACATTACAAGCTTTAACATATTTAGATGATTGTCTCTCCCTGAATATAGGCTCATTTATATTCAAATCATTTATATACAAAACACTGGGGAGAAGTAACAATCTGATATTTTACCATAAAAGTTCCAAATATTCTCATATTATAATAGTGTGTTAGGAGTAACCATCTTATATATTAAAAAATAATAACTACAGTAAGTACATAACTCTTTTTTTATTACTATTTTTCTACTCAATAAGGTATAATGACTTTGCTTTTACTCAGAAAATTCATTAAAGCAAGGAAGTATCTTATTAAACTCAGGGTAAAACAAACACACACATGCACGCACGCACGCACACACACACACACACACACACGCACGCACGTTTGTAATGAGAGGCTTTAGGAAAAAAACACCCCACCATTTCTATCTGAAGGTGCTCTCACCGTTAAATGTTCCATTACCATAACAAATCTCCCATGCTGCTTCGCAGAGCAAAAATGTCAACTCATTATCAGAGTCTTTCCAGACACTCCAGTACCCTGATAGAGCAAAACCTCTGTCCACACACACACACACACACACACACACAGCGCATATGGCAATCCCAAAATACAGATTTAAAAATACAGTCTGTACTTCAGTTCAGAATTAAACCTTCACTTACAAGACCAAACTGGACTGAGATGATCCACTCACAAGATAAATTTAAAACAGCCAAACATCCCAAAAATATTAAGAAACCTTAAAAAAAAAATCCCTCTGACTTGTATATTAATCGTTATTATTAACATGTGCTCAAGATTTATTTTGTTATTCTTTTTTGTCTTTTTTTTTTATTTTGCGATTCAGAGTTCATTTTAAACTTTCATCATCTATTTTCACTTTGGTTAACAGTTTCCTACATTACCCAGCAGGCCGTTCAACTACCTGCTGAATGTGGCACTGGTGGGATTTAGCCCTCACTTCGTCTCGATCTAAAGAGAGTAATGCAGCAGTGCTTTGGTCCTGTAGTCCGCCCATCTCTCTCACCTCCTCATCTGCACTCTGCTCAAACAGATCGGGTTTCTTTTTCTACACTGCATAAATTTCAGTGGCAGGCTTCATTCTTCCATTTAGTGATCTGCCTGTGGGAAAGATTAAGTAAATGAACCAGGTATAGTTTTAAAAGGCTGCTTCAGTGAGGCTAATGACTTTCCTCTGTGTGATATCTTGGATTTGCTGAAATACCTCCAGCCAGGGGTACTTTATAGTTACCCATGGTTTGAAACTGCCTACCCCAAAACGACTATCAAACAGTTTCTTTTCTTCTGTATTGTATATTTAAGTTAAAAATTCATGAGAAAAATGTCTGGTGTGAATTTTGTTCCTTTTTTTTTTTTTTTAAGCTAACATCACTTGAGAGACTAGCTTTTGGTAAGCTACAGTACTTTAATTTTTTTTAAGATCATCACATTTTTAGTGAGGTTAACATAGTTTTTCACAAATCTGTAGTCATTTTCTGGTGCATTTTCCTCCTTGGTGCAGTTCGTTTATTCAGTTGACAATACAGCAATTGCACTTCAGCACAGAACAAAACAAACACTTCCGAGACTGTCTGAGCGAGGTGGGCTCTGTCCAACACTAATGAGAACGTGATTTGACTCAAAAATATGTTTCTTTTGTAGATGTGAGCTGTTAAACTGGGCCACAATGTGCAAAATGAGCCAAAAAACAGAGCTGTAGAGCAACAGAAATGCCATATAAGATATAATACTGAATACCACACACAAAATGTTTTAAACTGGTTATTTTTATCTTCTAATAATTTATTTAGTGCTTTTTTCCTACATGTATCAATTTTGCTATGATTGCAAACAGATTAACAGGAGAGAAAACACCCTGAATTTTTTTTTTTTTTCAGAGAACATAGGTCTTGGGAAACTAACATGCAAGGAGCTTTCATAGTTTTCAGGAAACTGGCACCTGTCCTGGAAGACTAGCCTAGCATAGTTATCAAGGTAGACTAACATAGTTTACACGGCCCGTATTCACAAAGCTTAGCCTAAAGGTTGCCCCTAGTGACAAAATTCTAAGAAAATTCTATAGCCCGAAATATCTTAGCCCTAAAAACAGCTCCTAAGGTAAAAATTGTTAAGTGTAGAGAAGAGGACTTTTAAGAGGCTTAAGAGTTTCTATAGTAGAGGACAAGATGGCGGAAAGAAGAAATATTCTCCAAACAATTTGGTTTTCTTGTTCTTTTACTTCCTTCTATCTCTCTTGGACTGTTGGCTACATATCATCCAAAAGTGCAAATTAAATAGACTGTCCTGCAATCATGTAAATTGGTAAAAGGTGAGCCATTTTGCTCACATCAATCTGAAATGGATTACAAGTAATAAAATCAGTATGGTAAGTAAATGTAAGAACTTAAATATAGTAACTATATATAAATATATATAGAATCATATATTCTATTCTATTCTCACAAAGAGCGCATTTTAAGACCTTTACAGATAGTTTTTTTTAATCAACCAATCACAGTCCTTGAATTGCTGTGTCATCCCTAACCACACCTCCTCACTAAGATAAAGGTTTTTGTACTTTCCTTACTCAGAGTTGCTCTGAGAAGTTTCCTAAATCACTTTTAGTCTAAGACTCCCAGCTAGGACTTTTTAAGCTAAGATAGGAGCTCTCTGAGAGAATTCTAAGAAGCTTTGTGAATAAGGGCCGAGGATATTTGCATAGCTTTTAGTAAACTAGCATAGTTTAGAGCATATTTATGTTTTTAGCAGACAAGCATAGTTCTTTGGAGACTAGCATAGTTTACAGGATATTTGCATAGTAATAAAAACTCACTTGACTTGATTTAGGAGGCTAGCATAACTTATGGTAGGCTAGCATAGTTTTAGGGAGACTATCATAGTTTTCAAGGTAGACTAGCGTAGTTAACAGTATATTTGCCAAGCTTTCAGTAGACTAGCATAGTTTTTTAAGACTAGCATAATTTTTGGAAGACTATCATAGTTTTACAGGATATTTGCATAGCTTATAGTAGACTAGCATAGTTTAAAGAATATTTACATAGTTTTTAGTAGACTAGCATAGGTTTTTGGAGACTAGCATAGTTTACAAGATACAGCAAACTAGTATAGCATAGTTTACAGTTTACATGGTATTTAGTAGACTAGCATGGTTTATGGTAAGCTAGCATAGTTTTAAAGAGATTATCATAGTTTTACAAGGTAGACTAGCATAGTATACAGGATTTTGCTAAGCTTTAAGTAGACTAACAGTTTTTGGAGACTAGCATAGTTTTTGGGAGTTTTCAAGGTGGACCATCATAGTTTATAAGATATCTGTACAGCTTTTAGTACTTTACATGATATTTACAAAGCTTTCCGTGGACTAGAATAGTTTTGGGAGACTGCCATAATTTTCAAGGTAGATGATTGCATAGCTTTAAGTAAATTAGCATAGTTTCTCTAAGATATCCATAGTTAACTTATTTTCATGGGACTATCATGGTTGTCAAAAGACAGTCCTGGTTGTTGGCAAGCTATCATACTGATCTTGAAACTACCCTATGTTTTAGGGTACAATAAAAAGATTGAAGGAGTCTGACAGTTTTTGTGAGGCTATTATAATTCCACAATCTGTCACTGCAGCTCCATTACAAAGAATGATCAGATGAAAGCTGGGGCTACTGTTGAATTTCTGTCATCCTGCAATAAAGGTGAAATTACTGTCAGAGCAACAAAGACACAGGCATGTATACACATGTGAGTACATGCGCATGCCAACAGGGAGACAGTGGTATACACAAACACACCTATTATTATGCAGTTTGCTTTGTCAAAAAAGTACAATTATTCCACTGTCTCCTACTGAAGTTTGCTGCTGAAGTGCCTGTTACTGACATCCCATAGTGATCATGCCGGAGGAGCTGTCAATCATCTAGCACGCAACCACCCCCACTGAGCATCAAACCAACCAGAGAAGTGAGAGTGCATGTGTTAATAAGAGTGAGAGTGTGAGTGAGACAGAGAGAGAGAGAGAGAGAGAGAGAGAGAGAGAGAGAGATTGTGATTCTAATAAATTCTGAACTGTAGGCAACTACATTATACATTCACAATAATAGTATATACAATACACAAATGTGTAGCCTACAATATGTAGTAAAATAAATTCAGCTACCTGTCAGATTAGATGAAAATCTCTGGAGCAGAAGCCTTCCCAATGAAGGACACACTTTCATTCTCAATCCTTCAATTTACCATCCTCCACACATTCACAACACATGACCATGACACAGGAGGAAGAGAAAACAAAGGAGTGGAAAACTCAAGGACAAGTGAAAGAATGTGAAGCTATAATAAAGTGCAAGAGATGGTATGGGAAAGGAGAACATATCCAGCACGCTTTATCACCTGAGAATATTAATAACTCACTGTCAAGTAATAAACAGCTTCCTAACAAAGAGAATGTGTATGCAAAACCTAGTGTTACTCATTAGCTAGAGTTTAACTCCACATTAATTAGCAAATGTAAAAAGTGTGTGTAAAGAAATGATGGGAGCTTTTTCCAGAAAGATCTGAGGGTAGTAACAATGAGTGTGCATGTGTTAGATGACGACACCTTCAGCAAAAACATCTGATAGCATTTCAATACGAATGTGAGAACTAACAGATAGCTGAGCTGACACACATCTGCACATGTAGTACACACTGTTCATTTTTATCACTTATTATCACCTTATTGTAGAACACACTGCAGGGATTAGTTTAGCGTTAGTAATCTGCCAATTTCACAATCTAAAAAACTGCTTCACATGCCTTTTCTCAGCTTCATAACTGGCAACAACAATATCCTAGCAGGCAGAATTTTACCACAACATTAGTGTCGTGCATTGATTTTTAAAAAGTACTCTAATAATGAGAAAACAGCATGGCAAAAGTCTGATGTAACCTCTACCTAATAATTAGCATCTCCTCCATGTTTTTTTACTAAGATGTAAGACACCACAGCCCTGTCTTCTTTGTTTTATATCGGTTCCCAAGACCAAGGTTTGCGATTTCACAGATCATAGTGCACTTAGATAAAGTTGGCACAAAGCATAAGTGAACGCTAAAAAAATAACTATATCTTTCAGGTCCTGTATCCTTTCCCCTTCAGGGAATAGGCTTTTCCATCATTTTATCTGCTGCTTTATCTGAGAAAGCAGAGCATAATTTTCAGGTGTCTATCATATTGTGTGGGGTCAAAAATTGTAAATGCTATGACTAAACTATAGATGTTGGCAACTATACAACTTAATAAACTTTAAGAGCTAACTTAAGAGCCTTTAACAAGGTCACTGTGCTCCAGCTGAAAGTTCAGAAAGATCTAGTTCTCATCTTTAAGTGTGACTTAATGATAGCGAACAACACATAATAGCGTTTAAGATTTTAAATTACAAGTATGTGTTGTAATTCAAACCTCGCTGAGCATTAGCCTGACTCATTCACTCTGACCAAGCTCTTTTCATAATGATAGATCAGTAACTGCATCCTCTTAGCAAAGGATATTAAGCTGACTAATTACTCCCTTTACATATTCTGAATAGAGGAAAGGAGCCACACAAACATGCACACATGCACAATGCTGTGTAATTACTCCAAACTAAATTAAACAGGTAGTGATTTATGACATCACTTCTATATGAGGGCGGGACAGGTAATGAATGAGAAAATGAGACTTACGTTATATAACAAAGAACCACAAAAGCTCAAATTACACACTGGTGCAAATGAGATCTAATGGAAATTACATACAAATTTGACAAAGAGATGATGATGTGGTTGGATTTTGAAGGTGCTTCAGTCATTAAATTTCATGAGACCTACCTGTTGATAATTTGGGCAGAGAGTAAAAATAAGTTAGAATTTTCAGAGCTCAGCAAGCCAAGAGAATTATGAGAACATTGTTATGCACTAATTCTCCTGCCCACAAAAGAAAAAGCTTTTACAACTGAAAATGAATGAAAGAAAGAGGGGTGAGAAAAGGACACAAAAATCAACTGAATAGAAAATGCAATAACCAAAATGTACTGAGGAAAACAGGCATATTTCAGTTGTAAAGGAGCACAAAAAAGAAAAGTAAGTACCCAAACTAAAATAGACGACAAGTTTTAGTTGACCACAAAATGAAGCTCTTTCTGAAAGGGCCCTTGGGCTCTCAATCACCTGGTTTCTTTAATAGCTTCTGTTGGGAGTCATTTTTCTAATTTGTAAGGTGAACTCTCTAAATATGCAAGTGGGAGTAGATCTATCCTTTTATTCCTCTAATAATATCCCAGTCTGCCTCTCTAACTCAATCCAGGAGGAACAAATTTCTCTAGTTCTCTCATTTGACATTACATATAAAACAAACAAAAAAAAGGCAACTGTACTATGGCTTATAGTGAGCTTGAATGACTATTCAACTGTCCCTGAGGTGAGAACAAAAACCCCCACATATATTTGTGAATAATATATGAGTGTCTGTGATAAGCTAGTAAACGTCTCCAAAGGTTTAATAGGTGGCCAGTATGAAATGTTAGAAATGCATCTGCATATGGTATTTTGTTGGAAAGCATGGGAGGTTTAACAAATATTCTAAAATATTTATGGTTAAGGTTATAAAATTTAATTTGAGGTCATGTGACAAACATACAGTCCAATGATTTTCCATAAATTACACTATATGAGACTGTTGTACCACTTATACCATACAAATACAGTATCTGCTTACAGCTTCACATTTTTGAAAAGAAAAGCATGCCACTAAATGCTATATACTGCCACAAAATGCAGCAGAAGTAAAGACGTTATTGTCAAGAACAGACCCACGAGACCCTGAACACTTCATTTTATTGACAAAAACTGTTCATCAATGACCTTTTTTCCATGACGAAAACTAAATAAAAATTAGATGATTAATTCAACCTTGTGCTCAAATCTATGATGAAGAGCAATGAGACTTTTCTGAGTAAAAAAAAAAAAAGACAAAAATATCAGAACTGGTTGATTGGACAAAAAGTGAAACCTTTTTTCCCCTTCATCTTTGAGCAGTCACTGTGAAGAAAAATGATAATGAATGATAAAAAATGAAAAAGAGAAATAATTAGGACACATTGTGAAGGAGACAAGCAAGTAATGGAAATTCATGTGTAAATCAATCTAGCCAAACATACTGCTTCATTTGCAATTACTAAATGTGCATTTTGGTTACTATAAAGGAACATGTTGAGAAAATGTCATGACTAAATTGACTAAAACTGTTCCGTTATAGTTGACTAAATTTTCTGTATTTTTTGCCAAACTAAAACTGAATCGAACAATAAAAAATGACTAAAATATGGTTACAACTATTCATTATCTTTGACAAATGACTAAGACTACAATTACATTAAAATTAGTTGTTAAAATTAACAATGAAACAAGACCGAACCAAATCAACCAAGACTAAGACCAAGATCAGACTTGCCAAGCCCATGACCAGACTCATTGAGATCCAGATCAAGACCAGATTTACTACTATTCCACAAGAGCCAGATGAGGAACAGGCACCTTGAGAGACTCAGGCCCTGACCAAGATCAGATCAACTGAGACACAGACCCCACCTACCATCAGACTTACTGAGACCCTGACCCCAACCAAGATCAGATCAAATCAGACCCAGACTCCAACCAAGATCAGACTAACCAAGATCCAGACCCCAAACAAGATAAGACCAACCGAGACCCTGACCCCAGCCAAGATCAGCCAAACTGAGACCCAGACCACCACCAAGGTAAGATCAACTGAGACCCAGAACCCCGCCAAGATCAGATCAACTGAGACCCAGACCCTGGCCAAGATCAGATCAACCGAGACCCAGACCTCATCCAAGATGACACCAAACAAGACTTGGACCACAACAAAGATCAGATCAACTGAGACCCAGACCACAACCAAGATCAGACACAACAAGACCCAGACTGTGGCAACAATCAGACTAAGAGAACCAGTCTACAACCAAGATCAAACTAACACCAAAACCTGACCCCTTGAGGCCCAGCCCTGGACCAGCTCTTCAAGATGTGTGACTTTGTTGAGACAGTTTTATTCCCTGTTTAATGTCTTTTTTTTTACTTCCTGTCCCACTACCTTAAACACATGTTTCTTGTAACATGATAGTCTCCATTTAACACTGTAAATATTCTACTGTAGTGTAAAGTGGTTTCCTGTGTTTTCCTACACTACTATGTTTCTTCTTATGATTCCATGTTTTTATGCCTCAGATATTTCTGTTTCTAGTGTTTTTTGGCTGTTACCTTTGCCTATTCCATTAATATTTTTGTCTTAAATTAAAAAAAAATCCACCCATGTTTTGCAACACATTATGGACTAAAACCATGGTTCAAGAATTAGCCTAAATGCCAATAATAAGGCACTCATAGATTATATAAATCTACCCTACAGTTATAGCTATTTTGCTGGATTTCATATGAATGAAGTTTAATAAAGCTGCAAGCTCTAACACCGTTTTCTCTTAAATATATCTGTTGATAACTTTTAAACTAGTTGGATCTTTTGTTGGCAGTTCAGATTTTCATTAAGTTGGGCATAAAAAGAGCATTGTAAAACATTACAATCATCCCTAAATCATTCAATCATTTAGGAGCCAGTTCACTGGGATTTGTAAATCTCCCTTGATTAAAGGAATAAAGCATGTTGTTTTATGAGAATTCAATATTCATTCCACTTCTCCTGCCTCCTGTGAGCTCTGGGCTCAAAGGAACTGAACTATCACTGACCTAGGAACATATATTATGCCTTACAATATGACATAATTGCGATACAATTTGTCTCTGTAATCTATCATCTTGTCAGTTAAATAACTGTAAAAACCATTTTGATATTGATCAGATAATAAAGACAAGTAAAAGCTTGTATTCAGATGCGATGACCCGCAAAGAGCAGTGTAATGGAATTGAGATGACAATCTAGACTGGTCTTATGACATCTGTTTTAAAAATGTGACTGCAGTGTGAACACCACTGTGTTTTCTGAAAAGTGTAAACCGCATAATTAGCAGGCAGATGCTATTTTCCTATCAGAGAGTGAAATGTTTAAGTCATAAAGCAAAAAAACGTTGCCAGTCTTCACCCTGCCATAGTCATTATCAAGGTGGATAATGTGTGACTGTCATCTTCATAATGAATCTACATCTAGCTGCTTGGATGCTGGTCAGGTCTTCCAACCACTTGGCCAAATACACAGCAGTGACTTATGGAAATACACCTTTAATGAACCCACATACACACACACACACACATACACACACACATCATTCAAGGATGCACTTTGCTGAACATCTATTACTCCTCCATATATTTGTTTCCTCCACTTTTTCTCTTCATCCTGCTTGTCTCCTCCCAAGTCTCTGACCATCTCTCTCTCTCTCTCTCTCTCTCTCTGGCTGTGAGCTGCTTGATAAAAGCTGCCTGGATGACAACTCGTTTCACACACCACTTATTACTGATGAAGCTCTGTTCATACAGAATGATCCCTCTCCTTTACCACCTCATTCTCCCTCTCTCTTACTCTCTGAGTCAGTGAGCTTTCTGCAGAAGATTAAAAACCGATTTTTCCAAGAATGAACATCAATATAGTGTGAGCATATGTGTGAGAGATGACTCGACACCAGACAGGCGAGAAATCTCCTCACGTCTGAACGTCTGTCAGAGTCATGGAGAAGAGGTGAGTTTTCTGAAAGCTGATTATCCAGACCGTAAACTCTTCATATTTCATTTTAAATTCACTCACCCCTCCTCTTCAGAGTGAGAAGAAAATTGCACTCAGTTGCTGAGTGTGTGTTGATGAAACTCTGGAATTGTGTGTGGACGGACAGCAGAGGAGGAAATCAGCCCAAGAGCATGTCTCTGCAGACCAAAGCCTCTATCAGTGAGACCATCGCCCTCGTGCCTCTGGCAAGCATGATGGAACAAACAGCCTGCTGTACAGCGAGCACGGTTATTAGATTGCCGTGATGTTGGCCTGCATTTCGAGGTGAATATATCAGCTTATGGAATTCACACAATTCCACAGCAGTAGTGTTTGACAAAGACATCTTATTAAAACTCATTCTAAATAAACTTACATAGACGTATTACATAGATTTAATGAAAAAGACAATGCTATAATTTTGCATCACTGTACTGTATTTAGTAGCTAACCCACTTAAAATATATATTAATCAACAAATCCAGTTTAAACTGACGGAGCACAGGAATGTTAAACACATATGATCTCTATGCTGCACATAACACAGCTTACACATCATTTCACAGAGTGTTTGATTTGAAAATGGATGGAAATACCCCAGAAAAAAAACCCATCCCCATTCCTCTTTTCCATCCCCACTGGATTCATGCTGACATGTGATAAGACATATTTTATCAACAGCCCAGTGCAAACATTATAAAAACAAAATTTGCAGGGAAATGGTATTTTCAAAACCATTTTGGTCCAAAACTTTTCTACAAGTCATTGGTTATGGGATCACACTCTTAGCATAGATGCAGTGCTAAAACAGCATTTTCTTGACTTCAGGACTTCTTGATGCATTTCTTACAACCGGTTTTGTGAATGCATGATTGTCACTCGACTTCAGCTAACTACAGAAGTAGGATCTGAAGATATAAAGGATGTGAAGATGAATGAATGAATGAACGAATGAATGAAATAAAACATATTTACTAGCAAACTTACAGGGCACTAAACTTACTACTAAATGTTAATCAGATAGTTGAACGTATAGGTATGGAATATCATATATTTAACCAAATCAAATGAATGTCTAAAAAACTAATTCAGTACCAAATGTGCTAAATGAACTGGTATGTGGCATCATGAGAAATTAGGTGTGTGTTAGGATGGGTGTTTATGTTCTTCTTCTTCCTTTTGCCTTACATTTTTAATACACTCCATGCTAAAACAAAAGCCTTATCCATCACTGTAATGGATGTGACTGACCCCGTCTGACTCCTACATGAATATCAGTATAGTGTCTGGCAGAAGTAGCACCATATGTGGATAATTGTATTGGGATTGAGAAATGAGCTCTTTAATGAGAAGCACAATGATTTATCTACAGGCTGTGTTCTAATGCACATGTACACGCACACACACACACACACACACACTATACACGGATATTCATGTAGCAGACAGACAGGGTCAGTCTCATCCATCAGAGGCCTTCATTACAGACCAGACTCTTCATCCAAACAAATTGCAGCCCTAGGGTGTGAGGAAGACAGAAAGTGAGAGAGATAAAGAGTGAGAGAAAGAGTGTGTGTGTTTGTGTGTGTGTGAGAGAGAGAGAGAGAGAGAGAGAAAGAGAGAGAGCATATATTGCTGAAATTACATTATGTTAGCAAATAAAATTCTAATCTAGTACTTTAAGTGGATATGTCCATGCTTATGTGTTAGAGAAGGTCAAAGATATTTGTGATCAATTAATATGACAATATAATATCAGATTGTTAATTCATCCAATCATATGATGACTGCACACACCATTATTAGCAAGTTTCCCTCTATCCAGGTTATTTTCACCAAACACTGTGTCACTAAAGCACACACCATTATTAGATACCTCTGTCATTTTCATCCACTCTGTCTTTGCTCTTCAACCAACTGGATACTGCATCATCTCCACATGCATTAAGAGTTTCTTACCATGTGCTTACACAGTTACTGACCCAAAAAGAACTTCATCATATGCTTTTTCAAACAATGCACTTTTGTTCTAGCTATTGTAACTCTGTTTGGGATGTGGCTGTGGGGTTTGTGGTCATTCAAAGAGGCCAGGTACTGATGTTAGGCAAGGAGGCCTGGGGTGCATTCGGCGTTCCAATTCATCCCAAAGGTGTTCAGTGGGTCCGAGGTCAGAGCTCTGTGCAGGCCACTCTTTTTTTTTTGCCACACCAAACTTTAGCAAACCATGTCTTTATGGACCATGCTTTGTATACAGGGGCATTGTCATGCTGGAACAGGTTTGGGCCTCTTAGCTCCAGTGAAGGGAAATCTTAATGCTACAGCATACAAAGACATCCTATACATTTGTGTGCTTTCAACTTTGTGGCAACATTTTGTGGAAGGCTCATGTATGGGTGTGACGGTCAGGTGTCCACAAACATTTGGCCATATAGTATATGTTGTATGTAACATACAGTGCATGTTGTATGTCTTTCTGCATCAATTCTTGCTGTTCAATTATGGAATTTTCTTTTATGCATGTGAGCATTTCATTTTGGCAGTGCATTCTATGTATTTCTATACATTACAAATAAACTTGAACATAATCCAGTTTTGTACACTTCCTTAATTTACCCATTTTTAATTGTTAAATGCTTAATTTTTGTCAACGCTGTATTTAAGAAAATCTGTTTCTTATAATATGGTTTTGCTGCTCTGATAGTCAGAGAGAGAGAGAGAGAGAGATGAGGAGATGATGGTGATAATGAAGAGAGTAGAGAAGATTGTCCAAGAAGTGACAATCAGTGAATGCATGCCGAACAGAAAGGATGACTGCCAGATACAGAAATGGTGAAGACCACATCTATGAATAATGCAAGTGAGAGAGAGAGAGAGAGAGAGAGAAAATGCACAAAATCATGTTTCTAATCTATTACAGATCATTGATCCTGTAATGAAACTTGTAATCAGAATAATGTGTACAATTACACAACCTCATTAGTGTTTTCTGCTTAATTGTTTAATCATTTTTCTTTAAAGGCCACACACTGCTTTTTTATATATAAAAGCATGCAGCTTAATTCAAGTTTATACTACATGCATATTTAAAAAATATTTTTAATGTTTTAAGTATACTGTTACTGTTTCTGCTAAACATGGTCGTTTATGGAATACTAAAAGATTTTCTACATTACACAGGACAATCTGCCAGCAGCAAACTGCATGCATGAGCGCTACAGGAATGTATTGACTTAGAAATCCAATAATTAATCAATATGATAACGGAGTAGTTTGCCCTCTAAAGCCTGCAAGGTGAATCACAACTGCAGTGATTTTGTTGAAATTTAGATATCCTCGTGAGTTGCATTTGAAGGAAAAGCGGCAGGACTGAGCAGCTTTGTTAGCTTTGACTGGGACTGGAGATACTTTACAGTTTGCAAAAAAAAAATGATGAAACTGTCAAACAAACAATTCTATAGTTTATGTGAAATTATATGGCTAGGTCTTGAAATTCTCTTCATCAAACTGCATCTTCAAGAAATATGACTATATATTGTATGATTCCAGTCCCCGCTGTTTGTTGTACAGGAATTATCTCATTTGCTCCATCACACAACACAGTGCAGCATGTGCAGGTATGTGTAACACAACATAACCAGATTTACACTAACAAGCTTTTCTCCATAATAAAGTGGGAGAATCCAATTAGTGAAGCTGGGGGTTGGGATGCACAGTTCGAACAAATAGAGCTCGACACTGCAGCTCAGCATGGTGCACCTGTGGGTAAACTGACATAAATAACATGCATATATTTCTATTCAAGTCACTGGCAACACGAGTTCAAAAATCTTTACGACACTGAAGATCTGTCATTTAGATTAAGGTTAAATAAAAGACATATACTAATATATATATATATATATATATATATATATATATATATATATATATATATATATATATACTGTATTCTTAACTATTGAATTATAACTAAATGCTACAGAAACTCTTTCTACCTGATCAGAACTGTGTGTCACATTGACAGTGTTTTACGAGTCATCCATGTTGTATGGTGAGTTGGTATATTTTGTACATTTTCCTGGTGCCACAGCACTCATTGAAAGTGGCAAAATAAGGTAAGATTGTGGTTTAAAATCAACACTGTTTAACAGAATATAACATTGCAACATGCAAGAGCAGCACATTTAACATGTCAGGTTTGATAAAATGGTTTATGATGAGCTTTATTATCCTGTCATTAAATTGGATTATTAACCATGTGGATCATGAGATTCGCTGTTGATGAAAAGTAACTTTTGTATTTTTTTTTTTTATTTATGACATTCTGAGATCATAAAATAGAGACAAGAAAAAACATGGTCAGACACCCTGTTGGCTTTTCAATGTGCCCTGTTTAAGTTGTTCTTCTTTCAGCTGCACCCATTAGGGGTCGCCACAGCGGATCATCACTCAACATATTTGATTTGGCAGTTTTTAACACCAGACACCCTTCCTGACACAAACCTCCCCAATTTTATCCAGGCTTGGGACTGGCACTGGGAGTGAACTGCTGTGCACAACCCCAGTGGCAGTGGTTGGTTCCCTGGCCAGGAATTGAACCCGGGCCACAGTGGTGAGAGGGCCAAGGCCTAGCCACTAGTCCTCCAGGGACCCTGTATGCTCATATGAAAGTAAGTATTAAAAATGTGTTAACTAGGCAAACATATAGCCTGTCTTCCTTTTTACAGTATTATGTGTAGCTCATGATTATCTCAGTCTTGGTATGACTCCCATTCTGCTAATTCTCATTCCTTTCAATGTTGAAAAACCATGAAGTAGAGCCACAAACTACGACACTAAAACAGTGCCTATAACACGCTAAAAATATAGTTTCACTCCTGCTCAGACACAGAAAGTCTGAGTGAATAAGAAAGAAGCAATATCGGTTTCTGTGGCTTCCATAAAGGGGGAACAAATTGATCATTCTGATTGGTTCTCTGGTAGCCTTGACATCATCGGTACCAAACATAGTCCAACCAGCTCCAATCTGCTAGAAGAAAATGACAGGAAAATGAAATTCGTAAACCTCTTAACTGAAAAAGCATAGTTTTTTTTTCTTTTGCAGATAACTGTAAACTCACCACAGAGGCTATAGCTAATTAAGAAGCTAATTATGGAATTAAGTTCACAGGGGCTTTAAAGAACCTGGATTTATATTCCTTGGATTGATGTTGCCACAGTCTTCAAATACAGTCACTGCAACACAGTAAAAACTTTTAGTTTTTAGTCTCTTGAACTAATAATGTAACACAAGTAAAAAGGTGTGATGTGGGAGTGTGGGAGCTTGACATGTTCATTAGGGGAACCTCTGATAGAACAGGTCAGAGCCCAGGCAGATAAAAATAGTGCAGGACAATCCACACTCAAAAACAGAAAAGAACAGGGAATCGTTCAAACCAGAAAAACAAGGTACTCAGGAAAACTAGGGGCTAGGAAACAGCAATGCTCATTTCCACCCTCTATAAAACACACACAAAATGAAAAATGAGTTAACCTTACGCTTTTAGAAAAAGGGTTCTTTAAAGGTTCACTGGACAATTTAGGGCTCTAAGTTTCCAAAAAAGTTTGTGATAGTGAATAGAGTTCTACACAGAACCTTCAAGAGGGATAACGAAGAACCCTTAAAGAGTCTAAATTTCAAGAAAAGTAAAAATCCAACAGCACTGGAATGGAGACAGCCTTGACAGGAAACAAAAAAGACTGAGAGAGAGGAGCAATACCCCTACCCGAACAGAGGAAAATTGTTTCATTTTGAAGGCAAACAAACAATAAACCTGAATGACAGAGAACAAATTTTCCTTCTCTGCACAAAGACAGTCAAAAGAGAAAAAAACACATCTGCATAAATATAAAGAGAGGAAGCCAGAAACAGGAAGACAGAGACAGAGACCCAGAAACAGGGAGGGGACAGAACAAAGCAAAAAACACTCTTCCATGCCTGTCTGCTGTATTTACTAAGATGGCAGCTCTTGGAACCTGAATACTTTCCCATATGTTACCACACTATTTTCTGTGGATTTTAGAACAGTACGATTTGTTTATTTGCCGAGAAATGGAAATCAGTGGGAAAAAAGACAGACAAAAGATTTTTTTTTTGTTTCACATTTGTTTGTTTTTTTATTGTCCTTTCCCTTCTTCCTCTCTCTCTCCATCTTCCCCACCACAGTGTGTGTAGGTTGATCTGGGGTCATTTTGGGCTGTGTGGTGCTGAGAAAAAAAGAAAGTGAAAGCACTTTATTCTGCTTGTGAAGCTCACTGACATAAAACGGGAAAGGAAGAATCATCAAACACACACATACACATTGTAAGCAGGAGAGCAGATCATGCAGGTATTTTTAGCTCTCCTCCATGCTGAAGTAGATAAGGACAGATAGGACATCGGGTCCAGACTCGGCCTATTTGGAGAGGATTGTCCCCGCCAGGGACCCATCAATATTCTCCCAAGGAAAAGGGGAGCAGAACAGAACAAGGCTGAAAAAGTTAGATTTTGGACAAACCTGCAGTTATGGTTCCAGTGATCTACTATTCAAGATTAACCAGACTGATGTTGGCATAGTGTCGGTGTCACAGGAGCACTTGTAGGCTGCATTAACCATGACAACAAAGTTGAAAATGATTTATTCATGAAGATGGTGACACTGGCCCATCCAAATTATGGACAACTATCCATAATTTATGATGATTTGTTGCATCAATGCTCTACAATGGCTATAGTTATTTTGTGTAAAAGAAGCACAGTGAACAAGTGAGTGTTTGGAGATACTGATTTCTTTATTGTTCAGAAAGATCATTCACTCACGATCTCCCCCCCCCATGGGAATAGTTATCTGTTACAGCACTGCTGCAAGCAGTTGCAAGCAGTCCATAGCCCAATGCTTGACAAACCAAAGGGATCTGCTGGTGGCAACTTGACTTGGCTAATGCAGATGGCTTGAAGACCCCTTAGCTGATACAAAAATTGCTGTACGTTACTCCTAACGCTATGTTAGGATGTTAATGAATCTGGTAAAATTAAAGTCCACTGTGCTGAAGAAGGGTAGAGTTAAGTATTAGTTCAAAGAAGAGTCAACTGCTATGTCCTCTTTGAAAGCACTTTAACGTGAACCTCCCTTTTGCAAGCAAAAGGATGTGCTTCAACCCTAAAGTCTCTGGGGCTAGAGTAACAGTTCAGACTGGCAGATAGTGGAGAGCTGTGGATGCAGGGAAACTGGTAGAGTCACGGCTAAACTATGGAGCAATGACAAGAGGAACAGCTAGACCTGGAACAATCCTTGACCAATGATGAAAAGGATAATCCCAGGATCTGGTCAGGATGGGAGCATACTGTGAATACAATGGATTAGCAATGGAATAAGCAAAACCGCAAAGCATCAAATTCTAGGTTATAGACTCTATGATGCTTTCTCCATTCCATCAACCTAGCTTTGGTAGTACACCAGCATCCCTCACTGCCATTAAGAAGGAAAGAGAACCCTCAATCACATCCTGAACTGTTGTCCAAATGTTACGGTGGAAGGCCTATGACATTGCTGAAACTGAAGCTCATCACAGAGACCATCTGTAGTGCCAACAATAGTGGCAGATGGTCAAACCCAACAAAACTATAAATCAGGACCATCAATGCCAGTGCAAAGTGCAAGAGTGAATCCACATCACACCACTGCTTGGGCACAACCTGAGGGTACATAAATCTCAGCTAGGCCATCTGGGTAAGGGTGTCTAATGTTAAAATTACTGAAACACTCAATGGTTCATTCATTTATTTTCAGTAACAGCTTTATCCTGGTCAGGGTGGACCTGGGAACACTGGGCACAAGGCAAGAATACCCCCTGGATGGGAAATCAGTCCATCGCAGACCATCATATACACACACACATTCAGACCTATGGACCCAATTGTCCTCCCAGCATGTTTCGGGAGATGAATGAAAACTGGAGAACCCAGAGGAAATTCACATGGACAGAAGGAGAACATGCAAAACTCCACACAAAGAGTAACCTGAGCTCAAGATCAAACCAGGAACCCTGAAGCAATGCTACCCACTGCACCACCATGCCACCCAGTTTGTTTCCCAAGGACAAAATTCTCCATAACCATCCTCCTACTGCTCTCCAAAGTTATTATACTTACATAGTGTAGACCTCTCCACACACCACTGTTATTATACTTACATAGTGTAGATCTCTCAACACACCACTGTAAACCAAGGTCAGTTGAAAATCAAAGTCAGTCTGGAACAGCTTCAAGTTGTAAAATACTGATTTCAAAGAAGATTTTTGCTTGCTAACATGTAAAATAGCTAGTTAATTTACTGGAGTAAGTAACTAGTAAGTAAGATAAGTAAGTGATCTAGGGTGTTAGAAAGGCGCTACATAAATTAAACATAATATAAAATAAATAAGTTGCCATTGCCTTGTCAATTCCTATAATTTAGTCAGCTACTGTTAACTATAAAATAAATATAGTGCCCTGCAACTTCTTTCAATCTTACAGTTTAATGTTTTTTTTCTCTCTCATAATATGAGTCAGACCATACTCAGTCAAGTTCAAATGAGGAGCAGCAACCATATTTTAGAACTTGCTAGTGTTGACTAATGAATATTAATGAATGCTGGTAGTCTGCTTATGAATATTCATAGACTGTGGGCGGCCAGCAAAAATGGAATGAGGACTGGAGAGCGAGAGAATAACACTCTATAAACCAATGATTTAAAAATATATAAGCATGATTTTCAGAGATAAAAACACTTGAGGTTACACTCTGAAGTAATAGAAAAACAATACAATATAAAACCTTTAAAAAGTGCCACATCCCACAGCGGGTCTGACCTGTAACAGCAAACATACACAGACACACACAGAGACACACGTGCACTAGTCCATCTCCCAGCACGCCTTTGTTCACTTTTCAAGGTGATGGACTGGCCAGGAGACTGCAGTGCAGTCAATAAGGCCAATCTGCCTTACACACACACTATATGTGGGTCTGTGTGTATGTGTATGTGTGTATATATATATATATATATATATATATATATATATATATATATATATATATATATATATATACACATACAGTATATAAAACTTCAGACATAAAAGAGGTCATCGGGGTAGCTCATATTACTGTCTATGCACAGATACACACACACACACACACACACACACACACACACACATACATTTCACACCCAGGTCTGATGGTCCCAGCTGAGCCACAGCACTAAAATATTAACTGTCAGCACAAAACAAGCTGCATATGCATGCCCCTCACCCCACCCCAAACACACACACACACTTGCCTTTCTTTATGTTGTGCTCCCTAAGCATCAGTTGCCAATTGTCTGATAAATTGAAGGATTGATTTCATCAGTTCCACAGCACATACACACATGCACATTATATATAAACTGCACAATGTACCAAGTCCATTTTTTCAACTGCACATTCAAAATCAGAAATTAATCTGCACAAGTGCCAGGGGAACTTGAAATTCTAGGTTCCATCGACTTTATCAGTTGTAGGAACAGTTACAGCAATGATGGTAAAGGCAAATTCATGATCACTCTGGACACAATGACACTATTGGATGTTTTTGTCCTGCTATCCCTACCTCCAAATATCGTAAGTCACTGTTGGTGTAAAACTTGAGCATGTACTAATAAGTATAACTGTACCTTTTGGTACTGAACCAGCTGCACTTTTTGGTACAAAGGTTCCAGCCCCAATTCTAGACCTGACACCCAAACAGATCCATATTTCTCTCTATCTCGCAGTCTCTCTCATGTCTAGCGTCAGCAGCTCATCAGCACTGGAACTGCAGGACTGCAGCTGATTTAAGCAGGTCTGTGTGTGTGTGTGTGTGTGTGTGTGTGTGTGTGTGTGTGTGTGTGTGTGTGTGTGTGTGTGATTTCACAGCTGAGAAAGCACAGTGTTGGGGATTGTCAGAGAAAGCGAAGGAGAGAGACAGATCCAGGGGGTGGGGGTGGAGACCTTAGCCGAAAGATGGAGCAGCGAGATTCAGTGTACAGAGACAAAAAGATTCAGAGAGCTAAATCAAAGAAAGGTCGAGAAAGTGAGAGAGAGAGAGAGAGAGAGAGAGAGAGAGAGAGACACACACACATACACACACAGAAAGACAGAGGGTGTGAAAGATGCTGATACTACACCACACTACAGTTTAAGGACCCTTCATGGTGTTCCACTAACAGGCCTTTTCACTTGAGGCGCTATAAAACATCAAAACACTGAGCCAAATGTCACAGACCTTTCCTCACTGCTCCTCTGCTCTCACTCTCTCTTTCCTCTGCCTCTCTCACATTTCTCTCTATGTCTCTTGTAATCTGGCAGAATCTGGGTAATGAGCCACATGCAAGCACAGGAGGCCCAGAGGAGCCAACACACACACACACACAGAATGAAAGAGAGAAAGAGCAGAGAGAGAGAAAGAGCAAGAGAGAGAATGAAAAGTGAGAGAATGAAATGACAAAGGTGAGTCACTAATAACAGCCTGAGCACTTAACATACACACGCTCACACACTTCCATTTCTCCCATTTTGGCCACTTGAAGCTTATTGTATTCAGCTGCCCAGAATACTTCACTCTTATTTTAAATAAACCATTCAGACAACCAATACTATTGTACCTTTTGTTTTATTTTCACACAGCATGCTCATTTTAACAGAGTTCCTGCATCTCCCTCTGAGAAGTGGTGCAGACTTACGCTCACACATACAATGTAGGGTTCAATACATTTCAGGTCATAATTCATTATTTTAATGCCATTCAAAGCTGTCTTTTTCAAAAATCTCCTGGTCTTGCCCATAAAGAGCATTAAAAAGGCTGAATTATTCACAGAGAACCTCAACTGCAATAAAATTGCTAAATCGAAGTTAGCAAAACCTCTACATCAATGTTAGCTTTTAACTACCTGCCAGATCAGTAAAAAATGTTTTCACTGTACACACATTTAATCTACACCAGTACAGTTACTACTTCCTGTTAATTCTCACTCAATAAAGAGGCTAATTAAAAAGTCAGCCTTTTGATATCTATTCTGTGGAAGGTGCTGACGTTGATTTCTTGCATGAATGTTTTCCTGAGTGCTTATTCAGATTGGCTCCCTGCTCTCCTCTCACACCAGTGCACGCCTAAAAGCTTTTAAATCTACAGTTAGTTGCAGCTCAGTGATTTTCACAACGACACTACTATAGGCACGGGTTTCACACCATGTGCTGTTCACAGACTGAAAGTTTACGCTCATGACTCTCTGAAGATCCTGAGGACACTTTCACACAGAGAAAACAAAATCTCAGGTTTGGTTTTTTGGTATTCTCTTCACTTCGAAATGCATACATCACAAAAAAGCACACGACAACACTATTAGCTAGGTTTTATACTGTATATAAAAAGCTAGCTATCAGGCTAAATTATTTAATTAATAACATCATATATACAAAGTAATATTACTTAAAGATTTCCGCTAAGTTCAACAATAGACGTTGATGTCTATTGTTCGCATTTGTGTTTGTAAATAACCCGTATCTGCCGTTACTGTAAACAGAGCTCATTCCTGAAACAACCCACATGAGCACATTTTCCAATATGCACTATCAACATATTTGCAAGGCAATCCAACATGATACTGATAAAAATCAGTGAGCCAGCAGCACAAAAAAGGCAAGATGCAGAGCTTTCACTGGCTCTGCTGCTAGTGATGGTACTTCTGTGCTGAGAGTGCTGCGGGATGTGGATGTGGGAGAGGAGCCCTAAGTGATATGTGCATGCACAGTGAAGTACAATGTAAAAAAAAAAACAAAAAAAAAACACTAGCAACATTTAGTTCTGGATGAGAACACTGAAGCCTGTCCTTGTTCAATTAAGGACGTTGTACCACACTAACAGCCTAATTATAAGTGAAACAATTAAGAATAAAGAAAGTTAGACCACTGCTCTGCGGAATTCTCAAACCTGATTGGTCAGAAGGTGTTGATTAATTTTCTATAACAGCAGCTCTGACAATAGTCCTGGTGCGAGGCAAATCGCAGGTTTACATTAAAGCACTCCTTCTAATACAGCTGTATTGCAGACAGGTCACATAATCTAAGACTATTATTAAACAGACACAAAAAATCATATTGTTATTTAACAAGGAACCATTGATATGGTGAGGTTTTCTGTAAGGAGGCGTTTATTTAACATTTTCTGCCAAAAGAGAGAGTCTCTAGGACAGAGGACTCCACACTTTCAGATTTCATTCCGATTAACTTCAAGAAATGGAAAAAAGAGAGGCTGGTGACGGAACTGCTGTTTATAGCTGTTATAATGTATGCGATATAACAAGAGCTAACTTGTCTCATGGTCATTCCACAACATTAAATGTAACTATAAATGGTTTAAAAAAATATGACGTGTCATTCTATAATTAATAAAAATTGTTAGCATTGGCAATTGCTGTGCTACAAATCAAATAAATCTCATGGCAACATGCTGTTATAGGAAATTAATCAACTTGGAGGTCATAACAGTAACTCCGCTTCACTTCAGCATGTTCCCATTACTTTTATTTCTTATAGAAATATTTCTGTTTGTAGATGATTAACAGCTCTGTATCTATATTTTTCATATATGTCTAATTAAAAGTGCAGTAAATAGTTGGTGTCATATGAATGACAAACATTTTGTACACAGGTAGCTTGGCAAACATTGTTATTATTAGACTACTCTGACTGCAGGGATGACAGCAGAATTGAACGTTGCCAGCATTTCACAAATTGTATTTTGAGCCTATTACACCACATACATACTGAAATTTGTGAGTGCAACAGTTGTGTACTTTCATCACACTACACTGGACAGAAATGTTGGATCAGTAAAGAACAGGATTTGAGCTTTTTCAAACTGATCCACTGATGTGTGTTATATGATGATTATGGTGATACAACACACAATCATGATGATCATGGTAACACAACACAAATCTTCAATACGAACACATGACTTGGTTGTTTTTAGGGACACTGCAATTGCATCTGTTAAGTTTCACCTAAGATGGCAACACAAGCTGTCAGAGAGTCAGAACAGTTCAGCGTCAGGTGATGGACAATGCTCCAAGCTCTGATATGGAGGCTGTATAAAAAAATAAAAAAAAAAGGAGAAGAAAAGTAGGAGTGGTGCAAACCCAAATCCAGTCTAATCTGGGACACTTGGACTTATTGTTAAAGCTCATGCTCATGTTTACAGACAGAGTTTTGTACATTCCTGCATGGATCTTGTGTTCATTCATTCATCTTCAGTAATCACTTTATGCTGATCAGGGCTGCAGTGGATCTGGAGCTTATCCCAGGAACACTGGGTACAAGATGGGAGAATACACCCCAGATGAGGCGCCAGATCATTGCAGGGTACCATGCACACACATTCACACACTTATTCACTTCACACCTTCATGTCACCCAGAGTAGCACCTTCATGTAACGTGTACGTGCGTGTGGTGCGTCCTCGCACGCGCGCAGCCTCGCTAAACGACTTAAAGAGCACTTTAAAGAAGTTTAACCAGGGACACTCACGTCACGGAATTTGCTCCAGTACTTGTCCTTGTCGCTGATCCACTTGTCCGTGTCCGCCGTGTTCCCGTTGTTGTTGTTGATGTTGTTGTTGTGGTGGTGGTGGTGGTTGTTGTTGTTGATGCCGACCGCCGCCTCCGCGCGCAGCAGGAAAGCGGCGATAGGTAACAGCAGCACGCACAGCATCGCCTGCAGGTGTGATCAGAGGACACGGACATCTCAGAGACCAAGGACAGAGTGGACACACATACCAATGAAGAGGACGGGTGCTCATGAAGACGCTCGTGCTCGCTTGTCTCGTCCTAATAAAAGCTCGTGCCCCATTTACAGCCTAATGCATGCATCAACTCCATAGTTTGCTGAATGAGTGAATCGTTTCACTAAGTGCAATTAATGCATGCAGCACTGAATAATCACGCTACATCGTGAAATTAACACGTGCAGCACTGGAATTAACACCGGATTAATACTGGATTAAAGGAGCACGATTGGTTCAATAACACTGCAGTTCTTCTTGTGTATTATAATATATGTATGTATCTTATAATTTGATACTAGTCAGTATTAGACTATAAGGATTATAAAAGATCAAAAGATGCCCCTGTGATATGATTAATGATATGATGATAAGAACATGATTACTGTGGCTTAAGGGGAACATGGTGAGAGCAGACCAGAGCAGATGGAGCGCTTCCCACAGAACAATCAGGAGCACAGTTAGAATAATCCTCATAATAATAATAATAATCCTCTCCTCTAACGCTGCCTCTTATCACCCCGCTTTCCCCCTCAGACTGATTTCTTTTCGGGTTTACTTACCTTGGATGGCCCGCGCTCGGCTATCCGGTGTGGTTAGTGTACCAAGTTTGTGAAAAAAAAAAAATCCCACGAAAGCCGTTGGTGTGAATATCCAAAGGAGCGCAAGTGGAAGTGGAAGCGTGCGTAACGAGCCAAGTGCGCAGCTACACTGAGCCCGACTGGGGAAGAGCTGAAGGCGCGCGGCTGAGCGGCCACCGTCTCCGCCCACCTGCTAACACTTCCGCTCTCTGGCTCCTCCCCCTGCAACGCTCTTTCTCTGTCTCGGACTGCAGCAGTGCATTTAAGTGTTAAGAAACAGATAAGTAAGATCTGGAGGATTTGGATAGGCTTGGAGAGCTGACTTACTAAAGGTACAGTCTGTATTTATTAGATGTGTCTAGATTTGTACCAGTCATGTAAAGGTTCCTCTGTAAAACTGTGATTTATAATATTTAATATGCAATGGGTCTCTGTTTTAATTCATTCATTCGTCTTGAGCAATCACTTTATCTTGGTCAGGGTCTTGGTGGACACAGAGCTAATCTCTGGGAACTAAGCAGGAATACACCCTGGATGGGTCCATCTCAGGGCATCATACACACACATTTACACCTAGGGGCAGTTTGGAGTTAGCAGGACCATGTTTTTGGAAAGTGGGAGGAAAGTGGGGAACCCAGAGGAAACCTACATGGAAATGGGGAAAATTTGAGAAACTCCATACAGACTGTAACCCAAGCACAGGATTGAACCAGTCACTG
The DNA here is from genome assembly GCA_022985145.1 of Pangasius djambal. Lineage (NCBI taxonomy): Eukaryota > Metazoa > Chordata > Actinopteri > Siluriformes > Pangasiidae > Pangasius > Pangasius djambal. The sequence continues at coordinate 9,212,083 of CM040983.1, forward strand.
TAGAGTCATAAGGCTACAATGCTACCCACTGTGCCACCCTCTTTATTTTATTACTGTTATTTTTTTTCCAGGCTTTTCTGACTTCATGTCACACCATCCAATATCCACTATTATTTGCTGAAGCAGAGTTAATAAAGAATTGGTATATTCAGACAAGAAAGAGCAATCTGCTTGGATTTTGTTCATTTTCATTGTTAGGTGAAATCAGGTCATAAGAAAAGGTGTGCACTGTAAGCCAGCCTCTAACCCTAAACTTTGTAAGATTTAATACCAGTTCACATTGTTACAATTCAAGCCTAAGACTTTTGGATTGTATCTTGAAAAGCTACTGTCTCAATGGATTTGATAGAGCTGCCTTATTTGTATGAGGTTGCTCCTTTTAATGGAAGGAAACACTCAACCTCTCAGGATGCAGCTAGAACATAATGCTCAGTTCTGCCATTTTCCTTAGGCAACCTAGAAGACTTACATAGTTTCACCAGAGGGGTGGGGGATCTTCTGTGGAGGAGGAGGAGGAGGAGGAGGAGGAAGGCTTGTCAGTGATTTAACTGCAATTGCAATTTACCTTGAAGCAGCTGAGGAAAATTAGAAAACTGCTCCATTAACAGGTTTTATGTAAATAAGATTTCCAGTAGCCTATTAAAATTTCATTACAATAAAACTTTTTTTTTTACAATGACAAGTTTTATATTTGTTTTATAAGTTGAATGAAGTTAGAGCAGGAGAGAAACTGAACTGTGTTTCACTAAACCCCTAGGACCCTGATATATTCAGCTAGGAGTCATGTTCTTATTTCAGTTATAGCAGTGGCAAATGTTATGTGATCCAAAGGTGGCCCGACAGTCAGAATTCAAATTTGTTAAACTCTGGTCCTGAAGAGTCAAGAGTCCTATACACTTGGGGATTTCCCTGCTCTAACACGTTTAATTTTATTTATCAGCTAAATATCAGATTTACTGTGTTCTGCCAGTCAGATTTGGATGGGTGTGGAATGCGACACCGCTCTATTACTTGTTTACTATCATGAAATTGCAGGTAATGAAATTGTACTTTGATGTACCCCTTTAAGTGAAAAGACATGATCAAAGTACAGGTAAGCCATCGGTAGGGCAGCAGGTGCCACATACTCACCTGATGCAGGTACCAGAACAGATTTAATTCTTGATGAAACTGAACTTAACTCTACAGTGTGGCAATGCTGCCATCTCATGGTGGTATGAGACACTGCTTGTTTTTTTTTTTTTTTGTTTTTTTTTTTAATAAAAGTGTTACAGCCTGTTCTTTAATTAAGGAGCAATTCAATTATCTTTGTATAGAGAATGTAGACATGCAAATAAAATGAATCAATGTAGTGAAATTCCAGATATCAACATGTAAAACCACTCTTCAGCAATAGCATAGTAAGTGTAGATAGTAAGCTGTTCCAGTAAAAAGGGAAGCAGAAATAACAATGAAACTAGTTTTTAGAGGACTAATGAGATAAGCAGCATTTAATGAAATTAAATAAACATTTGATATGTATCTCAATGCAAGCACTACAAACAACATAGGCCTAATTATTTGAAAGCTGATACAGTTCAAGTTCAAGTGGAGTTTATTGTCATTTCAGCCATATACAAGTACATAGTGAAACGAAACAACGTTTCTCCAGGACCCAGGTGCTACACAAGACAAACACAGAACAACACAGAACTACAGGGACTACATAATTTATACATAAAGTGCACAAGTGCAAACATGTGCAGACAGTACAAGACAGAACAAGACAGTACAATGACTACAACGCCGACCAGTACGCAGTTCTGTTTAAAAGTGACTTAGTGACAGTAGTGCAAATATTACAGGAGTAAGTAGCTGAAATAGTGTAAACAGTATTTGTAGCAGCATAAACATGTGCAAATCTTGCAGAGAGGATGGAGGATGCTCAATTGTGTGTGCTTACATATGTGTGTGTGTGTGTGTGTGTGTGTGTGTGTGTGTGTGTGTGTGTGTGTGTTCCTTCAGTCCAGTTTCTAAGTATTGAGAAGTCTGATGGCACGATTCTAATTCATTTCTGGTATGACCAAAACTGTATGAACATTCATCATCATAATTCGTGACCCAAATTAAGTAATAAATGTGCCCTGGATTGATTGACAGAATTCATTTAAAAGGTTAAAATTGATCTCATTGGTGCATTTTTGGAGATCTTGAACATTATCTTTCTCATTCAATAAATAAACTGTGAAAGTTCTTTCACTAGTTGCATTTCTGTGTGTATAATAATAATAATAATAATAATAATAATAATAATAATAATAACAATAAAGGTTTATTATAAATAATTATTATTTATTAATTATAAATCTCTATCCTCAGTGGATGTCTTTGTCAGATAAAATGGATAAATGGATAAAAATTACAAGGTGCCATTCTTTAATAAGCAATGTGCTATTCTTTAATAAATACTAACTAATAAATACATTTGTTAGCATTGGCTAATTGCTGTGGTATAAGAGGAATAAAACATGGCAAGGTAGGCTGTTATATAAAAATAATCAGCTTCAGTGTGGCAATAGCATCAATCCATTCCATTATCGATTATTTTTCTAAAACAGCTCACCTTTCTATATTTCATTCCTTACATCGACGATTTCATATTAACATTTATTATTTCTAGCCCATGTTACACATACCATATGCACCCCATTTTAGGATACCAGTAGTATTTGGACAGATATGGACCTCTCTGTCATATCTATCATGTATTGTGATAGATAGAAAGAACCTACAAGACTTTTAAATTAATGAAGTTGAGTAAATAAAAAATAATTTTCCAATATTTTTTTCAGATTTTGTGTATATGGCTTGAGTACATAGGTTCTGGAAGCTCATGTATAATTCACAAAAGGACACCCATCAATTGTTATTCAGATGAAGGCTAGCTATGTGACAAATGCTTAGCTTGCAAGTTACATTTTCTTGGCCTTCAGTCAACTCATAGTCCGACAATTAGGAGAATATTAAACCACATCCATTGCCAAGAGACCAAGAGGATAAACTGGCCCTGCTTTCTGGGTGGAAATCATGTCATTACTCTCTCCTTTGTTGAAAAAAGTGACACTGGCCAATCATGGGCATTTATAGGCTCATGTATATAGAACCTGACTGTTAGCGTCTCTTCCAAGGACGTTTGGTAGCCCTGGGAGTTCAAATCCCCGCACTGCCACAGTGCAACGGTTGAACGCTTCAGCAAGTCTCTTAAGCCTCAGTTGCTCAGGAAGCTTGGATTATAATTCTGCTTCGTTTGTCTCTCAGATGAATCAATATCACCATGAACAATTATTCTTATCACCTTTTGCCATTATTTACTCTTTCATATTGGGAAAATGAATAGGAGGTTACAGTGTTCAATTATCTAATCCACTGATACTAAATATGAAATTTGTTAGATTGTTTACTTGTTTACGTACTTTGTATCTTTGTTAAATACACTTACCAATAAGTGTATTTATAAGGAACACCATACTAATACTGGGTATGACACCCACCACCCCACCCCACCCCCCACCCCCTTTTGCTCTCAGAACAACCTCAATTACATGCATGGATTTCACAAGCTGTTGGAAATATTCCTTTGAGACTCTGGTCCTAGTTGACATGACTGCATAACATAATTGCCGATGATTTGTCAGCTGCATGTTCATACCACAAATCTCCCATTTTACCAAATCCAAAAGTACTCTACAGGATTCTGGTGACTGAGGAGGCCACTGAAGCACATTGAACTCATTGTCAGTTTGAGATGACTTGAGTTGTTAAAACATTCCTCACACCATTACACCACCAAAAGCAGCCTGAACTGTTGATACAAGACAGGTTGGTTTGTCCTTGCCACCGTCACCTCTGGCTTGCTTATTAGGCATAAATTCATACAATTAAAATTTATATCTTGAATGTATTTATTTCTGTAAAGCTGCTTTGTGACAATGTCCATTGTTAAATGCATTATACAAATAAAATTGAATTGAATTGAGGTTGGGCCCATGGATTCATACTGATGCCAAATTCTGACCCTGCATTCTCCATGTCACAGCAGAAATCAAGATTCTTCAGACCAGATGACATTTCTTCCCCACTGTAGCCTCAGATTCCTGTTCTTGGCTGACAGGAGTTGAACCTGATGTAGTCTTCTGCTGTTGTAGCCCATCCACCTGAAGGTTCAATGTGTTGTGCATTCTGAGATGCCTTTCTGCTCACCACGGTTGTAAAGAGTGGCTATTTGTGTTACCCCCTGCAGAACTTCTGCTCACTGGATGTTTTTGTTTTTTGCACAATTCTGTGTAAACTCTAGAGACTGTCGTGTGTGAATATAACAGGAGATCAGTGATTTGTGAAATGCCATGGCCAAAGCCACTGATATCACATTATTTGCCCAATTCTGGCATTTTATGTGAAAATTAACAGAAGCTTTTGACTTGTATCTGCAAGATTTTATGCATTGTGCTGCTGCCGCATGATGATTACTGTGAATCATTGTATGTGGGCGGCCTGGGAAAACTCTTCATATGGTCAGGTTCTGACATTTTGTAGTCTCTTATATACAGTTCACACACTTTTGATCTTCTTATTGCTGATATATTGTTGAAAATTACATGAAACATGAAAATTACAAAAAAAAAAAAAAAAATAATAATAATCTTACCTCATGTTTTCAGGAGGAGGGTTCTGTTGTGACTTAATGCCTCTGTGTTTAGCTGTGTGTAGAGCCAACCCTAAACCTAACTCTGATGTCACCTCTCATTGTACAAGTAAAACCTGACTGAGGTGTTCCTGTGTCAGTTGCCAACTCCTTAACAAATAGCCATTGTTAGTCTTGTACAAAATAAACATCCAAACTAATATATACTGTATATATAATTTATATAATCTATAAAGGTAAATATAATAGTTTTAATACAATATAATGCACATATATTTATACCTAGGGGCAGTTTGGAGTTACCAATACCATGTCTTTGGGAGGTGGGAGGAAACTTTGGGAGGAGAACCCAGAGAAAACCTACATGGACTGTAACCCGAGCACAGGATCAAACCGGTCAGCATAGAGTCATGAGACTACAATGCTACCTGTGCCACTGTGCCACCCTCTTTATTTTTATCCCATTTTTTTCCAGACTTTTCTGACATACCATCATTTCTCTATTATTTGCTGAAGCAGAGTTAATAAAGAATTGGTATATTCCAACAAGAAAGAGCAATCTGCTTGGATTTTGTTCATTTTCATTGTTAGGTGAAATCAGGTCATAAGAAAAGGTGTGCACTGTAAGCCAGCCTATAACCCTAACCTTTGTAAGATTTAATACCGGTTCACATTGTTACAATTCAAGCCTAAGACTTTTGGACTGTATCTTGAAAAGCTACTGTCTCAATGGAACAACAGTTCTTTGATAGAGCTGCCTTATTTGTATGAGGTTGCTCCTTTTAATGGAAGGAAACACTCAACCTCTCAGGATGCAGCTAGAACATAATGCTCAGTTCTGCCATTTTCCTTAGGCAACCTAGGAGACTTACATAGTTTCACCAGAGGGGTGGGGGATCTTCTGTGGAGGAGGAGGAGGAGGAGGAGGAGGAAGGCTTGTCAGTGATTTAACTGCAACTGCAATTTAACAGGTTTTATGTAAATAAGATTTCCAGTAGCCTATTAAAATTTCATTACAATAAAATCTTTTTTTTTTTTACAATAAAAAGTTTTTGTAGCTTTTATATTTGTTTTATAAGCCAAATGAAGTTAGAGCAGGAGAGAAACTGAACTGTGTTTCACTAAACCCCTAGGACCCTGATATATTCAGCTAGGAGTCATGTTCTTATTTCAGTTATAGCAGTGGCAAATGTTATGTGATCCAAAGGTGGCCCGACAGTCAGAATTCAAATTTGTTAAACTCTGGTCCTGAAGAGTCAAAAGTCCTATACACTTGGGGATTTCCCTGCTCTAACACGTTTAATTTTATTTATCAGCTAAATATCAGATTTACTGTGTTCTGCCAGTCAGATTTGGATGAGAGTGGAAAGCATGGACTGACACTGTTCCATCATTTGTTTGCTATCACGAAAGATAATGAAATCGCACTTTAATTTACCCCTCAGTCAACAAAACAACTTCACAGTGTGGCAATGCTGCCACCTCATGGTGGGATAAGACACTGCTTGAAACCTTTTTTTTATTATTATTATTTATTTAGGGAGCAAGTCAATCAGCTTTGTACACAGAGTGCAGATATGCAGGTAAAATAAATCAGTGCAGTGAAATTCCAAATGTCAACACTCCACAGCAATAACATGGTAGGTGTAGATAGTAAGCCATTCCAATGAAACAGAAATTGGAGAAATACAGAGATGCAGAAATAACAAATTACATATTACATATTACAATATATATTTATACAATACATAAAAAATGTACTTACAATCATTAATCCATTACAAGCACTACAAAAAACATAGGCCTAATAATTTGAACACTGATACAGCTTTACAGCATACAATATGATTGTTTTTAAAATATCTTTCATTCATTTCTGGTATGACCAGAAAGGTATGAACATTCATCGTCATAATTCCTGACCCGAATTACATAATGAATGCGCACTGGATTGATTGATGCAATTCATTTAAATGGTACAAAATAAACAGAATGACAAGTACATTAACGTTTGAGTGTGTCCTGGTTCTTTAGCAGCAGTGTCGTCGTCGTCATCATCATCTTTTGTATGATTTGTCTTAAGGCATTGCTTCTTGCTATTGTATTGATCCTCATCTTTGGTCTCTGTCCTCAGCAGATGTTTTTGTTGATGCACCCTGGAGTGCTGAAACACAGCAACATAATCATTACATGGTCAGAAAGTGAAATTGAGATCTTGAAAAGTAAATATAAAATGAAATAATGATTTACAAGCTAAGATTTTTATTGACTGCTTAACTGACACAATCTCAAGCAGATCCATGCAAAATAATTCCACCTGCCTATCCACATTTGTCTTACCTATTCCATACAGGAACATCTTTGAATTCTATGACCTTTTCCATGGACTTTTTTCTTAAGTACCACTGGCACTGACTGATTGAGATCGCTGATAGGTAAAGTGAAGCCCCACAGCTGTACCTGTTACAGAACAACAGCAACTAAATGATTAGCCATAATAACCTTTGAGAAAAATGACTGAAATAAATGGAAAGGAACATGTCCAAATATACTCGTCTTAATCTGAACTCGAATGCAGCCTGGTGTTTATTTAAATCCTTATTGAATAATAATAATAATTTGGGCCAAAAGGATAATTAATTGTTTTGTCACTTCTGCATTCATTTGACAAATGGAGTTTTGTCAAATAAGATATTTCTATTGATTAAAAGCAGTGTTGTTGAATTCTCTACTCTGATTGGTCAGAAGGTTTTGATTCATTTTCTATAAGAGCAGCTCTGACAGAAGCTCCAGCTGCAAGATAAATCACAGGTTTATATTAATGCACTCGTTCTAAACTGTATTGTAATGTACACGTATACAGATTTTAAAAGGTGTGCAGTTACTGAAGTTTTCTGTGATGGAATATTTATTTAACATTTTTGGAAGGAGTCTCCAGTGTCCAATGAGGTAAACATGTAATTTTTTCTGATACAGGAATTCTTCAGGACAGAGGGCTTTGTGGTTTCTCAGTAACATGACAAGCTGCATCTTTGTCTCAAGAGAGACAAGAAAAATGAGAAGCTGGTGAAGGAATAACTGTTTATACCTGCTATAACATAAGTGATAGCAGGAACAAACCTGTTTCACAGACATTCCACAACCTCAAACATAACTATAAATGGACAAAACATACAGAATGTCGTTCTTTAATAAACAAACATTTGTTAGTTGACAAATTGCTGTGGTATAAGCAGAATAAAACATGTTATAGGAATATACTGTATATAATAGATGTTACTATAGAAAAAAGTATCCACTTCAGGGTGATAACAGCATCACATCACCCTGTTGTTGATTATTTTACTACACTAGCACACTCATGTTTCGTTCCTTACTTCAGAAATTTCAGATGTTTTAGCCCATATTACACATATGCACCCCATTAAAGGATGCCAATAGCATTTGGACAGATTTGGACAGATTAATGTGTCTGTTATTTATTGTGAGAGATAGAAATAGCCTACGAGACCACTATTTTGATTGGGCAAGGGGCATTTCAATAATGATGATATTTGATATAATAGTCTTGGTACATTTCACTGTTTATATCACTTCACTTGTCTGTGTTAGCAACATCAAAAATCCAATTTTCACAATGGTGTGTTAAATTGAAGCCATTACTACAGCTACTACAGACTGTTATTCAGTCTGTGTATTGCATATCACAATATCACACTCACAATCTTGCAAACAAGGGTGTGATTACCTCCGTCACACAGCTGTGCTTATCTTAGTACAACGCCACTCTCCAACCTAAAGTACTTGATTCTAGGTTTCTAAAGGATTTCAACTTTTCTGAATAAGAAACCATCTGTTGTAGAGTTCTACATGGAACCTTTAAGGTTTTTGCCAGGAGGAAATAACAAAGAACTCTTAATCATATTAGATGAAACCCCCCCTTTTTTATAAATAAAATGTACATTTAATGTAGCATAATTCACCCATTAACAAGCAAAAACAGCCATGCAGATGGCTTTTAATGGTTTTTAAACAAATGATGGAACTCCCATCTTAGAACACCAGGGTTTTCTTGTACCATGTCAACAAATTTACATACCAAGGCTAGGTCTACTTGTATTAGTCAGAAGCTGAAGGAAATTAGCTTTTTTATTTTCCAATATTTTTTCAGAATTTATGTATGGCTTGAGTGCATAGGCTCTTGAAGCTCATGTATAGTTCATCCGTAAACTGTTATTCATATGAAGATTCGCTATCTGCCATATGCTTAGCCATCAGTCAACCCATAATCAAATAATTAGCAGGAGAATCCATATTAAACCTCATCCATGGCCAAAAGAGAATAAACTGGCCCTTCTCTATAGGTGGAAATCATGTCATTACTCTCTCTATTGAAAAAAAAAAGTGACACTGGCCAATCATGGGAATTTATAGGCTTGTGTATATAGAACCTGACTGTTAGCGTCTCTTCCAAGGACGTTTGGTAGCCCTGGGAGTTCAAATCCCCGCACTGCCACAGTGCAACGGTTGAACGCTTCAGCAAGTCTCTTAAGCCTCAGTTGCTCAGGAAGCTTGGATTATAATTCTGCTTCATTTGTCTCTCAAATTAATGGATGTCACCGTGAACAATTATTCTTATCACCCATTGCCATCATTTTCTCTTTCATATTGGGAAAATGAATAGGAAGTTAAAATGTTCAAATGTCTGATATTCAAAATTCATATTCACATTGATACTGACTATAAAATTTGTTAAATTATGTACTTGTTTATATACTTTATATATTTGTAATAGACAGTCACCAACACTTTTTAGGAACACCATTTTAATACCGGGTAGGACCCCCATGCTCTCGGAACAGCATGAATTCTTCATGGCATGGATTTCACAAGCTGTTGGAAACATTCCTTTGAGATTCTTTATGTTCATGTGTTGACATGATTGCATCACATAATTGCTGCTGATGTTTCAGCTGCACATTCATACTGTGAATCTCCCGGCCTACCACATCCCAAAGTGCTTGAACTGTTGACATAGTGCAGGTTGGCCCATGGATTCATGTTGATAATATCAAATTCTGTCCCTACAGTGTCACAGCAAAAATTCTTCAGACCAGATGACTTTTCCCCAATCTTCAATGATTCAGTTTCCGTTCCTAGTGAAGTCTCAGATTCCTGTTCTTGGCTGACAGAAGTGGAGCCAGATGTGGTTTTCTGCTGTTGTAGCCAATATGCCTCAATATGCCTAAGTTCAACATGTTGTGCATTCCAAGATGCTTTTCTGCTCAACACAGGTGTAAAGAGTGGTTATTTGAGTTACTGTAGCATTCCCGTACTCTCGGACCAGTCTGGCCATTCCCCTCTGACCTCTCTCATCAACAATGCATCTCTGCAGAACGTCCGCAGGCCACTGGACGTTTTTGGTATTTCGCACCATTCTGTGTAAACTCTACAGACCATTGTGCGTAAACATACCAGGAGAACACCGGTTTCTGAAATACTCAGATCATCCTGTCTGTCACCAACATCACATTCTGACATTTGATGTGAAAAAAAAACTGAAGCTTTTGAACTGCATCGGCACTATTTTATGCATGGTCCTGCATGGTCCGGCCAGTGAGTGTATGTAATGCATGTAATTTATAGATGCATCATCAGGGTATGATGAACATACTGAATATATTTTATTGAAACCTGAGGTCACTTACTGGTCTGCAGGTGATGTGTTCACATAGTGAAGGTTCAGCCATAACAGAATGTTTTGAACAATACTGTCAGAACAGAGAAAGAGAGAGAGAGAGAGAGAGAGAGAGAGAGAGAGAAATTAGACCAAATCTCTATGTGAGCTGTACTGCAGAGTTCTACAGATTATTACTGTGAATTATTATATGTGGGCGGCCTGGGAAAACTCTTCACACGGTAAAGTTCTGACATTTTGTAGCCTATTACATACAGGAAGGGAAAATCAGTATTCAGACACTTTTGTTTTTGTTATTTAATATAATTCCAGTCCATATGTCCACTTCAAATTTATACACGTCCTTTGGCCTCGTAAAGAAAAAGTATGTTGTCATGAGCATAAGCAAAGATAAAAAAAAAAATCTTTTGTTAATATTTATAAATACAAAGTCAGCAGACATTATGTGTGTATGTTTGAATTGTATATATGCACTGGACATAATATTTTATGTTATCCATATTATGTTAATATTATATTAAATATCAATAATCAGAGTGTTCGAATATTTATTACCCCTAACTGGATAGCTCTGAAAACAACAGACTTTTCTCAACTGAAATATATTTCTCTTTTGCATGTATCTCAACCACAACTTTTAAAAATGTGATTACCCCAAAAGTGAAAAGGGAGAAAATTACATAACATAACGATTTCATTCCAGCATCACAAACATTTTGATAGCCAGTATCTGGATACAAAAGGAATCGATCAGGCTAATGTCTGTTTACAGCATGTAGCTATCCAGCAACTTGATCAAAGTGTGGTATTCACTGTATGAGGAAATCACACGCAGTTAGCAGCCTTAGCTGACTGTTTTTAATGTTGTGTTTGTTAAGATGGCTTCTTACATAACATAATGTTTACAAGTAGTTACAGAAGGCAGGTTTTAAAAAAATATATATTTCTACATCATTTTGTTGAGATATGTTTATGTTTTTTTAAAATCGACATGTCAAAGTCTATTATAGGCAGACAAAAACATGTTTGCTCTATTTGTTGGCCAGAATTCAGCTAATGTGACGTCCATTGGATTTCCGCCAGCCACCACAGGTATTCAAATATTAGCTCTGCGTGGTTAAGGACAATATTACCTGCCACACGCCCATTCAGCTGTAGGTCCTGCTCCCATCTATAGCATTTAATTTGCCTATACACACTAATCATGACGACTTAGTCTGTTAATTATGCAAATATATCACAGCATTAAAGTACATGAACATAAAGTAGAGAATCAGAAGAAATATTGCGTGATGTGAGCTCCAAAGGTATTCGGATAATAACAATTTAAATGCTTGCAAGATAAAGTGCATAATCTGATGTAAATTATACATGCTTATTTCAGATTTAGATCAATTGTAAAGTACAATCTGCCATGCATTTGTTTTAAACAGGGACTGCCTATTATCAAGCCCTTTTTGTGCCTTTATCTAATTGCTATTGCCTCAATTACTGTGACTTTGGTGTTAGAATGACTTTATAAAGTCCTAAGGGGGTAATTTGGAGGTAATACTGAGTTTAGTGGCCTATTACTGGAGGTGCTCAGTTTAAAGCTGCTTTAATGGAAGGAAGCAATGGAATGTCAAGTTGTGTAATTAAAATTCATCGTGAGGAAATTCTATAACTTGGGGTTACTGGAAACCTTTCCTATAAGCATGCCCTGTCATGTTTTATTCCTGACATTTCTGCTTTAAAAAAAAATAAAATAAAAAAGATTTGCAAGATGCACACAACCTGTAACTAGAGGGTGTTCCAAAAGTCTCCATACATGGGGGAAATTAACACTTTTGACAAAAAATGTCTTCCAAATTTTTTCATATATATATATATATATATATATATATATATATATATAATATTTTTTATTATTTTTTTTTCCCAGATAGCCTTTAAGAATGCCTTTGATGCCTTTGACGAAAGACGAGTGTATTGAAGTCATTCTCATGGCTGGATCAGGAAGCTGTCGCAAGATGGGAGAGGCGACTCTGTGTGTGTTTACAGAGAAATGGTAATCATGTAGAGGATTTTTTTTGTAAATACAGTTACATTTTGCTAAAACGTGTTAATTTCCCCTATGTATGGAGACTTTTGGGACACCCTGTTGTAATGGATTTAAGTAAATAATTTGGATACTTTTACCACCTGTGTTGCTTTATTACTCACTTTATTGTTTATGTGAAAGTTCCAAAAAAAAAAAAACAAATAGGTCTTACCTCATGTTTTCAGAAAGAGAGCTCTGCTGTGATTTAAAGCCTCTGTGTTTAGCTGTGTGTAAATCCGAGCTTACTCTCTACAGTGTTTGCTGAAACACTTGAAACACCTTCTATGAACCCTTTGACGTCATGACTTATCACGTGATAGTTTCCTGACGTTACAAGTACAACCAGATTAAGGTGCTCCTGTGTCAACCGCCAACTCTTAAACAAATAGCTATTGTTGGTCTTGGGTTGTAAGAACATAAACGGCGAAACTAAGCTATATATGTTTTTAAATAACTAATTATAATTTACTTCTAGGGACCCGGGAGGACTAGGGGTTAAGCCACAGCGCCCTCACCGCTGCGGCTCGCGTTTGATTCCCAGTCAGGGAAAAACTAGCGAGGGCTGCGTCAGGAAGGGCACCAGGCGTAAAAACTGTGCTACATCAAACACGCGGACCAGTGATCCGCTGTGGCGACCTCTAACGGGAGCAGCCGAAAGAGGAACAACAACTATAATTTACTTTTCATTTCATTCAATTGAGTAACTAAATGTTAGTGTCAAATTATTGGGATCCTAAAAGAGTCTTCTAATTAAAACAAAGTCACTGCTATAATAAAATTACATTTATTTGACCTGAGCTTGGATTTAAGAAATTAAATTATGGATATCTTTCTCATTCTATTTTACTGGAACATAAAAACAGGAAACACAGAGGGAAAATTTCACTGCTATCCATCATTAAATCAAACAAAAGTTGTTTATCTAAAGATGCAGATGTGGCTGCTGACAGTACACAGTACACAGTAAGCCAGCTATGATTAGGTCAAAGTATTTAGTCAATATCAAATGAAGATATAAAAAATAGTCAGACATCTGGAACACATAGAACCTGGTCACTGCATTATTCACAAACTGAACCACAGAGGTAAAAATATTTTTCATAGAGTTTAACACTATTTGTGACATATCGCTATGTATAACTGATATGGGAGGATTTACTGTAGATAACAATGATTTTAATGCTGCGCTGAGAAACAAAAGCCTGCATCGACACATCCCTGGGTTCATGAACCTGCCTCCTCTAGGGTAATTTATCAAAATATCTGTGACATCTGGGAAAATCTGGGAAAACTTTCAAGCCCAGTGACAGAGCCTATACAGCGGCCACACAAGATCCAAACGAACACACCCTTGATCAGTAACTTAAGCCATTTTTTCACTGAAAGTAGAAAAAGAACACGCTGGAATTAGCCATTATCAGATGAGTAAATTGTGGCATGTGGTCAGCAACAATACTCAGACAGGCTGCGGCTGAGTCGTGTAGCCTCAGATTCCTGTTCTTGGCTGACAGGAGTGGAACCCGATGTGGTCTTCTGCTGGTGTAGCCCATCCACCTCAAGGTTCAACGTGTTGTGTGTTCTGAGATGCTTTTCTGCTCACCACAGTTGTAAAGAGTGGTTATTTGAGTTACCGTAGCCTTCCTGCCAGCTTTAACTAGTCCAGCCATTCTTTCTCATCACCAAGGCATTTCCGCCTGCAGAGCTACAATTTATTTTTTTTTTGGATGTTTTTTGTTTTTCAGACCATACTGTGTAAATCTCAGTTTCTGAAAAGTACAAACTAGTGGATCTGGCACCAACATCGCTGCCACGGTCAGAGTCACTGAGATATTTTTTCCCATTCATGTGAACATAAACCCTTACATACTGTTCATATTCTGACCTTTTACAGTATGGAACAGGTCATTTTTTGATCTGGCCCAAACACTGCCTCAAGATTAGTCCCTATGCCAAATTATCAGCTCCTTTTTGTTCTTATTCAGGAGCACCTATATAAATATTTTTGAAGTCAGTGGAACTATAAAAAGTATGTTTTACATCACTTGTTTATTGTCTTTTTGCTGTTGTTGCTGTCAAAAAACATCCACTACTGTATGTCAAAATACCATGGGCCTGCATAACAAGTATAATGTGTCATGTAATTAAAATATAATTTTAATAATTTGGTAAACGTAGTAAACATTTCTGAACATGAATAAAAAAAAAACCTATATGATGAATACTATCTTCACTCCCTCTCTACCCTACCAAATAACAACATCACTCTTTGATAATATAGCAGTAACTTAAAAGTTTGAAAGTATGACCTTTGCAGATGTATTCTCCACACTTCACTTGCTGCATGTTATGCTTGGGTTTTTTTTGGACAGAAATTGTATCTCCTCATCTTCCCACCACATTAGTATCGAGTACAATGTAGGACGCCCTGAAAGTGCCTGTTTTCTCATGGGAATGTTTTTGGATCTCATGTCAGTGTCAAGGCCCCCCCTTGACTGTCGCCACACTTTCCTGTCCAAACAACATAGATATATGCCCAGGCATAATTTTACATTTTCACTTTTTCAAGATTTTCCTTCCACTGCACAATAGCTTATAAGAGTCTACTTAGAAATATGTTGTGGTGAGAATCCCAGCATATCTCGCAATCAAGTATCAAGACACTTCTTAACCTTTATCCTGTAACATCAACACCAGAAACGGCGTTGCTTTCAACATCAGCTAACACAGAGCGGCCTACAAACATGGCTGCCGACTACAACTCCCAGACCACAGAGCAGCCTACAAGCCTGGCTGCCGAGGACACCCAACAGCAAACATGAACTCTCTCACGTTCACGTTCGCCTTCATTCTGATTGCACACACCTGCACTCAACTACACGTCACTGCCACAGTATATAAGCACTCACTTCATAACAGTTCAGTGTGAAGTATACACTCAGTGTCATTCTCTAGTTCTTGTGTTTATGGCTGTGACTACATTTCTGGTTCCTGGATTATGTCTTTGTCTTTTGCCCAAGAAACTCTGTTTGCATATTGCCTGGCTTCTGCCTATTTCCTGAGTCTGGACATTTTGGATTTGTTTGCTTGTTCTAAAATAAAGAATCTTAACTGTCACTGTCTCTGCTGCTTGATATACCAGCTGATTGCAATGCAAGGACTATTTTCACAAGAGCTTTTTGCAGTTTTGATATTTCCCCATTTTTAAGCTGTAATTCAGTCAATACATATGGGTCAAAATTGACCTGGAACAGACCCTATGTAGGAAATTTTTTTTTTTTTTTACATTTTTTTTTTTATTTTGGGCCACTTTTGTAAAAGTCACCATATTTCTTTCCCATATATATATATATATACACACACATACATGTTTAATGTGGTTTTAATGCCTATGAATGTCAAAATGGGTCAAATTTGAGCTGAAAAGTATATAAGCGTTAACTGAATTGACCTATATCTGCATGACTTTATGCATTGCACTGCTATCAGATGATTGGCTGCTCAGATAATTACATGAGAGCCATAGTTGCAAACTAGCCTTAGTTTTAAACCCTCTTATTTATCAGCATACTGTTTTTGTAATTATGCCTTATTTGTTGAGTTTATATGACATCTGTAATGTAAGACATGACACATGGGAGGAAAGAAGTAAAATGAATTAATGGACTGGATTTGCCAACATTATATAACAAATCACTTCATCATCTGGCAGAGGATTGTGGGAGCTGAATGGCCAACATTTGGCTGCAGTGTGCCCCTGGATAGACTTCATTACAGCGGCTAAATTGACTAGACTCTGGCAGACTCCTAGCTTATACACTACTATATTCCTATTCATACAACTCATTCTGTCAGCTACCTCATAGTGACATTGGAAGTAATGAGCAGGAAGCTCACCCGTTGGATCCGAGAATTCCTCAGAGACTTAACAGATAGTCTCCAAGTGTGAGGTAGATAATGCATTTTACTGCCCTTGATTAGTTGGCTCAGGTGCTCTGGAAATTGGAACAGAACAAAAATGCAGACTCAGGGGAAATGGGGGCTTGGTTGGGACACTGGGGACTAGAGGGGGTATCAACTCCAAATTTTCCTTACTCTCAACACACCTGATCCAGCTAATGCTGAATAGCTAATGGAGTTGTCTCAGGTGTGTTGCAGTTAGGAAAACCAGACATTTGCGCAGGGTGTTGAGTAGAAAGGACTGCAGTTGAGAACCCCTCTTATAATGAATAAATAACAAGTCCCAAAATCAGATCCTGTTATGACATATGCACATATGACAAGGCTGTTAGTGAATGACAAATCATAAAACTGGGAACAATGTAATCCTTCTGTAGATTATCCCAAGGAAGGGGTGGAAAAAATTAACTTCATAAAATCCAAAGACTACTGTAGCTACTCTGTTTACACTTATTAATTCAACAGATGCTTTTATCCAAAGCAACAAACAACTACTGAAAGTAACATGTCAAGCAATTCAGACTTAAGAGTTTTGTTTAAGGGCCCAACAGTGGTTCTTTGGCCATCCTGGGATCTTTCAATCACTGTCTTAAGATGGCTTCCATGTTTTTGATCTCGCAAGTAAATGAAACATACTAATGGACATAAAAAATCTTATTACCTCAAGCTCACTTTGAAGAATGTTTCTGTTTATGCAATCCCATTTTCTCTATGAGGCCACATCACTCTGATTGATGCCGTAAGCAGAGCATAGTAATTTTCATTAATCAGAAGTCATAATTAGGCAATCTTCATCCTCTGACGAATAATATGTCATGGAGAACATGTTATGTTATATTCTTTGGTATCATCTCGCACAGTGTGACAAGTAATAATCTTTAAAAAACTGGTTTAACCACAAAGAACAGAAACTGATGGATTAGGGTTTTACTTTTTTTTCTTTCATACTTACTATATGGCTAAAATTATGTGGACACCTGACTATCACACCCATATGTTGTTCCTCAAACTGTTGCCACAAGGTTGGAAGCACACAATTATATAGGATGTCTTTGTATGCTGTAGCTTTAAGATTTCCCTTCACTGAAACAAAGAGGCCCAAACCTGCTCCAGCATGACAATACCCCTGTGCACAAAGCGCTGTCCATGAAGACATGGTTTGCTAATTTTGGAGTGAAAGAACTCGAACGTTCTGCACAGAGCCCTGACCTCAACACCTTTCAGATGAATTGTAACACAGACTGCACCACAGGCCTCCTCACCTGACTTCAGTGCCTGATCTCACTAATGCTCTTGCGGCTGAATGAACACAAATCTCCACAGCCACACTTTAACCCCCCTATTATCTTTGGGGTCAATTTGACCCCATTCAATGTTTAACGTCTCTAAATACATGGTTGACATCATTTTTTTGCTTCTTATTTAATGACTTTTCCTAATTTAATGGGGACAATGGGGAAAACAAAATTAACATGATGATATGTTTTCAATTTCCTACACATTTTGTAGCATCAGTGTTCCTTGGGGTCAATTTGACCCCAGGCTATTTTAGCTGTAAAATTAATCTTATAAGAAATATCAAAATTTTACACACATTTGTTTTGGATGATATTGAGGGTCACTATAACATACAATTTTATAATCTTCAAAAAACTTCCCTCTGCTTTAGGGCCCTAATCTAACATAACCATACCTGTAGTATTGCGAGAACCACTCATAGTTCACGTGACAATGGGAAGGGCAAAACACAGTTCTCATGAGGACACTGATAGTTCACCCAACATAGAGGAGGAGCAAACATATAAAAGCTTACACAGAAGCCTTCTCTAAAATTTCTCTTGGTGCTCTATGGGCTCTCTTTTTATGAAAAAAAAAAAAGATTGGAAATGAATTGAAAATGACCTTTTAGCAAAGGTTTTCTGTCAATAATGTTTTCTCACAGTTCTTTGACAGTGTAAGTGAGGATAATGTTGAGGAGGACCCTGATTATGAGGCATCTTCCTCTGATGAGAATGATACTCTTAGTGTTGATCCTCCTGTTGTCTCTCAACCACCAGCAGACACAGTACCTTCCAAATAGGCAAAGTTATTATGCTCCCTCTCCCCACTTGAACAACAGGGTAGACTTAGTGCTGCTAATGTCATCAAAATGGTCCTCAGCTCCACCAGATACACTGAGGGTGGTATTAGACATGGCTGAAGGACTGAATGGTCATAAAATTAAATGTGATAATTTTTTCACATTGTACACCCTGGGCGAGGAACCGCTGAAAAGGAAGGTTACCATGTAGGGGACAATGAGAAAAAACAAGCTGGAGCTTCCTTCTGAGCTTCTTGCAATGAAGAACAAGAAGGTAACATCTTCAATGTTTTGCCTTCACTGACGGAGCCACTGTCATCTCCTATTGCCCCAAGAAAGGGAAACATGTCCTGCTGATGAGCACCATGAACAAAATGCTGTCCTGAGCACCAGAGAAGACAGGAAATCATCAATGGTCTTTAAATGGCTATTTAGGTAGTCAACAAATAAACATAAAGTACTTGACACACAAACTTGGGTAAAAATCATATTCTGGAGGTTTAAATTGCTGGGGTCAAATTGACCCCAAGGATAAAAGATGTTAGTAATTTTGAGGATAATAGGAGGGTTAAAATCTAGTGGAAAGCCTTCCTAGAAGAGTGGAGCTTATTATAACAACAAAAATAATAATAAACTCAATATTATGATGCCTATGGGTTTGGAATGGGATGTTCAATGATAATATAATAAAAGCAAACAAACAAAAAATTTCAAAGCTTTATATTTATATAAACAAAATACTTGTATTTGACATGCCTGACAAAGCAGTCGACTACATTTCACAGTTATCCCGCCACTCTCGGGTTTTCGTACTTCCGCTATCACTGTAACTGACACGCTCTTAAACCAATCCCATTTTGCTACCTCACAACGTCCAGCGATGGGATTAACACAAAATGACTCTCTAAAGTATACGTAGTGCTCTAGATAGGGTATAGAAGACCTTCTTTGTAGTGCGCCTATGTAGGGAGCACAGGAGCGTTTGGAGTTCAGCCATGGTTTCTACGCGCGTAACCAGGAAGTGGAAGAGAGTAGAGAGTAATCCCCTCCTCCTACATGTGAGTCGCCTTTTGCACCACGCGCCGTCGGTGAGGAGAGACGGAACCGGCGGGGAGAGGCGACGTCACGCAGCCAACTAACAACCGAAACACCCGACCGAGCGGAGAAAAGACCGAGAGAGAGCGCGAGAGTGAGAGAGTGAGAGAGAGCGCGCGCGAGAGGAGACGGCGGAGACTGATCCAGGTACAGGGGTTGATTAACGATATAATGAATTAGAGTGTAAAAAAAGCGGAATGGTTTCTAAGGGCAACGAGATAAAGTCGTGGATTTGGGTGGGAAGAAACGGAGGCCTAGATTTGCCGCGCACTTTCCCACGGAACAACGCTTAACTGGTGGCAGGTGGTTCATAATTTGCACTTTGTGATTCCCGTACATGAAAGAAAAACGACGAGAAAAGATTTGCGGTCTTTTTAAAGCTCAGTGCCGCTCGCTGCGTCAGGTGAGCCTCAGAGAACTAGCGGTAAAGCTACGCGGCTGAAAAATCAGCAGCTCAGCCGCTGTACCTCAATTACTTTTTACACACTACCGGAAAATGTAGGTTTAAAAAAAAGTTTCCAGAGCATGTGTGACTAATGTAACACGAAATACACTGTAAGGTTTAACACCGCGTCCTTTTTGCTCCCTTTTTCCAGGTGCCGAAGCGATTAGAGAGCAGGGAAGATGGCGGACGATCCGAGCGCAGCCGACAGAAACGTGGAAATCTGGAAAATTAAGAAGCTCATCAAGAGTTTGGAGGCTGCTAGAGGGTATGTGAATGCCTTCAAATAGGACCTGGAGTGTCTAAACAAATCTGTTGGACTTTTCTCAGAGCTAGCAGCTAGCGCTTGCTGTTCAGCTGGACTACTGATTTGCTAACTAGCCCGCTAAATGCTAGCTGATTAGCCGGGGCCTTGGGAGGAGCAGCAGCGGCGTTAACGGTACAGTAACCGGCAAATGAGGAGCAAGTCGGGAGATTAATTTGCCTCTGTGGCTAATTTCAGCTTGTAAATGTGGTATATTAGCGTTGTGGCTAGCCATGCTAGATGGAATTTATTAGAATAACCGGTGGTCCGCGTGACTGGAAGTTGTACTACACGTCAGTCAGAGTGCGGAAAAAAAATGTAGTAGCTGGCTAACAGCTAACTGAACAATGTGGCGAAATGAATTTCCTGAGAATTACCTTACAGTGTGTGGTTTCGTTTAACTGTCGTTAACGCGTGTGGTGGGACATTAACGACTCGTATATATTTGGCCATGGTTTGCACTTTGTTTTAAAATTGTGCTGTTTTTGTAACGCTAACGAACTGGCTGTAGCCGGTATAAGCTAGCAGCAGTCTCCCGGAATGGCCCACGCGCCCACAACTAACTAAACCTAAGCGCGAGCCCTCATTTACACGAGCCGCCCTAGTCACGTGGTTTGTAATGTAACTGTTATTTGTTCAGTGCCTAGCGTTAGTGTATCGTTTCTGTACTGTGTGTGTTTGGGTGAAATGTGTTCATGTGTGGTGGTGGGATAATAGTGGCACCCAGTACTCTGTGTTTAAGTAAGGCATGTGGAAAAGCAGCATGCTTCACTGCCTTTCACTCTCCTTTTGTCATGTAGTTATGGGCTAAGGACACACACTTCAGTCCTTCATTCAAGGACAGCCTGTGTGTGGGTGGGTTTGCCCTTTTGCTGTATGTAACATGGGATAGTGGGTTTAGTTTTGAAGTCTTGCCCAGAAAACAACCGGTCTATCCTGTAGCAAAAGTACTGGACAGGAAAGACTCTGCGTTTGTTCCTAACTCACCATGTACGTGTCGTCCCAGATCTGATTACTGTTCCCTCCTAAAGTTAACGAACCCACGTTCTGTCACTTAGTGAAATGATTTTCAGAGCTGCATATGTGTGTGATTAATGTGGGCTTTGATGCTTGTGTACTTTCCCAAATCAATACACACACGTCACAGTTTACATATTTTTCTGCTACTCAGGACTATCAGCAGTGTTTACACCATCAGGACTACTGTGCAAACACATTTTCTTTTTGTAGTGTTAAGGTTTCGGTATTGCTTATTTTACAGCCTTTTGTTTGCATTTATAATATTTATTGTCTAATATTTGCATTGTTTCTTATCCGCTTCATATTCAGTGTAGCGCTTTGATTCTGGGGGAACTATTTTTTTTTTGTTCCTAACATTACACCTGTCTGTGATGAGAGGAGTGACAGTAAAGTCTGCTTGTCATTTGTAGCAAAACCTGAGCCACTGCCTAAAAATGTCAGTGCCATTACAGTCAAATATTCAGATTTACACGACTAGTTCTTTAACGTAATGGAAATCTCCACCCTAAAACACATTAAATGTGTTTATATTGAAATGTGTAACGTGTTTGGAGATTCTGGTGCTAATTTGTTGATTGGTGCTGTATTTTTTATTTTTTTTTATTAGTCCTGTGAGAAATTAGTAGTTGTGGGCCACACTGACGTCACAGGGGGACGCTGTTACTGTGGCAATCAATAGGAGAAAAGGCTCAGACATAAGGGATAACTGTCAGGGTTCGCTGTTAGTTCAGAGTTTCAGAAAGCACTGCAGCTATACAATACAGCTGCACTGAATTACAGCCGGGGCTCAGCTAGTCCGAGATCTACCAGATGTCAAGCATGGTGGCAGGGATTAACATGAAGACTGAAGCTGCTTGAGCAGAGTTTACAGATGAGGAGGTGAGAGCTGGACACACTACATTTACATTTATGGCATTTGGCAGATGCCCTTATCCAGAGCAACTTAGATTTATCTCAACTGAGCAGTTGAGGATTAAGGACCGTGCTCAAGGGCCCAGCAGTGGCAGCTTGGTGTTGCTGGGATTTGAACTCATGACCTTCTGATCAGAAGGATCCACTGAACTACTACTGCCTAAAGGACTAAAGCACTGCCACATCGCTCTCTTTAAGTGGAGATGGAGCAAGGGATGAATCCCAGTCGATTGGAAATAAGGATCTTGTCTGTATCTCCGTCACTGTCCAAGCTATTCTAATTGTTTCTTGGTTTCAGTAGCTTGTTTTTTCATATTAAGAGAAGTCTGAAATGTAAAGACACTCTGAAAAGGTATTTCATGTTTTCCTGGTAAAATCTAAGACAGAATCTCTAAATGTCATATTTTGACACTGACTCATTTGCATGTCGTATTTTTCCCTTTTATGGTACAGTTTATGGAAAAATATTGAGAAAAATGAAAATAGAAAATGTGGCCAATTTAATAATTAAACTTCCCCCTAAGGAAAGAGCAAGGACGTGCATTATGAGAGCATGTGGTATTAGCCAACACACACGCAGTGTAAAATATCTTCATTTTGTTCTGCTCTGGTTAGTAGCACTCTGAAGGCAAATAAGCAACAGGTGAGGAGGTGAGCTTTACACACTTCACTGCAAACAGTGCAGGCATTCTGAAAATGACAATCTGAAAGCTCTCGTGTCACTGCCGCCTGTGCCATCAGTTTTAAGCTGTACTGTTGTTTCTAACTCTGTATGACTTTCTTCCGTTTGGTTTAGCCTGTTTTTTTCCCCTTCCTATCAGAGATTTTATCAGATCTCCTGCAGTTTAGCTGTATTGTCCACAGCTTGTAGTCATCTCGCTTCCCTGAAATAGCTGCGTTATCAGGCTCGCTCAGACACACGTTCAGTTTGGTGTTGCTCGTGTTTATCTGCCACCCGATCACTAAGCATTGTGACATGCCTCAGTGTGCCTCACCTGTCAGACGCTACATCGCAAAGCATTAGTTTCTTGCGAAAACATTTAACCGAATCACTGCGATTAGTAATAATGTTTGTGTGTTTAGGTTTCTAGCAAAGAGGTGGTCTTTTCTTGTTATGGCTACACTGGCTAGAACCTGTACTGAACCATTCAAGGTTGTTTTCAATGTTCACTGAAGATATATATAAAAAAAAAAATCTATTATGACCAGCTATCGTGTTCACTTTCATTCCCAGTAGTTACTTTAAGCCAGGTGGGTACCAAGTTACAAGATTTCTCTACTCCCAAGTCGGAGTGTGTGATACGGAAAGATTATATTACGATACACGAAGATACTTTCACAATACGGGATATATTATTTTTGTTAGAAATAAGCCGTCAAAACAATAGAGCCGAATTATAAAAGATCTTCAGTTATGTTTTATTCCGCTTACTGTAAAGATGGTTGTGGTTAATGTTTGCTCTCATCACAGGTTTTATACGCATGAAAAAATATTTCTTCAAGACCTTGTCCTGTACTGTGTTGTGTGCAAAACACAATACAGTAACATGTCACACAGGACTACATGAAGTGCAAATACACAACAGTGTGAGACAAGGGCAAAATATTAAAAAAAAAAAAAAAACCAAAAGGACAATGAATACTCACTGGGCATGCCAACTAGACAGGACAACAGAACAATATTTGATGGATTATATGGCATTACAGTCTTAGTGTATTGTGTATTGAGTGTGTTGACTAAGTCTCTCTCTCTCTCTCTCTCTTTTTCTCTGTCTGTCTCTCAGTAATGGGACCAGTATGATTTCGCTGATCATCCCTCCTAAAGATCAGATCTCCAGAGTGGCCAAGATGCTGGCTGACGAGTTTGGCACAGCTTCCAACATCAAGAGCAGAGTCAACAGACTGTCTGTGCTGGGAGCCATCACGTCTGTACAGCAGAGACTCAAACTCTACAACAAAGGTGCGTGTGTGTGTTTATTTTACTTTATGACCACCTTCACTTCCTGTTTGAATACTGAAAGAAGCTTGCCAGTTTGAGACACTGTACGTGGTGATGTAGAGTTACATCCATTTCTGTAAAGCTGCTTTGTCCGTCTATTGTTAAAAGCACTGTAGATATACAACTGCATTCTCAACAATATGCTCTTTTTGGGCATGTGTGTATGTAATGTATGTATACACACACACACACACGTGTGTGTGTGTGTGTGTGTATGTGTGTATATATATGTGTGTGTATATATATATATATATATATATATATATATATATATATATATATATATATATATATATATATTTGTGTATGTGTTATATATATTTGTGTATGTGTAATATATGTGTGTGTGTGTGTGTGTATGTATATATGCACACACAGACACACAAGTATAATTTTTTTTCATCATTATGTGCATAAACCTGTTTATTCTAGCTTAGTCTAGTTATGAAGAGGTGGTACCATCTGTAGTTTAGTTGTATGTGTTTTTGTTTTTTGTTATGGCGAAACAGGAGACTTCTGAAAACCGAGTTGCTGCTTTGTCAGATAAAGCAATTGTCAGACCAGACAAGAATAAATTAAAAATTTCCCTGGCATGAAAGCCAATTCAGTGAAGTGGAAAGGATGCAGGACGTGAAAGATGCTTTTGCATCAGGTAGCGTCTTGGACCCATGAATTCATGAGCCTCAGACATATGAGCCATTAGAAAACGAAAAGGTGGGATAATGAGCTCTTTGGAGGGTATAAACTGGTAGAGCTGCTTATTATTCAGCAGTGGTCACAACAAAGATTTGACTTGATGGCTTTTCTTACTGTTGCTTGGCACACATCCAGGGGAAAAAATAGCCATCTGGCCCACAGATGTACGTTTCTGTCTGCTGAGTTTTCTTGTTGGCATATGTGATTTTGAAGCCTTTTTTTTTTTTTTTTATATTTTGCAGTGCCCCCAAATGGTCTGGTAGTTTACTGTGGCACCATTGTGACTGAAGAAGGCAAAGAGAAGAAAGTCAACATTGACTTTGAGCCTTTCAAACCCATCAATACCTCGCTCTATCTCTGTGACAACAAATTTCACACTGAGGTAAGTAATGCCCTAGCGCGAGTTTCTGCTTAATGCCACAGCATTCATGTGTGTGAGAGAGTGAGTTAATCAGTGTGTGTAACAGTATGTGCTTTTGGGCGTGGGATTTTGAATAGTGCTCTTTCAGCAAAACTCAAGCAGTTTGTATCCAAAATTGTTTGCAGATGTAAATCACATGAATATGATAAACAAATGATGGGAGGATCAGCAGTACACTGCTTGTGAAACCCTACCAGCTACTTGTTTCATGTGACCCATCATTGCTCGTGATGGAAAATAATCCGGTGTTAACGTTACACCAAATTATAGATCAGCTCATAAAGTAAATGTCATCGTCTAAGTGACTAATTACAGAATAATTATAATAATACTGTATAGAAAAGCAGAGGCAAATTGAACCCTAAGAGTGCAAACAATCTCAACATGAGAAGTAATTTGTTCACTTTGAATTCAGTGGTATCTAATGTCAACAGTGGCACACAAGATGGCTATGATTTGTCCCGCTTTAGTGTTCAAACAGACTACTGACGACATCTAGTACTGACCAGCCATACATCTTTTTCCTCTCACCTTAAGAAAAAGCTAAACTAAATGTTTTCCCTGCTGCTATACTATTATCTCACTGCTCCCCATGCTGTTACCTACATTATCTGTTTATAAACACTTGTACTGATGTTCACCCGGTACAGTCCAACGCCTGCGGTGTAACTTCACACAGCTTGTCCGTGTTAGAAACTAACTGAAGTAGATCATTTAATTGCGTTTATTTTAATGCAGATTTTTCCACTTAAAAAAAAAAAAAAAACAAGGTTTAAACTTAGGCTTTCCGGGGGAAGAAAATCACTGTTTGAATTTTCATAACGTTTGCATATATGAAAAAAGACAGCCACATTCGAATTTTTTTTTTCCTCCCCTCAAATGACGCACACGAAATGGTCTGAAAAAAAAAAAAGAAGAAGAAAATTACATTTGAATTGTGCTTTTAAAAAAAAAACCCTGGCCATGAAACCAGAGTCATACCGTTTTCTTCTGTTGTAAATGGGACAGTAAATGGGAACTACTTGCAGGAAGGATGTAAGTAAGAAACATCAGACAGCATGCCATACGATTGGTCCGAGGAATCGCTGGAGCCAGGCATTTGGATTTGTTCCGTTACCACGTTTTACAAGTGGAATATAGCGTTGAATCTCAGTTAAAAATGGTTTGTGCACATACCCAAAGTGAATGGTCACCTTGTCACTTGCTAGTGTGAACGCATGGTAAGTCGTTTAATTTCACAGCCCCAGTATACCTGTATGTGTGAGACTGTTTGGCTTGTATTAAAGCACGCCATGTGCAGGTTTATTTCGGTGCCCTTATCTCTGCCTGTTTGTTCTGAGTGTTTTGGCACTATACACCCTTTGTTTGAGTTTGACACACGGACATTTCACGGTTATTTCTCTTTGTCTCTCCTTCCTTTTACAGGCTCTGACAGCATTGTTGTCCGACGACAGCAAGTTTGGCTTTATCGTGATCGACGGTAGCGGCGCACTATTCGGGACCTTACAGGGCAACACTAGAGAAGTGCTGCACAAATTCACAGTGGACCTACCCAAAAAACACGGTACACAACACACTCGTACACACACACACACACACACACACACACCTATCCAGTAGCTGTGAATGGTAATTAGCTTGAAAGCAGTGTCCTCTTACTACAGTGTCACTTCCATCTGCCCTGTGTTGGAACTTGAATACCTGATCAGTAAAACCTTATGGTGCAGGAGGATAAAGCTGATTTTATTTCTCTCCCTCTCAGGTCGTGGAGGACAGTCTGCGCTGCGTTTTGCACGATTGAGAATGGAGAAGAGACATAACTATGTGCGCAAGGTGGCCGAGACGGCGGTGCAGCTCTTCGTGTCCAATGATAAAGTCAACGTAGCTGGCTTGGTGTTGGCTGGTTCAGCAGACTTCAAGACCGAACTCAGCCAGTCCGACATGTTTGACCCGGTACGAGTGAAAACAGTTTTAAATTATGCACAGAGTTTGATTCAGTTCTTACTATTGGAGACTGCACGAAATATGGGAAATTCTGGCACCGTAAATTTTTATTAAATTAAAGTTTAAGACTGATACCAACAGAACCCAGTGGTACTTAGGAGCTAGACGTGTTACGCAAATCATTGCTTAGTTTGTTACGCATACCATAATTACACGATAAGCACCACTGTTTACCAAGCTACTGAAAAATACATTCAAAACACTTAAGCACAAACAGTGTGTTTGTGACACAAAGGAACTGAAATATTTTCATCTTCTATAAGGAGCCAAATTCAGAGGTTCAGTGTGTACTGATTACATCCTTACAATGTTACCATTCGTCTCATTGTCGTAGTAAAAATATATATTTCTCCACTTTGTTTGTATTTGAAACATTTTCAAGCCTTTTTAATCCAAACACCACTTTTCCCATGTTCAACACGATTGCTTTTATTCCCATGACTGACTCATCTCTTAAGTTGGTTGAAAATTAATTAGATAATCTATAAGCAGAAGTACCATTGTTTCCTGTTTGGGCTTATTCTTGTTTTTAAACGTGTTGTGGAAAAGCACAATTTGAAGCAAATATTTCATACTTGAATTTATTAGCAAATATTTCACCTTAATAACCTGGCCAGAGTTCCAGTTCTCAGTGTTTTTCTGTTCAAATCTCCACAGTATTTACACTAATTCCACCTCTTTCACCCTCTCCAAATTGGCAGTATTTCTTCCTGGCTTGTGTATATACTGTGCCATTGTAACAAATCTAGGCCAGTAACAATCATGACATTCTCAGTATTTTGTCTTCAGTCTGGGTTAGCTTAAAGTAAAAAAGGTTTTGCTCACTCATTGCCTTTGTTTTTGATTCCTAGCCCTATATTACACTCTCAGATTTCACTTATCCAGAACCGTATGTGGAGGTTGCAGCTTGGATCTAATTAGTCTGCTGGGCTATTCGTGATCACACAGTAGGAAGAGACATTCCCTTTTCATTCTAATATCACTCCTCCCAGACACGTGGCCTGTAATTCTTTACTCAGTATCAGATCAATAAATCATTTGTGCCGTATGATGTCGAGTAGTCCACGCTGACCTTCTTAAACATTGTCTCGGTACTGTTTATCTTGATGGACTCTCAGCTGTCCTGTAGTTGTCCTTTAACGCCTCCTAGTTTTTCACCTCTCTGACAGTTCATAAAAAGGCCTACTGATCAGCTCAGCACATGCAGCAATGTTCCTAAAACAGTCTCTTCCTCTCCTCACTTATCTCTGACAAGTCTAAGTGTAGCTCCAAAACCTAAACGCTATTTGTTTTTCCACCTGGTTTTGATGCATATCATTTGGGCTGGCGAAGGTAGCTACGTGTTCTGATATGTCATATCTGCCCCGGCTTCACTTCTCTCATCTAAACATGTGACTCATAGAGCTTTATGCTGTACTTACAAAGCTGAAATGATACTGTGGATTTGGATTTACAGTAAATGCAGTTAGCATGATATTAACATGGAGCTAATTTTTGCATTTTAGGGTTAATTTCTCTGCTACCGATTAGTGAGCGTGGGGTGGGTGGTGGTGGTGGTGGTGGTGGTGGCGGCGGTGGCGGCGGTGGCGGCGGCGGCGCCGTGAGTGCTCCACATGCCCAGAGATAACTGCAGTATAACAGCTGTCCCTGTTCCCATGCAGCTTTTAATCTCTACATTCTGTACTAAACCCTACACATACCCAAATGCTGGAGCTCCTTCACCATCTGTTCTGCTCTTCTAGCTGCTATTAATCGCTTTCTTTTTAGTTCCTGCTATAACTTGTTTTTGTTGTTGGCTACTAAAATAAAGAGCAAGAGCTTCTTATTTCAGGCACATTTTTTCTAGCGGTGTTCAGTATCATATTAATGAGAAATTCACCATGAAAGTAGTGGAGACATCACATGTTAGACTCAAAGTTCCAAAATGCAATGAGTTATGGCAGCTTGGCTAGTCATGTTGCCAGGGTATTAGTTTGAAAGTTGAAGCGTTGGAACCTGACCTGTTTGAGCAGAGTACACTGACGAGAAGGTGAGCGACCTGACAGACATTAAAATGAGAGCTGTTCCCTTTAGGTGGAGATAAAGGGCTCTCAGCAGGTAGTCAGATGGCATTGTGCTGGGGAACCAGCACCACTAACCAAAGTGAAAATGTTACAGAAATAAGTTCAAATCAGAAATATCAACTCAGTTTCATTACAAAATAAATCTTGGACACCATTAAATAGAAAGCACATATAAATGATGAATATTGATGTGCAGTATACATTCCTTTAACAAGAATGATGCCTAGGTGTTGTCAGTGCTAAAAGTGGCCTGGAAGCTGCTCTTGGTTTCAACCTTAAGAGTGTATGCAAAGGTTAGGCTTTGTAGTAACGCAGAGGAACGTGACTGATTTGTGTGCCTTTGTTTGATTGCAGAGGTTACAGGCAAAGGTGCTGAAGCTGGTGGACATTTCTTATGGAGGAGAGAATGGTTTCAACCAGGCCATCGAGCTATCGGCCGAGGTCCTCTCCAACGTCAAATTCATCCAGGAGAAGAAACTAATAGGTACATACTGTGATGAATCAAAAACCTGAGTGGGCGAGTGCGATTTCTGTATTAATATAATCAGTTAATTTTGTCGAATGCTCCTAGCCCTTCCTTGAGTGCTCCCTCTCTCCCTCAGGTCGCTATTTCGATGAGATCAGCCAGGACACGGGGAAGTACTGTTTCGGTGTGGAGGACACGCTGAAGGCCCTGGAAATGGGAGCAGTGGAGATCCTCATTGTTTACGAGAACCTGGACACCATGAGATACATCCTACGAGTACATGGGGCTGAGGGCAACGGAGCAGAAAACGGTACACACACTAAACATACCCCTACACCATGATCATCCTGTGGGTACAACAAATAGACAGCAGAGACGTACGCAAACACTGGTGTCCACACACACAATTAGACAGTTCCGTTACTCCACAGGCCTGTGCTCATTAGATACTTGTGCTATATGAGTATACACAAGCTTGGCTACACACTCCGATGTGATACATGTTTACAGTGAGTAGAAAGAAGTCAAGGGCAGTGGATCAAGCTTTTTTAGAGCAATATCAGCCAGCTGTCAGGTGTGTGTAGTGTTTTGCTTGTGTTTCTGACCCTGGCCTATTTGACTTTTAGCCTTGGACAGGATAACTTGTATACTTACTATATTTTTAAGCTGGTAAATTCTTTGCTCAAACTTGGATAAGCTGAGCTAGGTAAATGGGAGGAGTGTGTGTGTGTGTGTGTGTGTGTGTGTGTGTGTGTGTGTGTGTGTGTGTGTGTGTGCGCGCGTTCAGAGTGGTTCACCCCTCCTGGATGGCTGATCTTGATTGTAGGTATTTGGGTCAAATTTGTTGGCAAAATTCACATTTGTATATTTCAAAACAAAGACTTTCTTCTACGAAAATGCTTCCATGAGTGGTAATATGTCTGAGATCTGATGAAATTGGTTAAAAGCTGTTGAGCTCATCATGGTCCAGTATGCAAATTATTATTCTAGTTTTTACTTACACTATAGCGAGGGGGTTCATGATTTTGAAAATTTTGTTGAAGTGGGCGAAATCCGCCATTATCCTTACATTTATTAACTCTTTTTGACTGATCCGATTGTCACACTTTTAATAAGTAAAACTATAAAACCCAGATTGGATAATTTTACTCTTGATTTGTTTCAGATGAGAAGACCATTTATTTGACACCTGAGCAAGAGAAGGACAAGTCCCACTTCACAGACAAGGAGGTGTGTGTGTGTGTGTGTGTGTGTGTGTGTGTGTGTGTGTGCGCGCGCGCGTCTCCATGTTGTGCATTTATTCATGAGTCGAACAGACCTGTGTAAAAGGTCATATTTTTTTGGAGACTTGCACTTGTTTACACAAATACCTAGCAAATAAAAGTGTGTCCTTTTAAAAGAGTAAAAGCAAACAATGCCCTTTAAAGCATTTATTTTGAACTACTTTTTGTTATAGTGATTGTATTATTGTTTTCAAATAAAATTTTGTCTTCATTGATTTGTGCACTCGTCAGACGGGGCAGGAGCACGAGCTGATTGAGTGTATGCCGCTGCTGGAGTGGTTTGCTAATAACTACAAGAAGTTTGGAGCCACGCTGGAGATCGTCACAGACAAAAGTCAAGAGGGTTCGCAGTTCGTGAAGGGATTTGGAGGAATTGGAGGTGGGTACACAGGCCTGTGCATTCAGGCTGTTCTTACATTGTTAATTGTATTTACAGTTCTTCATTTGGCACGTGTTGCATAAGTGTCTAGCTGAAGGTTAAGGCTTCTTGCTGAAGGTCCTAACAGTAGACCTTTGACAGTGCTGGGTTATGAAGTTTGCAGATTTCTAGTTAGAAAAACAGCCGTATCTGATGAGCAGTGATGTGCAAAGAGATGTGAATACCCCGTGAACCACTGGAGGCACTGGTATTTGAATGGTGCAGTCACTGTTCAGGTATTGGTTATGCCCTACATCTTTGCAGTAGCAGTTATAACTTTCATGAATGTTACTCAATGCCAGAGTGCTTCCAGATACAGCATTAAATACGCTCCACTCCCAAATGAATGTAGCCAAATATCAGTTTGGATATTCAAATATTTAAATTAGGCAGAAGGCACGTCTCTACTTTTTTGCTGCTGTTTAGACTTTTCAGCTGGAATACTTCAGTTTTGAAATAAAGACATGCTGATGTGTAGCACTCAATATGCAGATAGTTATTTTGGTTGAATCGCTGCTGTTGACATAATGGCTTGTTAACAATTAAATAATTTGATCAAAAATGAGCGTTTTAGTTTTGCTTCTTATTTGTAAGCTCTGCTTCTTACAGAATTGCTCTGATGAACGATCAGACTTTAGTAATGGTTAAATGGTTAATAACCTGGGGATCAGCGATGATTGCTTCCTTGTGCGTTCCAGAAAAACCAAAGCACAAAAGCTACACCGAACTGAATGCATTTAGATCTCTTATTAATCCTGAATAATTGAAAAGAATGACCACTAAATGCAAGTTTTCTCTCACTCACTGAGTGTGTGTGTGTGTTTCTCTCAGGTATCTTGCGGTACAGAGTGGATTTCCAGGGGATGGAATACCAGGGAGAAGACGACGAGTTTTTCGATTTGGATGACTACTAGGTAGTCTGAGACTGAAACGAAAAGCAAAATGAAAAAGAATGATATGGAGAGAAAAAAAAATCCAGAAAGAAGTATCTTTCTTTTACAGCAAGCGAGTGTGTGGACCCTAATTAACCACAAACACACACAAAACACACACACACAGGCAGTTTCAGAAGCTGAGGAGGAATTAACTGTCTGTCAATCAAATGAAGGACAGCGCCCTTCACGAATAACAAATCTGCTCCTGCCTTAGAGCGCTCTGATTGGATAAGACTTTGCCTCATTTTGTTTAGTCTTTCCCTTTTGAATTGAAGAAGTGACAGCACGTGCCCATGATGTAACTCGGCCCAACAAAGAACCATCTCTGGACTCACTCCTCTTATAAAGAAATATAT